>BPLQ01000256.1:0-625342 GCA_021605075.1 Caerostris darwini
AATTGCGAAATACATGTGATTTAGATTATTTTTTTAACAATTTTGCTCATTCGAAGTATTTTCTGTATTCATCCTGTAACTACTGTTTGATACAAACAGTGTTGTCTAAGAGTAGTAAGCTTTCTTTAAAGGAATTATGAATCGTATTATTCCACATGCGCGATAAATGTTTTGTTTAAAATTTTGCTATAAACATCTTTACATAAAAGTATTAAAAAATATATTTTATTATTAAAAGTATTTAAAATTTATTTTATTATTAAAAAGTATTTAAAAATTTATTTTATTATTAAAAACTATGAAAAATGTATTTTATTATTAAAAATATATTTTACTATTAAAAAATATTTTACAAACATCGAAATTTAAATTAAATTGTTATAGTTACTTTAACTGCATTTAATTTAATTAAATAATTTTAATGTTTTTGAATAGCAAAATAAATAACATATAGTTCACCAAAATATTTTACTACTTTTAGTTAAATTTCTGAAATAAATTTAATAATTAAATCTTTTGAGGAACTAAATGCTATTCGAAATCCTTTTTAAATATTCGAAATCATTTTTTAAGTTTAAAGCAGAATATTATAAATAATATTTATTATTAATCTGAAATTTTGAAATGAATTACTTTCTTGAACTATTCTATTCATTTATTTACATTTTCTTTTTTCGTTGATTATTTATTTTCCTCATATGTTTCTAAACAAGATCAATAATAAATGAATAATAATAATATATGAATATGTTTCTGTAAATATTTTATTTAAAAACCAAAAAATTTATTATTTCATCAAATGTTGAAAACTAAAATGTTCTTTGATGATTTTACTTTTCCATCGATTTTTCTGAATTAAAATATAATTCGTGATTCTACATTAATAATGCAAGCATACTTTGTTTGTTTGTACCTTTATAGGAAAACGAAGTTTTTTAATTGAATTAAACTTGCAATAAATAGTTAACTTCTTCAAGATTTATCTATGGTTGAAAAAATCATGGTTTCATACATAAAGAACGTCTTTTTTAAACGAGACAGACGTTTGATGTTAAATTTATAATTAATTTAAAGATTATAGATCTTTTGTTTTCATACTGACTAAATTTCTAGTAGTCTTTGATGCCAACCATAATGCTGCCTTCAAAATTTCATATCTCAAAACAACTGACAATCTTTTATTATTTTATAGAGAAAAACAGAGAATTTTGGGCATTATTTAAGCTAATAACTGACATGCTTAATCAATAAATAATAATATGTGAATGTGTCTTTCCATAGTGACCTTGTAACTAATTGAAACAACATATCTTCTGATTCTTTAATTGTTTCAAGTTCTAACAGTTTTTCTGTTTTCAAACATTAGATAAGTAAGTAAAATATTATGAAAATAGTTACAAAATTAAACAAATAAGTAATGATACCACGAATGAAAATAAAAAATAAATGTAAGCAACAATATAATTATTGTCAGCTGTAACTAAAACCAAGTTAACTTATAATAGTTGTGACTCACGCTGAGGTCTATCTAGCTACAGGCAGGTGCATTAAATTATTATGTGCTATCCGATCTTTATTTTCTTTCTTATTTTATTATGTATTTAGATGGAATCTTATTATTGTAACTGTTGTAATGCGTCCCAGTTGACGCATTTTATCTACTTGCATCTTATCATCCGAAACCTAACCTGCTTTTATCTTTCTGTTGTTTTTGTATGCAGGGAACTTGAGGATTCAGTTGTAATCCATTTCATTAACGAAAACAAATCTTTAACAATATGCATGCTTCTTTAACGATAACAGCTTACAAACAGTTTTTTATTCGTCCTTTTATTACCCTTCTCAAAATATGTGCCCTAGTTATTTAAAAGTGTTTGCTTTTTTAGAGCTGTAGTGAATCTAATCATTTCATTTAACTTGTTTGACTGGAATAGGCATAAAGAAAGGCTATATGCAGAATTGCAATGTATTCTTTGTTTTCTTTTAATGTATTTCTCTATTTATATACTCTTTTCAACAGACGAAAGAAAAAAACATCTATTATATTATTTAATCATTCGAAAAGATAATACACGTTAATATCATACATCGGATTTATTGTGATATAAATCCAATTTCTAAAAATATTATGTTTGCAGCGTAATTGAAGTCTGCAGATATAAAGTTAATTAACAGAAGAAATCGAGTTGTTTTATGTTTACTTTCATACTAGAATTGATATTGTATTCCCTAGTGGTGATGTATCTTTACGATGATACTTCTTTTGATAGTTTAATTTTTCATGACAAATGAAGGTTGACTATAACTACAAATAATTCTTCTTTAAGTTTTGAAATATAAAAGTAATATATTCAGTTGCTGAAATTTTTACTGCATAAAAAGAAATATGTAATGAATAAATTCCATCATATTTATTTGTTTGGTTTAAATCCACAGTCGAAAAGTGACTGTATATAGTTGAAGTTCGTAAAAAGGAAAAGTTTCTTTCCAAATGTGCTTACAGTGTCATGACCATTGTTTAATTTAAAGGCAAAGAAAAGTTAAGACTTCTTTCACTTTCGTAAAATGGATTATAAAATCTTATTTATTGTCATATTTTTGTTTTTATCGTTGATTTTCTTTTTCTTATGACAGTGCATTAGTAACAAATAAGATAAACAAAAGCATACTAGGCAATGCTTACGCTGAGAATGTATTTGAAATAATAAATTGAAATGACAAAATGCATCTCTTGTGGTGTCAGAATTTGAAATGGTTTCATTTCTTCTTCAAAGCTCTGTATTGAACTTAATATGCGGATGAAATTTCACTAAATCTCTTTAAAATCTGGCGTCATTTTTCTTATGCATATTAAAGCACCGATAGAGACTAGAAAAGAAACATCGCCGTAACTTGAAGCCAAAGCAAGATCAAGGAAAACATTAAGGGATCTCTTTATATTTATCTCTAGATTTATACCACTTTGTACTCTGAAATATTTGTGCCATTTTTTTGTTAGTTTTGTCACTTTTAAGAAAAGACATTAAGTTACGTTGGGGAAAGCCTTTACTTTTGCTATGTATCCAAGTAGAGAATGACTTAAATGACTTGTCTTACATCCAAAAAATGATTACAATTCTTTCTGTTTGAAAATACAGCAAAGAAAATAGAAAAATATATTGTTTTTGTAGCATTATTTGGTTTTATAGTTGTATTCGTTATTGAATGAAAGCTTTCTTTTATTAAAATATATTCATGAAATTTTTAGTTCCATTTGGTATATTTAATAAAAGAAATATCGAATGTAAGTTTTTATAATAGAAAACCCGAATATTATTATTACTGAAATGTTTTTATTAAATCATTTTGAAGGAATAAAATAGCTTTTCATTAAATAATTTCGAATATATCAGTGCTTAGTTTGTATAAACAGTTGATCTCGAATTTCTGTAATTTATTTCTAGGGGAATTTTGTAAAAAGGATCTTTATGGATAAAAATGTTATATATATATATTATAAAATAAGGGCTTATTAAAATTGATGATTATGTACTGGAAGTGTATTTAAAAAATTGTTGGATTAAAGTGACTGAACTCAGTCACTTTTAGAAGTACTGAAGGGTTTATTAGTTACCTTCAACTATTAGTAATTATTTTTAATGAGCATATTTAAAATTAGAATACAATGAGAATCTACTAAATGAAATTGAAAATATTGCTAGCATAATCAACGGATATTTGTAAGGTTATAAGAATATTTATTAAAAATAATTTGTTTGTGCATAATTTCTTTTGCTCTCAAATGTGAAGTTTTAAGCTGCATATGACATGTGTAGTTTTGCAATTTATTGATATGCTTGGGTACCTATGAGGATCGCTTCAATTTTGCTGATTGCACCACTATATAACAATGGGCTATTTATGATTGCTCAAATAAAAGTTGTAAATATTTCCACCCCTTTTTTTTTTATCTTTCAACAGCATTTGGGCATTGTGTTTATTACAATCTATTTTTTATTGTTGAAAATTGAATGCACCACTTTTTTAAATACTTATGCATTGCGTTTGGTTTTATACTGAAATTGAAGTTCATTTTTATCTTTCTCAAAATATTATTTGTTTTAAACATGAAAAAAGCCATCGTTAAAGAATTTTCTTAACGATGCCATCCTAAATAAAGTTCTGCTTCACTGGATTGGAGTTTTCGAATAACAGATTAAAAGCTGTCCATTTTTCTACAAGGAATGCTTAATCTTAAGTATTCAAGTCATGCCACAAATATGTGAATTCATGGCAACAGCGGATCCTACACATGTACCTTGTATTCCATACCTCCTCTTCAGTTGAGATATCATTTGCATTTCTATAAAGCTTGAGGGTTCCCTCAATTCCTTGAAAGCTGCATCAGCCAAGGGAAGCTTACGGAGTTACCGTTTTCATCGACTCCTCTAATTTCTAATTCAGACTTGTCGCGTGGCTCCCAAGAATTCTCGAGGCGAAAATTATGAATTGCACCTCCTGTTTCTCTAAAAATAAGCTTAGAATTCATTAGTTATGCAAAGACGAGATTCAAATAGGTTGGAAGTTGCCTTGAAACGAAAGCATTCTGAATGGGAATCAAATGAACTCCCATGGCCAGTATAATTTGAGAACTTGGTCCTGAATGATTAATTTCTGTTTGAAAAGTAAATTTTTTTTTTTAACTGATAAAATTTTTCTGTTGATGAAATATTGTATAATTCTGCGTTTTTGGTTTTTTATGACAACTTTAAAATTATTTCTTGCAGCATAATCCAAAAAGTTTATTATGAATTTTCAATTAAGCACATAATTATGATTATCAAGTTTCTTAGCATGATACTTATTGGTTTATATTGAAGTTTTTTTTTTCAGATTTTAATACCATCCAATTTTTAAATGAATCGTACAAGAATCGTATCCAATTTTACATATCATATGAAATTAATGCCTTTATTATATTTTAAAATAAAGATAAATTATTAAATAATCTAGGCAATGGATTATTCAATTTTAAAAACAAATAAAGAATTTTTAATTTTAGTTTGAATTTAAAATATAAAATTTAAAATATAGAAGAGTATAATCTTGAAATACGTTTTAAAAAATTCAAAGTATTGATAAAAAGTATCGTTTAAATAATAAAAAATATTGATAAAAAGTATCGTTTAAATAATAAAAAATATTGATAAAAATATTGTTTAAAAAATAAAAAATATTGATAAAAAATATTGTTTAAAAAATACAAAATATTGATAAAAATATTGTTTAAAAAATAAAAAATATTGATAAAAATATCGTTTAAAAATACAAAATATTGATTATTGAAAAATTATAAAAATTTCATAAATTCAATCAAAATAAACTTTAATCTTCTTTTAAAGTTATTTTTAACTGAACTTAAACTCAAAGTATTTTTCAATGTTGTAATGTGGGTTGATTAATTTATTTCTGCTGTCATTTATTAATTATTACAGTTTTTCATACCAGTACGAACATTGAAAATATCATATATCTTAATATCTTATATATCATAAATATCATATATAAATAAACATAATATATCACACTATACGACATGGCAGGATATTTTTTGTTTGTATGCGCTGTCATATTTTTTAAATTAACATCATTAAATTTCGTAGAAAATTATATTAAATTTAAGATTTAACAGCCATTAAATATTTATTAAAACATTTATTTAATAAATTTTGTAAAAGGAAGTACCATTTTTCATTTATTTGACAAATTTAATGATGTTAAATCAGACATATTTGCATTTATCATTAAAACTAAATGTTTACAATCTACTTTATGCATAAATCAAAGCATAATCAATTATATTTAAACCTAAAATGAAAGTTATTTTGATAAGGAAAGAGAAGAGAAGTGAAGTTACTCAAAAGAAATGGCAGAATAATTTTCTGTGCAATTTTAAACGCACTATTGGAAATTGGGAAAAGTTTAAATTATAGGAGCTCAATACCAGTTGAGAGTGTTTGTTGCATTAATCTTTTCCAAGTTCAATAACAGTTTGGAATCTTGATTTTGAAGTCTGGCTCGAAAACCCCAATACATTAAGCATTTTATGGAGCATAAGCTATTAAAAGTTAAACTATAAGATAGGGAGAAGAAGTTTATAAATCTTCTTGAGAACTAGATTTTATCAATATCTTTTTGGCTATTTAAGTTTCCCTTTTTAAATAATGCCTCTATAGTAAAAGTATATTCTTATTGATTAATTCTGTCTTCTGCTGTACGCCATTTACTGATTTGAAAGGAAGTGATTTCAAATATTTGCTGAAATATTGGCCGAGTGTTTACGAAAAAGTAACTTTCTGAAATCAATCTCTGTTAAATTTTGTAAAAAAAAAAGCCCACAGAAACTTAGATTAATTCAACTTGGAGAGTATATTAAAGCATATGTTTACTAAGTTAAATTGATTTTAAAACCATAAACAGCTTGGAAACTGTTTCTTTCTAAATTGTTTTTGACTTCATCTGTTTTGGCTAAGAGATCATTTGCCAAACTTTTTCGTTGATTTGCGATATTTTGGAGTGGATAGATATAAATTCTAAGAGCTTGAAATATTAAACGATGTCATATTTAAGTGATTAGGTGGGTGTTTGGAGTATTGGCAGAAGTTTTGGCTGTCGTTTTCCAGAAGACAAAGTTATCTGTTTTGACCCAACTTCGCTAAATTTTAATGCCACTTGAAACAGTAGATTGATGCAAATTTAGGAACATTATTTTCTTCTATTTTTCTAAATTCACCTGAAGAAAGGTAAATCTTTCCTTTTTCTTTTTGAGCCGCCTGAGGGCCAATTGGCTAGTGCTCTGGCCTTTAGTACCACAGGCTTCAGGTTCCAATTCAAGCGTTGGCATTGGTGTTTGTTAGCGGTTCGGAATCCACGTTACACTGTAGGTCTCGGTCTTATTAGCCCAAAGTGTGCAACAAATAACCGTAGGGTGACAAACCAAATCAAACCTTTTCCTTCTTGGACAGTGTAGATGGATTTCTGTAGTGTGCCTTTAAATTTGCAACAAATTCAACATATTTATGAGGAATATTATTAAGGAGCAGGCATAAAATAGGAATACAACTAACAGAACGTTTAGCTGACAGTTCATTGTATTACAACTGTAGAAATAAGAGGTTTTCATTTCTTGCCATGTCAGTTCTATTTATAGATGCCTCTGTAATTCGTTAAGTATTTATTTCCTTTCATTTGCTGATTGATCTAATACTTGCATGATTTTAAAATATTTGATTTTTATAAATAAAAATTAAATTATAAAAATTGTTTTGATTAAATATATTACCTCAATAAGTTACATTGAAATTTTAATAAAGTAGTATTTGCATTTCATTTAAAAGGATGCAATAATGATCATCAAAAAGAATAATACTAATTTAGGGAAACACTGAAGCATCTAAAATAATATTAACAACACATAAAAAAGCAACTCTTATTTCTTAACAATATTTATTTTTATTTAGTTAATATTCAATTTAAAGGTCAGAGTTAAGTCATGGATATATATTTCATTATGTGTTAATCGGTTCAATGATTTTCACCTGGAAGTTGGGCTACTGATTGTGGTTGATTAGATAGTTTTTTATGGCCCGCTCATATGAACCGAATCGAGGAAGTCATTATTTCATTGTTAAATATAGATCAAGATTTCTGCTATATTGTATTAAAAACAGAATGAAATTAATTCTTAATTACAAAATATTACCCCTTATCACAATAACTACTCTTTTTGAATAGAAAATGAAGTTACTATCTTAAATTTGTATTTGAACTTGATTTATGGCATAAACGGTTCATCTAGGAAAAGAGATTTGCAAAATTAGATGTGGTTGAATAATCTATAAGATTTGAAAGGCTTGTTATAATATAAGGTTGTTCAAGCCAAGTTGTAGAAAAATTGTATCTACTTCCTAATTATCTACTTCAAGATGCTAAGCTTGTACAAGTATGTTGTAAGCTTGTTCAAGCCCTGTAGTAGAAAACTTGTCTCAGAACAGTTATTTTCGGCATTACTTTATTAATGTAACGCATTATAAATAAAACATTTTCGTTGAAAGCCTATGAGTATAATATCTTCGGCAGTTTTAGATATAAACTGTTGGTCTGGGTTTGCCACTCTACCGTCATTTTGTGCACTCTTTAGGTTAATTAGACCGGGATCTACAGTTTAAAGCGGTTCGTCTAGGTTTGGTTTGCCGTTCTACTGTCATTTTATGCACACTTTAGGCTAATTAAATCTGAACCTACAGTTTAACGTGTTTCGCCTAGGAGAAGAGATTTGCAAATTGAGATGCTACTGCCTAATCTGTAAGATTTGAAAAACTTGTTATAATGGTTCAAGCCATTTGGTAGAAAAATAGTTACTTTGGGCATTATTTTAATATTATTACACATTATCAATAAAACATTTACGTTGAAAGCTTTATGAATATTATGTCTTTGAGAGTTTTAGAACTCTTTTTACATTAATTGCAACACTCTCAAATACTTGAGGTGCAAAAATTACAATATTTCACAGTTTTTATAGGAATAATTTCTCAAATTTATTATAAGGATACTTGTCTGTGAAACATTTGGGGGTGTAAGGCGTTTACATAGGATAGGTACCTCATTAAAAATTAAATCGTTTTACGCAATGGTAAAAAGTTATTGATTGTCATTGCATAAAACAATCTCAAAATCAATAATTCTTTTGCATAGTATTTTATTTATTAATTCTATAAAAAGTTTTAAGGTTATCAACTTCAAGTTACGAAACTAGTTGAATAATTATTGTACGTATTAAAGTGGATTTTCTACGACAATATATTTATTAATATTTCGTGAAATTTTATTGTTTTAAATAAATATGGTTATTGTTTAAAATTTAATCGAATCGAATTCAATATATTGACTTGATTAAAATAAAATTTAAATTATTCATTTGCTGAAATTTTTTTGATGAGTTTTTTTAAGAATAATGTTTGAATTGCATTGAATTCTGTCTGTTTTTTTTATACACAAATTATGAAAAACAAATATCTGAAGATGAAAAGTATTATTAATATTCATGTAAATTACATTTACGAAAATAATTTTTCAATTAATGGAAAAAAAAAAAAAAAAAAAAAAAAAAAAAGCTGAGTATAAAGATTGAAGAATACACTGAATAAGTAGGATAAATCTTTAAAATAAATTTATTTAGCAAAGTAGAGTTGGATATTTGAAGAGGGATGCAACTCTAGTTTAAAGGCAATATAGGCTCTCTCATATAAGCTTGTTGAAAGTGTTTTTCAGTCCTCAAGTCCAAACTTGCCGCCGGAAACTTTTAAGTTTCACATTTACTTTATTTTATTCGTTTACAACAACACTCTATCAGTTTCTAACTCCTTGTTACGCCTCTTCGCTTCAATTTCTCTATTGATTTAAAAAAAAAAAAAAAAAGGTAGAAAAGGGGAAAAATAGCGATGAAACAAATTCTCACCCAAGCAAAGGAAAATAAAACTCTTCCGTTATTCCACGGAAACAAAAAGAAGCCAAACCAAACGAGCGGATAAAAAATTCTGACATTTCTGTTGAGCTCGTACCCTTCTTGAAATATATCTTTCAGCTGTAGTTGTGGTCGGAAAGCATGACGAGTATTTGGAAGAATCATCGACTGTTTTCTGCAAATATTTTTTGGAAACGGGATTTTGTCTGGATCCAGAATTGCATGGTGTTATTTTTCTAAACATCAGCCAGTTCCAAACTGGCTTTGTTTGTCCTAAGATTTAGAATTAAAGAGTGAAATATTACGGTGCCACCAATGCAAATAACGCTGTGGTGGAAGTCAGTTTTATGTCGGTACCACTATTGATGGTTTCCTTGAATATTTTTGTCGCCAAGTCATTCTTCAGTCTTAAATTTGCGCAAGAGAATCCTGTTTGTAGAAAACGGGGAGTGAAATAACTTTTTCCAAGTTTTGCTCCATTACATTTAGAGTTAAGAGAGAAATATTACCATGTCAACAATAAACGTGACCTCTATATCTTCCTCTTTTCGAAGGGTTGGTTCACTTCTTGACTTGAGCGTCGAGGACAGAGAATCCGCCTTTAGGTCTTCTGGCTAGTAGCCAATTGCATCTATTTCTCCAAAATACTTACTCTTTTGCTTATAGAAGAGAAGTAATTACGATGATAGGGTCTTGCATAATTGCAGATTCTAGAAAAGGGTGAAAAAGTCTATGGTACTGAAAATTTCGTCATATAAAACCACTCGTTGAACAAAACATGTTTTAACATCCTTATTATCATCTTTATATTTTTATTCTGCAGAACTATCTTCTCTATTTATGTATAAGTTAATTCTTCAAATGCATTTGAAAATATTTATCAAATATTTAAACATCTTTGTGTAGTGATATTTTTTCTTTAAATTTCACCATTCATGGGATGTTTTTTTAATGATAATTTATAATAAGGATTATAATTTATAATAATGGTGATAATTTATAATAATGATGATAATAATTATGATAAGGATGTTACTATTATAATAAATTAGACATTATAATTGTAAATATACTATTAAAAACTGACAGGCATTTTGTGAACAATCGTTGCATATTTAGAAAGCAAATTATAGTATACTATCATATAAATATAGATTCTGATATTATCCATCATTGCATGCCCCCGACATAATCGTTTTTCTCATATTTATTTATTATATTTAAAGGGAAATTGAAAACAGGCTTTACTTTTTCATCTACCACTTTTTAATTTATCTGTTTTAAAAGTAAGGAAATTAACCAAATTTTTACTGTGGATCTGTTACATTTTAAAACTCTCTATCCTTCTAGAGATATATAACAGCTTAAAGCGATTTATTATTGTTTTAAAGAAACTTGAAAACAATGTCTATTTATATATATGAATAAAATTTTATTAAAAATTCAAAATCTTTATTATCTTTTTTGTTAATAAAATCTGAATTTCAGACATAAATTTAATAAAATCTATTGAATTTAATATTTATCCAACAACTATTTTTAGTACCATGTTTTATAAAGAAATTTATGGGTAATTTTTATTTTATTCAGTACTCTTTCTTCAATTGGTATATTCAGGGTTTATTATTTTATTCATAATTATTAATGAATAATATTTTATTCAGTGATGATTATTTTTTTATTCCATGATTATTATTTTTCCAATCAGTGATTACTATTTCTTTTAGTGATTATTTTATCCAGTGATTATTTTTTTTATTCGGTGATTATTATTTTTTTTATTCAGTGAATTATTATTTTTTATTCAGTGATTATTATTTTTTTTATTCAGTGAATTATTATTTTTTATTCAGTGATTATTGTTTTTTTTATTCAGTGATTATTTTAATTTATAGATACAGGCTATTGCCATTCTAAAAAGATCTCTTACAATACTGTTATTTTAAAATGAATCTGGATAATTTACAACTCATTCCTGTTTTTAGTTAGTTGAGAAAATTTAAGATGTTCTTTCATTTTTAAATGTTTTTTTATATTTCTAAATACGATTATTAAAGATGACAAATTAAAAAAAAGTTCAGTATTATTAAGTACTCATAATTAAAAAACGACTCGTGTGTGTTGATGGTCTGGCTACGTTCATTTTGTGCATACTTTAGGCTAATTAGACCGGGACCTATAATTTAATGCTTGCATGTTGGAGTTATTTAACAAAATATAAATCAGAAAAAATTAAACCGAGAATAATTTTAAAAGTTTGAAAAATAACCATTTACTTGTTTTCTATGCGCATTTTTAAAAAAACATTTCTAACTTGACAGGCATCATCAATCGTTATGAAATACTAACTAATCATCTCTTGTCGTTCTTTCTTATTATACAAATAAGGACATATAATATTTTGCTTCATAATTAACTTCTAAACACTTCGAAAATTAATTAGTTAAACCAGAAAATTCAGGAAAAGTTCATTTTGAAATAAATTAAAATGACCTTTTTTTTCAAATAAAAAGCAGAGGATTTATCACTGGTTTCAAAGCTTCCCTCGTATTTATCATGGTTGACAGTTAATTAAACTTGCGATTTCAACTACATTGAAATATCATATATTACTATCCATGCTTTTTTTCGACTCAAAGTACAATAGGCGATGTAACAGAAAAATGAAATGAAAGAAAAACAGAAAAGCAGAAAAATGATTTTCTCTTGCAGGATTTGAAAATCGTAAATCAAAAGATCAAACTCCATCTGACAGATCAAAATCCCGGATGTATACCACGAATTTAACCAGGAAGAAAAGTTTTCCATTTCCTTATGCCTCTAAATCGTTGTGTTTAAGAAAAAGACAAATACAAAAATTTGATATTTTTGACAAAAAACTCTATTAAAAAACATTCTTGCTTTGACAAGAGAGGAATAACAGTGCAAGAAGAGTTATGTTTATTAGTTGATTCCGAAAAGGATTTGTTCAGCATTTATATGTATAGGGTCTTACGAAATTTTTAAGAAAGGTTATTCTGAATAAATGTATTTGTATACCGTTAATATAAAACGAAGAAATATAATTTATTTGTTTTTGAATAAAACATTTTAAGACCAAATTAATTAATGATTACATTTATATAAAATACCAATGTAGAGTTTTCTTCAAAAAACTGTTATGTTTCAGTTCAATTACACTTTTTTTAAATAAAGCTTGTTTTGTGTTTTATAATGTGTTTTAATTGTGTGTTTTTTAGTTTACGCTTTTATTACTGAATGACATTTAAAAATAAACTAGACCATACGGTCAAAAGGTGGTTTATAAGGAGGGCCTTTTGACAATAAATATATAGATACATATATGTATATTTAAACTGGATATATATAATATATATATGTATGTATAGTATATACATATATATATATATGTGCATATATGTATACATATATTTAAACTGGCTGAGACCCTCTGTCTCCTGTGTGATAACCAGGAAGAAATGGATATGTCTCACCTTTTTTCCTGTTCTGCATCTGCATTGCCTCATGTTTCTTTACGGAAACGTTATTGGATTGCTAGACTTAAGTTGATGGATTAACTGATGACATTGGTTTCTATCTTGTCCTTTGTATTTTTTTATATCTGTTGTCCTGTGAACTTGCCATTGGAAAATAATATATATATACTTATAGCATTATTTAAATCGTATTTCCAAGTATGCCAAAAATTTTACAATGCATTAAAAAATTTTATAGAATATTTTAAACCTGTTCAAAATAAAACGATTCATTGAAAAATAAACAAAGTGAAGTTTTCTATTATATTGAAAGATTCTTTACAAAACTTTATATTATCATTTTTCAATGCAACTATTTTAATGAATGAGTTGTAAATCTTTGTAATGAAACTGATTTCTAAATTTAGATCAACTATTAAATATTTCCTCGTCTTTAGTAAATCGATATGTTTTTTTCCTTTCGAAATAAACTTTTATCATTTAGTTGTATTTCCATTCTTAACTTTCTAGTCACTGTTTCAAAAATCCCAATAATTATTCCTAGCTCCACAAAGAGATGAATAAACTAATTGCACTGGCATTTTACGGTTAAACGAATTTTTAAAAAAGCGCAGGGGAAATAAAAAATAAATAAAACGAAAACTTATCTCGAAGAAGACTTTTAAAAGATATCCTCACGACCGAAAGCATTTATTAATTCGAAATTTTTCTTTCCGCTTTCCAAGTTTGATGAGAATTTCTTTCGATTGACTATTACGCCACAGTAACCTTTTGTATTTGAGTCAGCTCATTCTTCGTTCCTCTCCGCTCATTTTCTCTTTTGCCCATTCTGGTCCTCTAAGATACAATGAGTTGAGAAAAAGGAGTTGGAGCAGCGATCAAATTTTCGGTTTTGCATAAAACTGATGAGAAGGGAAAAGATTCGACCACTTGAGAGCCCGTGCCGAAATTGCCGAGAAGCAAAAATCGATTTCGCTCTCCAGAGTCATAAAAGGAAAAATTAACCCTGGGTATTGTATGCGAGACACTTTTCCTTTGTGAGTATTTTTCTCCGCCCTGCACACTTATGCATCTATAGAAGCTGGACAAACAACCTCTGTGATAAATTGTTCGGATTCGCCCGAGCAAAAGGAACTTGTCTTGATGAAAAGGACGACAGAATCTAAAAAGCAAGCGATGTAGTTCCGACTTTAACATCAACCCATTTTCTGCTGAACTTAATAACGCGAGATTTTTTTTTCTCTGCCTTCCTTTTCATTCTTCTTTTTTTGTGTGTGTGTCTCAAATTCCATGTTTACTCTTTTGCTTTTGCAATGAAAAACACGAGCTAAATATAAAAGACCTCCGAGATTGAAAAGAGATGCTTCGCTAACAAAAGACTTTCAAAAACTACTCGGCCCAAAATTTTTGAACTTGGAAGAAAAACTTTGCAACAAAACGCATTTAAGATGCATGTAAAGTATTAAAAAAAGTTATGAATGTTTTTTTTTTTTACGGTGGCATTGTGTGTCGCTTGATGATTTCTGTTGTTAAAGTAAAATTATTTTCAACAATGAACAATTTTGGTAATTTTTTTGTGTGTTTTGAAAATGGATGAGATTTAACTGAGGTATAAACAGTTACAAATAATATAAAATAGCGGAAATTTAAAACGTGAGTAGTACTTCAAGAATGGTGTGCATTGTTTGCTTTTTGCATTATATAATTTTTTTCTCTTTTGGCAGAATATATTTCCGGATATAAAAGCCTTTCAACCATTCATTAAGTGTATCAAATCTAAATCTTTTGTTTTTAATAAAGGTGATAAAATACCTTAATAAAAATGATGAACTTTCTAAGAAAAGATAATTTATTGTTAATATCATGGTAGCTCTTATGAATCAGCAAAATCTTTAAATGTATTTTTGACAGTTTAAGAAAGTAGTTGCCTTTTTAAAATAGCGTAGATTTGTTCTTTATATTTGATATCTTTATTTATTTATCATTTGTCAGTAAATACAAGGAAATTTTACTTGTAAATCATACAATGCAGTTTAGAAATTAAACTATTTCAACAATTTCAAACATCTTTAATGGAAAACAATGTCTTCTTTCAATTCCTTATATTACATAATACAAAGATAGGCATCGATCAGGTGTTCTTAATCAGTGGTTCATAGTCATTATTCAGGAATAAATGAGCTGGGATATCAAAATCTTTAAAGTCAAATCTTTAAAGATGTTAAAGCTGGGATCTTTATTTTTATGGTCTATAGTTAAATTCTGCATTTTCTCATATTAATATATACAATAAATCAAAAATAGCATTACTTATGTAAATTATTAGTAATAAAAATATCAAATTGTTTTCTGTCATATAACAGTTTTATTCAAGATAAACCATAGCAGTTTTTGCATTGGTAAGCTTTTAATAATACAATTTTAACAATCTTATTGAATTTTATTATTATTTAATAGGTCGAAAAAATAAATCATGTACTATTACTGTATCATGTTTTTTTATTAATTGTTTTTATAATTTTTTGTAATGTATTCACTTAAAAACTATTTTGAGAATGGTACCAGGGCCTTTATCTTAAAGGGATACGTTGAACAAAAAACCCTTGATCTAGATATATTAAGGCTATTTGAATTTCAGTAGTCAATTAATGTTTAAGGAATCAACCAAATTTTATACAAAAACTTTAAAATAGAATTTAGCTGGAAGTAACAGTCATGCATAATCCAGAAAACAGCAAAATCAATTTAAAGCGTGAAAACAGATTTTTGAGATAAGGCACATCTTTTCCCTACCAAGTTGATTGTCCTTTTAAGCCTACCAGTGGTGAAGGAATTTTCGTGTTTGTTACTCAGCAGAAGCAAAATCCGTGACACAAACGTAATCTCTCAATGGATCCATTCTTAGCAAATATATTGCAGCCACTAACACCTTCGTCGATCTTCCCAATGATAGCAGGTAGCGGGAAGTAAAATCAAGATTAAGTAACCTTGACGTGCAGCTGCTTAAGTAAATAAACAAAATACTCCAATGATTTTCACGCTATCTTCCGTAATTAGCTTAAGCTCCAAAAGCGAGTCAACGATTATTCATCAAAGCTTATTAAGAGGGAAAGAATCTTTCCTCAGGATTATTATTTATTTTTTTAAGCGGGGAACATTGCGCATGGTTATTTGAATACATCTGTTTATCTGTTTTCATGTTTGGTGTTTCTTTTTTGAGTATTGTTAGCCATAGGTTGAATCAAATTAAGATTTAATGTTACGTAGGGGGCACTTTTGATACCTTTGTTAAGAGAAATAAAAACAATGAATAATTAAGGAGTGCCAATTTAATTTATTTTATTTATCCTTGACTTTTTTCTATATTTTAAGAAAAATTTTGCAGCTTTTATTAATTCTCAAAGGGTAACTTGTGAATACTTCAATCAAATATATTCTTAAGTTTGAGAATAATTTATAAACTGAATAAGATTTATCATGAGCCATTGGGAAATAGAGAAACAAATGGCAAAATGCAATGTAAATAATAGCTGTAGAATTATTTGGGTATTCTAAGGGTTGACTTAGATATGACACTATCGTTGTGATTTTATATTTTATTTAAGTGACTTCAAATAAAAATATTCCAATAAAAGCCAATAAGTATTCAGATAAGATTCGTTTAATCAAATCTTCAGCATTAAATAGCTTATCTCTAACGTATTTCTAAAATATCATACATATTAAATTTATAAACAATTACAGAAATAAATACATTATCATAAAAATGAAGTTATCGTGTCTTATCTAAATGAACAATAAAATTGTTCTTTAGGAATACACTTATTTTATTCTTAAGAGAGATTTTACTTTTAAAAGTTAATGTGTTTTAAAAGTTGTATAAATTTACAATAATAATAAAACAGTACCTTAATTTTCATTTTTCTTATATTATGCTATTTATTGAGGTTTAATTATTTCTTTGTAAGATAGTTATTTACGAAGAGATTTCTGTACATTGACAAGCTAACCCAAAAAAATTATCTCACATTTCCTCTGATTGTACTGTTTCTAAAAATGTTATGCACTTTTTTCACACTTGTGATAAAAAGTACATTTCTCTCTTGCGATAAAAAGAACATTAACAGTATCTCAGGATACATTATACTCCGGAGACTGTCCAATAATCCCTGAAGTACAATACACACAAGAACAGTTGTCAAAGACAAAATGGTGGCTGTAGGATAGAAATGTTTTATTGCCTGTGTTATATTTGGTCAATATGACAACAAGAGTGGAGATTTTTTCTACATAAAAAGGTAATAGATTTCTTGGATTTGAAATGTGATAGAAATCTTCCCTTAATGTATAGGTTCTGTTAGGTTACCAACATATAAATAGCTGGATTTGGATTCGTAACGTACTGCAATATCACTAGTATGAACTCATGAAACTTTAAAATTACGATTTATATTTATATATCGATTCTTATATCTCTCTATATATTACTTTAAAAAAAACAAATGCCTAAATTCTTTTTAATTTGAAACTCCGAGGACATTTGGTTATGTAATGACTGCATTTTATTGAAGGTTTGATGTAAATATGAGTAAATTAAACTAAAAATATTGTAATTACAGAACAATTGTAGTTTTTTTTATTCACTACGAAAATAATTGAAAAAAAAAATATCAGCGACTGGAGATTTTGAAAAGCTGTTGCTATGTTAAATTGGATGAATTAATAATTTATTTGAAAATAATTTTTAAATTAAAAATTTTACGGATACATAAAATGAAATATATCTAATGGCAATTTTTAAAATAAAACAATACATTACTTTGAAAATGTTGTAGTTGTAGGATTGTTTGGGCATTCTGACAGTTGACTAAGATATGATATTAGATATGTTTTGTTTTATTTGAGTGACTTCAAATAAAAGTATTCAAATGAAAGCCACAAATATTCAGATAATATTCGATTAATTAAATATTCAATATTAAATAGCATATATCTAACTAGGTATTACTAAATTATAATTCGTATTAAATTTATAAACAGCTACAGAAATAAATACATGATTATAAAAATGAAGTTATTGTGCCTTGTCAAAATGAATAACAAAATTGCAATAAAAAGAATTGAAATAAATTTACTGAAAAGATTAAAGTTTTAGAACATTTCGACACAGATATTTTAACTTACTTTTGAAATCTCTTTCACCTGCATTTTCGATTATTCTTAATTTTCACTGTCTAGTTTATTTTTTTAAATTAAAAAAATATATTAACGACATTGTACATGACGAGACAGTTATCTAACACAATTACTTGCATACTTAACTATAAATAATATGAAACTTTTCAAGCATAATATAATGGAAAAATGTTGAAAGGATTACTTTGAAAGATCGGTGAAAGCGAGTACTTGTCGTCAATCATAGTTGATTTGACTCTAAACGAAATGATTGACATTGTTGGCAGGATCTTTCGTCCTGGGACAGCAAGTTCTCTTACTACAATAAATCTTCATGAGTTTTATATATTTATTTTATTGAAGTTTTGACGTAAATTTGTTGAAAATACACTTTGAAAATAGTGAAATGACAGAATATTTGCGGTTTTTTTACTCACTAGGAAAGTAATCCAAAGAAAAAATGTCAGCGACTAGAGATTTTGAAAGTAACATTTAAATTAAATCGGATGAATTAATAATTTATTTGAAAATAATTTTCAAATTAAATATTTTACCTTTATATAAATTGAAATATGTCTAATAGCAATTTTTAAAATAAAACAACATAATACCTTGAAGATTCGCAATAAAAAGATTCGAATACATTTACTTAAATGATTAAAGCTTGAGAAAAAAAAAAAAAAATAGACATTTTCACTTTGAGATTTTAAAAAAATAGACATTTTCTCCTCCCTTTTCTATTATTCTTAATTTTCACTTTCTTATTTTTTATATTAAAAATAATATATTAATGACATGGTACATGATGAGACAGTTATCTAACACAATTAATTGCATGCTTGACTGTAAAAAATTTGAAACTTTTCACGCATAAGATAATGGAAAAATGTTGAAAGGTTTACTTTGGAAGATCGGGGAAAGCGAGTACTTGTCGTCAATCATAGTTGATTTGACTCTAAACGAAATGATTGACATTGTTGGCAGGATCTTTCGTCCTGGGACAGCAAGTTTTCTGTCTACAATAAATCTTCATGAATTTTATATATTTATTTCGAGATTTTTTAAATGAAAATACTGACATCCATCGTAGATTATCTTCAAGCGTTAAAATATCACTTAAAATTACATAGCTAAAATATGGTAGAATTTTTTTGAAGGAGTGGTTTAGTAAATTAATTTACTCAAGTTCTTAAAATAATTATCTGCCAAGATGAGATAAATATCTACACTTTATTTCATAAAGAAAAATACTTTCCCCTTTCTAAAAAGCTCTAAAATTGTAACTTTTATTTTTTAAAATTAAAAATATATATTAATGACATGGTACATGGCGAGACAGTTATCTAACAAAATTATTTGCATGCTTAACTCTAAATAATTTGAAACTTTTCACGCATAAGATAATGGAAAAATGATGAAAGGATTACTTTGAAAGATCAATGAAAGCGAGTACTTGTCGTCAATCATAGTTGATTTGACTGTAAACGAAATGATTGACATTGTTGGCAGGATCTTTCGTCCTGGGACAGCATGTTCTCTGACTACAATAAATCTTCATGAGATTTATATATTTATTTCGAGATTTTTGAAATAAATATACTGACATGCATCACAAATTATCTTCCAGTGTTAAAATATCCCTTAAAGTTACATCGCTAAAGCATGGTAGAAATCTTTAAAAAGATTTTTTTAGTATACTAATTTCCTCAAGATTTTAAAATAATTATCTGCCAAGATGAGATAGATATCTACACTTTATTTCATAAAGAAGAAATGCTTTGTTCTTTCTAAAAAGCACTAAAATTATTACGTAACGTTGTTAACTTAATGTGGTTACTTTTCGAGGAAAATTACAGCTGACGAAATTACATTTTGTACTTAAAAATTACACTTCTCTGACTGTTAAACCTGTAGTAAAATCGAAATACAGGAAAATTAAGTGGAATTATATTTTTGCCTTGAGAAATCTATTGTTTGACGCATTTTTTAAAATAAAAGTGAAGGTCATTAAAGTGAATCTCATGCGTCACTGAATACGCTTATGTAGCTGAGTATTTGCATTTCCCACGACGCTCCGAAATTAATGCATTTTTTCCAATGCATTGTCTGCTGTGGAAAACAAAATGCCGATACAAATTAATTAACAAGGTGAATGCCTGATTCTTGCTTAATTTAGGAAATGTTGCATTCTATCCTTTGGGAGGAAGTCTAACTGATCTGGTTTAAATTGCTTTTCAATGGAGGATATAAATAAGAAGCTAATAAAAGGAATATTGCAGAATCTTAATAAAGGGGGATGTATCTAAAATTCTTACTAATTTATTAGTACGTATTCATTTATGTTTTTGAATTTTTCTCTTTGTAAGTATAGGACTTAAGAGATATAAAATTATCCATTAAATTATACATGGACTTGAAAAATTAGAGAAAATGTTCTGTTTCGTATGCAAATGCGAAAGTGCGTTCGCTTATAGTGATATCGTGATTTTGATGAGATTGAATTAAATGAATATGAAAATTTATATTTTCCATTTATTTGTAACATCAATTTCGATTAATATTATTATGCTGTTTTGATGTTATATATGCAAGTTGAATTGGATTTATAATATTATACTGCATGAAATTCGTGTTTGCAAATAATTGTAAAATGCAAAAATCAAGACGAATGATTTTTTGTAGTTATAACTTTATATAACAAATTAAGATGTTTTTACCGTTTATATTTATCTTCAACTTTAATATTATTTTAAAATTAAACGATCATCATTAACAACATTAAAATTAAAGTTTTTTTATGTTTAATATATAAACTAAAAATGCTAAGTTTAATTTTACTTAGTTAAAATTATTATTACTACTGAACAAAATTATAAATAAATTTATAAAATGATCAAATCGTCTTTAAAAAATTTCCTCTCAATACAATATTCTTGCATAATTTGGCTATATTTAAGGAGCATTTTACAGAACTTATGTTTTTACTGTAAACCAGTAATTATAAAGTATTTTAGTTTAAAATATAAAGATTGAAATAAAACTTCCAAGTAGATTTAAAAAAATAATGAAACAATAAGTTAACAAATAGTTTTATTTCGATATTTAGTTTATGTCTTTATGAGCAAAATAACATTTTCAAGATTTTCTTTTTGAGATGTTTACTCAAAAGATAAATGATTTATTGAATGTATCATTTGTAGTTAAAAGTTAGAATTTGTATTAAGAGAACATATCATTTATTTCATTTCTGAAAAGAAGTAAAACTACACAAGTTCTTCTAAAAGTATCAAATACCCAAAGAACTTTGAAATTCGTATTTTATTATAAAAAACAAGAAACAAAAAGGCTTTCTTTAAAAATTAATCGCACTGAATTCTTCCTTCCAGTTCAAAAGTATAAAAAAAAACGACTTTTCAAGTCTTCTCAAAATGATCACAATGAAATTTTCTATTCTCCAGAAAAGTAATGGAAAACTTTTAAGACAAAAAAAAAAAAAATAAGGGTTTCCGGATAAAATGGAATCCTTTAAATTTTTATGAAGAATGTTTTCTTAAATCTCAACATTCCTGAGAAATATTAATTTAGAACGAAATTACATGATCCTTCTTTTTGGAACCAAATTAAAAGGAAACTATCGAATGTTTTCTACAGAGAATTAATTGAAATGAGGAAATTCTCCGAAAAGAGAAATTGCATATTCAGTAGAAAAAAAAAATCTTGTTTTTTTTCTGTTAGGAAGATCCCTTTAACTTTTATGCTGTTTTAACCTTGAAGGAAGTAGACCATGAAGACACGGAAATAGTGTTTAGTTAATGACTAAAGTATTTTTGTTCTTTATTCGAAAAATACCTATCAGGAGCTGTAGTATCCAAATGATACACACTAATTTTGTTCTCCACTAACATACAAGCCTCAATGTAATTATCACGCAATTACATAATCAACTTCACAATGTTTTTTTGCTGCTTCTTATTACAATTTAATCTTCGCGCACAAATTTCCAAAAACGCAAACCGTTGCGTAATTAAAGTGGAAAAAGTTCTTGCAAATGTAGAAGGTACCTTTAATTGTTAGTTATTAAGATTATGGAATTCGAAATAAATTCAAATTAGGTGTGGGCTTCTGGATATTCAAATAAATATGGAATCCATGGATCAGGAATTTTTTCATTATTTCTAACGACATATTAGTGGGAAATAATCAATCATATTAGCAATTTATGGTTTGATGATTAATTCTGCTGCAAGAATTTAAACTTTTAATTGTTTAAAATATAATCAATGGAAACCGTCTATGGTATGTTACTTAAATTTAGAATACTTTTATCTTTCTACGAAAGAAACTACATATTCCTTTCTTGCATATATATGCTTTAATAAACAATTTTTCTGTATTAGTGTGTATTTTATCAAGAAGTTTCTTAAATATTTATTATGTAACTTTACTGTGTCCCGCATGATATTTTTTATATTATGAATATATTTTGAATATTTTAAGTATAATTATATCACAAACACATATCAATTTAAAAATAATATTTTTAAGTTGTTTTCCAAAGATTATTTAATATGGGGACATACTTTGTAAAATTAAAATGGTAAAAACTGTTAATAAATTCTCTGATACAAAATGCACAGTACAAAAATACACTGCCTTTCTTAAAAATATTTTTAGTTAAATTTCTCAACAATATATACTTATCAAAAGTTTTGCTATCTTAATTTTCTTTCATCCAGACGAAATTGTTTCAAGAATCAATCCCCGTGCATCAAGAGTTTTCCATAAAACATTTGATTAAATTTTATATATGGAAAGCCTGCATAAAACAAACAAACTAAAAAAAAACGGATCACAAATAAAAAAAGTAAAGGTAAATATTTTTGAGCAGATTATATCACAAAAAACATCGTAATTTAAAAATTAATCTTTTTAAATGGTCTTCTAAAATTACTTAATATAGGGACATCCTTTGCAAAATTATTTTTCACTGATGCAAAATGCACAATACAAAAATACACTGCCTTTTTTTAAATTATTTTTAGTTCAATTTCTCAGCAATATATACTTACCAAAAGTTTTGCTACCTTCATTTTCTTTCATCCAGAAGAAATTGTTTCAAGAATCAATCCCCATGCATCGAGAGTTTTTCCATGAAACATTTGATTAAAATTTTTATATGGAAAGCCAGTATAAAGCAAATAAACTAAAAATACCTGGATCATAAATAAAAGAGAAAAAGGAAATATTTTTGTGCAGAATAATATCACAAAGAAAAAAAAAACAAATTTAAAAAATTGTCTTCTAAAAATTATTTAATATAGGTAGATGCTTTGCGAAAATATTTTTAAGCACAATTTTCTTTCACAAGAAATAAAAATAAAAGAAAAAAATATTTTTGTGCAGAATAATATCACAAAGAAAAAAAAACGTAGCAATTTAAAAATCTTTTTAAATTGTCTTCTAAAAATTATTTAATATAGGTAGATGCTTTGCGAAAATATTTTACTCTGGTAAAAAACGCACAATACAAAAATATACTGCCTTTCTTAAAATTATTTTTAGTTAAATTTCTCAGCAATATATACTTAAATTATTTTTGGTTAAAAAGTTTTGCTACCTTAATTTTCTTTCATCCAGAAGAAATTGTTTCAAGAATCAATCCCCATGCATCAAGAGTTTTTCCATGAAACATTTGATTAAAATTTATATATGGGAAGCCTGTAGAAAGCAAATAAACTAAAAAAAACAACAACCCGGATAATAAATAAAAAAAAGAAAAGAGAAATATTTTTGAGCAGAATTATATATCACAAAAAACTTAGCAACTTAATAAGAATCTTTTTAAATTGTCTTCTAAAAATTATTTAACATAGGGACATGCTTTGCAAAAATATTTTACTCTGGTAAAAAACGCACAATACAAAAATAACTGCCTTTCTTAAAATTATTTTGGTTAAATTTCTCAGCAATATATATACTTGTTTTGCTACCTTAATTTTCTTTCATCCAGAAGAAATTGTTTCAAGAATCAATCCCCATGCATCAAGAGTTTTTCCATGAAACATTTGATTAAAATTTATATATGGGAAGCCTGTAGAAAGCAAATAAACTAAAAAAAAACAACAACCCGGATAATAAATAAAAAAAAGAAAAGAGAAATATTTTTGAGCAGAATTATATATCACAAAAAAACTTAGCAACTTAATAAGAATCTTTTTAAATTGTCTTCTAAAAATTATTTAACATAGGGACATGCTTTGCAAAAATATTTTACTCTGGTAAAAAACGCACAATACAAAAATATACTGCCTTTCTTAAAATTATTTTTAGTTAAATTTCTCAGCAATATATACTTACCAAAAGTTTTGCTACCTTAATTTTCTTTCATCCAGAAGAAATTGTTTCAAGAATCAATCCCCATGCATCAAGAGTTTTTCCATGAAACATTTGATTAAAATTTATATATGGGAAGCCTGTAGAAAGCAAATAAACTAAAAAAAACAACAACCCGGATAATAAATAAAAAAAAGAAAAGAGAAATATTTTTGAGCAGAATTATATATCACAAAAAACTTAGCAACTTAATAAGAATCTTTTTAAATTGTCTTCTAAAAATTATTTAACATAGGGACATGCTTTGCAAAAATATTTTACTCTGGTAAAAAACGCACAATACAAAAATATACTGCCTTTCTTAAAATTATTTTTAGTTAAATTTCTCAGCAATATATACTTACCAAAAGTTTTGCTATCTTAATTTTCTTTCATCCAGAAGAAATTGTTTCAAGAATCAATCCCCATGCATCAAGAGTTTTTCCATGAAACATTTGATTAAAATTTATATATGGAAAGCCTGTATAAAACAAACAAACTAAAAAAAACTCGGATCATACATAAAAAAAAATGAAAAAGACATATTTTTGAGCAGAATTATATCACAAAAAACATAGCATTTTAAAAATCTTTTTAAATTGTCTTCTAAAAATTATCTAATATAGGGAAATGCTTTGCAAAAATATGGAATATATATGGAAAGCCTGTATAAAGCAAATAAACTAAAAAATGCAACAACCCGGATAATAAATTTAAAAAAAAGAAAAGAGAAATATTTTTGAGCAGAATTATATATCACAAAAAACTTAGCAGCTTAATAAGAATCTTTTTAAATTGTCTTCTAAAAATTATTTAACATAGGGACATGCTTTGCAAAAATATTTTACTCTGGTAAAAAACGCACAATACAAAAATATACTGCCTTTCTTAAAATTATTTTTAGTTAAATTTCTCAGCAATATATACTTACCAAAAGTTTTGCTATCTTAATTTTCTTTCATCCAGAAGAAATTGTTTCAAGAATCAATCCCCATGCATCAAGAGTTTTTCCATGAAACATTTGATTAAAATTTATATATGGAAAGCCTTTGTAAAACAAACTGAAAAAAACCCAGATCAAAAATAAAAACAAAAAAGGAAATAAACTATTTGAATAAAGAACAAGTTCTCAAGAATAATGTTTGGCATTTCAAAACAAAATTGTTCGATAGAATCCAGTCAATTTCGAGCCAGAAAATTGACCAGTATCCCTGACACCGAACTTCAAAGTAGGTTCCCCATGAAAAAGATCCCAAACCAAACAGACCCGACTGAATGGAAAAATGAAACAAAGATCTCGCCTTGGATAAAAATAATATCTTGGAAGGGTCTGAGAATAAATTTGAGGTGATTGTATTGGGGAGATCGACACTGGAGAAAGGGCACTGGTGGCTGTAATCAATCCTTGCAGTGGCTGTTGTAGGGGGTTGGAAACGAGAGTTATCTGTCAAGTAGGCTCGCTGCATTCGCTAGAGGAAGACGTGTAAGTATTGGTTATCGAACCGTTTCTTTAAGCCCCAAGAATTAAGGGGAAGGGGGCTCAAAAAGGGGCTCTTCAAATATTTGGTCTTGTTTCACAGGATTTACCCGATTTTTCGAGGAATTGTATTTTCCGCTGAGATTGTTGATATTATTTTTTTTTTATTTGGGATGCAAAATTAAATAAGAACTTACAGTTAAATCTAATAAGGGGACAGAACAGATGGAAACTTTTTTATCTTGTTTTCCTAATCTTTATATTTTATAGTATAACTGATTTTAGAGGGGTTATTATCCGTTTGAGAACACGTTCTTATATATCAGCTTTTTGATTGTATTTCTTAAATAGCAACAGTAACAAGCACTTCAAACTTACTAAAGTGAATTGATATATCTGCATACTATCTTACTTAATGATAATATTATGTAATAAAATGATAAATTGCTTCTACAACTTTTAATAAATATTGATGCATTAAATTTTTTTTTATATTTCTGGATATTTAACAATCATTTCTTTTCAGTTAAGTGGTTATTTGTAAATAATTTAAAAATGAGAATTTATTCCTTTCAAAATAAATTACTTAAATGATATTTTGAATAATAGAATAATTAAATTTTTTAAATTTATGCAAGATTCTTTTATAATAGGATGCCAGTAATTTTTAGCGAATTTATTTTTTCATTCATTTTAAATGGCTTTATATCCCCATTGAATCAAAAAGGAAACATACATAAATTTAAAAATGTAAAATACTATTGTCATCTATAGATAGCGTTACTAATAAATAATTTAGCTGTCTGATTGAAAAATGATAATGAATGAAAAATGGCATTGAGTTTAATTTTAATACTAACTATGTAATTTCATATGCATATAATGATAACAAAATTTCAAAAACTTGCTTGTTGTTGGGAGAAAAGATTTAAACGCCATATTTTCCTATAAGTATTATTACCCAGCTTTACCAGAGTATTTATGTTTCCTTGGTGGCATTGTAAGGACAATAAAATAGTAAGCATTTATAGAATCCATAAAAAAGCTAAATGAAACTGACGCATCCATTACTTCGTACTGAACTACAATAACACTATTTCAGTGAAAGACCATCCTACTTTACTAACCCCTCATAATTACAATCTCACTATCTAAGAGTTATTTGCTGAAGAAAGGGAAAAACTCGAGTCTACCTTGTTTCGTTGAAGATACCTTCTTCTTATCTCACTGACACCGCGGTCCTGACCTTTCAATTATTTCCTCTTTGAAGTTAGCTGACCCGCGACCTTGCGTTGGTGGGCTACAGAAAATTATACATTTTAAATTTTCATTCATTGAATTCATGAATATGTCCAAAATCTTAAATTTATAACTCCCTTATTTTTTCGTATTATTTTCTATTTTTACAAACACTGTTAAAAAATAATTGAGAATTTTTCGGGGTGATTTCGACGATTGTTAGTTGTGGTAAATTTTATTGGTAAAAAGTATCAGAGAAAATTGCAAAGGAATCAAGAGGAAATCTCTATCGTTGATTCAACACATTGATAACGATAAAGAAGTTTCGTTTTTCAAATTGTTAAGAAAATTTGTGAATAATTGTTTGTAAATAGAAAAAAAATTTAGGAAACAAACTATAAAATAAGCCTATATAATAATATATTTAATATATATATATATATATATATATAAAAAAGAAAACAATCACACAGATTTCAAAAATAGATACAACTTTTAATTTAAGCAATTTAATTTAATTTAATAAATTTTTTAATAATTAACTTTAAATTAAAGATAAATTCCAAATAATCCTTCCAGATAGCGCCACATTCAACCAGGTGGCAACAGACTATTTTGCTACTCAGAAAATGTTTTTTATTTAATTAAAACAATAATTAGAATTTGTTCGTAATTTTTTTGGCAAGACACGTTAAAGAATAATAAACTGAGATAAAAAAAAATTAGAACATTAAGCGCTACGGTGTTTTAATTACATTGTAATATTATACATACAAACAACTATTTATATCTAAAATCATTTAATGGCAAGATTTTTCTCATTAAAATCCTTCTAGCAGCTTACTCCTTCTATTATGAATGATCCATTGCGAAAGCTTATGCTTCTGTCTGTGAACATTTAATCCCCTAATTAATTCGAGACTACCCCACATTTGCTGCTTTACTTTCCACTGCTACGATAAAATGACAGAACAGATACTTGAGATGTCACCCTATTCTAGCCTTCGACAGTAAGTAAAAGTGAAGATTTATGGCGCTTACGGAATTTCTATGTTTATCTCTCATTAAATATCTTTGTAGTGCTTAAAACATGATGCCAGAAATGATGAAATCTCAAATCGCAGGTCTCTTTTGCTACCATTGTATTTCAGTTAAAACACAGCCCAGCTTCAATCAGTTAATGGAACTTATGAGCATAAAAAGAACTAAATAAACTACTCTTCGGGAAAAGTTAATCCCCTAATTAATTCCAGACTACCCCACATTTGCTGCTTTACTTTCCACTACTACCATAAAATGACAAAATATACACTTGAGATGTCACCCTATTCTAGCTTTCGACACTAAGTAAAAGTGAAGATTTATGTCGCTTATAGAATTTCTATGTTTATCTGTTATTAAATATCTTTGTAATGTTTAAAACATCATGCGAGAAATTACGAAATCTCAAATCGCATGTCTCCTTTGTTACCATTTTATTTCAGTCAAAATACAGCTCAGTGTCAGTCAGTTAATGGAACTTATGAGCCTAAACACAACTAAATAAAGCTGTCATGCATTTCTTATCAAGTTTATCCTCAGTATACTTCAAACAGATAAATGGATTAATTTCATCCCATTACAAAATCTTCTCGCAAAATTGAGCCGTCGTTGAAAGATCGAAGAAGAATCTCAAAGAGTCCCCCCTTCTTTGTAACAGGAGTCACTTTGCAGTGAACTTTTTTGACAAGAAAATTAAACCGATATCGGTGCACTTCTCGGCTTCAATATATTGTCTGAAGTGATACAGGACACACAAGCTTCCCTGACAGGTTTGGTTATAAAGACTAACTCTTAATATCGCTGAGAAATAGTCAGTGATGTTTTTATGGATGAGCGAGTATTTTTATCATAAAATTGTAGCTGCTGGAATGTTGGCAGCGCGAGACAATTTATTTTAAAAGCCGGGAACTGAGCAGGCGTGTCAGGTGGTTGTGATTGATGAGAGACTTGGGTTGTACTGCACTTCTTCTGTCATTAGAGTTGTATGCATTTTCATTATCTCATTCTTTTTTCTGTGTTTCACGGGAGAACATGCAGGTTATTTTTCAGTCAACTTGTCCTGAAGACATGAACGGTGAGACCTTTTATTAACGTCTGCGTTTCATTTAAAAAAGAGATTAGAGTTCTGAGAATATTTGTGTCAGTAACTCAGAGTTGAGTGGAACAGTCAAGGTGTAATTTGATATTGTTTTTTATTGATGCATGAATTATGTCCCAAGTTATCACGAAAGCTTATTAAATTAGCTTATTTATAAGAAAGTCATATTTGAAGTATACATGATTAAAAGAATGAATTTTGACATTTATGAATATTAATTTATTATAAAAAAGGTATCCAGCATTAAAATATTTTTGTTCTTGAATGTATAACAAAAACCGTATATAAAAGTACAATGAAACATTGAATATCATATATTCTATATCAATAAAACATTCCTGAACTTTATATTATAATTACTATAACATGAAGTATAAGAATCAATAGCCTAAATTATATGAATATCTATACTGTAACATAAATTATAAGAATCCATAACATGAATTAATATATGAATATCTATACTATAACATAAATTATCTAAATCAAAATTATTAAAATATTTACACGATATAAAAATAAAATGAATAAAATATAAAAAATGCTAAAACAGGATTTATCAAACTTTTAAAGATAATTTATTGAACGTCAAATGTTTTAGAGAGTCAAATATATTTTTTAAAATATTTATTATTTTTTGTAATTTAATTTTCTATGCATCAACATATAAAAAGAATTAATTTGAAATTTAAACATTTTTTTGGACAATTAAGCCAGATTCAAGTTTACAAAAAAAATATTAAAATTAAAAAAAATTATTACTTCTTATTAACAAATCAATGCGGATATACAATTTAGTTAAAAATTTTATTAATTCATGATATTTAATGTTCGATATTTTTAAAACATGCTAGTTATTATGAATTGCAAAAAAATGTGTAAAGTAATTAATTTATAATTTTACTTTGTGAATTAATTAATAATTTGAAACACTGTCAAATTTATAGCTCTTATGAAGTATTTACATTAATCTACTATAAAAATAAATTTTGACATAAATGCATGAAAAAAATTATGCAGAACAAAAATGCTTTTTTTCTCTTTAATTTCAGTTAATATATTTATGCAAACCTATATTTGATTTATCTTTGTTTTCAATTAATTATATGTATTTTCCAACATCAAATGAATTTTGAGTTTACTTTTTTGATTATTGCTTAAGTTAATAATTTTATCACACTTATTCTTCATTTTGTATAGTGTGTACTCGGTATTTAATGTCGTTTTGTATATTGTGCACCCGGTATTTAATGTAAACTTTGGATAGCTCTGTTCACATCGATCCTGCAAGACGAATGACGACCTAGTTTATACTCACAATGGTTTATTTCAAAGCTTGACACACTTGACGTTCATGAGGCTTCGTGTTATAGGAATTCGAAATACACCTCTAAATATGTGAAATCATAAATTATAAAGTAATGTTTGGATTAAAATGATGGATAACTGACATGTTTCCTGTATTATGTTAATTTGCCTTTGATAATTTAAGCCCAGCGTTATGGAAAGGTATTTTCCAAGAAATAGTTGTTATTAACCGAATAATTGGATATTTAATTTTAAAATCATTACCACTTTAAATATATACGTATAGCGTATTGTCGTGGATAATTTATACTTATAGTCACTGGAGGATATTTTCTAAGAAATAGCTATACTTAACCTGCATTATGCTAATCTTCTTTTAATAATTTAAGCCCATCATTATAAGAAGGTATTTTCTAAGAAACAGTTGTTATTAACCGAGTAATTGTATATTTAATTTTAAAATCCTTGCCCCTTTAAACATATATAGCGTATTGCCTATGATAATTTAAGATCATAGTCACAGAAAGATATTTTATAAGAAATACCTATACTTAACAGAGTAATTATATATTTAATTTTAAAAATAGTACCATTTAAAGCTATATAACATTTTTGTTAAAGCAATTTTAACAGACAAAACCGAGATTTCAGCGAATTTTTCAATAAGTTCTTATTTATACACTCTACTGATAAGAAAATCCTAAAAAAGCGTTATATTTTCAGATAAATAAAGGCAATTTATCTCCTTTATTTAGACGTGAAACGATTTGTAAACTTGCCTACATAAAAAAACTAAGACTGTGAAAATAATGAAAAGGAAATGATAACGTAATAATATATTTGTCTTATAGCTCCAAATCGTAAAATTTTCTTATATGTGTCGAGTTTTGCATTGGAGAATTTGAATTGTAGTTGTAAGTTAAAAGAAATGGTCAAAAACAAGTCTTTTCATGCTTAAATTGCAGTTATTTAGCGAGATACTGGAAGTTACTTCAGCTCTGAAGGTAATCGTGAATACGTTAATTTTTTTTTTGCATTTTAAAATATCTAAAAACTTTTTAGTGCATTGAACACATTTTAAAAACAATTATAAAACCAGAAAAGTACATCACAAAACTAAATAACAATTAAATTGTTTATTAAAGTGCTGTTATGACTTCTATCCATAATCATTCTCAAAGCAGATTGATGTATTTTTATTACATACCAGGTCCATTTGTCTCAATAAAATCCTTATAAAATAGCCTGAAACTAACTATTGTATGAAAGCAAATGAGGGGAAATACAAGATAAGACAAGCGAGTAATGTCAATTAAAATGCATTAACAGTCTGCTCTTTAGTAAATGGATTAGACCAAAACTGACAGTTTTTGACAGTTTAAAAGCATATCTTATTCATTCAACCAACCCAATTAACTAAATAAAATCTTCACGAACAAATTATTTTCAATTTAAAAAAAGAGAAGAGTATCAAATGAGTTAGTCTTTAAATTATGTTGTACAAATATCATATTAATTCAATTTATCAAGAGTATTATTTAAGAAAAAGTCTTTTCTGCGATGCCATATTTTACTATGTGTAAACTTTGACATTTGTTATTTTCTATAAATGGTTCACTATTTTCATAATTTGTGTGTTTCCTCTGAATCTTCTATTTAAACATATTTTATATAATAAACATTAGATGTATAGCTTAAATATATTAAAAGTGTGCTAATGCATAGTTAAATTTAAAGAAATACTTAATCCCATAACTTTATTTTAGACTTTCATTGAAGTATAATTTTTACATTCAGAACATTTTTATTGAATTATATTTTAAAAGGTTTTTGACAAAGATTTTAAGATGGATTTTCTAAAGAACTAAATATTAAGCTAAATATATAAATAAATTCTATTTTACAGAATGAAAATAACTTTTATTAAAACAATAATTATATTAACACACACATTAGTGCAGAAGAAAAATAATATAGTACAATATTTCATAGAGAAATAACAATTCCGTTTCAATCTTAAAACTTTTTTAAAAATTGAACATTTGAAATTTTATTTAAAATGTTTGCTAAAAATGTTTTAGAATGCATTAAATTATATTAAAATTTATCTTTTCGATGTCTTTTACTGGAAGAAAGAGACAGTATTTAACCCTACCAAATCTTTTTTTAGAGTTTTATACAATTGAGTAATTTATCTTTTGTACATAAGGCCTAAATTTATAATTGTTTGAATTATGCATAAAAAAACCCATATATTTCGAAATAGGAAAATAAACACTTGACGAGATTTCGTGTAATAAATTCCATTGATTTTTTACAATCTGTTGCTTTCGTAAATCCAAAGAATATCCCTAAGATTAAAGCATCTATAGATGGCGGCAAAAATAATCGTCGCCATATTTTCTTTAAGTTTCTTATAACCTACTTTAAACCGCTAAGAGGCTTAGATCACGTAACGAAATTGGTCGCAAACTACACACTTAGCGATATAAAAGAGGCATTTTCCAAGATAAAAAATACCGTTTAAGCTTGTGATAACGTACTTCGAATCAAAATAAATGTGAACGTCTCCCAAATGCAGTTCTGTTTCATGGTAAATTGCGTCTAGAGTGAGAGGAACTAGTTACGCATAGGGAAAGGGTATTTTATATGCGATTTCAGATTGTTTCGTTTGTTGCAGCTGCCAGAATTCTTTCTTTCGACAGACGATAACATGGAATTCTTCAAACTTCCTTCTGCGAGGAATATATATTGCTAAATATTTTCTTTTAAAAATCAAGATTTTGGAGGGTTTGCTGCAGCTGTCAGTAGCATCTGCTTACAGCGCGAGGTGTGACGTGTCTGCTTCTATTTCTTTTATTTTGTCTAACAGCTTGGACAAGGTTCATCATTCGATTCTTTTATTAGATGTTTCGTAGGTGGCCGTAAACATATAATATTTCTGGAATATTTCGCATGGATGTTCTACTAGAGTTTCAAATATATTTTGCCAAACATGTTAAGGATTTTTAGCAATATGCACATTTTGTTTTCAGGACATAATTATTATTAAAGTGACTTAAAAAAAAATATTTTTTATCATAACCCTACATTTATTAATATCTTACTTTTTATTTTTAACAGAAAATAGAAGATTAAATATTTTACTTTTCAAAGATACCAAATTTAATATAAAGATTTTGTGACATCTGTTTTCGTAATAAATGTATCTTTCATAAATTTAATACAGTTATTTTAAAACTGAAATGATCTTTTTTTAATAACTTACTTGTTTCTATACAATAAGTTCAAATCTAGTGAGTTGCGTTGTTTCATATTTTACAAATTTGAACATCAAATTAATTAAATAAAACATTTTAAGGGTTTTTCTGTATACATGAACATGCATGAAATACCTTTAAAACTGAAAAAGCCATAATATATTTATAAAATATTTCATCAGCATGGACACGATACTTTTTTGTACTTCAAAGATTGTAAAATATATGTATTTATTTTTTAATAATATATAAAGTGCATTAAGAATATTTTAAATTAATATTAATAAAATCTCATGTTCTTAACTGAAGGTCGACTTTTTTACTATTGGTTCATGGTGTTGAATATCTTTCATCATTATTAATGGAACTTGAACTTTCTTCTATTATCTTGGTAAAATAGTGGGAAATGTAAGAATCCAGCCAAGATCCATTTAACACACTCATTTTAAGTATTTTTATTACCAGTTATTTTTTGTAATACCGCAAAGTCTTTTTGCTTTTCCCCTCTAAACATTTTTTCAGCATGCAAGTACTTTTTTTCCCCTTTTTTTCACTCGGTGTCGTTTTTAGAACGTCACGTATGATATTTTTTTAAGTAATATCTTACTTTCTTAGCTGATGAATGAATATTCTTCTTTTAAATAAGATGATATGCATAAGGGTAACTTAAGAAAATTCAAAAAAATAATAATTTTTAGGTAAGAAGTAGATTTATAGCATTTACAGATTCATTTTTTTTTTTACATACCAAAAAGGAAAAAAAAATTGTTTGAAATACTTAATGGTAATTTTTTAAAACATAAATTTAAAATTTCTACTAAAAAATCAAAATTTGCTTAGGTGTTATTTTTTGTTTTGTTCAAAGGTCTAGTTGATGGGATGAAGTATTTCATGTTAAATTAATTTTTATTAAATTTTCTTTATTTCTAAGATAATCTAAACAGAAATTAGGGAATATTTTAATGAGTGTAGTATATTCCTACAAAATGTTTGGGAGTATTTTCATTTTTGAAGTCTGTCATAAAATACTTTACCGAGAGTATATCATTATACTCATCCAACTTCAAATAGATATTCGAGAAAATTCATAAGAAAAGCAAAATTTGCAAATTATATGTTCCATTATTTTCTTCGTTAGATATTCTGTTTGAATATTTTATTTGCTTGTCAAAGCCAAGTATTGAAAGTCAATAAGAAGATTTATTGCAGCATTAATATTTTATGGCACACTTAAAATATTTCTCACTAATTTCCAAACGAGTTGATTATTATCGGCATATGTACATGTTTTCTCGTCAAATAATTCTCATTAGATTTTTAAATTAATTTCTAACTCCGATAACATTTCCGTAAAAAGAAACAGAATATTTAAATTTGACTTCTGATTGAAGTTTTCGAAAAGGGCTATTAAATATTTATGCATTGTTTACAAAAGTTCACGATGCTTATATTTTGAAAATTTTGATAGCAGGCTACGAAGAAAAATTTGAAATGTAATGATGATGAGCCTCTAATTGTAGATAAGCGATTTCAAAACAGCTCAACTTTTTCAAAATTACAACATTAATAAATGGATTTTAATTAATAAATTAAAATTAATGCCAACTTCTTAATGTCAAAAATTTGCACATAAGGAATTGTTAAAATTTATTCTTTTATAAGCTTGCAGAAAAGAATTAAATCGAATGCTGCGTTTTGTATTTCGATACTGATAATTATTTTCGAATTAAAGTGAAAACTTTTAGAACCACTGAAAAGTAATTACAAAGCAATTAACAATTTAAATGAGTTTTTTATTGAAAATAATTAACTTTAAAAGAATACCACTCCTCTTCTGGATTTAAAGTAAATAATGCGATTTTCCATTAAGAAGCTATTATTAGTCTTCATAACTGTTTGTAGTAATGCAAATTATTCAACAGTTTAAACTTTATCATGGTTTAGTAAATTTAAGACTCGGAAGTAAACCAGAGCGGGGTTAAAAGGGGGATTTAATTTTATTCTTTGGTCTCCACTAATTAATGTTTTCAGTTCAATGATAATAGGATGAAGCCAATGGATAATTATTATGTTATAAGTACATACAAATTAAAAATATTTTTAAAATTATTTTATTGCTAGTAGAACTTTAAACTAATTTTTTTTTATTCAAAATTAATCAGTATTACTAATGAAAAAGCAATAAAATATTGAAGAAAAAGACATTATACTATCTTTAAAAAATTTTGATCAGTTCTTATTTGCAAGACATTTTTGATAATCATAATCAACTTATTTTGCTAAAGGTAGTAAATTAGTTAAGTACCACATAAATCAATAAGATAATTGAAAACCAATGGAGTCAATGGATAATTACTATGTTATAAGAACATGCAAGCTGAAAATATTTTTTTATTTATATTATTGCTAGTAAAAACTTTAAACGAAATTATTTTTTAATTTAAAATTAATCAATATTACTAATGAAAAACTAATAAAATATTGAAGAAAAACAGATTATATATATAAAAACTTGTTTATCAGTTCATATTTGCAAGGCATTTTTGATAATCATAATCAACTTATTTTGATAAAGGTAATAAATTAGTTAAAGATTACATAAAGGAATAAGATAATTGAAACTAAAGTTTTAATAATAAATAACTAATAGTTTGGCATATGTTTTTAATGTTAAAGGTATTTTCTCTCTTGTGACTGATTTTCGGATTCTGATGTTTAGCATGGATGTTTGTTAGTGGTTCTGTAGGTTCCGGTCTGTTTAGCCCTCGTGTGCACAGGACGACCGTAGAGCGACAAACCAAACCAAACCAATCTAAACTTCTAACCGATTTGAAATATTTTTCAGACCATTTAAAAACACCTATAATAAATTATCTTATAGCCTATCTAGCATTATCTTTGTAGAATCGATAATTATTCATATAAAATCTTTTAATTTAGCGTACCCATTTAAATAAAATCATGACAGGGAGGGATAAGGTTTAAAATTTACTTGGGAATCAATTTCAAATATAAAAATTATGTAATATGCATTGATTTATTGTTGTTGAAAACATATTTTAATTTTCTCAATTAATTTGTAACCAATTTCTCATTTGTCTATGACAGTTTATATGTTAGTTACATATTTCATATAATAGAATTACTGGTTTCTCAACATTTTTATTAGGTGGTTAGACATTGTTAGTGGTAATGCCAAAGGATAATGCACTGTCAAAACCATTATCAAAGCACAATGACCGATATTTCTTCTGGAGAACAATAATTTGCTACTTTTGTTTGTTTTGAGTGCATGTGGAAAGTCACAGTGACCCAGCTAAATTGGTCAGAAAATAAGCTTCGTCCATTAGTAGCTACTTAAATACTCCACAAATCACGAAACTTCGTTGACTTAGGAGGTTTCTATTAAATATCCAGTTTTAAATGATACACTGCAGTTTAAACAATTTTCTTCAGGTATGTAATTATTGTGGAATGCTTCATTGTTTGAGGTCTCAGCTGAGACTTGCTCGTTAAAATGTTTTATTTGCTCTCCAAAAAATGTGGACGACTGACATTAATTTTACTTTTATCAGAACTGAAAGTAGTAAAAGGTGAATTATAAGATTTTATAACTCAAGGTATAATTATTATTATTATTACTTTAAGATTTATAGATAAAGCAACTTTTCTTAGAATTATTTTAAAAATTAATCTACAGTTTACAGAAAATTAATCTGCAATTTTAGTAAAAACAAGTAATATAAATTTTTTTTCTAACGTCAATTCCTACTTTTTTTTTCACTATATTGCAGAAAGTCCTTTATAAATAATTTTCATTCATTTTTTTTAAGTTTATCTGGCGCCTTCTATTGGTAGATATATGCAACTTAAATCTAAAAAAAAACTAAAATTAATTAATCAAATTTAATTACTGAATCAATATTTGAAAAAACTGTATTAACATCCAGTGTCATCCACTACAAGTTAAAAAAAAATGTATTCGAACTTGAGTGGATGAATAAAAAGTATTTTATTAACGAATGAAAATTTGAACAAGATATATATAGGGAGAGTGTGAGCTAATAGAAGGAATTGAAAAAATCCGCATTTATTAGTAGCTTTGAACCAATACATTAGTTTATTTCTTTTAATATAAGAATTCCTCCAGGGAGTTACTCGCTAAAATGTTTTACTTGTTTTAAAAAATGTGGACGACTGATATTAATTTTTAATTTTATCAGAAATGTCAGTAGAAGGAGATGAATTATAAAATTTTATTAGACAAGGTATAGTTACTGTTATTATTACTTCGGGATTTATAGAGAAAAACATTTTTTTGAGAATTTATTTAAAAAAAAAAATAATCTGCAATTTTAATAAAAAAAATCCGCATTTATTAATATCTTTCAACCAATAGATTATTTTATGTCCTTTAATATAAAAATAAATTACAAACAAATAGATTCCTTTTCAGAAATTTGCATTTTGATATTTTTTTCGAGTACATACATTTCCATATACAAGTACATTCGAGAAAATAATTTTTCAAAAACCAAATGATTGAACTATATTCTTTTCAATGTTTTAATTCTTTATGATGCATTTCATAGAATTTATTATTGAAAAGTAATTGCTTGACAAATACTGTATCACATATTTTTATTGCTATTCTTTTGCTTAAATATATCGTATCCTGTCCTGAACATCCTTAGTCGAAAAAAGGCTTTTTTCGTAGACATAAAATTTCTTCAAAATTCTTCATTCAAATAAATTCTTCCTTGTTATGTTCAAATAAGAATACTACTGAAAATAAACAAAGTAACAAAGATAATTTAATTTTATTCATAAGAATGTTTTTTTTTATTCGACTCAACACATAATTTTCTTTCAAAAACGCGAAACACGATAAATAGAGAAAAATCCAAAGAACTCGCTGTTTTTAGAAGGAGCTTTTGCATTCTTTTAAGGTAAAGAGAAGTGAGATATAATAAGATTCGAAAGCGTAAAGAATATGTTATGTTGAAAAGAATGTCAATTTTTAACCCAATATAATATTTTTCGAATTTTTTTTTGGAAAAATAGGAGATAATTAAATTATTTTTTTCCATAACAAACGGGTTTTTTTGGGATAAAAATGTAAAATATTTAAAGCAATTAAAAATACCATTTTTTTTTAACCAAGAGTTTTTAAGGTTTAAAAATTTACCATTCTTAACCAAGAGTTTTTGAGGTTTAAACATTATCGTTGAGGTCAACGAAGCTGACAAATTATTGAAGCTTTAAAAAGTAAAATTAAAAAAAAAAAATAATTTTTATTAGTAATTTGTTTACTGTTTTAAATTAAAAAATATGGGGGCTAATAGTCTTGATTATCAGAATGCTTCATTTTCTTCCTTTCAATGGAAGTCTTCAAAAATATCTATAATTATTGAAATTCATTAGTTATTTATGATAGCATTTGATGTCATGAAGATGTCATATATAGTCATTTGCATTTAATGAAAAGGCTCTTTTATGTTGAATGATTATGTTATATTGAAAAGAATATCAATTTTTAATCCAATATAATATTTTTCGAAATTTTTTGGAAGAACAGGATATAATTAAGTTAATTTTTTCTATAAAAAACGGTTTTTTTGGGATAAAAATGTAGAATATTTTAAGTAATTAAAAATACCATTTTTAATCAAGAGTTTTTCAGGTTTAAAAATTATCATTGAAGCCAACGAAGCTGACAAATTATTGAAACTGTAAAAGTCAACGAAAAAGTGAATGAAAATGGCTATATTTAATGAAATGGCTATATTATGTTGAAAATAATTCCAGTTTTTAACCCAATATAACATTTTTCGAATTTGTTTTTGGAAGAATAGGAGGTAAATTAATATATTTTCCATAACAAACGGTTTTTTCGGTTAAAAATGTAGAATATTTAAAGCAATTAAAAATTCAATTTTTAACCTAGAATTTTTGAGTTTTAAAAAATCATTGAATTCAACGAAGCTGTAAAAATAAAATAAAAAAATATTTTTATTATTAATTTTTTTGTTTTTATGTCATACAGTGGCTAATAATAATATTGATACTTTGAATGTATCATTTCGTTCATTCCTTTGAACCTCTTCAAAAATATCTGTAATTATTGAAACTCATTAGTTATTTATGATAACATTTGTTGTCATAAAGCAGTCGCATGTAGTCATTTACATTTAATGAAATTGAAATTCTTAAGGTTTAAAAATTATCATTGAAGCCAACAAATCTGACAAATTTTTGATGCTGTATTTAAAAATATTTTTATTATTAATTTGTTTGTTTTTTGTCATAAATGGCTGATAATAATATTGATACTTTGAATGTATCATTTGTAGTCATTTGTTGTTTACATTTAATGAAATTGAAATTTTTAAGGTTTAAAAATTATCATTGAAGCCAACAAATCTGACAAATTTTTGATGCTGTAAAAATAAAATTAAAAAATATTTTTATTATTATTTGTTTGTTTTTATGTGATACAGTGGCTAATAATAATATTGATACTTTGAATGTATCATTTCGTTCTTTCCTTTGGACAAAATATCTATAATTATTGAAAAATTGTCATAAAGCAGTCGCATGTAGTCATTTACATTTAATGAAATTGAAATTTTAGGTTTAAAAATTATCATTGAAGCCAACAAATCTGACAAATTTTTGATGCTGTAAAAATAAAATTAAAAAATATTTTTATTATTAATTTGTTTGTTTTTATGTCATACAGTGGCTAATAATAATATTGATACTTTGAATGTATCATTTCGTTCTTTCCTTTGGACGTCTTCAAAAATATCTATAATTATTGAATCTCAATAGTTATTTATGATAACATTTGTTGTCATAAAGCAGTCCCAGACAGTCATTTGCATTTAATGAAATGGCTGACTGCGGAGTAATTCAATAATAATAGCAATCGTATAATGCGTGTGCTCGGTGTGAGTAATCTTTCAATCATTCCTCTGTTACCAATCCCTGCCCCTTCAACTGAGATGTTACTATCCATGAAAATCATTTACCGAACCACGTGATCGACCATCTAGTTACAAAATCGTTCCTTAATGATCACACGGCTCACAGTGAATATTCATTATTAATGCACACAAGTTTGATACTCGAAAGGAAATCACTTCGTATTTCGGTACCATTGATGTACTATCTCTTGCATTTTGGCCACACTTTACTTATGGGGAGTTTTGGAAATGTTTTGTGCGATGTGTGAGTGTGAACATGTGTTTTTAAGTGACTTGAAATAAAATGTAGAAAATATTTAAAATATCGATATTTGAGTCAGTACAGCAGTAATATATGAATTTTAAACTTTTTTTAGTTTTATAGCAGAGATGTTTGTGTATCGATCGTTTCAACCTGCATGGAATAAAATTTGTATAAGTCATCGACATAAAATATTTTTGAAATATTCAAATATGTTTATAAATAGAAGGAATACAATAAATATGGCAGAATATGGAAAGAGTTTAGTTTTGAATCATGACGGAAGTTTTGCAAAGACTGAGAAATTTTATGAAGTATTGAAAGGAGAAATTTTTGTTGAAAATTAGTAATTAAAATTTCGCTCTGGTGGGAAAAAATAAATTATTCAATTATTCGAATATATAGATAAAGTGTTCGATTATTTAATTATATAGATAAATTATTCGATTATCGTGATAAAGTGTTCGATTATTTAATTATATAGATAAATTATTCGATTATCTTGATAAAGTGTTCGATTATTCGATTATATATATAGAGATATAAAATATTCGATTACTTATATAAATTATTCGATTATTTGATTATATAGATAAAGTATTCTATTGTTTTGTTATAGATAAAGTATTCTATTGTTTTGTTATAGATAAAGTATTCTATTGTTTTGTTATAGATAAAGTATTCTATTGTTTTGTTATAGATAAAGTATTCGATTATATAGGAAATGTATTCTATTATTTGATTATATAGAAAAAGTATTTTATTATTTGATTATACATATAAAGTATTCGATTATTTGATTATATAGAAAAAGTATTTTATTATTTGATTATACATATAAAGTATTCGATTATTTGATTATATAGATAAAGTATTCGATTATATAGAAAAATTATTCGATGTAAAATAATAAGTATTAATTTTATGCCCTTTAACTAGGGGCAAGAAACCTGGACTTATTAATCTATCTCCCATTGTAAATAAAAATATTTTGTTATTAGAACATTATTTTTGTTTCATTAATTTCTTTATCATTTACTTTTTCGTTTGCATTCAAGTTAATAAGTCCCTTTAAGCCTAAAATATTTAAAACCCCAATAACAGAAGATAAATGGATTTGGAAATAAATTTTTTCAAAACAATTTCAAGTACCCATATGAATTCTTTATTTACTTAATGATTATCATGAAACTTTATTTAATCTTAACGACATATACTTAAAATAAAATAGTTTTCAGAAATAGCAGAAAATTATTCCTTTAAATATCGCTTATATTTTTTCGAATTTTCTTCAGGATGAAAAACTTTTATAAATGGCACATTTCTGAGACGGGTTGTTAAGAATTTTTTTACGAAAGTCTATTACATGTCTACCTTTTAATGTTATAACATGGATTATGTGGTAATAATAAGTTTTAAGAAGTCTGGACTGTAACATGTAACGAATTCCCATCTAGTGTATTAGTGTTGTTGATGAGAATTCCATTCTTCCTTTTTTTATTCTTTCTTGAAAGATTCTGGAATTGAAAGATTTTCCTGCAGAGAACCTAGACTTGGATTATTTCTTAATCAAGAGTTCATTATATGAAATCCTAACATCCTGAAATTCCTTGACGAAATCTTTTCTCGAGTACAAAGTAACATAATATTATCGCAGTAAGAGATATACTCAATTTAGAAGGATTCTGTACAAACTTTTTCTATTTCTTCTGAAAAATGCTATTACTTGCACAAATTGTTATATTACAGAAATAGAATTCGAGTTTATTTGTGTTATAAGGCATCCATTTCGAGAAATTTGTAATGCTATTTTAGTTTCAATTATTTTGTATGTGAAGAGTGATTATTTATATAGATCTGTAATTGATTTGGCAGATATTTCGCAAATTATTATCTATATATATCTATTGCATTATTAAAATAATTTTACACCCATTTTTCTGATTAATTATTGCGAACTTCTATTTCATAAAGTTTTATTTATACATATATTTAATTCATTGTTTTTAGTCTTGAAATTTTTTCGTCTCTTCATTGAAAAAGCAGCTGTTGAAAAATATTAAAAAAATGTTTTATTACTTTTTAATTTAAAAATATTTTATTCATGACGAGAACTTTTATAAAATATAATGAGTTTAAATTAATTGTCATTCATGCATCATGCTTGTTTTCCATGTACAGAAGACATGCATCATTCTTGTCTTCCATGTACGGAAAACATGCGTCATGCATAAGTCAAGACATGCGTCATGCATAAGTCAAGACATGCGTCATGCATAAGTCAAGACATGCGTCATGCATAAGTCAAGACATGCGTCATGCATAAGTCAAGACATGCGTCATGCATAAGTCAAGACATACGTCATGCATAACTCAAGACATGGATTATGCATAACTCAAGACATGGATTATGCATAAGTCAAGACATGGATTATGCATAAGTCAAGACATGCATCATGCATAAATCAAGGCATGTATCATACATAACTCAAGGCATGCATCATGTTTATCTTCCATGTACAGAAGACATGCATCATGCTTGTCTTCCATGTATTGTCTTTCGAGCATTGAAATTTTATTAAAATAAAATAGAAATAGAACCTTTTTTTATTACAATAATTTTATCAAGTGTTTAAAAAAAGTTGAGACTTTCTCTCTGTTGTAGGTAAAAAAAAAAGAAACATAAAACGATAAAAATATGCAATTATCTTTTGTTGTCCTGTATCACATAATTTAATTACGACGGGGACAATAATAAAATGAACCATGGATTAACATTAAATAATTGAAGTCTCATGGTTTAAAATCAATGATTACTTTTTTATCAAATTAACTCACCAGTCAATAATACCCTATCATCAAATTAAAACTTTCTCCCCAACACTTGATATGGTGACAAGTGTCGTTTTATCGAATACTTTAAAGCACTGAATAAATAAATGAATAACACAACATCACAAACTCGGTTACTCTGCATTCTTTTGTGGCAAAAAGAAGAACATTATTGATTCATTAATTTATTCTTTCCGATAATATGTTTACTGGAAACGCTTTGATAACCTTTTCTGGATGTTTTAACGGGGGCTGTCAAGCAAATCTTTCCCCATGGGTTGTATGCTACTGATGATTTAATCCTAGATGATGACAACTAAAATGACATTTTGTAACCTGGGGATTCTCATGTGCAACCAACCGATCTTCAGAGTTCTCCGTTACTTTGTGGTATGAAATAAACTCGTATTTAAGAAATTTTCCGTGGTTGCAGGTCAGTGACTTGATTGTTGGTTATTAAGTAACAGTGAAACAGTCATTTACTATTTGCGGTTTCGTTTAGAATTTTTATGGTATGTCCTTAAAAAAGAAATGCCATTTTCACTCATCCTTAGCTTGATGTATGAACGTAGGAAAAAAATGGTTTCAAGTCATTAATTTTATTAGGATTTTTTTTCTTCTTCCAGAAAATTATAGTCTTTGAGTTATGTACTATAGGATAGAGTTAATTTTCAAGTGAAAATATTTGTAAGTACTTGATGTTTTTTAAAAGTAATTTTGAAACAAATTCTTACAAAATATCTATGTATTCTCATATGTTTTTAATCAATAAAAGTTAATGATTAATCCTTGTTTTATTGTATATTCTTAAGATATATACATAATAAAAAGCAAATAAAATTTAACCTTATTTCCCATGTAAAATTTATTCGCCTTTAAAACTGTTTGTTTTTGAAAATTATGAAAAAAATAGATTTATATTTACTAATAGAATAATTAAAAAAATCTTCATTAGTAAAAATAATTTTAATTACTTTAAAAATGTTATTTATCAATCATTAAAATTTTAATTATGAGTACTTTAACATAAAATTCAAGTGAAAAAAAACTGAATGAAATAATAATAAAAAATGTCATTCAATTATATTTAAAATAAAAATATTACTATTTTATCAGTTAAATTTTATTATAATAATCAAATAATTAATAGTATTATTTAGATTGCAATACCTTCACAGTTATGTTATTCCACATTACCATAGTCAATCATCATATACAATGATGAATAATGAAATTTAACTGTTTTAAATACTGACAACAATTTTATGAGTTAAATTTTAATAAACTAACGAAATAATTATTTAGATTGCAATATCTTCACAATTATGTTATTTCACATTACCACAATCAATAATCAGGGCTGTGGTAATGTGAAATAACATAATTGTGAAGGTTTACCTATGATAAATAATGCAATTTAACTTTTCTAAATATTTGCAACAAAATTAAAAAAACTGACTTTAAATTAATTTTTTTGTAAGAAGTATGAAATGAATTTCATCTTAAAATGTCAATAAATTTTAATGATGTTGCCAGCGTCTTAATAAGATGAAATTTGTTGATGTATTTACCAAAGCAAACTTTCTTAATTGTTTTTTTAAACTACTAAATCTGTAAGCTTTAACCGAATTTGGTATTTTTATACTCCATACTTGAAAACGAAAACTCTATGGAGATAGGAAAATATATTAAAAATAGGTACTTGAAAAAAAAATGGATGTTTTTTGTCTTTTTAAAAGTCACCTTTTTTTCATCGTTTTACGAAAGAAAAGAATTTAAAATGGTATTTAAACGATGTCATATTGTTTAAAATCATGAACAATTTCTGGGGAAATAATTTCCTTCAAAAATTCCATAAAAAGAAAATTGCAGGAAAATGAAAAACTTATTCTTTGTTTTGATTTTTTAGTTGTTTACCTGCGCAATTTGAGAATACAAAAGCTCAAAAATAGAATAAAGTAAAAAAAAAAAAAATTTCTTCATTTGTGCGTAAAATTAAAACCTTTTTAAATTAAAATATCCAGGTTTTGAAACAAATCTCCTGAAACACAGGAAAAAAAAATCCTCATTTTTCCAAGCTTCAATTTAGTTTTCTTAATTTCTTTTGAATGAAGTTGCTTTTTTTTTTTTTCAAGGCAAGAAATGCTTAAATTTTGCTTTTAAAGTTTTCTGTTCTAAATTAGCATGGTATTTTTATTTTCATTTACACTATTAAATTTTTCTAACACAAAACGGAATTTATTTGTGTGCAAGCATTTCTTAATGCTATTCTTGAATCCGTTTCATTTAAAAGTTGGTTTTTTTCTCTATTCGGGTAAGCTTGTATAACAATATTAATCACAGTTTTTTTTTTAAAGGAAAGCATCAGCAAAAGCTAAGAATTGTCATTTATCTTAAAAACAGCATAAGAATTTTGATTAAAGGTAGCAAATTAAATAGTGGAACAAACATGTAATATTTGAAATTTAAATTTGTTTAATTTTTTACTGTTATTTATCTTGAACTTTGTATAAGAATAATTATTTTTAGATATACGCACTGAATTAATTTGCTTTTAATTTTATATCGCTATTATTTCATATGCATATTTTATGCATTACTTAGATGATTGCATTTTTAACTGTATCAATTTTTATGCATTATATGTTTGCACTTAAGTGTATCAATTTTTGTGTATTTAAATTAATTTTAACTGGCAGATTTCGAGACAGATATTTTGCTCATTTTGTCGCGTTAGGGTTGTCATCCCTATGCCCAAAGCTCTACCGTCGTATTAAACGGGGACCTACTGTTTAATGTGGATTCCGAATCACTACAAGCATCCATGGCACCACCGGGACTCGAACTCGAAACCCGAGGCACCGAGCACCAGAGTACTAGTCACTCGGCCATCATCATCATTGGCGCAACAGCCCTATGGTGGGCCACGGCCATCTGCTTACTGACAAACTTTGAGACAGGAGATGCTTTTTTTTATAGTGCAGGGTTGTCAGCCCCCCGCCCAACGCTCTACAGTCATATTAGACCGGGACCTACGGTTTAAAGTGGATTCCGAACCATTAGAAACATCCATGGCACCGGCAGGATTCGAATCCTAAACCAATAAAAAAAAATTATCAAAAAGTTAATGTTAAATATTCCATTAAAAAGTTAATGTTAAATATTCCATTATACTAATTTTTGCTGTAATATATATATATATATATATATATATATTACATTCGCTTAATCAGCATTTAGACATAAGTTCTCTAATTTATTGATAACCGTATAATGGAAACGTCTTGTTAGTAGGCTAACTTCCTTGTTGAGGATGGGGTAAGGGAGAATTGCAAAATTAACAGCTTTGCATTTACATATTGAATAGGAAAACAACTAAAATGTTTTCATCTAGCAATGCTACAATTTTCACTTAGTCTACTAATCTTTTAAAGCATTCTCTACAATGCACTCCACTGACATTATACTTAAACTACTACGGACCATAAGTGTTTATGGTTGTATGCTTATAGTTGCATATAATTTCTTATAGTTGTATGCTTATAGTTGTTATAGTTGTATGCTTATAGTTGTTATAGTTGTATGCTTATAGTTGTTATAGTCGTATGCTTATAGTTGTTATAGTCGTATGCTTATAGTTGTTATAGTCGTATGCTTATAGTTGTTATAGTCGTATGCTTATAGTTGTTATAGTCGTATGCTTATAGTTGCATATAATTTCTTATAGTTGTATGCTTATATTTGTTATAGTCGTATGCTTATAGTTGCATATAATTTCTTATAGTTGTATGCTTATATTTGTTATAGTCGTATGCTTATAGTTGCATATAATTTCTTATAGTTGTATGCTTATATTTGTTATAGTCGTATGCTTATAGTTGCATATAATTTCTTATAGTTGTATGCTTATAGTTGTTATAGTCGTATGCTTATAGTTGTTATAGTCGTATGCTTATAGTTGCATATAATTTCTTATAGTTGTATGCTTATAGTTGTTATAGTCGTATGCATATAGTTGTTATAGTTGTTGCATATAGTTTTTATAGTTGTTGCATATAGTTGTTGCATGTAGTTGGTTATAGATGTATACTGTAGTTGGTGCGTATAATTGTTTATAGTTGTATGCTTATAGTTGCTTATTGGATAAAAGCAAATTTATGTTTAATTATGTAACAATATTTTTCTCTGTATACAAAAAGGCTTAATTTGTTGATCTGGATATACTTGAATTTTAATTGCATTCAATAGAAGAACATCTGAAGAAATAGTAATTAACCACATCAAACGAATAAAATAGTAAAAGACAAAAGATTTCAAAACTTCTGTTAACATCTCCTATTTTCTGAGGAACTTATGGTCCCTGGAGCACAATTTTCGCACAACTCTGATTGTCTCAGTAAGTTTTTCCACCCGTCTCACGATACTTAGGAAGTGCTTAAATTGGTTCAAGATAAATTGAACTTCGCCGTACCGGCAATCTGACTCTTGACCTACTAACTCAATTTCAAAAGATTTGGACATTTCTTCGTAATAAAAAAAAAAAAAAAGAATTGTTTTTGTAAGTTAATAACCAACATAAAATTATCATTAAATATTTCCATTCTTAAAAATTATGTAGCGTTCCTGTTCTTGTATTATTATATAACATATATACTTAATTAGGCTGAAATATATATCCTTTTTACGCCATAGAAACGTTCCTAAAATGTCTAAGCCAAACTTCTTCTTTGGCTTGATGGCCAAGTGACTAAAGCTCTGACTCTCGTTGTCATAGGTTTCTGGTTCGAGTCCCGGCGGTGCCATGGATGATTGTAGAGGTTAGGAATCCACTTTAAACCGTAGGTCCCGGTCTAATATGACTGTTCGGGGCAGGTTGACGACCCTACCTCTTAAAAAGAGAACATCTCCTTTCTCGAAATCGGGCACACGGCTTTGGCTTACCATAGGACTGTTGCGCCATTGAAGAAGAGTAAACTTCTTCTTTAAAAAGAATTCGTGTAATTTGGCGGGATTTAATTTTAGTTTAATAATGTGAAGGTTTCAAAATTACATATAGTTTAACATTTGTAATTTATTGCAAAATACCTTTTTTATTATTTCTCCAAAACATTCAGAATTGCGGATTTATATTTTTAAATTTGTGCTGATCGCGTAAAAGTGAATAAAAATTGTTAAAAATAATTTTTAAAATCCTAATTCACATACGGGTGGGGGATAATAGTCTAGTGACTGGCGCTCAGTGTCACAGGTCTCGGGTTCGAGCCCCGGCGGCGCCATGGAGGCTTGTAATAGTTCGGAATCCATTTTAAACCGTAGGTCACGGTATAATATAACTGTTAGGCGTAGGACTGACAACCCTACCCCGGAAAAAGAAAAGATTCTCCTGTCTCGAAATCTGCCAGCAGGCAGACGGTCTTGGCCCACCATGGGGTTATTGCGCTAATGAAGAAGAATTCGCATATAACGAGATACAGGCGGATATTGCTTATATTCCTCCCAGTGTTTCATAAATCTGACATGTATCTAAAATGGACGTGAAGAATATTTTGAAAAAAATTCAAATTCTAACATTACATCTTCCGAAAAATTCTTTTTACGCGGAATTCTTTAGGAACGTAACTATCGCGTTAAAAAGGTTAAGTGTATATTCGATAAAATTAAATATATATTTCGATTGTTTTCGATAAAATTAAATATATATTTCATATTTCGAGTAAATTAAGTATACATACTACGTAATAATAAAATAAAAATCATTTTCCCAAATTATGTCAAGTACAGTTTTTAAAAATTCCCTTTAATTTTTACCCAAGACAAGGAATTTGGTGTCAAAATTACTTCTGTGTATATGCTCACGATTAAACCTCTAAGAGAACTAATTATGACAAAAAAGATTTTCTGTGTTTCAATAGAATTAATATATGTATTAGTTCAATAATTGTTTAATTGATATCTTTCATTGTTACTATTTCTAGTAATCATCGGTTAATTTTGATTCAAAAAAGGCTTGTATTATAACTTCAGTATCGACAAAAGTATATCTGAATAGATGGATTTATTTTTCTTTACCTTAGGGGTTATATATTAATTAATGTTTTTTTAAATGCATTGTAATTTATTTCGATACATTCTTTCTTACTGCTAATTGCCGATAATTTTGATTCGTTAATTTAATTACTAATTATGAGAGGATATATTATTCTATCGTATTTCCATGTCTTGATTTTTTGCTGCATATAATTTTATTCATTGACATCAGTGGTAATTAATTCCATTTTAGTTCTTTTATTTGCTTATGGTATAAAAAGGATAAAAAATTGTTCCTACAAATTGCAAATATAATTATTCAAATATCAAACTTTAGAGAAATACTTTGCTCCAAGACTTTAAACTGAAACTTATTTTGAATATTTCTACAGTTTCAAAAGTTAATATATTGATAATGTAAGTTAATATATTTAAAGGGGGTTATATATTAGTTTTTTTTTTTTTTAATTTACGTAATTTATTTTGATACAATCTTTCTAACTGCAAATTGCTGATAATTTTGATTCGTTAATTTAATGACTTATTATGAAAGAGTATTTAATGGTATCGTATTTACTTGCATTGTTTTTTGTTGTAGATAATTTTATTTATTGATATCTGTATTGGCATCAGTGGTACTTAATCACTATTTTAGTTCTTTTATTATTTTATTTTCCAAAAAGGAGAAAAAAATTTCTACAGATTGCAAATAAAATTTTTGAAATATCAACCTTTAGAGAAATACTTCGCTCCTAGACTTTAAACTCAAACTTATTTTGAATATTTCTACAGTTTCAAAAGTTAATATATTTATAATGTAAATTAATATATTTAAAAGGGGTTATATATTGGTTTATGTTTTTTTTTTAAATGTATTGATACTCCTAATTTATTTCGATACATTCTTTATTACTGCAAATTGCTGATAATTTTGATTCGTTAATTTAATTACTTACTATAAGAGAATATTTTGTGGTATCATATTTCCTTGTATTGTTTTTTTTTTTTTTTTGCAAATAATTTTATTTATTGGCATCAGTGATACTTAATCCCTTTTTAGTGGCATCGGTTATGGACCTCAATGGTACTTAATCACCTTTTAGTGGCATTGGTATTGGCAGCAGTGGTAATTAATCACTTTTTTAGTGGCATCGGTATTGACATCAGTGGTACTTAATCACTTTTTTAGTGGCATCGGTATTAGAATTAGTGGTACTTAATCACTTTTTTAGTTCTTTTATTTGTTTATGGTACAGAAAGAAAAATATTGTTTCTTCAGATTGCAAATATAATTATTCAAATATCAAACTTTAGAGAACTATTTTGCCCCAAAACTTTAAACTCAAACTTATTTTGAATATTTCTACAGTTTCAAAAGTTTCTCAAAATTGAAAAAGATTTTTTTTTAATAATTCATTCTAAACACGACGAATTTCAAATTAAAACTTTTGCATGATTCTCTAAATAAAAAAAATAAAGGGATAGACTTTTTTTCAAATTTTTTTATTGTAGTATATATTGAAAATCAAATCAAATATTAATATCACTCAAAAAATTAATAATAGTTTAAGTTATATTGAAGTTATTGAGTAGTATTTGAAGTTAATATTATGCATGATTGATTCTCTTAATAAAAAAAAATAAAGGAATAGACTTTTTTTCAATTTTTTTTATTGTAGTATATATTGAAAATCAAATCAAATATTAATCTCACTCAAAAAATTAATAATAGTTTAAGTTATATCGAAGTTATTGAATAGTATTTGAAATTAATATTATGGTGAAAATAATATTTACGAACAGAACCATTTTCAAGTTTCATAGAAATTCAGGCAATATCAGATTTACTTTAATAAAAATAAATTTAAATTCTTTGTGAGCTTCACAATAAGATTAATAATGAAAACCAGTATGCGACTTTATCAGTAAGGGTAGGTTTTATAAGCGCATTTAAATTGCATGATTTTCAATATCAACTTAAATTTATTTTCTGTCTCGAAGTAGAACAATTTAAATGGAACCTAATAAATATTTATTTAAGATAAAAATATCCCAATTTTTGAATTTTTTTGACTTCTGATTTGAATATTAAATATTTGTTCCTATCTAGCAAGAAAAAATATTTATTTCATAATGATAGGTGTTAGGCAAACGAAGCTAGTGGATACAATTTATTAATCTGCCATTGTTTTGGGTAAAATGAATAATGTACTTCTATCCGGATTAATTCTTTTGATATTTTTTCTTTTTGTCAAAGATTATTAATATACAGCCAATTAAAATTTACTATGAATTATTATTAACACTATTACTATTATTTACATTTGAATTATAAAAACCTTTGTTTTTCAAACACATTTAGTTCTTGGAACAATAAACAAAAACTTGTTTAGAAAACTATGAAATCATTTAGATAAGACCATAATAAGGAAGTATAAATTACGCAATTGAATTTTCTTTCCTGTTTTAAATAACATTCATAATAACATACTTAACAGTTATGTTAAGTATGTTATTATAATATACTTAATATGTTATGTATGTTATAATATGTTATGCTATGTTATAATATGTTATGTTATGCTATGTTAAGTATGTAAGCATGTTAGGCAAAGCATCATTATGTTAGCAGCATTAAGTGATGTGTTAAGCATGTTATGTGTATTATGTTATGATAACACACTTAAGTATCTTATAATAACATGCGCCAACGGCCGTACCATGCTGAATGTACCGGTTCTCGTTAGATCACCGAAGTCAAGCATCATTGGGCGCGGTCAGTACTTGGGTGGGTGACCACCTGGGAACACCGCGTGCCGTTGGCAAATTTGGGACCTGAATGGCCGAGTGTCTAGCGCTCTGACACTCGGTGTCACAGGTTTCGGGTTCGAATCCCGGCGGTGCCATGGATGTTTGTAGTGGTTCGGAATCCACTTTAAGCCGTAGGTCCCGGTCTCCTATGACTGTAAGAGCGTCACGGAGCAAAAGTCAGGCTTCTACCTACGGGTGCTCCCTCACAACAGAAGCTGCTTTCTTCCCCTTGAATCATGAGCACGTATGGGCTCGTGGGCTTGGCCAGCCAAGTGGGATAAGAAACAACAACAACAACAACATAATAATAACATGCTTACATTCTTGTTATAATAACATACAAATGATTCTGAGTATTTTTATGAAAAATTGGGGGAAATAAAAAAAAAACTTTTTCAAAAAAAACTTATAAAAAAACTCATACTTTATATTAATTCTGTTAGAAGGGAGAACTTGTCTATATATGAAAAAAAAAATAGATAATGTTAATTTATTTCTAGTTTTTTTTTTTCATATAAAGCAAATATATCACTAAAAGCTTCTTAAATTTATTTTTACCGAGACATTTATTTTGTACAAAATTTTAAAGTATCTTTCATAGCAGCAGAAAACACAAAGCAACTTGAGATTGGTGTTAATCAAACATAGCACCAAAAAAAGCAACAGAGAAATCATAGCAGCAGACAAAGCACCAAAAAATTGGTGTTAATCAAACTTTCTTTCTTACAAAATCACTTCTTGTCTGTAGCAGGACTCAAATAGGACATTAATTTCTTTTGATTTTTGGTTCTAAAATGACAATGATCTCAAAAACTACAATTTTTCCGCATGAAATAGATTGAATCTCGCCTACAGAAGAGACTTAGACTCCCTCTGTCGATGCTTTTCAGGAAAGCTCTGGAGAATTGTAAAGTCCGTTTCAAGCGATTCAGTTAGGTTGAATGGTATTTGCTTTTTGGGGAAAACGATCATATTGTCGTCCCCGGATCATGTGTCTCGAATCTTTTGAGGGGGAGGAGAACAAACACAGAACCACCCCACTGGTGGCTGGAAGTTGAGATTAAATAGGTACTGTTCTGCAGGATTATTTGATTCAAGTTCTTTGTTTTCTTTGGATAGAGCTTCACTTCTCGCATAATGCAGTTAAGGAGGTTCTAGGCTGGGGTAGGGAAGGGATTCTATCGGATTTTCATGGCATTTTTGGGGGACTTTTCTCTTTTGTTGTTGGTGGTGCCCGACGTATCATGTGACATATCTTCCAGCAAAGTTGATCTGATTTACAGAAATTTGCCAAAAACGCTGTCGTAGAATTGCTTTTGAGATCTTGAAAATAGGATGTGTTGATTTTTTTATTCTTTGTTGCACGGAAATAAAAAAAAATTTTCTACCATCCATGACACAAATAATTTATTTGAAATCCCGTGTGATAAAAAAGGAACATTTTAAAATTGTTTACTTATTTGTTATAATTTATTAAGGTTTCGAGTAAGCTGAAATAATTTTTTGCCGAATTTTAGGCCAGATAAAGTTTTACGCTAAAACTTTTAAGCCAAATAAAACAGATAAGCCAGATAACTTTTCTCAGAAATAATGATTACTATACTGATTGAAAAATATTTGTGAACTTTAATTAATGAGAAATGATAATTAACTAATTAATTCATAATGATTGAAAATATATTGTTGTTTTCATAATTTACTAATGTAACCGTGCTTCCTCTTACACACTAGCAAGAGCGCCTACTATGGCGTTCAGGAGAAATAGTCTATCGGCCTCGAGACTCTTATCCTAGAGGAAGTACTGCGCAACCTAAGCTCCCACTGAGAAACTTTTAGTTTATTGTCTCTTATCCCTAGAGGAACTATATTTAGTCCCCCCTCTACAGACTCTCTTCCGGAGAGGAAGTATATTTTACGTATACTGCGCGTAGCCAGTTTCGGATTTTCATTTAGAAGTGGAGTCCTTCGACGAATCTATAATTATCTGTCTTTAAATGTGTTAAATATTGTATATCTCTAATTGTATGTGTGTGGTGTTTGTAAATAAGGTCTGTGAGTTTTCTAACCTGTGCCTCAAGCATCTTAACCCAATCATACCCAGTTACAATCTGGTTCCCCAACCTGCACACTACACTAATATTTTCCTTTTAAACAAGCTGATTTTTAAAAATAACAATATTTGATAAATATTTAGAAATATCTTTTAGTTTATGAATATTTGACCAAAATTAAATCTTCAAAAATTTTGCATGCCTGAAAATAAAATTAATATTTATTATTAATTGAAATTAATTGATGCTAGTAGAACATAATTGGCTAACGATGCCTTCTGTAATGAGCGCAATAAATATATAACCAAAAATGATACATATATCATTAACAGTCAATAAGTTAAATCAGTTTTACTGAATAACTTCCTCGTTAGCAATGAGGTTTTGGGATAGCATTAAGAAGCAATGTTCATAACTCAGAATATTCCGACTCCTAATAGAAGCTACTTTGCTGACATATCAGTAATTAATATATAGGATAAGAAACTTGTCAGCTTCCAGAGGATTTTTTCTGTAGGCTATGATTCATTGAATTAAGGTAATAACCTTCACTTTTATAGAAACCAGAACTCAACCCTGCGGAAATATATCCGACATTTACTCGGTAATATTTTTCTTTTATTTATTGTTCCCCACCACTCATAAATATGTCGTAAAAACCTTAGTATGGTTAAACGATGGTATTATTTTATACCGATTATTTCTGTTTATATTGTATTCCTAAATAATAAAATAACAAATCATCAGTATGTTAGTAGCTGCTGAAAAATAACAAATCATCAGTCGAGTTTTGTAGCTGCTGAGCTAAAGTTATGAACAATTTTTTAATTATTATATTAATTTTTGAAGAGTTGTTCAAATATTGCAATAGTATAAGAATATCAGTTGCATTTTTAAAACAGATACGATATAAATAATAACATCTTTGCTAAAGAATGTCTTAAAAATCAGAATCAATGATTAATTTATATCATTTATCGATTTTATTATCTATCGATGATTATAATAAAGTCGATAAAAATTTTTAAGATATGCTTATTTTATTTTTGGATCGATGATTATAGAGATTTAAGCAATCTATGATGATGATGGCCGAGTCATTAGGGCTCGGTGCCTCAGGTTTCGGGTTCGAGTCCCGATGTTTGTAATGGTTCAGAATCCACTTTAAACCGTTGGTCTCAGTCTAATATGACTGTTGGGCGTAGGGCTGACAACCCTATCTTGTAAAAAGAAAATCTGTCTGTAGGCAGACGGCCTTGGCCCACCATAGGGTTGTTGCGTCAATTAAGAAGATTCCTAAATTATTAACTTTTTTGATATGATAAAGAATTAAAAACCTGAAATAATATATTTTCTGGGGAATAATAATTTCATAATATGAAAATAATGATTTTATATTTCATACGTTTTTAATTTACAAATACGTAGGTAAACAGTTAATCAAATAAAATTGAAGAAGTATATCAATTTTAGATATTATAAAATTATACTTTACATTAAAAAAATCCATTCTGACGTATTTGAGTAGTTTGAATGTCATCTTGTCTGCATTATATTGCCATGAATTATTTTAATAAAACATACTGAATACAAAAATAAAGAAGCTTAACATAAAAATATTTTCTAGAAAACTTTTTTGCATGTATTCCCATTTGTATTTCTGAGAATAACAGAAGCTGAAAATAATTCTCATATATATGATTTTTTTTCTCTCAGTATCTGAAGTTTCAGTACTTATTTCTGCCTGCATTAATGTAAAATAAAATAAAAAAAAAGAATTTTTAAGATGCCAGCATGAAATTAATAAAAATGAACATAAAAACATTATTCGGAATGATTTCATAGAAAAGAATATTTCTTTACAACGGATGAGTCTTTGAATATTGTTCCTTTTTCTCTCATCATATTTCTATTCGAATAAAGTGGAAATTAATTTATTGAATTCTATTTTAAAGAAGACTATTGCAGACAGATGATGAGAAAATGAAAAAGTCTTGAATGTTTTTATTGAGTTTATACACTTTTTTATAAAAAAATTATGCACGTTTTTTTAAATTTGTTTACTTGATACCCCTTTTCTTTGATCATTTCTTTTTTTTATCGTGTATGAAACCTGTTCACTTGGATTCAAACAAATGCCTCTCTTGCACATGGATTCTATTTCTTTATTTCAAAGGTTTTATTAGAAAATACTGCGAACTTGTGATGAATCTTAAAAATCTTTGATCCCCTTTTCTATTCGAATAAAGTGGCAATTAATTTATTGAATCCTGTTTTAATGTTGTATTCATAGTTCATATTCTAGTTCATGTTCTAGTTCATATTGTTCTATTTGCTCTCTCTGAAAACCACATTTCTATTCGAATAAAGTGGAAATTAATTTATTTAATCCTGATTTAAAGTTCTATTCGTAGTTCATATTCTATTTCATATTGTTCTATTTGCTCTCTCAGAAAACCCCATTTCTATTCGAATAACGGGAAAATTAATTTATTGAGATCTGTATTAAAGTTCTATTCTTAGTTCATATTTTATTTCATATTGTTCTATTTGCACTCTCTGAAAACCACATTTCTATTCGAATAACGGGAAAATTAATTTATTGAGACCTGTTTTAAAGTTCTATTCTTAGTTCATATTCTATTTCATATTGTTCTGTTTGCACTCTGATTTACATTTCTATTCGAATAAAGTAGAAATTAATTTCTTGAATCCTTTTTTAAAGTTCATATTATATTTCATATTGTTTTGTTTGCTCTCTTTGAAAACTACATTTCTATTTGAGTAAAGTGGAAATTAATTTATTGAATCCTGTTTTAAAGTCCATATTCTATTTCATATTGTTCTGTTTGCTCTCTCTGAAAACCATATTTCTATTCGAATAAAGTGGAAATTAATACAGGTAGTTGATGATGAAATCAAAAAAGCTCGATTGTTATTATTAAGTTTATATATTTTTTTATAAAAAAATTATGCAGTTCTTTGAAAATTTGTTTACTCGATACCTTTTTCTTGGATCATTTCCTTTTTTTATCGTGTATGAAACCTGTTCACTTGGATTCAAACAAATGCCTCTCTTGCACATGGATTCTCTTTCCTTACTTCAAAGGTTTTATTAGAAAATACTGCGAACTTGTGATCCGGAATCTTAAAAATCTTTTGATGTCAGATTTATTTTCAACTGGTATCATGCACATTATTTCCTAGAAACACAGCTTTGCCTTTATTCACAGCTGGGGACTCTTCAAAAATGCATAAAAAGGATGCACATTTCTGTTCAGATGTGAAACAGGTCATTGGGCATTTCACGCAAAACTTTAAACCTGAGCGAAACGAAAGTTTTACTGCTGAAGTAAATAAAAATACGTTTTTCACTCTCCTGCCTTTTTTATATCGAATATGAGGTTGAATTTCTTTGAAACTGAAGCCATGTACTAAAAAATATGAGGCAAAAGAAAAACTCTATAGAAAAACTTTAAAACTATTTTTTTTTCTTGAAGGAAGTAAGTTCACAGCTTGCGATTTTTTTGCTATAGATATAAGAAGATAGCCCAAAAGATTATATAGGTTTTTGATACGAGATTTACTTTTCAAAATATTTCCAGTCTTTTTTTCGTGGAAAAACAGAAGATTATTTGGAATAATTTCAAGGAATTCATTCATTCTTTTAAATGGAGGAGTTCTTGTATATTGTTCTATTTGCTCTCTCTGAAAATCACATTTCTATTCGAAAAAATTGGAAATTAATTTATTGAATCTTACTTTAAATGAAACTTAGATATTTATTTGTTTACAATTAGTTGAAAAATATATGGAAAGTAAACGTAACACTTGCAATACTAATTTCATTAAAATCTCCTTGTAATTGCATTTTAAAGTACTTTCTATAATTTTTTTACTAATACCTATGTAATATCTGTACAAATGATTTTTAAAAATAATTTTTGGCTTACTATTTATAAAGTCAAATTTATTTTCAATAAAACAAAACCTTACAACCTTTTTTAAAATCGTATATTAAACTGATTAAAAAATTTTTAATGTTTAAATTCAAAAAGCTCCATTACATTTTGTTATTGTTGTTTCTTATCCCACTTGGTAGACAGCAACATCTAGACAAATTTCAAAAAAAACATGTGGTCTCATGGAAGAAGGGAAAGGGATGGGGCAGCTTTTGTTGTGATGGTGCACTCGTAGTTAGAAGTCTGACTTGGCTCCATGACGCTGACTTTTTACGGGATAGGGTTATCAGCCCTATGGCCAACGCTCTACAATTCTATTAGACCGGGACCTACGAATTGAAGTGGATTCCGAACCACTAAAAACATCCATGGCATCACCGGGACTCGAATCCGAAATCTGTGACAGCGAGCGCCAGATCGCTAGTCATTCGGCCATCTGACCTCTCCATTACATTTTAAATAATATAAAATTTTTCTAATTTATTTTGTACTTAATGAGTTAGTTAAATGAGTATTATTAAATTAGTTAAATTTAAAATTAATTTAATTAATTTTAACTAACTTGATAATTAGTTAAATTTTAAACTTCATATTTTAATATAAATATATTTGATTTTTTTAAAAACATCACTTAATTTCATCAATCTTTTAAATATGTCGCATCCAATAGATAAAAGTGTAAAAAAAATAAAGATATGTATAATGTTACATTAATGGAAAAATAATTTTATGTAAGTTAATTTTTTTCCATGAAAATTTGTAATATTTGATAAGGCAGTCTGTAGTGTTTTTAATAGGATAAAAATACTGATTTAAACATGCTTTTACTAGTTAGGCAGAAAAATAAAATATTTAAAGTTGTCTCATGTTCTATATTTTTTTTACAATCATGTATTAAAATATTAACATTTAAAAAAGTGTTCTTTCTTTGAACATGTACGGTGTAATTTTTATCTAAATAACTTATTGAATAAATTTTCCAATAAATTCATTATAATAGTGCTGTAGAAAAGTTAAAAAATAACTGTTCCATTCGAAAAAAAAAGAAAATTTTGAAAAATTTGTAGAGTTAATAGAAAAAAATCCTTTATCCTTACAATTTTCTCCTATCATATTTCGTAATTTTATTACTTATCCTTTGATGTACTCTATATTTCTCCTTTTCATGCTTTGTCACGTGTCCTTTGAACAAATCCAGATGTCTGTTATAAAGCGTGGGCAGCTTATAAGCTTAAACCTTTGATTTTTCTCCTTTTTCTTTGTTATATATTTTGTAAGCTACTTTTTTGCGCCATATTTGTAAATGATATTACGAGGAATAAAGAGCTAAAATATTATTATAAAATAATTAGTCACAATACTTTTTGTCATAAAAAATATGACAAAAAGTATCGTGTATTCTATTTTTATTACGTAACTAATACTTTCATTTTTATTAATTGTTTGAGATTTAATTAACTTTATACATTCTTTGAAAAATATTTGCTTATCCATTGTATTGTTTCTTAAACACTCATCATTTTTTTAGCGCATGTCTGGACATGTTCAGCTTTACTCGCTGGCTATTCGATGAAGCCATATTTTTCATAGAGTTCTATATTTTTTTTAGATGAAGTTATTATTTTTCTCCTTTTCTCCGTTATATATTTTGTTAGCTACTTTTCTGCGCCATATTTCTAAATGATATTACGAGAAACTAAAGAGTTAAAATATTATTATAAAATAATTAGATACAATACTTTTTGTCATAAAAAATATGACAAAAAATATTGTGTATACTGTTTTTATTACGTAACTAATTGTTTTTATTAATTGTTTGAGATTTAATTAATTTTATAGATTCTTTGAAAATATTTTAGAAAATATTTGCTTATTCATTGTATTGTTTCTTAAACACTTATCATTTTTCCAGTGCATGTTTGGGCGTGTTTGGCATTGCTCTCTAGTTATTCGATGAAGCATTGTATGAAATACTGCCATAATTAATCATTTGTTACAATAAATCTAACCCTTATACATTGTTTTACTATATAATTAATTGTTAATGAAAAACCAAAATTGCTACATCAATGAAACCTGCTATGCTTAAATGTTTTGTAGTGTAGTAGCTATTACAGTGCATGCTTGGCATTGCTCTCCAGTTATTCAATGAAGCATTGTATGAAATACTGCCATAATTAATCATTTGTTACAATTAATAAAACCCTTATACATCATTTTACTATATAATTAGTTGCTAATGAGAAACCAAAATTGCTACATCAATGAAATCTGCTATGCTTAAATGTTTTGAAGTGTAGTAGTTATTACTACAGTGCATGCTTGGCATTGCTCTCTAGTTAATCGATGAAACATTGTATGAAATACTGCCATAATTAATCATTTGTTACAATTAATCTAATTCTTATACATTGTTTTACTATATAATTAATTGTTAATGAGAAACCAAAATTGCTGCATCAATGAAACCTGCTATGCTTAAATGTTTTGTAATGTAGTAGGTATTACAGTGCATGCTTGGCATTGCTATCTAGTTATTCAATGAAGCATTGTATGAAATACTGCCGTAATTAAAGATTTGTTACAATTAGTAAAACGCTTATACATCATTTTACTATATAATTAGTTGTTAATGAGAAACCAAAATTGCTACATCAATGAAATCTGCTATGCTTAAATGTTTTGAAGTGTAGTTATGATGCGAATTCGAAATTATAGTCTTTTACTCCACATTGACAAAAAGCAGCCTTTTCGGCATCAAAATGCTATACTTAAGTGATCACGCTTCATATATTCTCTCCTTATTCACTAAATTATTCCAAGTAAACTTGTAAAAGATTAAGTTGAAAAAGATTAAAGTCTAGAAAGTATGTTTAATGACTTCCAAGTAACTTTTGAGAAGAAAAATATTTAAACCCCATATTTATCTTTCTCTCGCTCTCTTTCTCTCTTAAGTTTTTAAAATCTTTTACTTTTTTTTTCATAACATCCAGTCGAAAGTGTTAAGGGAAATATAATTTATAAAGCTTAAGATTTTTTTTTTTTTTTTTTTTTTTTGTGGTTTAGTTACATTCTCCAACTTTCACATTTCATGCATTGTTGATTCACTTCTTGAGTAGACGGAATTATCTTTCATGGACAATTATTTTACAGCCATTGCTTTTTTCTTTCTTTTTCAAAATGTTGTATACAGTATTTAAGTTATTTTGGTTCAAATTTTACGTGTATTATTACTCTTTTAAAAATGTCTGCTTTTAGTTTCAGACATTTGTTTCTCAAATGTCCATAATTACTTCGTTAAAAAATGCTCAATACTGGAGTAGATGGAGTTGTCTTTCATGGACAATTATTTTAGATTCAGAACATACATTTCTAAACAAATAAAATGTATATTTTAGTAAACTGTAGAACTGTAGTAGTAGCAGTAGCACTTCAGAGCATACATTCCTAAGCAGATTAAAATGTATATTTTAGTAAGCTGTAGAACTTTGTAGTAGTAGTAGCACTTTTATTCCTAAACAAATAAAATGTATATTTTAGTAAGCTGTAGAACTGCAGTAGTAGCAGTAACACTTCAGAGCATACATTCCTAAGCAGATTAAAATGTATATTTTAGTAAGCTGTAGAACTTTGTAGTAGTAGTAGCACTTCAGAGAATACATTCCTAAACAAATGAAATGTATATTTTAGTAAGCTGTAGAACTTTGTAGTAGTAGTAGCACTTCAGAGAATACATTCCTAAAAAATAAAATTTATATTTTAGTAAGCTGCATACCTCTCGAAGTTTATCCCATGACAGTTGTGTCATCCTGTATAGAGATTATTTTTTATTACTGTTTGGATATATGTACCTTTTGATTGAATGTTTTATCATTAAATTTAGCCATTTCGCTTTTCTATTTAATTATTATGTCACTTGTAGCAGAAAAAAGTCCTAAAAAGAAAATGAGTGTTTTTTTCCCTGGAGATAGTGAGCAAATTATCTGAGACTACTGAAAATATTTTATTCATAAAATTCCGAAACTTTCATTAAATATAGTTTGTCTACGAAAATTGTAACAAATAAAATATACATGCAATTACATTATTATTAATTAAAGAGGATTTAAACGTACTGAAAGTGAGACATTTTGAAATAAATTGAAGCAAAATATATTTTTCTTGCTTTGTGTTATTAATGAACTTGTTTCATTATCTCTTAGGGAAATCCATTTTGTGTTCTACTTTTTTTTCAGATTAATTCAAAATAGTTGCATAAGGTTTTATTTCGGTCAAATAGATCTTATAAGAATAATGTTGTATAAGCTTAAATGTTAATCTGTATTAAATTCAAATTTTTGTTACAAAATATTTAATGCTGTTACATTTAATATTGTTTTTACAAATAGTAATTCTTTAATGTTAAAAGGTAAATTAATATGCCTTCTATTGACTTCTGATATTCCACTATTAAGAAGAAGAAAAGTGTATTGCTTAAAGATTACTTGAATAAAACTTTTATTAGCTATGTTTCAATAATGGTATCATCAAAATTATTTTATTCAATTATGCATTTACAAAATAAACTTTAATAATGCAATGAAATTTAAATTCAAATATATTTTTCCTATGCAGGTGCAATACGCACTTACGTTTGTTCACATTCCAACATAGACCAGTTAAGTTTGATGGCAATTTTTTTAACAGTAGCATCACTTTGGTGCATCCAAGTTGTTGTCTGGTGATACATCCATATGAAAAATACATTTAGAGCTGTGAATGCACCCTCTACAAAACATTTTAAACCATATGGATAAACCCGTTGGTCTAGTTGTTAGATTTAACGTGCGCTTACATGGCGTACACACTTGAAATTTGATTGTGCTTCTCAGAGTTCCAAAAAAGGTCCTTAAGAAATACAAAAATTTAGCCGCCAAGGTACTCAAGTTCATGCAGTTAATATATTAGCTGTTTGTTTTTAATGACCAGTTAATATTTAAATGTTTAATTTTAATGACCAAATATTTGAATGTTTATTTTTAATGACTAAATATTTGAATCTTTATTTTTAATGATCAGTTAATATTTAAATGTTTCATTTTAATGACTAGTTAATATTGGAATGTTTATTTTTAATGACTAATTAATATTGGAATGTTTATTTTTAATGACTAATTAATATTGGAATGTTTATTTTTAATGACTAATTAATATTTGAATGTTTATTTTTAATAACTGTTCATGCATTGTGTTTATTTTTTAATAAATAGGTCAACACTTTAAGAATTTGTTTCTTAATAGCCAGTTACTTTTGAGTGTTTATTTTTTTGTGAGCTAATTTTATGAATTAGCTCACAATATGAGATATGAGAGCTAATTTTTGAAAAGAAAGAGAAACATTTTTCTATTTTTGTTTACTTTATTAAACACCCACAATTTCCAAGTAAACACCCAAATTTCCAAGTAAACACCGCAAAGAAAACAGAAATATAAAATTTGCAAAATGAAGGTATAATTCTCGAAACAAACTTTTATTTTTCTTTCCAAAATTCCTCCCAAAACATCTATTTTTGAGGCAAAACTATAAATCTGACGGAATGCAAAGAGGCAATTTTGTAAAGAAACATTTAGACTTTGTCACACTAATAACCCCGTATTCAGTTTTCATAAGAGAAGATAGAAAGGTACGATGCTCTGGAGTGTTAATTGCATGTATAATGAATACTTACAATGAGAACCCTATTATTGAAGCTTATTTAATATGCACAACGCATTCTGTGCAAACAACACAATTTAAATGTTAATTCCGCTTTATGGATGGACATAATTATTCAGTGTATAATCCTGTTTCCTTGGAAAAAGAGAAAAAGACGCCTTGGAAGTGAAAGCGGATTCTTCCTTTGTTTTTATGCAAAGTTAGTGTTAAAAGAGAGCTTTACTTTAATTCCTGAGATTTATTCTTGAAACTCTTTTGACCTCAATGCTACTTCCTCAAATGTTATAGCTTTTGTTGATGAATGAAAGTTTAATAGTGCATTCTTGCTGAGATAGGTACTTTTTTTGTGTTCTTGTTGTTGTTTTGGTTAGATTAACTTTTATTTGATGAGTTTTTCAACAATGCGTATATTTTTGGAATATAAAATTTCGTAAGTTATTAATTGAGAAAGAATGTGGGCGAGTTGAAAACTTTCGGATTCGTTTCTTAATGTTGTTAAGTTAAATAAACAAGTTTTAATTAATATTTTTTCTTCTAATGCCATATAAGCAAGTATAAGTATGATGGTACTAATTTAAGACTTTGCAAATAGTTGCATTAAAAAAAATTTGATTGTTAGTTTGCAATTGAAAATTTAGCAAGAAAAATAATATAATTTCATTTGATTATATGCAATTAATAAATTAATATTTCGAATCATAAAAAAAAATATTAAGGCTATTTTGAAGGTTTACTTTGTGACTGTATTTTGTTTACTTTATGATTTAAATATTTTCTGAAATATAAAAAAGAGTCTTATAACCAAATGTGCAAAATTAAATGATTTATTGTATATGATTCAATTAATTGAAAAAGGTGTTCTCTCACTAATAACATTGTTTATATTACCTACATTTTGTATTATTATCTTTTGTGAACTCTTGCGAAAGATTTTATATAAAAAGAAACAAATTATCTAAAATTTATAAAATACTTAGTTACAAAATATACGTACTATTTTATTTTGCAACAAGATTGGGTAAACAAATATTAAACTGTAAAAACACAGCTGAGGAAGTTCGAAATCATGTTCGTATAAAAATAAACAAAACTCGCAGATGTCTTTTTCTCTCAATCCAATGCAACGCATTCAAACGACATTTGCTATTGGCATTCACCATTATCGAAGCATCAATTCGTCGTAAATATTACTTACAGAAAGAAGCACGAAATGAACTTGTAGAATCATATTTTATTCCGGAGAACAGGTATTAAGTTGAGTTAAGTTCATTGACGCAAGGCAAGAAAACCTCACTCGTCTGTCATTTTCTATAAGGTTTGGAAAGGAAACCACATATTAAACCGTCGACCATCGGGGGACAAGGTAAACACACTTCTCAACACCGTTTTATCATGGTTTCTGGTATTGATTACCCCAAGCTGACTGGGACAAGCTTATGTGTTTCTAGGGTATTGGAAGATCTCTTGAAATTTATACTTTGTCGATGCCCTGTTCGTTTGAGAAACTTGTATGTTCCTTGGAGAAATGGGGCGGGGAGATTACAGTTCCATGGGACTGCATATAAATGGTTGTAGAATATCCATTGCAAATAGTCGAATAAGATGTAAGTTATTGAGTGAATAAACTATTTGTTGCGTCAATTTTTCAAGACTTGATGATGTGATTTTTTTTTGTGAGGGAAAAGAGAACAGTTGGGAAGATCAATAGAAAATCTAACTGTTGTAGTTTGATGAAACTTTTTTTATATCATGCACATTAAGTTGCATCATGATATAAAGTTTAAAAATTACTTAATTACGTCAAAAATATCTAAATAAGTTTTCTAATTTATATTATTATTTATTTTTTTGCAAGAATAAAAGATATAAATTGGTGTATTGGTTTTTATTTTAAAGAGAGAATTGATAGAAAATTTAACTATTGTAGTTTGAATGAAACTTTTTTATATCATGCACATTAAGTTGCATTGTGATATAAAGTTTAGCAAATATTTTATTACATGACAAAAAAATTTCTAAGTAAGTTTTCTAATTTATATTATTATTTATTTTTTTTGTAAAGAATAAAAATAATAATGTTTTCTTTTAAAATATTTTCATGCACTCCAAAAATGAAAATTACAGATGACTTTTTACCAAGAGCCTTTCATTTATTTATTTATTTGTTTTTTCGAGTTATGCCATGGAAATAATTATAATAACTATGTTCTTATTATAAATAGAAATAATAAATAATGATAAAATCGTGATTCAAGTGTTGTCTGAATCGTGAAATACATAAGGCGTTTTGTCTGTTTAAGTTAATAAACATGCACTTTCATTTTTAACGAATGAATCATAAATCTTTATCGAAATTTAAAAATTAGAAATGAATTATTTGGAAATTTTCTTCAGAACTTGATTTAAAGAATTTGGGTCACTGTACAACTAGTTTTTGCAGTGTATTTCTAAATCCAACCTTCAAGTATTACTCATTTTGAAATGCATAAAAAATTTGAAATGAAATCACTTCTATTTTTATGTGCGATGCTATTGTTTATTTTTCTCTTCAATTGAATGTTAAATTTCTTAACTATGTTGAATTACATTTATATTGAACATAGTTTTAAAATTTTTTATAGGAAAACTCATGCATTGATATTTGAATAGAAAATGTTTTACTAAAATTCAGATGTACATTTTTTTTTCCGAAACTCAGAAGTTTGCCTTGAAAATTCTTTTTACATTATTGAACCAAGAATGAAAAAAATATTGATAATATATCCAACTTGAAATTCTTTTCTTATATGTGAATGCTTTTTTTGTAAAGATCATATTTTGAAATTTCTTTTCTTTTTTATATATATATTACGTACAATCTTTTTCTGATAAATTTGGATTTTTTTTCCGATGGAAGAAGGTGGATTCAAATGCAAATGCTACTGTCTTACAAAAGGAAATCGTCAAAATGGTTTGATCATAAAGAATACAGGTGATTTCGGGAAATCCATTTCAGAAGGGAAATTTTGTATTTATGAAATTCAGTTCGTGAAAGTTTTGGGTAAAAAATATTGACTATAAAGTGATGAAAATGAACACATTTAAAAAAATAATGGGGCATATCAGGACCTCAAAAAAAAAATATCTACATCTTATATTCGTAAGGAGAAAAAAAATAATAAAAAAAATACTGAATTCCAATGGAATCAGGTCACGTTTATGTGAGTAAAAGCTGAGCATCAATTCCTAGTTTCCTTTGAAAAGCATTTCAAAAACGTTGCATTTGCATTCGCCTCTCTATTAACTTATTTTTTTTTTACAAAATGAAGCGAAATTTTGATAAAAACGAATTCTAACGAGTTTCTGTGATACATTATTCAACAGAGTATTTATTCAACCTTTTGAAACGCGAAGCATTTTAAAAATTAAAAGGAACATCGTGGCTTGGACTGTGCTCTTTACTAGGGGGAATTCCTTATCTTGACATAGCGAACATGGTATTTCAATCATGTCTTTGCTAGTTTTTGGGTTCGGCATAGCATTTGATATGCAAAATGTGATTACTTGCAATGCATTTATGAAAGATTTCTATGAAAAACCCATAATATCATACACTATATTCTCTTTGTCGGAGTTTTATAGCTAGTTAATCATTTGTTATTTAATTTATTTTATTTACATATAAATTATTAGCCTTTATCAACATGAATATTAAAAATAGCTTTTATAAAAATATAGGCCTATAAATTTTGCATTTGGTATGCAAAATGCGATTACTTGCAATGCATTTATGAAAGATTTCTATGAAACCCATAATATCATACACTATATTCTTTTTGTCGGAGCTTTATAGCTAGTTAATAATTTGTTATTTAATTTATTTTATTTACACATAAATTATTAGTCTTTATCAAATGGAAGATTAAAGTAAGCTTTTATGGAAATATAGGCCTATAATTTAACTGTCATGGCACATGTTTAAATTTACTTTATACAGTATTTATTAAAGTCTTGATGGCCGAATGACTAGTGCTCTGGCGCTCGATGCCATGGATGTTTGTAGTGGTTTGGAATCCCCTTTAAATCGTAGGTCCATGTCTAATATTGTTGGGCGTAGGGCTGACAATCTTACCCCGTAAGAAGAAAAACATTTCCTCCCTCGAAATTTGCCAATAGGCAGATGGCCTTAGCCCACCATGGGCATTTTATGTCGCTAATGGAACGCTCACTAAACCTTAATAAATACTTCTTCATTGGCGGCATAAATCTTAAATGGCGCCAATGGAGAAGAAGTATTTATTAAAGTTTATTTAATAAACTGATGAAAATAAAAAATATAAAGTGGAATTCAGTAGAGATATGTAAAATTGTTATTGTAGTATCAATCTTTTAAAATAATTAATTTATTTCTGGTTTTTTCTAATTTCCCTTGGTTTGAATAAATTTAAAAAATTATGTTATCTTTTTCATATTTTAAGAAGGATACAAAAAATAAAAATAAAAGATTAAAAAGATAAAACTTCATGCAATAAAATACTTTTTTTTAGTAAAATATCCCTCTTTATATTTAATAATAATATAACTTTAATGCAATCCTAAATCAATTTAATTAGTTGTCTTTGGTAATGTACACATGTAAATAAATATAATTGGACAGGTTTTAAATTATTGACCCGTGTAAAAATTTATTATGAGAATTTATGACATGTTACTTTTAAAATAAATCTGTTAATTAATTTTTTTTATAACTAGAATAGGTTTTGTAACTGAAAAAAATTAGTCTTAAATAAAATTGTAGTTAATTAAAGTTGTTTTAATGTACAATAAAATGATAAGTCATTATTAATAAAACTGTCTGTATTGATTTTCCTTTTCATGTATAAGAATGTCGCTAAAAATAGAATTGGTAAATATAATTTGAAATAGTAAAATATTATGCTATTTTTTTTATTTCATATTAAAAAAATTATACATTTGCAAAAAATGATTCAACTCATTTAATTTTACATAAATATTAAAAAATAACCACATTTTATGTATTGAAATTTATATTAACATTTAATATCCTTTGATTAAAATCAATTTATATTTTTAATTAAAATATTCATGCAATTAATAATGAAATGCATTAAAATTATATTCCCATAAGCATTGCTTTATATTTAAGCAATGAACGATATTATTAATTTTTATTTTATATCAGATTATAATTAGTTTTCTATTAATTCAAGATTTTTCTAATTAATATGAAACTAATAAATTATTTAATTAAATATAAAACTTACTCTGAAATATTTTTAAATGCCAGTTTATAAATTGAAAGGAAATTCTTTTTTTTGGTATTGTTTGACTTAAACATTGCAACTATTTTCAGAGTAAAGCAATGTCGGAAGTAACTAAATTTTAAAGGTTCAGCAAGAAATTTATAAAAATTGCAAAGCCTAGTACATGAATTGGACTTAATATAAAAGCTAAATTGCAAAGCATAGTAAATTAAATGGACTTAATACAACAGCTAAATTGCAATTAAATGTATAAAATTAAATCCTTAGTAAATAAATTGCTCGTAATATAAAAGCTCAATTGCATTTAAGCTATTGTGTTTAATAAAATTATTAAACTTAACTGTCTCAATACTTGGTGAATATCGCAAAAACTTCACTATTCAAAATTAATTTGTTGATTTTTCATAACAAAACTATAGCCAATCTTTAAAAAAGTCGTATTAAATAACCGTCTAGATAAAAATCTATGCTCAAAGAATTTTTTTTTTCAAGGGTTATTTATGTTTATACACTACACCAAAGAAATGTCCATATTTCCTATGCAGACTATAGATGAGAGCGAAAAGACATACTTTGCTTCGTTTTGTCTCATTTTTTTGGCTTCTAAAATTTCTATGAATATTTTTATCAGTATTCCACGAACTTGCTATTCGTATTCAGTGGATTTTGCATAGACGGGGCTGAAAACGTGAGATCGTTGGAAGTTGTATTCCCTCTCTGGTTGAATCAAGCGGCAACAGAACTGCGCCCGTTCTGAGGAGGCAATTTTATGTTGATTTGAACGAACACTAAAATGTGCATTTCTTTGAATAAATTGTTGACCTAACACTCAGCTACTTTGCACATCTGTACTTTTATTCATCCATCTTTTTTTTTCGGATATTAAATTAAGCAATGTTGCTTCATTGCGGCTGTAGTTTGTGATGGTCATTTCTGTAGAAACGCGTTTCTTATTGGATTAAATCTCCTTAAAATTATAAAAAATGGAAAAAACATATAAGAATTTCTTCCAAGTACGATTTTTCTGAGAAAGTGTTTTCTGTTTTTTTTTTCCTCGAGCAATTTGGTGTTTCGCATAGTATACCACGAACTGTTCTTGAAAGATGGTAACAAGGTTATTACAAGTTTACAAGTTATACGAAAGACTTCCATGTATTACAGATCCTTTACTTTCGTATGGCACGGAGGAATATCAGAAAATTACCACCAGACTTTGCAACTGTCAATGAGAAACCCTAACACACTATTACACAATTTGTTTTCGACTTACCTTGCTTTTGAAAGTGGTCACAAGTGAGACCTGTCTTCGATAATTCACACGTTATCTAGCGAATATTACATTGAGTTATAAGTAGTTTAAAATTTGTTTTTTTTTAATTGATATTTTAAATTTTTGAATTGTATGACGAAACATTTGTAAATCTGAAATTACAAATTTAGGGTAGACATATAAGTTTCTATCCATTTAAGCTATTATATTCAATAAAACGTAATTTATCTATTCCAATACTTTATGAATATCACAAAAACTTCACTATTCAAAATTAATGTGTTGCTTTTTCATAACAAAACTTATAGACAATCTTTAAAAATGTCGTATTAAATAACAGTTTATGATAAAAATCTATGCGTAAAGAACTTTCTTTTTTTCAAGAGTTATTTATGTTTATATACTACACCAAAGAAATGTCCATATTTCCTATGCAAACTGTAGATGAAAGCGAAAAGACATACTTTGCTTCGTTTTGTCTCATTTTTTAGCTTCTAAAATTTCTATGAATATTTTTATCAGTATTCCTCGAACTTGCTATTCGTATTCAGTGGGTTTTGCATAGACGGGGAAGAAAACGTGAGATCGTTGGAAGTTGTATTCCCTCTCTGGTTGAATCAAGCGGCAACAAAACTTCGCCCGTTCTTAGGAGGCAATTTTATGTTGATTTGAACGAACACTAAAATGTGCATTTCTTTGAATAAATTGTTGACCTAACACTCAGCTATTTTGCACATCTGTACTTTTATTCTTCCATTTTTTGTCGAAAATTAAGTTAAGCAATGTTGCTTCATTGCGTCTGTAGGAGGGCCCCTTTTGTCGAAAGGAATTTCTTATTGATTTAATTTCTTTAAAATTATAAAAAAATTGAAAAAAACAAAAAAGATTTGTTTACAAGTGAGATTTTTCTGAGATGTTTTTGTTCTTACATAAGCGAGTTGGTGTACGGCATAGGAAAATTCTCACCATTCTATGCAACTGTCTATGAGAAACCCTAACGCAATTTTTTTTCCGAGTTACCTCGCTTTTGAAAGTGGCCACCAGTGAGAACCTGTCTTCGAGAATTCACACTTCATCTAGGGAACAATATATTGATTTACGTGATTGAGATGTTGTTTTTTAACTTTATTTTTTAACTTTTTGAAATGTGTGACGAAACATTCGTAAATCTCAAATTACAATTTTAGCTGAGACATACGATAAGTTTCATATACATATATGTCAAATTTAAATTTAATTCACAGAATAATTTGCCTATTCTCCACAGATTTTATTCTTATACGTAATATCTAAAATATATCCTTAGATTTTCTATTAATAGAAAAGATCTATCTAGAAATCATTTGCATAATAATATTCTATGTAATAGAAGCTTTTCTGTGAAAATGAATTTAAACGAATGCTAGAAATATTAGCTTGTGTTTCTGTAACCCAAATGTTCTATCGTGTACAATTTCAGTATGCTTACGGCATTGTTTTCTAAATAATCAGAAATTAGCTGTGGTATTGGAGAAGTAGTTAATGTAGTAGTTTAAACCTTCAAAGAATTTATAAATAAATCTTTTAAGGTATTGGCGTTTTGCCAGCTTAAGAACATGAATCACAAATATGCCACAGAACCATTCTCATTAAAATCTTGTACCAAATTACTTGTTTATTCGAATAGATTCTTGTAATGATACCAATACTAAACATTGATATCTTCCATCTGGTTAATTTTTTAACACACTGCTGTTAAAATAAAGGTTTTCTATTGAATTAATCTATAAAATTGTTATGCCTTAAAATGTCAAAGATCCAAACTTTATTACAATCAGAAAATTAAAAGCAGTGAAACGTGATGTTCAACAAACAACAAGAAAAACACATCAGAGTGTCTGATAATTTAATTACAGTTAATTGGGAGTTTCTGTGCAGTGAGCAAAAATGTTAAAATTTAATGAAGTTCATCAATATAAAAACGCAAACCGTGGAGCACTCTAATTAAATAAAAATATTATCAGCAGAAATTTCAGACCCAAGATTATGTTTTCAAAGCATATTCCCAGTTTTTAAATGAGACACCTTTCAAGTAAACTGGGATCAAATCAGATTAAAATTTTTGATAGTGGCGAAGTCAAACACATGAAACATCCTTTTTTTCCTATATTGAAATTATAAAATTTAATTAAAGGAAATTTTGCCAAGTTTTGTAAATTATGGAATTTTTCTTTATGTTAAATCAATACTACGAAATGGTATTCTGTTGCCCCAGAGTAAATGCAAAATTCGTTTATCACAAATTTAATGTCAGAAAAGTTTAAAATTCTAATGAAATATATAAGCTATGCGATTATTTAAATCATTGGTGCAGAAATATAATTCAATAAGAAGACAGATTCTTTTTTTTTTACTGGTTGTATTAAAAAATAGTAGTTTTACAAATTAATTAAATGCATAAAAATTAATGACGTGACTTAATCTTATTGTGTTAGAAAACTGAATATCATGCGATAATTTATAAGATAAAGTAACGAACTGGAATTGATGAGAATGATTTTTTGCTAATATGCTTTTTTTGATAATTTTAATTTGATAATTTTCAACAAAGTTAAATAATTATATAGTAACCGAATAAAATATACTGATTTATTTTATTTCCGATACATCAAGTGTTCATTATCAAATTATCAATTTTTTACCTTTCTAACAAATTGGGCTTATGGATGGAAATGATTTAGATAAAATAGGTGTATAATGCCCCATTCGTGGCTCAGTGTCAATATGCTCCTTGGTGAGTATTAGGGTGGAGGTTCAATCCGCTGCTGACTCGGTTGTAGACACTGTTTCAAAAAACGAGATTGCTTGGTCGTTCTACGGTCATTTTTTGCACACTTTAGGCTAATTAGACCGGGACCTACAGTTTAACGAGGATTACGAACCACTAATAAACATATTACTAACATAACAGAACACTAACCACTAACATAACAGAATTCGAACGTGAAGCCTGTGGTACCAAATGTCAAAAAATGGCATTTGTGATATTGAGCATCTTGCCTCGTTAGTCGGACTACCTAGTGGGAGTACTCTGGGGTTTCTCCCATACGATATTCAATTGCAGGGTATTTACACCTAAAGGGCATTCCGAAAGGCAATTCGCTTCTTCTTCAGCGTTACTGAGCCAAGTCAGACTTCTACCTACGGGTACTCCATTACAACAGAAGCTGTCCTCTTTTTTCCCTCCTTCCATGAGACCACACACGTTGTTGGACATGGTCTAGATGTAGCTGTCTACCAAGTGGAATAAGAACCAAAAAAAAAAAAAAAAATAAATAAATAAATAAAACTGCTTCTACTTTTTGAGAAAATTTCCTTCTAATAATTCGTCAAAGAAACCAAAAAAAAAAAGTCCAACTTTTCTAAACATAAGGTAATCATACAAGAAAGAAGAAATTTCATTGGGCATTTTTCATGCATGTTTACACTTGCTGCACCAGAACACCCAACAACATTCCGTTTCTTCTCACACTTTTGATTGTTTCTTTGTTCTCCATTTTACGCACAGTAAATCCCGAAGCAAAATATTGGACCAGCAGCAACTAATTTTTAGGTCTGGAGCCATCAGTGCGAAAAACTGTCGCTCTGAATTTATCACTTGAGTCATTTCTACCGACGACGCCTCTTTTCCGCAAGGGGTTATCCTCTAAGTACATTTACTTCTTGATAGGCTATTTACTATCAAATAAAATGACAAAAGAATAAACAAATTTCTTGTTTTCCTATGTTTTTGGTGGTTTAAGGATAAACATATATGCATCTTATTATATCGTTAACTAGATCACTAAATTTCCTTAATTATAAGAATATTATTAAATAATCATTAATTTTATTTTTTGAAAGGAAATTGATGTTTTTTTAAAGATTACATTTATATGCTTAAATCATATATAAAAATTATTTTTTGGCTACTTTATTTAATATGGAGAAAAAAAATGAATAAAAAATATGCATAAAATAATAAATAATAGAATAAGAATAAAAATAAGCTTAAAATAATAAATATTAAAATAATAATAAAAATAAGCATAAAATAATAAATAATAAAATAGTAATAAAAATAAGCATAAAATAAATTTACTTCAGATAGATAATTAAATGAATACTAGAAAATAGAATTTATTAAAAAATAAAGCAAAATTAAATGAATATTTAAAATTGTTTACAATTTTGATATGGTTTCTATAATATTTCGTATATTTTTATTATATTTTCAAGTTAAATGTGTAAAGCATATATAAAATTTATTTGTCGACTACTTTACTTAATATGGAGAGAAAAGTAAATAAAAAATAAATATATTTGAGAAAAATAATTAAATGAGTACTAGAAGAGTAAATTTTATTAAAAGCAAAATTCAATGAATAGTTAAAATTATTTACAATTTTGATATGTTTTCTATAACATTTCGTATATTTTTATTCTATTTTCCAGTTAAATATTTATTCCCTTATAAATAATTCTTTTTAAATTTACTTGAAAAAATAGAAAAAACCCCATAAATTTTTGGTTGTTTATTTTCATATTTTGATGAGAATACTCTACTCAATTGAATTCCATTTGAAAAAAAATTAATAATATTTTGATCTAATTTAAAATTATATTATATGTGAATATAATATATTATTATAATATGAAGCATATTTTATGTGAATTGTTTTTTATTGTATGTAAATTTGAGTTTAAAATAAATTTAAATGTTTCAATAATCTTTTATGTGATCCTTTTTAAAATATTATTTCCTTTTTCTTCTAGGTAAGTGTATGGAAATTTTCTTTATTACAATAGTTGCTAGAAGTATGTAAGTAAAAGTTTATTGCTCTTTTTACTGTTCTACATCTATTTTATTTTATTGTACTAAAGAATAATTTTTTTTCACATCACATTCCTTGAAATATTTATTCTTTACTTAAAATTAATGAGCATTAAAGAGCTTAGTTGATTAAATAGAAAGAATGTATTTTCTTTCAAAATGAACAATTACGAATTTAATATTGAATTATAACCTACGATTTACAAGGTTTTGATTTAAAAAAAAAGATATTTATCAGGTTATGTTGAAGGTAACAGATGTGTTGAAGGTATATTTTTCAAAGTTTAGGATGAAAAAGTATTTAGATTATGATTACAATGATTTAATTTTTCGTCATTCGAAAATAAAATAAAGACTTAGATAAGATTAGGAATTTTTGGGAGATAAATCTGAAAAAAATATTTAGGATTATTAGAATAAATGCTTTTCTTAAGAATAAACCTTACTAAAAAAATTATTGAGTTTGTATTAATCACAAAAAAAAAGTAAAATTTTCTCGCAAATAATGTATTTGAAAATTTCATTGTTTATCTTGCAGTTTTATTATTATTAAAATCCTATTAATTCATTGAAATAACTACTATCTGGAACATTTTAATTATTTCATAACTAATGTTTTACTGTCTTTTTATGCTCGGTTGTGTTGACAGAAATAAGATTTTAAATGAAAAAAATGAATTAAAAATATCCTCTCCAACACGTAATCATAAAAAAATGCAATTAATTTTTAATTCTAAAAAAGGGAAACATTTCCAGTTACAACACATTATAAAATTTAATCAACAAATTCACAAAAATTGCGACTAAATTGGGTTAAACATAATCTTATTAGAATATTCTTCATTAAAGTAATATTAATTTACATCTATAATTTTTTTCTCTTTTTGTAAAAAGAAGAATATCTTAAGTATAAAAAAAAAATTATCGAGTTTGTATTATTCACAAAAAAAGTAAAATTGTCTCGTAAATAATGTATTTGAAAATTTCGTTATTCATCTCACAGTTGTTATTTTCATTGAAATAATTACTATCTGGAATATTTTAATTGTTTTATAACTAATTTTTTTTAGTCTTTTTGTCAGTGTGTTGACAAATAAGATTTAAAATAAAAAAATGAATTAAAAATATACTCCCCAACACCTATCCTATCCTCAAATAAAAAAAAATAATAATTTTTGATTCTAAATAAAGAAAACTTTCCCAGTTGCAACGCATTATAAAATTTAATCAACAAATTCACAAAAATTGTGACTAAATTAGGTTAAACATAATCTTATTAGAATAATATCTTTTTTGCCGTAGTAGCGAAATAAAATTAAGTTTTACAAGATGTGTAAAATGTTTAACTTCTCGCAAATTCAATCTCAAATATTCTTCATTAAAGTAATATTAATTTACATCTATCCTTTAGCTTTTTTGTATAAAGAATACTTAATATAAACGTAAAACTGAAATATTATTTTCTAATTCATTCCATTCAATCATGAAGTAAGTAGCAATTCTGCTATCCCAAAGCCAATAAAAGTTACTGAATGTGAAAATTAGATTTAAATGTAATTCAGTCTCAAGGGCTCTTTTATTCAAAATAAATCAATTTGAAATGCATTTATATTTATTAAGACATTTTCTTTCTCCAATACACGATGAATAGAAATACATGTTAAGTTTTACTTCTTAGAATATTCCATACTAAGGAAATGAATCGGAAAATTAATAAGATTAAGAAATGATTCAGTTCATGAAATTATTTCTGGGAACACGTGAAAAAGTTCAAAGTTTGATATTTTTTTTACATGCGAATAATTAAACTTCTTCACTTTAATTTCTTGAAAAGAACTTCTTCATTTAGAATCTTTAAGAAACCCTAAAAGCTATCTAAATCTAATTACTATTATCTTATTATGAACTAAAGAATGTCACTTGCTGGTGGTGAATCACATGGTTCCGTAATTTAAAATGGAAGAACTGTGTTTTTTCTTTTTTTTTTTTTACTTTTTGAAAAATCTTAGAAGCAGTGTACCCTTTCGTATTTGATTAAAAAATTAATGAAAATTAAATTAGAGACAGCACTTGAAATCTTTGAATTAAATCATTAGTTTTGGAACATTTGAATTATTCTGTAAAAAGAGCTCTACTGGTTAAATGAAGTCATTTTTATGTAGTGTCCTCCAAGTGGTCTTTCGAGTCTTCATTGGGTAAATGCATCTTTAAGTTATTTATAGGAATGAATTTAAGTATGACACATGTATTTGTTTTAAGAAAAGGGGAACTAAGTATGGATTTTACCAATTTAGGTGGTTATGGATTAGCCCAAGGGTGGCCAACCCTAAGACCGCATGCAGTCCGCTTTGAACATTTTTCTGGCCCTTGAAATTTAGTAAACTTTTACAAAATATCTTTATTTTATAATGGCCAAAGTAGTGAAAACCAATGTATTAGAAAAATACATTATTTATGCATCTACATATTCAAAACTTAACTGTCGAATTATGAGAAAAATTTAACTTTGATTTTAAAATAATTTTCTTGCGAATATATGACAGATATTGCATGTTTTATTTATGAGTTTACAGTTATAAGTTCGCAGAATAATTAAATTATATTCTGCAAACTCATGATGTGCGCGCATCTTGGAACATCTAATATAACATTGAATTAACATAATTCTATGTTTCACTTTAAGTGACTTCAGTTACATAATAGTAAACACAATAATAATAACTCATTATGCTTCAATTTTTGATTCCAAAAAATGCCTATAATGGGACTAAATCTAATTTGGGGATACATAATTTTATATGCGGCCCGCGGAGTTATGATGCATTTCCACAGTGGCCCGCAAGATCACTTGGGTTGGTCACCCCTGCATTAGCCTTTTCGTCAAAAATAATTTAAAAAAATACTCAATTGATATTTACTTGAAAGGCAGGAATTTATTTACAAACGTTAAAGTAAGGTGATAAAGAAAAATTATTAATTAATTATTAATATTAGTTGTGGAACATTAAATGTATTTGTGACTATAAAAAGAAGAGTAAAATATTAAAACACTCATTTTCTGTTGTTATTATTGTTAACATGGTAATTTGAATTTCTATTAAATTTTTCCGTTTATGAATAAATAACGGAATCTAAAAGAATTCGTTAAGAGTACTTCACATTTGTTTTTATTTATTATTATTTTGTTTGAAAAAGTGCTTCTAATTCTCCAAAATCAAACATTTCTCTAAATGTTTCTTGGAATTATTTTTAAATATTTCTTTTTAAATAATTCTTGAAAATTTGGACACATTTTTTCTTCAAATAAATGATAATATAACTATAACTAAAGTGATACTGTAACTTTACAATATCTAAAGTGATACTGTAACTTTACAATATCTAAAGTGATACTGTAACTTTACAATTACTTAAGTGATACTGTAACTTTGCAACAACTTAAGTGACACTATAATTTTACAACAACCTTAAAGCTTCCCTAAATAGATTTTTTAGTCCGACAAGTTTTAATTTAAGCGTATAATTATTCGTAAATGTATATTCTAATATTTTATGTACATACATGTTCATCATTGATAATATCCTTATTGTGGAGTACGTAACAGTCGGTTTTTAATTAATGCCATTTTTGTTTGAAAACGTGCTTCTAATTTTTCCAAAATCAAGCATTTTTCTAAATGCTTCTTTGAATTACTTTTAAATATTTCTTTTTAAATAATTCTTGAAAATTTGGACACATTTTTTCTTCAAATAAATGATAATATAACTATAACTAAAGTGATACTGTAACTTTACAATATCTAAAGTGATACTGTAACTTTACAATATCTAAAGTGATACTGTAACTTTACAATTACTTAAGTGATACTGTAACTTTGCAACAACATAAGTGACACTATAATTTTACAACAACCTTAAAGCTTCCCTAAATAGATTTTTTAGTCCGACAAGTTTTAATTTAAACGTATAATTATTCGTAAATGTATATTCTAATATTTTATGTACATACATGTTCATCATTGATAATATTCTTATTGTGGAGTACGTAACAGTCGGTTTTTAATTAATGCCATTTTTGTTTGAAAACGTGCTTCTAATTTTTCCAAAATCAAGCATTTTTCTAAATGCTTCTTTGAATTACTTTTAAATATTTCTTTTTAAATAATTCTTGAAAATTTGGACACATTTTTTTCTTCAAATAAATGATAATATAACTATAACTAAAGTGATACTGTAACTTTACAATATCTAAAGTGATACTGTAACTTTACAATATCTAAAGTGATACTGTAACTTTACAATTACTTAAGTGATACTGTAACTTTGCAACAACTTAAGTGACACTATAATTTTACAACAACCTTAAAGCTTCCCTAAATAGATTTTTTAGTCCGACAAGTTTTAATTTAAGCGTATAATTATTCGTAAATGTATATTCTAATATTTTATGTACATACATGTTCATCATTGATAATATCCTTATTGTGGAGTACGTAACAGTCGGTTTTTAATTAATGCCATTTTTGTTTGAAAACGTGCTTCTAATTTTTCCAAAATCAAGCATTTTTCTAAATGCTTCTTTGAATTACTTTTAAATATTTCTTTTTAAATAATTCTTGAAAATTTGGACACATTTTTTCTTCAAATAAATGATAATATAACTATAACTAAAGTGATACTGTAACTTTACAATATCTAAAGTGATACTGTAACTTTACAATTACTTAAGTGATACTGTAACTTTGCAACAACTTAAGTGACGCTATAATTTTACAACAACCTTAAAGCTTCCCTAAATAGATTTTTAGTCCGACAAGTTTTAATTTAAACGTATAATTATTCGTAAATGTATATTCTAATATTTTATGTACATACATGTTCATCATTGATAATATCCTTATTGTGGAGTACGTAACAGTCGGTTTTTAATTAATGCCATTTTTGTTTGAAAACGTGCTTCTAATTTTTCCTAAATCAAGCATTTTTCTAAATGCTTCTTTGAATTACTTTTAAATATTTCTTTTTAAATAATTCTTGAAAATTTGGACACATTTTTTCTTCAAATAAATGATAATATAACTATAACTAAAGTGATACTGTAACTTTACAATATCTAAAGTGATACTGTAACTTTACAATTACTTAAGTGATACTGTAACTTTGCAACAACTTAAGTGACACTATAATTTTACAACAACCTTAAAGCTTCCCTAAATAGATTTTTTAGTCCGACAAGTTTTAATTTAAACGTATAATTATTCGTAAATGTATATTCTAATATTTTATGTACATACATGTTCATCATTGATAATATCCTTATTGTGGAGTACGTAACAGTCGGTTTTTTAATTAATGCCATTTTTTGTTTGAAAACGTGCTTCTAATTTTCCAAAATCAAGCATTTTTCTAAATGCTTCTTTGAATTACTTTTAAATATTTCTTTTTAAATAATTCTTGAAAATTTGGACACATTTTTTCTTCAAATAAATGATAATATAACTATAACTAAAGTGATACTGTAACTTTACAATATCTAAAGTGATACTGTAACTTTACAATATCTAAAGTGATACTGTAACTTTACAATTACTTAAGTGATACTGTAACTTTGCAACAACTTAAGTGACACTATAATTTTACAACAACCTTAAAGCTTCCCTAAATAGATTTTTAGTCCGACAAGTTTTAATTTAAACGTATAATTATTCGTAAATGTATATTCTAATATTTTATGTACATACATGTTCATCATTGATAATATCCTTATTGTGGAGTACGTAACAGTCGGTTTTTAATTAATGCCATTTTTGTTTGAAAACGTGCTTCTAATTTTTTCCAAAATCAAGCATTTTTCTAAATGCTTCTTTGAATTACTTTTAAATATTTCTTTTTAAATAATTCTTGAAAATTTGGACACATTTTTCTTCAAATAAATGATAATATAACTATAACTAAAGTGATACTGTAACTTTTACAATATCTAAAGTGATACTGTAACTTTACAATATCTAAAGTGATACTGTAACTTTACAATTACTTAAGTGATACTGTAACTGTGCAACAACTTAAGTGACACTATAATTTTACAACAACCTTAAAGCTTCCCTAAATAGATTTTTAGTCCGACAAGTTTTAATTTAAGCGTATAATTATTCGTAAATGTATATTCTAATATTTTATGTACATACATGTTCATCATTGATAATATCCTTATTGTGGAGTACGTAACAGTCGGTTTTTAATTAATGCCATTTTTGTTTGAAAACGTGCTTCTAATTTTTTTCCAAAATCAAGCATTTTTCTAAATGCTTCTTTTGAATTACTTTTAAATATTTCTTTTTAAATAATTCTTGAAAATTTGGACACATTTTTTTCTTCAAATAAATGATAATATAACTATAACTAAAGTGATACTGTAACTTTACAATATCTAAAGTGATACTGTAACTTTACAATTACTTAAGTGATACTGTAACTTTGCAACAACTTAAGTGACACTATAATTTTACAACAACCTTAAAGCTTCCCTAAATAGATTTTTTTAGTCCGACAAGTTTTAATTTAAACGTATAATTATTCGTAAATGTATATTCTAATATTTTATGTACATACATGTTCATCATTGATAATATCCTTATTGTGGAGTACGTAACAGTCGGTTTTTAATTAATGCCATTTTTGTTTGAAAACGTGCTTCTAATTCTTCCAAAATCAAGCATTTTCTAAATGCTTCTTGGAATTACTTTGAAATATTTCTTTTTAAATAATTCTTGAAAATTTGGACACATTTTTTCTTCAAATAAATGATAATATAACTATAACTAAAGTGATACTGTAACTTTACAATATCTAAAGTGATACTGTAACTTTACAATATCTAAAGTGATACTGTAACTTTACAATATCTAAAGTGATACTGTAACTTTACAATTACTTATGTGATACTGTAACTTTGCAACAACTTAAGTGACACTATAATTTTACAACAACCTTAAAGCTTCCTAAATAGATTTTTTTAGTCCGACAAGTTTTAATTTAAACGTATAATTATTCGTAAATGTATATTCTAATATTTTATGTACATACATGTTCATCATTGATAATATCCTTATTGTGGAGTACGTAACAGTCGGTTTTTAATTAATGCCATTTTTGTTTGAAAACGTGCTTCTAATTCTTCCAAAATCAAGCATTTTTCTAAATGCTTCTTGGAATTACTTTGAAATATTTCTTTTTAAATAATTCTTGAAAATTTGGACACATTTTTTCTTCAAATAAATGATAATATAACTATAACTAAAGTGATACTGTAACTTTACAATATCTAAAGTGATACTGTAACTTTACAATATCTAAAGTGATACTGTAACTTTACAATATCTAAAGTGATACTGTAACTTTACAATATCTAAAGTGATACTGTAACTTTACAATTACTTAAGTGATACTGTAACTTTGCAACAACTTAAGTGACACTATAATTTTACAACAACCTTAAAGCTTTCCTAAATAGATTTTTTAGTCCGACAAGTTTTAATTTAAACGTATAATTATTCGTAAATGTATATTCTAATATTTTATGTACATACATGTTCATCATTGATAATATCCTTATTGTGGAGTACGTAACAGTCGGTTTTTAATTAATGCCATTTTTGTTTGAAAACGTGCTTCTAATTCTTCCAAAATCAAGCATTTTTCTAAATGCTTCTTGGAATTACTTTGAAATATTTCTTTTTAAATAATTCTTGAAAATTTGGACACATTTTTTCTTCAAATAAATGATAATATAACTATAACTAAAGTGATACTGTAACTTTACAATATCTAAAGTGATACTGTAACTTTACAATATCTAAAGTGATACTGTAACTTTACAATATCTAAAGTGATACTGTAACTTTACAATTACGTAAGTGATACTGTAACTTTGCAACAACTTAAGTGACACTATAATTTTACAACAGCCTTAAAGCTTCCCTAAATAGATTTTTTAGTCCGACAAGTTTTAATTTAAGCGTATAATTATTCGTAAATGTATATTCTAATATTTTAAGTACATACATGTTCATCATTGATAATATCCTTATTGTGGAGTACGTAACAGTCGGTTTTTAATTAATGCCATTTTTGTTTGAAAACGTGCTTCTAATTTTTCCAAAATAAAGCATTTTTCTAAATGCTTCTTTGAATTACTTTTAAATATTTCTTTTTAAATAATTCTTGAAAATTTGGACACATTTTTTCTTCAAATAAGTGAAAATATAGCTATAACTTTACAACAACTTAAGTGATGCTGTAACTTTACAACAACGTGATACTATAAGTTTACAGCAACTTAAAGCTTCCCTAAATAGATTGTTTAGATTGAAAATTTTTAATTTAAACTTTTCTAATATTTTATGTATATTCATGTCCATCATTGTTAATATGCTCGTTGTATATTGTAGCGTTTATAGGTATTTATTGGACATTAATTATATATATCTACATCATACAAAGTATTAATCTATAACTGTAATATTAGTTCAGTTGAAGTATATGTTTCTAATCTGATGTAGACATCTTCATTGCAAATGTTTGCGTGATAGCTAATGAGAACTGTTACTGTGAAGACATAGACAAACCCTCATCCTTCTACTTCAATTACCTTTCCTTCATCTCGTACTAAGTCATGTCATGTCAAGCAGATGCATTAAATTACAAATGCTACTTACTGCTATGTATAGTATATACATAAATTATTAACTACAAATATTGTAAAATGCGTGTACTTTATTTAGCTTTTGATAAAATATTACTTTATGCTTCTAAGAATGCTTAATATAAAAGCAAATCTGAATTATTATTTTCTAATTCATTCCATTCATTCATAAAGTACCAATGATTATAAACAGTTTGAAGGTTTGTTTAGCATATACTACGTATAATTATTGCACCAAAGCAATCATTTCGATGGTAGTAATACATACAAATAAAAAAGCGTAATTTTTTGTTAAGAAAAAAATGGTTACTGTATTATAATTATATTCATATTAATTATTTTACTCCTTAAGGAATCGAGCTTGATGGAAAAAAATAATTAATAAAGTCTGCTAACAGAGCTCATTGTTGCACACCGGGGAATTATTTTTTATAGCTTTAAGAAAGTTTTTTTATATATTTTTTTTCGTATGCTGTCATTAATCTTGTAATCATAATAATATTAATGAAAATTATATTTTCCATTATTTAAGAGATAAGAATTCGTTATAAGCTCAATGTTGTAAATTTATAAATTGAAGAAATTAATGATTTTAATATTTTCATTCTTCCTAGTATTCATAAATTTCTGTTGAATATCATATAATTTTTCTTTATGTCCGCAACTAAATGATCTGTCTCTTATAGATTTAATATTGATTCGAATTGTTGTTGTTGTAACTACTCCAAATTGTAATAGGGAATTTGAATCTAAAGCGTCATATTCTAGGCATCTCAAACAGAAATAGGATTTGTAATAATATTATTCGTTGCAGAAAATGCAGGAAAAATGATATTTTGAACATATCTGTTTTTCATTATGCTTCGAACATTGAAGGAAGACTGTAGTATCCAGAATGATTTTGAAATTGATCATGTTGTCGCTTTTCATTGTAGCTAAGAATCTGATCTTTTCACACACATATAATTCAAGTTTGCCTTGAGTTTCAAATTTCTCTGTTAATCGTGTAATAGAGACTTCTCTAATTGAAACTCTGGAAAATGATGAACCTTGAGCAAATATTTTGAAAATGTAGCCTGCTGGAAGATGTTGGCTGGTTTGTCAACATGTTTTTAACGATTTCATTGCTTTTCATTTTATCATAAGAAGGCCATTACATTACATTCTTTCTTAGAACATTACATTTCTCATTTTTTCTTATCATTATGAGTATTTGGTTGGTTTACAATTTTATGCCAACTATTAAATTTTATACAATTTAATTTTATACCAATTAAATTTTAAAGTGTTTAATTTTATACCAACAATTAATTTAATTTTATGTCACAACTTCATACCAACTATTAAAATTATTAATTATTCACTCACATTCTTGAATTTTTTTAAATATTTTTCATTTAATTAAATTAAAAACTCGATAATTAATATTATTTAATTTTTTATTAAAATTTCTACTTTTCCTTTTATTTCATACTTTTAAAGTTATGCATTATTTTAAATTTACAAATTAATAAATCAGAGATCTAAAAAAGACTTAAAGTGATTTGTGAACTCCCCTTATGAAATTGTTTTCTCTCTATTCTTTGACTAATTGGCAAGAAGTAGAACTATCTACGTGCCTAACTCCAAAAGCTTTCCCGAATTCAATGGACAGGAAAAGACCTAGCCACACGTAAGGCCAGCATTTCCCACAAAGTGATGGCCCAGCCGTCATTTTTACCCTAATGACCTAAACAATCCATCAAACAAGACGAAATCCAATCCAGAAGTCCATTCCTTTACCTATAGCTGGCACAACTTACTCTAAGCAGACAAAGCACGATCGCAAGAGATGGATCTGTCTGTTTTTGTTGCTGTATTTATTATATCACATAAAGTGGAAGGGATATAACGTGAAAGAGGTTACGGTATTTGTTTAGTATTTAATGAAATATGAATATAATTTTTATTATTATGAACTTGTTTAATACAAATTCCGAATTCTGCATAATGCAATTATTCTTGTAGTTTAGATAAGGCAATTATTCTTAATAATGCAAATATTCTGGTAATATTTTTCATAATGCAATTATATCTTGAATTCTAGCAAGAATATTTTCTCAGTCATCTATGCATTGAACACGATATTGCAAAGAACATTTTTGTAAATAACATATATTAATATATATATGTATTTGTTTATATATATTATATAATATAATAATACATATTATATATGTAGAATAATACATATTATTTGTCCAAGTTGATACTTTCTGTGAACATATTTCTCAATACACTGAAGTGACAAAAGTCATGGGATACCTCTTAATATCGTGTCAGCCCTCCTTTCGCCCGGCGAAGTGCAGCAACTCGACGTGGCATGGACTCAACAAGTCGTTGGAAGTCTTCTGCAGGAATATTGAGCCATGCTGTCTCGATAGACGTCCATAATTGTGAAAGCGTTGATGGTGCAGGATTTTGGGCACGGAGAGACCTCTCGATGATGTCCCATAAATGCTCGATGGGATTCATGTCGGGCGATCTAGGTGGCCAGATCATTCATTGGAATTGTCCAGAATGTTCTTCAAACCAATCGCGAACAATTGTGGCCCGGTGACATGGCGCATTATCATCAATAAAAATCCCATCGTTGTTTGGGTACATGAAGTCCATGAATGGCTGCAAGTGATCTCCAAGTAGCTGAACATAAGCATTTCCAGTCAATGTTCGGTCTAGTCGCACCAGAGGACCAAGTCCATGCCATGAAAAAACAGCCCACACCATTACGGAGCCACCACCAGCTTGAATAGTGCCTTGCTGACAGTTTGGGTCCATGGCTTCGTGGGGTCTGCGCCACACTCGAACCCTACCATCAGCTCTTACCAACTGAAATCGTGACTCATCGGACCAGGCCACGGTTTTCCATTCATCTAGGGACCAACCGATATGCTCACGTGCCCACGAGAGTCGCTGCAAGCGATGTCGTTCTGTTAGTAAAGGCACTCGAGTCGGTCTTCTGCTGGAATAGCCCAAGAAAGCCAAATTTCTCCGCATAGTTCTAACAGACAAGTCCCTTGTACGTCCCACATTGATTTCTGCGGTTATTTGACGCAGTGTTGCTTGTCTGTTAGAATTTACGACTCTTTGCAGACGTCGCCGGTCTCGGTCGTTAAGTGCAGGCGGTCGACCACTGCGCTGTCCGTGGTGGGATGTTATGCGTGAAATTTCATACTCTCGGCACACTCTTGACACAGTGGATCTAGGAATGTTGAATTCCCTAACGATTTCCGAAATGGCATGACCCATGCGTCTAGCTCCAACTAACATTCCGCGTTCAAAGTCTGTTAATTCCCGTCGTGCGGTCATCATCACGTCAAAACCTCTTCACATGAATAATTTGAAAAGAAATGAAAGCTCTGCGAAAGCACTGCGCATTTATACCTGTTCTACGCGATGCTACTTCCATCTGAAAATTTGCATATTGCTATCCCATGACTTTTGTCACTTCAGTGTATTTTGCTTCATTGAATTCTCATTCATCATTTGATTTCTCAAAGTCTGCGGGGTATTCAAAATTTATAATATTTCCATCAGCGTAAAGATATATGTTAATTTATTTAAAGATATAATATTAACTTAATAAAAATAATAAAATTAAAGTTAAGTTTGTTATTTTTGAAAGATTGATATACTGAATTGCCAAACAAAACAAAAACGTTTTTTTACTCATAGATTATATTTTTGTTTCATCAATTTGAAAACATCATTTAAACCCAAATAATCCTTATAAGTAATTTTTTTAAGTATCCACATTTAATATTTTAAAACAGCAATACATTGCTTTTGAAAGTTGCGAAGAAAACTATGCAGCATAATATAAAAACTTTTAGATGTTTTATGATGTATATTTCTGATTATGCAATTTTTACAGATTAGTTCTGATTATTCTAATTATACTAATTACTATTAATCATCACTATTACTATTAATAATTCTGATTAAACTAATTAATTCTGATTATACAATTTTTAAACATAAACTATATTTTTGTATCACCAATTTGAAGACATTATTTAAACCCAAACAATCTTTAAAAGTAATTTTTTTAAGTATTCACATTTAATATTTTAAAATAACAATAAATTGCTTTTGAAAGTTGCGGAGAAAAACTATGCAGCATAATATAAAAACTTATAGATGTTTAATTATGTATGTTTCTGATTATACAATTATTATTTTCATTGTAAAAAATCTCGATTCGTAATTTTGTTACCTAAAATACATAAAAGCTTTCAAGTGTTCGCAAGGTTTCATTTGCATAATTAGAAATTTCTATGAATGCAGTATATTCTATGCTTTTATGAAAAACTTTTTTTAATTAATTAAATATTTTATGCATCTCATGAGAGAAAAGTCTTCTTCTAATGAGAGTGATTCTTACAACGAACTTACAAAAGAAACTTTTTAGAACAAAGTAACACAAAAGATATGAAATTAAAAAGTAAATATAAAAATGATTCTTGGTGAATATCTCTTGTGAATCGAGAAATAATCAACTTTGGAAAATACTTTTATATTTTTAAAAACAATGAATTTCTTTACATTAGCAAGTTTTACTTAGTAAAGAAAAAGAAATATCTCTTCATTAATAATTTTTAAGTCGAATCATTATGGAATTGATACGTATTATATATTAGTTAATAAATAATAAAGAAAAAATTGTTTTTGAATAAATGAAAAATAAATTTCTTTTTTGCACTTAGTTGAAATGTAATGTTCAACATATGATTGGCTACTGAATTTTTAAATATTACTTTTAGATGTGTTTTTAATGTTTCTATCTATTTTTCTAGTGTTTTTGGTCTTGAACTTTAATTCATCGGTTTAAAAAAATTATATCTCTACAAGTCAAATACTTCCAGATGGAAAAGAATGCATAAGTTTAAAGTATTTTATCATTAAAAACCGTATAATGCAACGTAATTTTTAATTCAGTAACTACTTTGCAACACATTTTCAGTTCATAAAACAATGCAGTTTACTTTTTAAAGTATACTTTCTCAGTTCGTAAAACACCGTACACTTTTTAAAGTATACTTTTTTCAGTTCGTAAAACACTAGAGTATATTTTTTCAGATCTTAAATCTTTTTTAATTTCTGAAATACAAGAGAATATAGTAATAGGTATGCCACCTTTTCTTGTAAGTGAACGATATGCCTTGTTTCAATGGGTTTTTTAATTTATTCTTCGTTATGTAAAGCAACCTAACATTCTAAATTAACTGAAATATAAGACAAAACCAAATACCCATAGATACAAATTGCATAAATCCGCACATTGTAAGATACCATCAATTACCACATTTAGAAATCAATATATACTGGCGCATTGCATATTATTCTAATTGAAGTGTAGTAAACAGGTGTTAGGTGTTAGAAAGTTATGTTGCCTTTATTTCAGATACCATCTTAGTTAATCAAGCGCTTTTGCCAGCATCCGAGGTCTTGTGATTACATTCCCCAGAACCAACCCTACTTTTACTCTATTTATTACATTCTATTTTATTGAGGGTAGTAGATATCAGCAACTACTTTTGCGATACTTTTTCAGTTCGTAAAACAACACAACTTTTAATTTTTGAAATAAAAAAAAATGAATCGGTTAACAGGTATGTCACCTTTTCTTGCAAGTGAACGATATGCCTTGTTTCAATGGGTTTCTTATTTACTCTTCTTTATACAAAGTTCAAAATAAAGCAACCTATCATTACTAAATTAACTGAAAAATTAGAGAAAACCAAATAAACATAGATACAAATTGAATAAATCCGGACATTGTAAGATATCATGAATTATAGTATCTAGAAATCAACATCTAGTGGCACATTGCATGTTATTCTTTTTGAAGTGTAGTAAACAGGTGTTAGATTGAAAGACATGTTGCCTTTCTCTCAGATACCATCTTAGTTAATCAAGCGCTTTTGCCAACATTCGAGGTCTTGTGATTGCGTTCCCCAGAAGCAATCTTACTTTCCTCAATTTATTGCATTCTATTTTATTGACGGTAGTAGATATCAGCAACTACTTTTGCAATACGTTTTCAGTTCGTAAAGTAACACAAAATCTTTTAATTTTTGAAATAAAAAGATAATCGGGATAACAGGTATGCTGTCTTTTCTTATAAGTGAACGATATGCCTTGTTTCAATGAGTTTCTTATTTGACTTCTTTATACAAAGTTCAAAATGAAGCGATCTAACATTATTAAATTAACTGAAAAATATCTTATCTTAAGAGAAAATTCTGTCTCTTAATTTAAGAGAAAAATAAATAGCATAGATACAAATTGAATAAATCACCACATTGTAAGATACCATCAATTACAATATCTAGAAATCAACATCTACTGGCTCATTGCATATTATTCTCTTTGAAGTGTAGTAAACAGGTGTTAGATTGAAAGACATGTTGCTTTCTCTCAGATACCATCTTAGTTAATCAAGCGCTTTTGCCAACATCCGAGGTCCTATGATTGCATTCCCCAGAACCAACCCTACTTGACCTCTATTTATTGCATTCTACTTTATTGAGGGCAGTAAATATCATATTGATCAACCAAAATATTCCTCTTATCTACTATCTAGTTACTAGACGCGCTACTGGGTGCTGTCATCAGATATCCACTATACATCTAGTCTTATACGAAGACAATAAACTCTTTATTTCCGTTCGATTTAATGCAATTCGGAAGAAAAGCTTTGAAGAATGTTAAAAAATAGAGATTAACTAATATATTCTTCATTATAAGATGAATTGCAGATTAGGTCTTAAAATTCTTTCAAGAGCAGGAAGGACTTGGCATTTCGTTTTGAATTTTTATTGCTTTTGAAGAGTTATTGGAATAAAAAGATGATAAGAAAGACAGGATTTCTGCGGGAATTAAATATAATTCCTTCAACTTAATTTATAAAACACTGCTTGTCATTGTCTTGGAAAAGCGTTTTAGTTCCTTTTAAGTGATTTGACAATGTGATATTAAGTGTAAATTAGTTCACACAAAATTTAATTTTAAGAATGACATCCCTGTCATTCTTAAAATTAAATTTTTCAAAGATATTGGATCAAAAATATTAAAAATGAAATGTTACGGTAGATAGTTATTTCGAAATGTAAAATGTAAAAGTAATGTAAACATAATTTAAAATAGTTGTTATATTATGTAATAGAATTTTAAAATAATAGTAATGATATAACAGAATGGAAATTATCATGCTTTACACTAAAAAAAAAAAATTATCCTACAAATATATTTACTTGGAAAAAAATTACTTTAAAAACAGATCCATTGTATTTTGTTGTATATGGCACCGACAAAAAAATTTAAAAAATATATTAAATATATTTTGAGTCCTTTGCATTGTACATATATTTAAAGAAAATAACTTTATACAATTATTATTATTATTATTATTCAAATTTAAACATTATATGCATCAAGTTATCGATGCCATCATTTATGTTTTTTAAGTATATATTTCTTAAAATAACTGTATTAACTTTAACATATATAGTATATATTTACAAATTTAAATCATCAATTTTAAAAATGAAATTCTGTCTTTAGAAAGGTAAGGTAAATTTAAAAGATGAAGAAATAAAAATAATAAAAAATAATTTAATTTTACCGTTTATATATATATTCTATTTTCTATACATTATTTCTTGTAATCAAAATATGCTATTTACTTTCAATAAAAGTGGCATTTGTAAGACTTAAAATTATTACAATTATAAAATAATAATTGCCATAATTAATAAACATATACAAACATATACAGGAGACAAAAAATACCGAATTCTATATATTCTGTACTAGAAATATTTTACTTTATATTTTTGTTTTATCATTTAGGAATGGTTAAGTTCTAATCGGATATTGCTGTTTTTATTTTTGTTTATTTAACTAAGAAAAATTAATTAACTTTATTTGGAACAAAACGAAAAACTGATAAATTATTTCAGTTGTTATGTAGCCTTTTATATGATTGATTCATGGCTGTCGTAGCTCTGTTCCAGAGCTTCTTTTTCTGGGGTACAAATTGTTTATTGCAATGGATTCCTTTTCTTTTAGCCATCTAACTAAAAATACTTTTGACATTGCTCACAAATAGACTTATTATCTTTATTTCATCGTCACATAGAGAGAAACCTTAGTATGCTTCTTCAGGTTTTATAATAAATTTAAAATTGTGATTAACGAATTTTTTAATATTATTTATGTTTTGCAATTTTATTTCAAAGCTGAATGTAATGCATCCTGTTTAAAAATTTCCTTTATTTAAATTACGAACTTATTTTTACTTTATTAAACCATCATAAAAGAATTCAATATTTTGTCGTTAAAATTTAAATAGCACAATTTGTCAAACGTATCCCACATATGTGTATTATGCGACTGTCTTTCTTGTACATAAAATTTTCTTCTATAAAAATGAGTAAAGAGAATATTGAGATGTTTGCTTTCGCTGAGCTTATATTTACTCTAAAACTAGTTCTTTTAGTCAATGTTAATTAGAAAATTCTTCAGTAAAATAAAAATTAAAATTCTCAATAGAAAAGATCTAATGTGCATATTACGGCCAATGTTTGAAAAGCAGGCATGATATAGATTACATAAGCAATGTCTAGCTTTTTAGGTTGAAGTACGCGATATCGTAGTTATTTTTTGTGCTTACTCTAGATATTATATAAAATAATAAATGCTATTATGAAATTCTTTCCTTCCTTGTGACAACAAGTAGTTTCATATTTTATTTTTTGTTGTTTTCCTTTATAAGAAAGTCAAATAATTTATTTTGTGTTTCTTTCTTTTTCATACGCGTGTTTTAAGTAAAATTCTTTTCAATGGCACCCTTTTAATATTTTGCCTAAATAGCATTTGTTATTCTATATAACTCCCATCAAAACTACATAAAATAATTTCATACTTTACCAAAGAAATATTACGTATTATGTACATTGCCTGGGTATTCTATACAATATTTGCTTCTCGCACCTTGGAGAATGGGAAACAAACAGAATAGGAGAATAGCACCAAGAGGTAAAGTAATTTAATATTTAAAAATCCATGTTAAAATAAGATTTAATTTATTCATTCTCCATACCTATTTAAAAAACTAACAATGATTGAATTACGTATTGTTTGTCTTTACCCATATTTGAATTTCTAAACCATATTTGTTTTCTAAGAATCGTTAGATGATTTCCTTTACCTTCATTAGACTCCTTAGTACAATTAACCAATGATATTGCTTTTTTCTAAGAAAGATTCCTTCATGTTCATTAAATATTATAATGTTTGATAGAAGATTTTTTTTGGATGCTGCAGCCTCTAAATAATAATAATAATAAAAACGTTTGTGGATTTAAAGAACCTGTGATATTATTTTATTTTGTTATTCATTTATTATATGCAAAATATCTAATAAGCAAAATTGCTGCATAGACGAAAAAAGAATCTTCATTAGTCAACTAGACATAAAAAAAAATACTTAGGAATTTTTCTTTGTATTTTTACGAAATTATGTTACATTTTAAAATAAATTACAGCCAAAATAGGATTAGTAATAAAATGAAATCTCACTTGCTACTATTTCATTATTTATTTTCAAACACATCATTCAACGTTGAACGTTCTTAGCTCTTTACTATCGACAAAGAAATATTTTGAGGACATTCTATAGCCAAATTCATGCACCAAATCGAAATAATTCGTGCCAAATTTCACATTTTTATTTTATTCGGAGCCATTATAACCGCACAGCCGCATTCGCAGAACGCCGAAAGAAAATTAAAAGAAAATTTGGTCCTAATTTGCATTTAATGTCTAAAGAAAGCTTTCAAATCGACCTCTCCGGTCTACTCATAAATAGTCGCTCAAGTCTTTTCTTCGTATTTTTGTCTGTCTGTTGTCGTCCATAGATTGTTTGGGGTACTACCTTCTGAATTATGGTTAGTGTTTCTTTTACAAAGTCTACCACATTGTTATACTGAATATTTTTTTGCAGCCTCTTCGTGAAATTGCTTTTTACGGGATGTTTTTTATATTCATACCGTAGATGCCGTGGCTTCTTGCGATAACTACTTGGAAAGATTTATGACTCCAAGCTGGTGTTTATGAAATTTCCTTTATATGTATTCCAAAGTAGGCTAAGCCATTTGTCAACGTTTGATGTCTTGTAACGTTTATTTTATTCATAAATCGTTACTTTTGTGAGAATATTTCATTGTGTTCATAAACAAAGGATTCAGAAGGGGTTGATTACAAAATAAGCTATTTGAACAATTTTAAATTGAATAGAAGCTCTAGATGAGAAGTCGGTACCTTTTTTTGTCCCATGAATAGCTTTTGATAGTAAGATGAAGGACAGGGACGCCATTTTCAGAATAATATTTTTAAATAAGGAAAATAAATGAGTGATTCAGTACTAATAAAGAAAATAACACATGTGCAATATATATAATAGTAATACTTGTGCTTTTTTCCTAGCAACCTACAGGACAACTCGGAATTTTATTATTAAAAACTTCTCAATGCAAATATTGACGTTATTTATTTAAATGAAATTTTTATGTAACAGTAAATAAATTTCTGTTTCTATTGATAAGCATAGATGTAGATGATATTATTATATTTTTTTATATTCATTTGAGCCGAGCCGAAATTTACTTTGGCATGGATGCTTGTTAGTTGTTCGGAATCCATGTTAATTAGTAGGTCCCTGTCTAATCAGCCTAAAGTTTACAAAAAAAAAAAAAAAAAAATTATAAATAAAATAACGCGACAAACCAATATTCCATCAGATTTATATTAAAACATTTTGCAATGCTATTTGATGAAAGCATAACTAATCTGAATTTCATCAGATGTCACTAAAAATAAAGATAGGGATTTTTTTCCATTATAGTTTTCAGGAACCCTGAATCAAGCTCCGTAACCTCCTACATATCTATGGACTCCGATTTAAGATTCCATGTTGTAAATATTTTTATTATTGTAATATGATTAAATTTGTGTTTTTCTTATTGTAATAAATAGATATTTCCGGAGAATAAAAATAGACCAAGCAGTTATTTGTATAGCTTAATTTTCTCATTAACTTTTATGTAAATATAAACTTTAATTGAATTATTAATTGCATAGATTAAATTTTCACTGGTAGTTTGTTAATGAATACGCCTCATTTTCAAGCACAGCCAAGAGACACGAAATTTTGCAACTTAATTTGACTAGCAATTTTTATGCTTTTTAAAAATAAAACTAAACGAGAATTTTTACAATATTGAAATATTTCAAAAATCATTCGCATTCGCAAATTATATTCTGTGAAAGGAAGAAATATTTTGTTGCAAAGCGTAAATGATTAATTAAATTATTAATTAAATTCAATAAAATAAATTAAAATAATTATTTCACTGCATTTAAAAGTGGCATTGGAATTGGCTTTAAATGATAATTAATTATTTTCTGCACTACGATGAATTCCTATGTAATTGACAAAAGTAAATATCTACATTAATGGATTAATACATTTTAACAAACTCGTATTGCAAATATTTACAAGTATTTGCAAATGAATGGTTAAAGTTATTCTAAGAAGTCGAATAATATGAGATAAATTGATTATTGAGTAAATGATATGAGTAAAATATTCATTCTGACGAAATTATGTTAAAATAAACTCCCATTATAGCACTAGAATTCTTTTAATAATTTTTTAATTATTTACAAGATATTAAGGCACAGTAAATTAAATCCTAAAATTGACTTACAAGTTGTATTAAACGAAGAATTAAAATTGCATTATTATTTATTCATTTAAGTCTCACTTTCACATGTTGCAATAAGTAATATTAAAATAATAACCTACCTTTCTTACTCTAGAGAAAATCCGCATTAAAAGAAAAACACTTATCTGATGTTTAAGAGTGTAGTTATATAATTCAATAGCCTCGAAGCTTTAGCGAAAAAGTATATTTAGGTACATCTTTGAACAGTTTGCTATGCTCTTGCCTTAGGCTGAAAGCTTTCATGTATTTTTTAACAAGAGATTTGAAATAAAATACTTAGTTTTGTAACTGCGAAAGAATTCTTTTACTTAAAGGAAATTCTTTATGAAATGTATAAATAACTGCGAACGAAATACTTTTAAAAAACTTCTACTTTAGTTGTATAAAAGGGATACTGGGGATATATATACTAAGTATAAAAGTTAAGCTAAGATAAAAAAAAATATTGTATTTCATTTAAACATTTTTTCGATGATGAATTTTGGAGAAGAATTTCTTAAAGGAATACTATTAAAGAAAATCTTAAAGGTTTTTATGAGATTTCTTAATAAATTCATTGTGTCTATGTAAACAAAATAGCTCTTTTTTTCAGATACCTTTTTGTTAATTTCATAAATATTAAACATTCTTTTCAAATTAGTAATTAAAAAATTATATTTTCTAAAGATTCGCTGTAATTGTATTGAATCCTTCAAAATCGGAGGCCGAACAGTAGAATAAAAATATATATTCATTAGTATCAGTATTAGTAGATAAAAAATATCCATTCATAAGTATCAGTATAAGTCTCAGTAGAATAAAATTATTCATAAGTGTCATTATCAGTAGAATAAAAATATATATTCATAAGTATCAGTATTAGTGGAATAAAAATATACATTCATAAGTATCACTATCAGTAGAATAAAATATCTACTCATAAGTTTCAGTATCAATATTAGAAGAATAAAAATATCTATTCCTAAGTATCAGTAGCAGTAGAATACAAATATCTATTCAAGTATCAGTATCAGTAGAATAAAAATATATATTCATAGGTATCAGCATCAATATTAATAGAATAAAAATATCTATTCATAAGTATCAGCATCAATATTAGTAGAATAAAAATATCTATTCAAGTATCAGTATCAGTAGAATAAAAATAGGTATCAGCATCAATATTAGTAGAATACAAATATATTCTATTCAATATTAGTAGAATAAAAATATCTATTCATAAGTATCAGCATCAATATTAGTAGAATGAAAATATATATTCATAAGTATCAGTATCAGTAGAATAAAAATATCTATTCATAAGTATCAGCATCAATATTAGTAGAATGAAAATATCTATTCATAAGTATCAGTATCAGTAGAATAAAATATCTATTTATAAGTATCAGTAGAATAAAATATCCATTCATAAGTATCAGTATAAATATCAGTAGAATAAAAATATCTATTTATAAATAAATAATTGTAAATGATGTCTCAATAAGAACTCAAATATCTCCCTCGATATACTGTTTCTTTCTTTTTTTTATTTTGAAAATATCTACAAATTATGAAACTTTTCTTTAAACTAATATGTAAAATAAATAAAACAAATATATTGAATATATTCGCTGAAGAATCTTTGTAAGAATATCTATTGTCTCCTAGTATTAAAAATCGGTAAAACTCAGTAACATGAATATCTTTATTCATAAATAAATAAATGTAAATAATGCCTCAGTACCTACTCAAGTAATAATTCCCCGTCGGTATACTGTGAATGAAATACTTTTTCAAATCTTCTATTGGAGATATATAAAAGGGAACTGGAAATATATATATATATATAAACTACATATAAAAGTTAAGCTAAGATAAAAAAAAAAAAAAAAAAACATATTGCATTTTTTTTAAACATTTCTTCAATCATAAATTTTTAAAGATGAATTTTTTTAAATGAATACTTCTAAAGGAAATCGTAAAATTTTTTTATGTGAGATTACCTAATAAATCCATTATCTATATGTAATCAAAATAGGCCTTTTTTTCGGATAATGTTTTGTTAATTTCATAAATATTAAGCATTCTCTTTGAAGTCAGTAATTAAAAAATTGTATTTTCTGAAGATTCGCTGTAAGTGCATTGAATCATTCAAAATCGGAGGAAGATCAGTAAAATAAAAATATCTATTCATAAATGTCAGTATCAGTATTAGTAGAATAAAAATATCTGTTCATAACTATCAGTAGAATAACAATATCTATTCATAAGTGTGAGTATCAGTAGAATAACAATATCTATTCATAAGTGTGAGTATCAGTAGAATAACAATATCTATTCATAAGTGTGAGTATCAGTAGAATAACAATATCTATTCACAAGTGTCAGTATCAGTAAAATAACAATATCTATTCATAAGTGTCAGTATCAAATATCAGAATAACAATATCTATTCGTAAGGGCCAGTATCAAATATCAGTAGAATAACAATATCTATTCATAAGTGTCAGTATTAAATATCAGTAGAATAACAATATCTATTCATAAGTGTCAGTATTAAATATCAGTAGATTAACAATATCTACTCATAAGTGTCAGTATCAAATATTAGTAGAATAAAAATATCTATTCATAAGTGTCAGTATCCAATATCAGTAGAATAAAATTATCTGTTTATAAATAATGCCTTAACCAGACCAGTAAATAATGACTAGACCAGTAACCACTAATACCAGTAAATAAGACTTAGACCAGTAAATAATGCCTTAATAAGCACTCATTCACTTCCCTCCATATACTTTTTATTCTTTTCTGTTAATTTCTTTTTTCTTAAATATCTATAAATTATGAAACTTTTCTTTAAACTAACATGTAAAATTAATAAAACAAATATATTGAATATATTCATTGTAAGAATATCTATTTTTTCAAGTATTAAAAATTGGGTTAAAATCTGTAACAGGCTATATCTTTATTCATAAATAAATAAATGTAAATAATGTCTCAATATGTACTGCAGCAATAATGCCTCGTCTTTTTAAATATTTAGTAAATATTAAAAATTTCTTTTCAATCGAGTTGTACAAATATAGACCAAGAATATATTGTCTATATTTGTAGAAAAATCTCTGTAACAATATTTATTTTTCTACCGTTCAACAAAGATTTTCATAGCATGAATACCTTCATCCATAAATATACGAATGCTTTAATAAGCACTCAAATCATTATGCTTTCTTCGATGCACTTTTTTATTTAAGAAAAATATAATAAATATTAAGCATTTCTTTTAAAATACATTTGGAAAATTAATAATAAAAAAAAAATTTTGCTGGAGAATCTCAGCAAAAACTTCTTTCTTTTTTACTTCCCCTATCACTCAACATCGAATGAAGATCAGTATCGTGAATGCCATTGTTCACAGTAAATAAATAAATGCAAATAATACCTCAATAAACACTCAAGCAATAATGCCTCCCTCGTAAATCATCATTGACAGTCTGTTTATTTCGGCCCTCGTGTTTGTTTTGATCTTATCCTGCAGCATTAGAAGAAAGGAAGACAGTAAAAAAGAAAGAAAGGTGAAAAAGAAATAAAAAGGCATCTTGCCCAATGGCCGGAAAGCCGAGACCAGTGGGAATTCCAACACTTTATTAGAAGTCAGCCGTGAAATATCATAAAGGCAGGCAAGCCGAGAAGCTGGCTGATGGAGAATGGCCCCCTCACTCTCTTCAGAAGGGGGGCAAAAGCACTATCTTCTGAAAGGGGACCGTTCTGTTTTACAACTCTACAAATTTTTGCCAGTCCTGAGTGAATCGCAGTGTTCAGGATTGCGCTCCGCTTCATGGCAAGGATAATTCTCCAATACTGCCGGCGGCTGTCGACTCATTCTGATCAACCTTTTATGCGTTTCCCTTTTTAATTTTTTTGTTCCCCTTTTCATTTTTCCTTTCTTTTTCTTTTCTTTTTTGTTCCCCTTTTTCTTCTTGGCTTCACCTCTTGGTAAGAAAGTTTTTTCATTTCGAAGGGAACTGCCAATTATTGAAAATTTCTTTGCATGAGACGCCAACTTCGAGATTACAACGACGTTATTGATTTTCTTTACCTTCATGATGAAATATATAGTTAGAAGAAATTTGTATTCGCCCTGGTTTTTCTTTTTCTTTTTTCTTTTTTTCTTTTCCTTTTTAATGTTTTCCTGTATCTGTGTGTTTCTTTATTCGCTTAGTCTCGTGAATCCGATCTGAAATCTATCTGTTTCAAGTAGATTTTCTGGAAACTCAAAGCAATTTCTTGCTTATTAATATTTCATTGCTCTAAGTTTATCGTCAGAAAAAGAGAGAATTTCGCTTATCCCCCTAAACTCCCCCTACTTTTCATTCTGCATTTCCCTTTTGCTCGAATCAAACTGGAGAAGAAAAAACACAAAACAAAACAAAAACAAAAATACTTTTTTTTCATTTATCCCATTGAATGAAGAGCAATTTATTTTCTCAAAATACATTAAATATTTATGTAATGCTTCAATTTTTTATGCTGAATGGCAATAACCGGAAGAAAAAAAAATGTTTCAGGAATTCATTGTTGCAGGAGTATTTTTGTAAGCATCGTTTTAAAGAAAAAAAAAAGAATTCGCTTCTTTACATTAACTAAAACAGGGAACTTCCAAAAGGACCTTTTTTTATCAGTACCGTTCGTGTGTTTTGAGAGTTATGAGTCTAATAGGGCCATCTGACTTTTCAGTTCTTAATTTTAGTTTTGTAAACTTTTTTCATTCCATTTGTTATTGTGTTCCATCAAAACGAAAGGTACACTGTCATTTTTTAACTTCATTTATTCCATTTCAGATTGCCACTTTAAAAAAAAAAAATTAATGAAACTAAAGATCTGTCCTTCGTGTTTATTTTTTATTTCCAAGATAAAACATTATCTCCCCTTTTGAATTAAAACCGATTTTTTAAATATGTTTTCTTTTAAAAGAATCTAAATTAGGTTTTTAAAAGGGAAATCTCTATGGAAAGATTAAATGGAAGTGTAATTTACTAATAAAGAAAAATATTAAAGAAGTGCATTAAAATGAATAATCTCCGAAATATATATTTTTTAAATTTTATTGTTAAATTTCAGTGTACTTGCCTCACTTGTGAGTTAGTGGTAGTCGACTCTGTTTGGCAGGAGGATTGGATTGATTGTGGTGCCATTCATTACAATCCTAACGTTGCAAAAGGAGTAGACGCAATAGAAGTTGATACAAAATATTTATCATCACAAGTTAGATTCGCTAGGTGAAATATCATGAGTTTTCTCTAATAATATTCTCAAAGGAAGGAAAGTTACTGTTGACAGTTCTTAGGAACGGCATTACTTCAAATTTGTGTCCCAGACAGTACTGTAGTTGGTATTATAAAAAGATTTCATGAACTTACTGAATTCATGGACCAAAGGAAAGACATGTTGGCATTTCAGTGTACTTGCTCCATTTGTGAGTAAGTGGTAGTCCACTCTGTTTGGCAGGAGGATTGGATTGACTATGGTGCCATACATTACAATCCGTACTCTGCAAAAGAGATAGACACAATATAAGTTGATACAGAATGTTTATCATCAAAAATTATATTCGCTAGGTGAAATATCATGGGTTTTCTCTAATAATATTCTCAAATAAAGTAAAATTACTGTTGATAGTTCTTCGCAAAGACATTACTTCATATCTGTGTCCCAGACAGCACTATAGTTGGTATTAAAAAGAGATTTCACGGACTTAATGAATTTTTAGACCGAAGTGAAGAAGTGTGGGCAAAACACTTTGGTGTATAATTAATTACTTAACTTAGAAATACATTATTTTTAATAATTATTATGCAATGCAGTATTTATATAAAGTAATCAATTGATTAAAAGTTTTTTCTATGTGATAGAAAATAATATTTTTCTGGAAATAGCATAAGGGCAGTAGAAGAGAAACAATCTCAAAGCAAATTATAAAAAAAAAAGTGTAGTAATAAAAGCAGAGTTATCCAATATAAATTCCTTTTGAAGATGTGAAAAGTTTGAAGCTGTACAATTATCCTCCGTCAGATGCTCTTAGGAATAGTACTTAAGCGTTTTTTTTATCGCAAAAACAAATACAAAGTGAGAAGAAATAGCAACATAATAAAAAATTCTGGTTAAGGGACGGATCTTGAATTTTCTATTTCCCTGTAAAGTTCATTGTAACTTGCCTGGTATGCCGTTAAAACAAACAGCAGAAAGAACTGAATAAATTCCAAGGGAAATTAAAGAGAAAGGCTGGAAACGTTTTCTCTCAACAAGATTTTCCAGGAAAAAAAAAAGGAGATTTTCAGGATAAAAAACATCGTGTTACAATAGTTCTGCTTTGGAAATGATTACAGGGAAAATATTTGAGTTATTTTTGTACAAAGTTCAATGCAAAGAAAACTGTAATTATCTCTTAAGTAAATTAATGCTGTGTATATATTTTTTTAAGTCCGGTATTTTTTTGCTGTGAAAAAAAAGGCAACTTTCCCAACAAGAATTTTTTTATCTTAAAATTATTTAAAGCGATTAAACAGTGGTTAGCATTTTCATAGCAAGCGGAATGCAAGAAGGTTTGAAAGAAAAAAGCTAGCAACGCATCTAAAAAAAATTAATTAAGAATTAAAAGCGATAAAAAATATTTTAATAGTTATTTCAGGAAAAGGAAGTAAATTTTTTTCCCTCGCCTATAATGAAATGCTAATTCAATAAAAATTTCCCCCTAAAAAAATTCTTAGTTGTTTTCCGGCAACTAGCAACTATTAGTAGAATCTCAGAAAAAACTATTACTTATGTCATAAAATATATTACTTTGCAAATTTCTAATGCATTCTGTTAGTTTATATTGTGCTTAATGAAGTAATAGTGGAAATAAAAGTAATTTTCTAGTACATTCTGTTCATTTACATTGTAATATTAGAAATCGGCAGGCACATATAAATACATTTTGCTCATTTACATTGTGCATAATGGACGACTATTAGGTAACTGAAGATAACTTTATTACATGCATTTACATTATGCGTATTGGGAATATGAATGTAATTGTATGAGGGTAATTAAGTCATATTATACATAGGAATGCAATTGTTTGAGAGTAGTTAAGTCATATTAAACGTATGAATGTAATTAAGAGTAATTAAGTTATATTAGAAATATGAATGTAAAGGTATGAGGGTAAATTAGTCATATTACACACATGAATGTAATTGTATGAGAGTAAATAAGTCATATTAGAAGTATGAATGTAATTGTATGAGGGTAATCAAGTTATATTAGACATATGAATGCAATTGTAAAAGGGTAATTCAGTCATATTAGATATATGAATTCAATTGCATGAGAGTAATTAAGTCATATTAGACATATGAATTCAATTGCATGATAGTAATTAAGTCATATTAGAAATATGATCTTATATAAAAAATTTAAGGTAATTGTTAGTATAATCTGTTCATTTACAGTGTAATATTAGAATCGAAAGGCAGCTTAAATACATTTTGGTTACTGACAATGTACATGGTGGAGTAATATTAGAAATATGTACGTAACTGTTAATACGTTATACTTATTTGCACGTGATTATTGAAGTAATAACAGAAAAATGAAGGTAATATCTAAATAATAAAGAAACCTACAAATTCACATTGTCGTTTTTTAAAAATACAATTTGTGTGGTCAATTATGACGTTTGTTACTTTGTTAAATTATATAAACACAAATTTAATATTGTGCTCTGGTATTCGAAAATCTAATAATCGATTCTGTCACAATCTTTAAAAACGCGATAGAAATCCAATGCAACGTTCGAATTTTACTTCAAAATCCAATTACGAAAGGATGGTAAACAGGATAATACTTTTTTTATGATTTATGTATGACTTCGAATTTTGTTGAGTTTTCTATTGACTAGAAAATGAAAGTGAAAAAGGCCAAATTCTTTTTTAACCATGTCAAAAGTTGTATTTAGAATGTGTAAAACAAGATTAATGTAACGAAAGATGATTTTTAGCTCTCACAATTTTCTTGAGACGTACGAAAATTCCAGCCGCATAATCAAATATACAAAAACTGAATAAAATCAGTTGAGCTGTAGGTTATCACAAGAGTAAAACCCTTTGAAAGTAGCGTTGAACACAGGGGTTAAAATAATATTTTTAAATATCAAGAAAGAAGTAATTTAATTTAGGTTTAAATAAAATTAAAATCTATACGGTATGTTTATTGCATACATGTTTTGCTATATTACGATTCCTAAAATATTAAAAGTTTAAACCTCTTAATAATAACTTTCATGTTGCTGTGAAAGAGAAATATTATCGTGGTTGCTTATTTATAAGTCAAATTTCAATATAACAATTCTTAGTATTCGTATATTTTCTAAATGTCAAATGGAAGTTAAAAGGGTTTTAAATTATGCTTTTTGTAGAATTTTTATTAAGTTTAACAAAAAAATCCTTATTTGATAAAGAATCTATCGTTCTTTTTTTGTGTCCTAAAATTTCAAAAACATTTGGAAATGTTTGGCATAATAATACAGATATTGTTACTTGACAACTTGCTTGTATCACTGTAATGATATACTATATTAATTTTGAGAAATCTATTATTTCATGATACGAACATTTTATTTGAATTGACCATAGTTTATATTCTTTTTCATGCATACACATTTATAATATTTGTTTTACGTCTCGGCCTATACTAGACCTATAAAGGTTTCAAGAACGGGGCCACTTTTAGGTTCATGGAAACGCTTTAATTTTACAAGGATTATTTCTGTATACATAACTTGATACACAAGTGCAGTTTACTCCAAGAATGGAGATTTTCAGAGTTATTTAGTCTACGACGAATCTAGTCCAACCCGTCTGCGGTAGACCTCAATTATCACACAGCGTGATACACGAAACCACAAGGGGCTCACTTTGTAAACAGACGGAAATTCCGGCCTGTTGAGTCACTTTCAGAAAAACAAACACTTCTTCAAAAACCCCCTTTAAGAAAATCCGTCTGGAGAGGGTGTCAGCTTCCCTCACTTCTCATTGGAGTAGACACTCTTTCAACCCATGTTATCACCAATCACGATGCAACAACTCATGGTGTAATCTATATTCCACACACAGACAATTGCTAATTTCATGAGGTCTCATTATCCATGACACTGAATATCTGCTATCAGATTTTAGTGACAGGTTGTTCTCATTAGTGCAAAACACTTATTTCATGTAATATAACTATCCACAACACTGCTTATCTGCTGTCAAATTTAAGTGATAGGTTCTTATTATGTAGTTGCTAAATATATATATATATTCCTCTCTCCTGGGAACTGAATGCTATAATACTTCCGGGGGAAAAATCTACATTCGCATCCATATTTCATGTGAGTATTTAGTTCTCCTCCAGTTTTTATGCGCAACCGATATTTTTGTATCACAGTTAAATAGAAAGAAAAAAAAAAAAACAGAAATAAATTTATATATAAACTCTAATAGAATTCTTGAAGTAAGAATGTATTAAAGTTTTTTCTTACTTTTGTGAAATAATTATTAATATAAGGTTTTACACTTTTATTCTTTATAATAAAGTTTCTTAGCTACATCCAAATTTTTCTTTTTAATGTAACGTATAGTGCAAAAACTACTTGTTGATGCACATTCACAAGCCTTTTCTACCTTAGGATTAAGAACATTAGTCGCATCCGACATCTCAGTTATTCACTTAGTACAATCCATTTATATTCCTAGTTTCTTTTATTATACTTTCTAGTTCCTGAAATAGGCTTAGTGCAAAAGTCTCGCTACCAACTTAAGAAAATTGAGCTTGTTCAGAAGTTTGAAGATGTGAATTTAATTGGTGTTTTATTTAAGTAAGATATGACCCCCGTAGGTGCGAAGGTGTGTTCTGCAACGTTGGTCTTAGAAAGCATTATGAAGGAATTTAAGATTTCACTCGTAATTAGGGTGAAAGTTATGTCTTCTAATTAGTAGAAATAATTTTATCCCTCATAAATTAGAATAACAGCAGTTATTTTGAAATAAGATTAAATTTAGGAAGTTAGAAACCAGTTTCAAATGTTTTTAATGCTCATGTGCCTTATTCATATATTTTAGCATTCATAATTATGTTCTTGTATTTGATTGTGAATAAATATTTAATGTATGCATTTTTCAATTTTGAAGTAAATAATATGAATTTAATTTTTTCTTGTATGACGCCATATTTTTATTGCAACATTTCTTTATGTTGAGGAATAGTTTTACTGTGATTACTGAGCTTTTTTTAACACAATGCTTTCCATAGATAAAAAGGCTAGTTTATGCATCACGAAAAATCCATTATATTTATGGATATTGTTAGAGATCATTCGCTTAGAACAAAGACTTGTTACCATTTTAATGAGAAGTTTCCCCTCTATACCAATTCACAGCTTTGTTCTCTGTAGACCATATTTCCATTTTCGCAGCAATGTACCAAATTAGAAGACACCTTTGTTAGATAAAAGTAACCAAAGTACGATAAGAAATACATTCATTGATTCCTAGATAGTAACAGTATAAAAATAAATTAAGCACATGGATAAAGGTTTTATATTGATCAATGGATCTAACCATAATGCCTTTGCATAATACTTATGCATCTTGCATTACTGTTCCTCTAAGAACAAATTTTCCGATTTATCTTGGGCATTTTAAAAGATTATGATTAATTGATTTAAATAATTTTTTTATGCTGTGCAAGACATTAATGTTGTATGTTTAATGTTTTGATATTTTTATATCTTATATACAATAAAATATTTTTATAAAATAAATATTTGCCTTTTTTCTCGTTTTAATACATGAGTAGTCTCGAAACTCCTGTAACCTTTTGAAATCTAGTAGTTCTTTTGTGATAATGCATTTAACTTTATTGTTCTGTTTGGAATCAACTTATCACACTTAATTAAGTGACAACAAAATAGGAGTATTAATGAAAATCAAGAATAAAAAGTGTCTTACAGCTCGTTTAAGAAATGTATATATCTATAATTCTTTAAACTTGATTAAATTTAATAATATTTTGCATTCATATGCAACCCATTTATACATTTTCAATCTTGATGACTTCAGCACAGTTCAAAAAGACAGTGTTTTTAAGGTTTGCATTAGAATCAATGTTGAAATTTTCTATTTTATTATTACCATATTTCAATAAACTAAATTATTGTTACTACATACATTTTTACAACTAAACTAACTTACTACTTTTCAATAAACTACAACTGAATATAAGTGTTAGCGAAATTGAAAAGGGCCAAAAAAAAGTAAGACTGTTTTTAGACATACGAACGATAGGCCTAAACTTATGCCTATACCTTTAAAACTTATGCCTATTGCATAGAACTTAGACAAATAGGCATTCCCGAAATTCTTTATATCTATAGTAATATTTAAATTAAACCTATAGAATCTCTGTAGTCTTTTTTTTTTTTTGAAATCTAATAATGCTTTTGCTGTTACACATTTTACAATGGTGTTCTATCAGTAATGAATTTCCTGATGACACCAATATAATTTCAGAGGACAAGGTTTACACTCAGTCCTTTTTACATATAAAAAAGTTAATGCTGTATGCTGAATTTAATATTTCTAGTTTTAAATAGATAAAATGATCGCTACAACGTAAATTTTTGAAAATTCATGATATTTCGACACTTGGCTTATCACTTTTCAATAAGTTACTGCCAAACAGAAGTGTTTGCAAAAATAAAGAGAGGAAAAGTCTTGTAGCTCGTTTTAACAAATGAGTAGCTCTGTAACTCCTTAAACCTTTTGAAATCTCTTAAATTTGATAGATTGTCGAATCTCGTGTCAAGTGCAGCTGCGACATCATTCCAGCTGATAGCGCAAAATAGGAGTCTTGGAAGGAAACTTTTACAAGCAACTGGATAAAGGCCTTTTCGGTTCTCGACGTTTGAACTTTTTTTTTTTCGTAACTGCTGTTCCTGACAGAGTTGCGCGACAAGTTGAAGGGTTGCTGTGTTGCGTCGCGCAAACTTTTCTAATATTTGCTGCCATAAACAAAAGTTAACCGCAAAGAATGAGAGTATATTGAAGAATGCTATTGGATTGTTTTGGATCAAGTGAATGATATCTGATAACTTTTTCTGAAAATAATATTTATTGTTTTCTTGGATGTTAGGGAACAACTTCGTGGTGTGTCGACTAGAACCCAATATATTTATCTAACACGTATGGTCTTGGGAATTCTAATTACTATCATTAGGCCATTTTGTTATTAATAATGTTTTAATAAGACCTAAAGTCAATGAAAATGAACATGCCAAAAAATATAGTTTTCTATAAAATCACTATACATAAGATTTTGTGTTTTTTTTAAGAAGGCTGATCGCAAATGTTTTAAAAATTAGTTAAAAATCATTGGATTAAGTCTTTAGAGAATATTGACATATGAAGTCAATAAATGTTGTAAGCATTTTATATCCATTAATTTATATTTAAATGGCAATTTATTGAAATAAAATATCCTTAATCTTGAGTTAAATTTACTTAGAACGTGGATCAGTTGTTTGAAATGTAAAACATGTTGCATAAAGTAATAATTTGTTCTTCATTAAACTATTTATTGGAAATGATATAAATGATTATGCTCGTAATATATAATTATCCGATATTTTTATATATAATTCTCAGGTATTCTTCAGATATTTTTATATATAATATTCAGATAACTTTAAATATCTTTAATTTAACAAAAATGTGAAAGTGTTTTTGTTAAAATAAATAGTATTTTGTGTCTCTGAAAATTAAAAGAAACTAAAATGTATAACTTACAAAGAGGGAAGGATTTTTTTGTAATATATCCAAATATAATATAATAATAATAATTTTGATAAATTCTACATGAATATACTTGAATCATGGTTACTCTATTTATAATGGTAACAAAAAGTATGAGTACCAAAAATCAATTTTATGCAGTATTCCTTGTAAATAAAAATAACTCATTATCCCTAACAAGTCAAATGAAAAAGTTTAGATAAAAAATTAACTTCTGGATATAATATATAGCAATACACGTATGATTTTATGTATATTATTTAGTTTAAGTGGGACTTTATTTTAAAAAAGATGATTATTACATTTTTATCTATTTTTGTTTATAAACATAACATAAAATAAATAATCTTTTTTTTTTTTTTAGGTAAGTTCTTTGAATGACTCAACTTTTGTTCCTTGAATTACAATATGTAAGTAACATTAGAATATTTAAACATTTTACTTTAGAATTTTAAATAGTCAAATTTCATTAAATCTTTAAAGAGGATTTAAAAAAATATTGATGCATCCATTTTTATATGTAATCATTTTACTGCTGCGTTTTTTATTCTAAATCATGTTTGAAGAAAAAAATTCCTACAAAAAAAAAAAAAAAAAAAAAAAAAAAAAAAAAAATAATAATACTTAATTTTGTTAAGCGGTCTCATAATAGAGTTTGTTCTAATTAATTGGTAGGAGGAGTTCATAAAAAAACTTACTTTATTAATATCGCCATGTTTATATTAATTCCACAAGAGCAAGTTTGGATTTTTGTATGAAAACATTCATCGAATTATTAATACCTTAAAGGAAGTAATTAAAATAATTTTTAAGCCTAATGATTTTAGTTTAATTAGGTTCATAACTTCTAAATACTTCAAAATTATTAATTCAAAATATTTATATTATTTTCACACTTAAATTTAGCTTACACCTTACATATTTAATTGCATAAAATTCTTAGTAGTTCTAGTTAAAATTGTCTGAATAATATATGCTTATCCTTGCACGCTATAGGGTATAATGATTTTTAAGTCATACGTATCCCATAAGATATTTCTGCCTAACTTGTCAATTATTTTTAGATATCTATAAATAATGTCTCATAACTGAGACGGCTAATTTGCATGCTGTTTTACAGTAATTAACTAAAGATGTGCATAATTCATAGCTTAAAGAAACTTCATATTCGTTTTATGGATATAAAATAATTCAGTTAAATATTGAAAAGTATGGGATTCGTATTTGAAATTCATTCACACATTCATATAATTTTGAAAATGGTAATAAAATTTTTAAATAATATTTTAATACCATTTATTTCTGATATTTGTTTAAATTTCAAAATGCGTTTGGAACTATTCCGCTAAATTTATTTTTATATCATGTGATGATTTTGAAGTCGTATGAATCACTTAAGATATTTTTGTTCAATGTTTTTTAACAATGTTTTCAGGCTTGTCGATTTCAACCTAATAGCAAAGATCCCTTTTAATAACCTATAAAACATGCCAGGCTGGCATGATCGAACAACAAAAATAAACAAACAACTTCAAACTTTGCATGCATTGTAATTTAAATTTTCCAAATTATTTCCTATTAACAATTATATTTCAAAGAAATTAATTCAATGCATTTTTCAATGCTATTACTTTATGTAGATCTTCACTGGTATGGAGCAGCATGTAACATTTATATCATCCTAAGTGCAAATACATTCATTCAATTCCATACCAGAAAGAAAATTCCCTCATAAAGAAAATTATACCTAGAATTTTAGGTAATTAATTGATTCGCAATGATCCTAAGTTAGAAAATAATAATTTATTTATGTTCTTATTAAAATATTGTTTATTTTAGTTAATTTGTAAATCGGTTGTTTGCTAACTTTATCGAATGAGAGAATAAAAAGTTAAAAAAAAAATACATCAACTAAAATATGGGTGGTCTGTATCAGATGATTTATGCAAGCAAAATTCCCTACAGTTTCTTGTAAATCCTTCGTTTCAGATAACAGTGAAATTAACAGTAATAAGTTATGGCAGCTGCACACGCACACACAAAAAACTTTGGTTAGCAGGTGGCAGGTGTTATTGAATGATAATTCTTGTTTAATATTACTCACATACACCCAGACGGTCATGTCTTGTTTTTGCGGTTATCTACAAGAACCTTTCCTCCTAAATGCTGGCGAAACTTAATTCTTACACCATGATAAATGGAAAATACTAAACAAAGTCACATAGTATTAGCATTGCTGTTGTAGATGTTGACTACAAAATGTTATTGCTTTAATATTAGTTGACATTTCAAATGTCAGGTATACTTAAATAGGGAACATATCTTTATAGATAAATAAGAGTTATAGGGAATCAAATTTACATTACTATACAACGAGACATAATATATTAATTAATTGAATAGCAACAATTCGTCAATAAAAGGAAATCACAAACACAGAGTGGCGGAAAAGTTTAAATTTCTTTAAAGTATTATATTTATTGGTGATGTTTATTTTAATATCTATTTTTTATGCTTCACAATGTGATCTTTTGTCAAAAAGGTTTGTCTTTTGTTTTACCATTTTTTATAGTGTAACTTATAAAGTAATTATTAAAACATTAGAACTAAACAAAAAAAGCATTTTTAATACATTCAGAAATTCTTTTGTGTAAAAGAAATGCCCCTATGAGATTTCTTATCTTTATTATTGGCTTTATTACTTTCGTTTGTAATAGCATATTTCTAGTTATAATATCGATAACATTCTTTTTCTTCTACTTTATAATCTAATCAAAATTTTGTAAAGAAAAATGAAAAACAACTGAGATACAAAAGACAGCATAAATTTTTATTCGGCGAAATATTATTTTGTTCAAACTTATTTCCATTTAATCGATGCCTTTGTTTCAGCGAATGAGAATCTGCCGCGTGTTGTGTTCAGTTTTTGCCCCTCCCTGTCATTTGCTTTTCTAATATTCACCCTTCACTTTATGTTACTATTTTGGAAACAAAAGCAGCTTCAGTTATGTTCCAAAATTCTATTACATTTATCGCACTCTTGCTTCACGAAATGAAAGAAGAAATGAAACCCCGAATTCATTTGATTAACAAATTCTTCGCACCACGACGTTTCGTCTTCCCTCTGTTGCAAAATAATCGCAAAGATGCAAATAAGGTTTCTGCCGCATTTATTCGGAAACTAATTCAAAGAGATACGGATGAGATTACAGGTTTCGCAATATAATCTCTCCCTGTTATTCGACGAATTTTGAAGTGGCACTGAAATTACTTCCTTTATATAAGACATAATTTTGGAGGACACGGCTTGAGATCTGCAACAAAAACAATAAAAAAATAAGAATACATGTCTGTTACTTTAGTGGAATGAAACCTTTAAGACGCTAATTAAATACAAAAGGGGTTCTGTTTTCTTTCCTCTTCCCTCTTTTAATTTTGCTTCTGTCTTGACTGTCACATTTCGAAGACATCTCGACAGTTCTTCAACTTTCGAATCACTTCTTTGTCTCAGAAAACCGAGCAACTTAATTGCTGTCTCTCAACTAATCACTTATGGTTGAATGGATATGGTGTAACGTTATGAAACTTTAAAGCTCAAATTATATATTTATGCTTCTTGCATTTATTCTTATATTACATATAACTTGAGAAATACTTGTTGTTTACTTATAATTATATCCAGGGAAAGATGTGATTTACATGCTGGAGCAAATAACTGTGAGACATGGTTCATAAATAATCTTTACTGAAAAGTATAGTTTCTAGTATTGCTAAACATTCAATGTAATATTTATTCAAACTATTTTGACTAATATCAGTCTTTGGAACAAAATAATAAATCCTTCTGTACACGCATATATATGTCAAACTTCAAGAATTGGATTTTCAATTTTCTGAATGATTTATCTGTTTTGTTAAATGTTTGAAACAAGACATTGTACTTTTTATGTAATCTCTAAAAATTACTGATGATTATATAAATAAAAGTTTCTGAATTATTACCAAGGGTTTGCTAAGAAATATTAGTGGTAAAGAATATATTCTTTCTAGATTGTAGACTGCTTATTAGAAAGAATATATTCTTCCTAGATTATCTTTCAGTGGGCAGACGGTCCTGGCTCACCATGGGGCTATTGCGCCAAAGAAGAAGAAGAAGAAGAAATTAGTAAAAATTAAACATTTCGCTTTTTTCCACAATTGTTTTTAACAAAAATAAAAATAAATCATGCAAATACTTAAAAACCTTATGCATTTCTTTTCATAGGTAACAATTTTACATTCCTAAACTTTTTTAAATTTCTTAATATTAATGAAACAAATAAAATTATTTACATGGAAAGTAGAATTTATTATTCTGCAGTAAAATTATTTAGCAATTTGTCTTTTTAATGTTGAAGACCATTTACCCTTTACATTTATTATTTCCAGAAAAATAGTTTTATCAATACTCTATTTCATTAATTTTTATCATTAGACTTTTTCCATTAAAGAATTTAAAGTATCTTATCAACTTAGTAAGTAGTAGTTTTATAGAAATTTTTCCGCAACACAAATTGACAAATTTAATTTTCTCGACAGAAGCCATACATAAGCAACTTTATCGTAAAAAAAAATTGTGAATGACATAGCCTATATATGTCTAAGATTAAGAACAAAATTGTTAAATTACAAAGAAAAATTTAGAAGAATTTAACAAAAATATTGTTATCTTTGTTAAATTCTTCTTTTTTACTTTTCCCTTTTACAATTTAAAATAAATCTAGTGCATTCCTACCTTTTTTAGCATTTTCTTGTTTTAGTCAAAGTCTTGCACTATTTATAAGGTACCTTCTCCCTTTTTTCTAGTGGGTAAAAAAACTCGAAAACAAAGATAAATTGATGGAATTTTTGTCAGATAACATTCGACCAGAATTATTTTCCGCTTAAAATATCTTTTACGTGACTAAATTATTCTACAGGACCGAGTTGAACCAAGCGGAACTTGTTCTAATTTCCCTTAAAATTCCTCAAGTTATTTGTGATAGAGAAAGAAAAGTTTTCGAAGTATTTACGTAAGAAGAAGAAGATGAAGTCCTCTTCCCCACAGTGAGGCGTACTATTTCATCAACTATGCGCATGATGATGACCTCATTAAGCCTGTTTGGCGCCGTTCTATCACAACTTCTCTTTTTCTTTGATTTTAAATCGCATGTTTACTGATCTATCTGGATCGGCCATGACCATTATTATCGATTTCCTTCATTGGCACCCCCAAAACTATTGCTGCATTTATTTTCACTTTATAATGTTCGTTTTTAGTTTAAGTCCCACCAAATCAACTGCAGTTCTTTCTTCTTATTTTCTTAGAAAGGAAAAAAATTGTTTTTGGAATGCTAAGTAAAGTTATTGCTGGACTTGATTTGTCCATATTCTTTGAACGGTTTATATGTTTCACGATTGTTTATATAATGGTTATGTCTATTATAACGATGTATTGTATAACGGTTGTTTTATATAACATTACGGTTGTTTTATATAACGTTACGGTCGTTATATAAGGGTTGTTTTTATTCATATTCATTGAACGGTTTATTTGTTGCCCATTTTTCACTCCCAGAAGTTGACTTATTTATCTATTGTTATTCTATTTCTTTAGTATTTATTAAATTTTTACATATAATTGTTGGCACAACCTCAATAAAGGAGAAAGCACATTTCTATGCTCTTCAATATTTCTATATTTATAAATTACAAATAAATACAATTTAAAACAAGTTGTTGTAGTTATATTATCTTTAACTGATTTAACTGCTGTTTGCTCATTGTTGGTGGGACTTTTTAGCTGTTTAAATATTTTTAAGACTTCAGTGCTTAAATTAAACACACACACACATATATATATATACCTTCAATAAGTATATATTTTACCGGATAGAATAGGATTAATTATGCAATGTTTTTATAATGTCCGAAAATTTATACACATTTTTAATTTGAAGTTATGTATGGTAAAGTTGTATTAAAAATATTTATTGTGTAGTTTGATTACTATTAATATCTAAATAATAAGCTTCAATGTATATATGCATGAATATAGTAAATGACATACCGGTTACAGCCGATGAAATGTATATTAATGTATCAAAATTAAATAGTTAAATCATTTTATATATAATGCATGTTAATATCTTCTGTATGAGGGAAAGTATAACATAATACAGTGATTTGATACTTTTATTATCTGTCTAAATCAGCAATTTTCATATTACAGCCAAGAAAAACAGAACCCCTCAAAAAATTTCCTGAATATTAAATTTGTTAAATTCTGAGTAAATTAATTACCATACATGTTGAACTTTTCCAATAGTTTAATGGAGAATTTACGCCAAAATTCAGGTGATATAACAAAAAAGTATTTTGGCGAACTAAAAGAAAATCTTTAACTGAAACAAGTCTTAAATTGCCTCAGAAATAAAGTAACCGAAGCATGAAAAAAAAAGATTAAAAATTGGTTTTGAATTATTACCCGAACTTGTCACGAATGAACCTTCACCAGCGTTTAAAAATAGGATATAAATAGCTAAGATTTAAATCAGGACCATAAAATACACATCCATCCTGTAATTTTATGTATTTCCATTACGATATGTAAATTAATGTATCAAAATTAAATAATTAAATCGTTTTATATATAATGAATGCTAAAATCTTCTGGGAAATTATAGCATAATACAGTGGTTTGTTGTTTCCTTTATTATCTGTCTAAATGAGTGATTTTCATATTATTACAGTCAAGCTCCTTTGATAGTTTCCTAAATACTAAATTAGTTAAATTCTGATTAAATTAATTACTATACATGTTCAACTTTTCCAACAGTTTAATGGATAGTTTAGATCAAAATTCAGGTGGTATAAAAATAAAGTATTTTGGGGAATTAAAAAAAAATCTCTAACTGAAACAAGTCTTAAATTGCCTCAGAAATAAAGTAACCGAAGCATAAAAAAAGATTAAAAATTGGTTTTGAATTATTACCCGAGGTTGTCACGAATGAACCTTCACCAGCGTTTAAAAATAGGATATAAATAGCTAAGATTTAAATCAGGACCATAAAATACACATCCATCCTGTAATTTTATGTATTTCCATTACGAAAAATTCTACAGCAGTGGTAGGAATAGAAAATACTCATGATTAATTTTTAACTTCCGTACCCTAAAATTGTCTTCCTAGGAAGAGAGTCAGTAGAAAACGCTTTAAAGCAAAAATAAATATAAAAGAGATCTCCTTTCGTGAAAACGCAACGTCACTTCACAGTCACGAAACAGCGAAAAATGTGATTATTGCGTTTCAGACAGTAAGTTGAAAGGTAAACCAGTTTATTTTTATGTTACACGAAACCAGGGAACACTCTAGAATTCACTTAGAGGAATTTTAAAAGTTTCTTCCATTTCTTTCGGTCCTTTTATTCTAGGGTACTTGAATATTTTCCACTAGGATACATGTTAATGATTTATTTAAAGTGCTTTTGTTTTTTAACTTGAGCACGTGCATGCATATTTATTGTTAAGTAAAAATGGTTGTAAATGTTAAAAAGGAGAAAAAACATTTCCTTTTATGTCGTTACATGAAAACTATTAGGTGAAAAAAAATTAGACATATATCTGTTATAAATTAAGTTTAATTAAATTGTTTTACTGTAATGCCTTATATGCGTATTATAACGCATTATATGTGCGAATTGAACGCATTATATGCGAGTACCCTTTTATTCTAAAGTACTTGAATATTTTACACCAGGATACATGCTAATGATTTATTTAAAGTGCTTTTGTTTTTAGCCTGATCAACGTGCATGCATATTTATTGTTAAGTAAAACGTGGTTGTAAATGTTAAAAAGGAGAAAAAACATTTCCTTTTATGCCGTTACGTGAAAACTATTAGGTGAAAAAAAATTAGACATATATCTGTTATAAATTAAGATTAATTAAATTGTTTTACTGTAATACCTTATATGCGTATTATAACGCATTATATGTGCGAATTGAACGCATTATATGCGAGTACCCTTTTATTCTAAAGTACTTGAATATATTTATTCCAGAATACATGCTAATGATTTATTTAAAGGGATTTTGTTTTAACTTCAGCAACGTGTAGGCTTATCTATCGTTAAATAAACGATAGATAAACATAAAATGTTAAAAAGAAAAAAACCCTCCCTTTTTATGAAATGAAAACTATTAGGTGAAACATGAAACTATTACATGAAAACTATTTGGTGAAAAGTAAGCATTTCTTATTAATTAAAATTAATTATATTGTTTTACTGTAATGCATTGAACAGAAGCACTTCTAGAATTTGACTAGAGGCACAATTGTACTCTTTTAGATTTAAAAAATATATAATTTTAAGACATTATATTTCTTTTTTTATATAGACAAGAATTTATTAAAGATGTGCTGTAACTTTTATATTATATTAATCGAAATCGTTGTTTGTGTTTAATATAAACAAGTGTTGAACTCTGAAAAATTGTTCCTAATAATGGAAAATATTTAAAATAATGCAATACTTTCAAAGTTTGTGTGGAGAAGTTGTTCCATTATTCAATGCCCTATATTTAAATATATTCAAAGCTAATGTATATATTTTTAAAGTAATTATCAGCAATGTCACATTTACTTGAAGGGAAAGATCGTTAAGTTAGTAAGTCAACGTTCAGTTACAAAATTAAAGCAAATACTTCATGTGCTGTATTTTTCCTTGTACTAATAAAAACAATTTGCAAGTTAAATGAATTTTAGAGATACATGCGTACGACCATAAATATAGATGCTTCATAGTTTCTATCTGTCTGTTCTTATTTAACTTGCTCCTTTTCTACACTCTTAAATGTTAAATAAGATATATGCTGTTAAACATTTTCTGACATTTATCAAGCACTTTTAAGACTTGAAAGGAACTCGTGATTAATTATAAAAGAGACTCAGACGCTGATTCATCCACCACTTAAAATAGGTGTCATCTTATCAAGAAGGGGAATTGCGAGAAATGCACCTAATTTCTTTCCTAATGCAATAACGAGGAATAATTAGGTGGCTTGGTTTTCCCCCTAATTCACTTATTTCTAACTCCTAGGTCGTCGAGATGTTGTGCAATTCTGGCTGCGTGACAACCCTACGCCAGGCACAGAGTCCAGAAGCCCGAAAAGCCTGGACCGTTTTCCTAAACTTCCTCATAAATATTCCGTGCTTGCGGAAGCTGGGCGCATCTATCATTGGCAAATCATGCTGCCAGTAGGTTTTCCCCTTTTTCCTGCGGGAGACCTATTCCACGGAAAGGATTAATCATCAAAAGGATGGTCAATGAGAAACCGGATTAGAAACATGCTTCTGTAATCGATGATGCAGGATTGGCTACGTTTGCCATTCTAGATAGGGAACGATGAAGAGGTTTTCCCTTCCTTTTTATTTTTTTGAAGCTCTAGTTATTTTTCTCTGTCCGTTTTATCTTATTGCTAGATATTTTCTTAAAGAATGCAATATATTTTGAAACATACGATGAAGTATTTTATATTATGAATTGCATAAGATAGTGATGCATATTGATGCCTTTTTATTTTATTTTGTTTTACCATTCGACTTATAATGTTCACTAAGCACAATTACAAAAGGGAGTTAGTCCAAAAAGATAGTACAAATATAGTGTTATCTTTCAGTTAAAATTAAAATTTGTAAGTATATAATGGGAAAGTATTTACATTTAAAATGTGCTAGTGGCAGATAGTTTTGCATACTTCTTCTTCATTGGCTCAACATCTCCATGTGGACTAAGGTTGTTTAATCTCAAATTTAAAATCTGATCTTTATCATTTGACTTATAATGTTCACTAAACACATTTACACAAGGGAGTTGACCCAAAAATATATTGAAAAAGCATAATCTTTTTAATATGTTAATTAAAATGAAAATTTGTAAATGTATAATGGGAAAGTAAAAGTTAAAAATGTGCTAGTAGCAGATACTTTTTACATACTTGTTCTTCACTGGCTCAATAGCTCTATGGTGTGCCAAGCCCTGCTGCCTAAAAGCAAATTAGTTTTATTATACTATTACAATAAATCTATTGCTAAATTTTAAATCTTATCCGTGACGGTTGCGTATTTATTTTACTAAAAACTAAAAACTAAAAAACTTAATGTGAACAGTAATACAAAAACGTTAATATCTCTTGATTATTTAAAGTGCCACTAAAATGAATCATCGTTAATGTTGCAAAAACATTGCTTGAACTAGAGCTACATTAAAAATAAGTGTATTGCAATCCTTGAAATGCAGCAATGGAATTCTATTTGTTAATTGAAAAATTGAGAAAAATAGAAAATTTCTAATTAAAATGGGAAATAAATTATGATTGTGAAAAAAACAATTATTTTGAAATGCACTCATTTATATATGAGAGGCAAGAGATTACAATAATAATGTAAAGAGACTGAAAGAAGGCTATCTAGCTACCAACAATGTTTGCGTGCAAGGATAGCTTATATGATAGTAGATCAATTAGAGCTAAGCGCCACTAAGTTTAATTGGTATTTTTTTGTTATTTACGTTTAAATTTATCCATAAAGCTTTAACTAGCTTGTATCGAGAATGATTTGACTATCATGATGTAGTATTCAGAACTATCAGATTTGTGAGTTTGTTCATGAAGTTTTGTTTTAAGTACATTAAGCCTTTATCGATTTAAAACACGGGAATAAATGTTTGCGTGACATTTTGCAGTTACAGAATAAAGGATTTAACAAGAGTTAGAGGCTCACTGATGTTCCATTCTATTCGTAAATAATATATAACTTTAGTTTTAAAATTTCTTTTATTATTGTTTTCTTGTGTGAATTATAGATTAGAGACCTCAAGAATTTTGAATTAAGTGACATGCAAAGTTAAATTAAAAATGAGAGTTTTTCAGATTGATTTATTATACTGATTTATGCTTATAATGTATAATAGATTTTTCTGTAGTTTGTATGAACTCCATTACTTTATTTCTTACATTTTAATAAATTCAAAATTATTCAATCGTAAGAAAGTTCTTTTATGTGATACTAACTAAACTGTACTGAATGCGAAAATTCATATGCTTTTTAATTGTAAATTATTGTTGATCTAAGTTTCACCTTCTTTTATTTATATCAGTAAATCAAATGACTTGTTTATGGCTCAGATTCCTCAAGGAATAATATTCATGTATCTCCTATTTAAATATTTAAACTATACTATATTAAAAATAGGATTTACGTTTCTTAATTAATTTGGGAAAACTTCTCAATTAATTATTGCCCCTAATACATTTCAGAAACTATAGAAGTAATATAGAAACTGCATATGAAGTATATGAATTTCCTTTTCTATATCTCTGTTTTTTAATTTACAGGTCATTTACGTATTTTTATAAACATAAATTTAATTTGACCAACTTAATTGCTTAGAAAATTTCTATATTATGAAACAAAATGTTACTGATAATAAAAAAAACCATAACTTACGATGAGCCAGAAAAAGAAATGCAACAATAAAATGAAATGCCTCACATAAAATAGTTAAAAGAAACACCAAATAAATTGTTATCTTCTGCTGAAAATATGAATAAGTTCCCGCAATACTCAATCACATTTCCAAGACGCTAAAAAAAGAAAAGTTAAACCGTTTCCCAGCTATATTTTACAACGTCTTACTTCCTCGTTATATACACAACGCTCCCAATTTCAACAAAAAACGTTACTGTACCTCAACTGCATTTCATGGTTACTTAGTTGGGAAAGTGCATAGTGAGCGAAAACATTTTATGTCTTCACTATTCTGTTTACGATCTTAGACCACGCAGCCTGTTTTGAGTTGAAAAAGTCTGAATAATTTTCACAACAAAAGCCTCAACCAAATCATTCTGAAAAGCACATTATACGGTATCATCCATCTTCATCTGGGCAAGTGTCACTGGATCCTACGCGAAAGAGGATTTCCTTTTCCAGATGCTTTTCCGGATGTCTTTGGGAGAATAAGGATGTCTTTGGTAGCAATGCTGTTTATATTTGCCCTTTCTTCATACATAAACTTATTATTAAATTTAAAAACACAAAATTATCAAGTACTGCATAAAAATGTAAATTACCTTAATTCATATAATCTATAATTTTTCTGTCAAGGAGGGAATGCATTAATTTTTAGTCTTTGTTAATCCATTTTAATCATCAACTTATACATACGTTCAACTTGTCTACGTACGTATCTTCAAAACATCGTATCATAAAAATTATGTAGAATATATTATCATCAAAGTTTACCACAACATGCAAGATGTCTAATAATATAGTTTAAAAATATTATCCACAGTTATATAAAACGGTATTTATCAATTCTTCTATGCGTTTAAATAGTGTAAATTTTTTTTAAAATTAATTCTGATGGCATTTGTATGTTTTTTTTTTTTACATTGAAAGAATGGCAAAATGGAGCAAAGTATAAATTCAAATAATACAACTAGTAAATTGATATTATTTAGATATGTTATCCAGTTTTTGTCAATATTAGAATTTGATAGTATCAGAATTTGTAAATAATACAGTGAAGAAAATTCTTCATAAAATTAGCATTACTAACTGACATAATATGTAATGTAATTCAATAGTCTAATAGTCTAATAATTCATAGTTGATTTTCGATAATATATAATCCAATTCGATATGTTTAAGGTGAAGTAAGATTTCGAATGATTATAAAGTGGTATTTTTATATAATAATGAAGTTCAACTTATATTTATATATGTATATAGTCTCGGTTTTTAATGAAAGTGAAAAGTTTTAATTATTAGTTTGCAGATCATGGAAAATAATATATTGTGTATTCACCGTCAAATAATCAAAATTTTAATATTCATTGAATGCATACAGTATCTTTCAGACAATTTTAAAATAAGCGTATTTTGAGCGCAATAAATTTCAGATAATACCACCTATAATATTGAGATCGTTGATAATCGATACCTATAATCTTGAGATAACTGAGATTGAGTTTTAAATAAAAGTGAAAAGTTGTAACTATTAGTTTGCATATCATGAATAACAATATATTGCGAATTCTCCCTCAATAAATCCAATTCTTAGGATTCTTTGAATGCAAATATTTCACAGACAATTTTAAACAAAGTAAAATGTGAGCGCAATAAATTTCAGACAATACCACCTATATAGTTGATAATCAATAATGATAATCGTGAGATAATTGAGATACAGTTTTAAGAAAAAGTGAAATGTTTTAACTATTAGTTTGCGTATCATGGAAAATAATATATTGTGTATTTACCTTCAAAAAATCCAAATTTTAAGAATATTTGAATGCAAACAGCATTTCTCAGTTTAATATTGCCTGAAGCGAAATTTTAGCCCGATAAATTTCAGATAATACCACTTATAATGTTTGATAATAATACCACTTATAATAATTGAGCCAACTTCCTCTAGTTGATAATCGATAACGATAATCATGAACTAATTGATAATCGATAACGATAACATGAAATAATTGATAATCGATAACGATAATCTGAAATAATTGATAATCATTAACGATAATCTGAAATAATTGATTACTGATAACGATAATTTTGAAATAATTGATAATCGATAATGATAATCTTGAAATAATCGATAACAGTAATCTTGAAATAATCGATAATGATAATCTTAAAGTAATTGATAATCGATAACGATAATCTTAAGATAATTGATAATCGATAACGATAATCTTGAAATAATTGATAATCGATAACGATAATCAATTATTGAATCAATTATATATATAATTGAGACACTGTTTTCAATAAAAGTGAACCGTTTTAACTATTAGTTTGTATATGATGGAAAATAATATATTGTCCATTCGCCCTCAAATAATACAATTTTTTGAGATTCTCTCAATGCAAACAGTATTTATCAGACAATTTTAAACTAAGCGAAATTTGAGCGCATTAAATTTTGATTAAATTGATAAACTGTTTTCAATAAAAGTGAAACATTTTAACTATTAGTATGCTTTCATGCATATCATTGAAAATAATATATTGTGTATTCACCCTCAAATAATCCAATTTAAAAGAATCTTTGAATATAAACAGTATCTTACAGACAATTTTAAACTAAGTGGATGGTGAGCACAATAATCTTAAGATAATACCAATAAAATATAATGGTCAACTGAATTTAATATTTCACGGGAGACCTTTCTGCAGCTTGTTGGTCTGTTAAACGAGTTCAAGCATCACTTAGTAATTTTATTGCCAGTGAAATGGCTTTCTGCCATTAGTAAATGAAATAAGGGGGAATCTAATAACTGTTAAGTTCATTCTGGCGAATACCCACTGCAATGGGAATTCAAATAAGGCTTGTAAAATTATGTAATGATTTCTTGGACCATGTTAACTCTTAAGTTTCTGTAAAGATTCGTCAAGTTATCTCTTTTTTTAAAAGTGGAAAAAGTAGCAAAAAACAATATTTAATTTCTGACTATAGAATGGAATACATATAAATTCACTTTAAGAAATTGAGATTATGTCTCTCAATACTTCTTTAATATACTTCTGTAAATGCGTCTAGTTTAGAGAAATGATGCATTCATTTTTCCAAATCTGTATCAATATCTGGTTCGTATTTAATGGAATTTATTTTATCTTTTCATGAGTTATTGATGCATAACTAGAATAAATTCTTAAATCCTCTCTTTTCTTGATAAAAATTATGGAAGAGGATAAAAATGTAATGTTACATTAGGGTATGGTGTTTGAAATTTTTTTAAAAGAATCTGAATTGAATTTCTAAAAGGGAGCTGGAAATATTGGAAATATTTGAAAGCTAAATTATATTAGATAACTCTGGAGAGTCATTTATTTAACGTATGAATGTCGTGTAGTTATGCAAGATTGTTATTGATGCAAGTAACAAATATTAATGGCAAATAAATATTAAATATTATTACTTAACTAGTCAATATTTTCATGTTTAGTTATTGTATGAAGATATTTATTTTCCTTCGATATTAAAGGAGATCTTTCAAATTTAAATGTTTCATTTTCTTTTGATCATTTTATTTTAAATAAGCTGTTTTCAGAATCTATTTAGATTGAATTTCTTTTCCACCAATTTTATTCAAGTCATAAGTAAATAATTTTATCGAAGTAGTAACTTTATTATTTTGGATAAAAAGTTAAAAACAAATTTATAAAATATTTAAAACTCATTAAAACCATCAAATATAAATATATATAAAACATTTCACAAATATCATCATTGTTGTAAGCATAGTAGCAATTAAAATGATTTTTCTTTAAATAAAAGTTCTAAGTAATTATTTATTTTAAACAATGGCTTTTTTTAGTAAGATTGAAGTGTTAAAAATAATAACTAGTGTGAAATTTTTTTTATATTGCTTCAAGTACTTCAACAAATTTAATAATAATACTTTGCTCATAATTCCTTTCTTAAATTCTTTCTTTAAATATTTTGTTATTAATTCCTTTTTTAAATTCTTTCTTAAAATATGTTGTTGTTGATTCCTTTGTTGAATAAATGACATTCAAATTCCATTCTTACTTGCTTATAAAAAAAGACTAAGAATATATATATATATATATATATACTTTAAAAAATTTATTTTTATTAAGTTGCTTATGGTTTCGTAAAAATGTCTGGAATAAAAATATTTTGATTGCTTAAAATTATTGTGAGACAGGAAGAAAAAAATAAGTAACAATAGAAAATTCATTGATAACACCTTACCGTATTAAGTTCTAGTAATTAATACTAATTCTGTCAATGATACAAATAAGATATTTATAATGTAGTTAACTAGTTAAAAAAATTATTTACATTTTAATGACTAGTATTATAATATTTTTTTACATGCAAAAGAGAGATTCTTTTTATACAAGTATCCATGAGTACAAAAAAATATGTAGAGAAATAATTGTTTAGTATGGAAGAAAACATAAATATCAACAGAAAATTCATTGATAACACCTTATCGTATTAAGTTTTTGTAAATAATACTTATTTCATTAATGATACAAATAAGATATTAATAATGTAGTTAACTAGTTCAAAAAAAATTCTTTACATTTTTAATGATTATATTATAATATTTTTTATAACAGATTCTTCTTATACAGGTGTCAATGATCACAAGAAATTTAGAGAGATAATTATTTAATAAGGAAGAAAAATAAATAACAATAGAAAATTCATTGATAACACCTAATCGCATTAAATTCTTGTAAATAATACTAATTCCGCTAATGATACAAATAAAATATTTATAATGAAGTTAACTAATTAAAAAATTATTCTCATTTTAATGAATATTATTATAATATTTTTTACATGCAAAGACAGATTCTTCTTATACAAGCGTCAATGAGTGCAAGAAATTTGGCGAAATAATTGTTCAATAAGGAAGACAAAATAAGTAACAATAGAAAATTCGTTGATAACACCTTACCGTATTAAGTTCTTATAAATAATACTAATTCCTTTAATGATACAAATAAGATATTTATAATGTAGTTAATTCATTTAAAAAAATTAGTTACGTTTTAATGACTATTATTATAATATACTTTCACATGCAAAGACAGACTCTTCTTATATAGGTGTCAATGAGCACAAGAAATTTAGAGAAATAATTGTTTTGTTGTTCACTTTAAATCCATTTAACTTTGGTAAACATGAAGTAGAATTTTTTAAACCGTATAAAATTCTTCAGAATTATTTCAGATACCAGTATTGTTCAGTATTTAAGTGCCCTTGTGTTATCCAGCATTATAGAATTTAAACATATAAGATTTAGTCTTTCTTTAAATTCTTGTGGCAATTACTATACAGTATTTTCAAGCTAAAAAAATCACTGAATGGAACTCTAAGGAATAATATTTCAATTTTCTTCAGCTCGTCTTAGGAATCTTTTAAAAACTTCTTTTCGAAGAAGATAATTTTTTTTTAGTTTTATGTCTTATCATTCATTATTCTTTTTTGGTTTTTGCTAAGTTTCCATAATACTAAAAGAATAGCAAGTGAAATTTTTGGTTTTGTAAAAGGGGAACGAAACGTTAGCATAGTTTATGTCAGAGAATGGAAACGTGAATTAGAAAAAGAGCCACGGGAAGGGGGAATAATTCCATTGGAAAGAATGGATTACAGTCGTTTAAGGAAGTTTTTTTCTTCAAAAGAACCTTTTGGCAAGATAATCGTCGTTAAAAAAGTATCGTAGAATTTCGTGGTTTAGATCTTAAAAGAAAAAATATCAGTAATTTTATTTCTGCTCTTATGAATGGTTATAAAAATTTAAAATAAAAGTTTTAATGGATTTATAATTTCAATAACCAAAGAAGGAATTTCTTCAGAAGATTTAGTAAAATTCCATCTTCATTTAGGACAATAACAATTTTGTTCTTATATATTTCTATTCCACATGTTAAATGTATAAGATTGATCTATCCAGTTAAAATTAAATTAGTAAAAGTATAGTATACAATAAAAATTAAATTAGTACAAGTATAGTCTCCAGCAAAAATTAATTCTTAAATTTAAAAGAAGATAAGATTTTATCTACGTTGTAATAGTATACAAAAACTGTCAAATAATTGTCATGTATGCAATTTGTTGCTATCTACATCAATAAATTAATCAATAATTTTATTTCTGCTCTTAAGAACGGTTATAAAAATTTAAAATAAAAAGGTTTAATGGATTTATAATTTCAATAACCAAAGAAGGAATTCCTCCAGAAGATTTAGCATTATTCCATCTTCATTTAGGACAATAACAATTTTGTTCTTATGTATTTCATTTCTATTCCTCTTGTTAAATATGTAAGATTGGCCTTTACAGTTAAAATTATATTAGTAAAAGTATAATATCCAGCAAAAATTAATTATTAAATTTTAAAGAAAAGAAGATTTTAATTATACTGTAGTGGTATACAAAAACTGTTAAATAAGTATTAAGTTATGAATGCGATTTGTTAGCGTATCTACATCAATATATTAATCAATAATTGCATTAATCAATAAATTTATTTCTGCTTTTAAGAATGGTTATAGAAATTTAAAATAAAAGTTTTAATGGATTTATAATTTCAATAACCCAAAAGGAATTCCTTCAGAAGATTTATGAAAATTCCATCTTCATTTAGGACGATAACAATTTTGCTTTTGTATATTTCTATTCCACGTGTTAAATTTGTAAGATTGGCCTATCCAGTTAAAATTAAATTAGTAAAAGTACAGTATCCAGTAAAAATTAATTATTAAATTTAGAAGAAGATAAGATTTTATCTACTTTTAATTTAATAATTTAATGTAACAGTATTAAAAAACTGTTAAATAATTGTCATGTATGCAATTTGTTGGCTATCTACATCAATAAATTAGACTTAATATCACGAATTTATACATAAATTTTATCTTACTTAAATTGTTAATTACTGAGTGTTTAATAGTTAAAAGAACCTTTGTATAGCGTTACAATGACTACAATATTAAATTTGAGGTCTTATACTCAATCCTTAACTGAGCACGTCAAATAATGTAAAATAATTTACAATCATTTCAAACTATTTTCAAAATAATGAAAATATTTATGAATTATTTATTGGTGGCAGTTAATTTTATAAATACTGCAATACTTTTGCGACTAATAATGGATTAATTAAAGTATATTTTATCGTTATGGTTGGGGCCATAATTTTTAATTAGCGTATTTAATAACTAAAGCCTAAATAATTAAAGGAAGTAAAGCAGAGCAACAATTTATGTTGATTAAATTGTACGCCAATTAAATATTTTTGTTTTTAAACAGCTATAATAAATCAGTCTGCTTGGGGTTAGATTATGGAAACATTGGCCTATCCCTGAATGGTGGTTTAGAGTTAATAACTCAGAATTGCTTTTGTAATTCGTTTAATGAAGTAAAATTGTTACAAATACTTCCATAATATGTGACAAATTAAATTAAGAATAGAAAATGCTAAATAAACCACAATAAATGATTCACAGTCTGTATTAAATGGATTATTTAGCAATTTCCACTATAATCTATGATAAAAGTAATATAATAACATTAATTAAATAATATATTCTGCATAAATTCCTATTAAATAAACACCAGAGTAAAGTTTAAGTTGAACAATACGTATATTATCATATTACACATGTATTCAAATCAGTATGCTATGTTTAAATAGAATAATATTTATAATATATTTGCATTCAAATTGTTGATAATTGAATAAAACTTCTGTAAGCCTCACTGCTATAATTGCAACGAAATGTGCTGTAATGCTTTGTAAGATGTTTTATTACATCTCATTTAATTGAATATTTAACGCTGTTACATAAATTATAATCTTTCAGCACAATCATTTGGGTCAATTGAATTTCTAATTCCTAGCTATTTTCTCACTAATAATATGCGTGTAAAAACAAAACGATAAGTTGTGTTTAACAATTAGACGATCGTTAAACTCCCGTGAATTAAAAACATGTATAATTTGCTCGCTTTAATAATAACATCTGCCGGGACTTTTGGAAATAACATCTGCTTTGAAAAACTATAAACCTTCTTCTATTTTGTTATCTATTCAAGCATTGCCAGAGTAGATGCTACTCGTACTTGTACTTAACGTACTTGTATGTAAATTATTCTACAACGTACGAGTTCTGCAAGGAATATTCGAATTCCACCTAAAAGTAAAGAAAATATCATATTTTTTCAAACTCATAGCTACATTGCTTTATTCATGGATCACATAGGCAGATATTGAAAATACAATCTGCTGTTCTTCAAGATTTGGAATTTTCAATAAAAGTGTAAAATCTCTATACGTTTAAATTCCTGTGGATTCCACAGTGATTGTTGAGATACGTTTTATAGAAATGCCATTATTATTCATTTTATTCCTGTTTTTATACCTATATCATACATAGCTTTTCAAGTTTTTATAATCAATAATGTCTACATGAATCTTTTAAATTCACCTTTTCATAAAAAAGCTTTTTTGTAGGTAAAATTTAAAAACAAAAAAAACTTTATTCATAATAAGCCTACATTGAAAATTCAAAACACGTTTCTGAAAGGTGCCATTTAGTGTCAAAGAATGTTATATATTAGTCTCTGACTAGAAGCAATATCGATAAGATATTGGCTGTTTTGGTTGAGCAAAAGTCGCACCCTAAATCGAGTCATAATGGATTCTGGTACGCTGGCGGTATTTCGCATGGGTCTCTAGTCCGTCAAATCATCATTTTGCCAAGAGGTAGTCGATATTTCCCCACAAGTAACCCAAAAGAAATTCTTCGAGCCATTGTACTCTAAGATTACGCTATAAGGTAGTTAGACCACGTTTCGCTCTTTGACAATAAAGTGTTTTTCCCCCCTACTGAGCTTAGACGACAGCCTACATTCATTCGCTTATTTCTGGAATGAAATATTCAATTTCCGACGTTCTATGATCAAATTCGAAAGATTTTGCTGTCCTTCCCCTCATGGCTATCGATCGAGAAAAGGATAGAAACATTACATTTTTCTTCGTCTCTTGATCTACAAAGCACGTCCCTTTGTATCTTACAATAGAGGCAAAGCCGATTTGGTGCCTAAGCCACGAGATATTTACCAAAAGCAAGAAGAGTGCGGATTTGAGCAATGAAAGTTATTCTTCTCTTACGGGTGAGGAAATAACAAAAGATAAACATTTGTTAGAATATCCGAAAATCAGTATTTTGTGGTAGCTATCTGTACTTAGCTCGTATTAGGTGTTATTCGAGATGTTATATTTGTTTTGGGAAAAATAAACAGTGTATCTATGTCCACAGAAACATTTTGAAAAATAGCTAAAGAAAACTATAGAATTAATTCTGCAAAAGTATATTTTTTTTATAAAAATACATCTTATACTTATATGATTCGGTGCATAGATCTTAATTTACTACAGATTCAAAGTATCACATATGAAAAAAATATAATAAAAAATAATGACCAAATAAATATAAAAAGACTAAAATAAACCAGTGAAATAAATATGTTTAAGATAATAGATATAACATAAATAATAGAGAATAGATATAAACAAATAAATATATTTAAGAGATTAGATAATATTAATTGTGTCCTGCATAAGTAAATAATAAAGGTACGTGAAATTCATAATCAATAATATTATTTACATTAAAATCACAATATGATTGGAAAATGTTAAATGATTTTTAATGTAGCCAATTAAAAAGATTTAAAAATTTGAAATTTGATAGCAATTAAAAAGAAAGTGTTGTTACTCTTGAGAAATAACACATTAATGCATGACATTATAACCCCTTACTTGCTAGAGAATGGGTTAAATTCTATTGAATTGGGGTTGAATTCAATTTAAAATCAAAATTTGTTGGATGTTTGCGGTTCAAATCCTCTGATATCCGTTGTAGTCATTGCCTTCAGAAACAAGATTCCAAGGCTATTAAGACAGCTTGCATAAGCATTTCACATCGACAATAAGGCTTTTTAGTGAGAGTTTTCTGGATTGTCTCTCATATGATATTTAAATGCAGCGCAGTTACCACTACTAAACCTTTTTGGAAAACAACGTTGACTTTTAATCACTCTTCGGTGAGGTTGTTCGTTTTTTCATAATTGGAACACAACTTGCCGATGTACAGAAAATAATTGGGCTAAGACTATTGAAAGAGTTTGTCTTTTGTATTAATAATATCCCTTATTAGAAATGGCGTCACATTCCAAAATAGTTTCCTATAATTAATATCAAGAAACTATTTCGATTAATAATAATAATAATAATTCAAGCTAGTCTAGTTACTAGATTTTTCCATTATAAAGTTTTATATAGAATAACTATGTCTCATTCGCGAAAAGTAAAAATAAAAATATATATAATAAACGGTATTCATTAAAAGCATAAAATTTTTCGATATCCCCATAATTGTATTTATATTCAAATATATAATTCATAAATGAATTCAAATAAAATTTCATTCAATAAATGCAAAACGGAATAAAATAAATTAAATAAAAATTTTATCAAAGCATTATTAAATTTATTGTTTCTGATGTAATGAAGACTTAATATTTTATTTTTCACTATAAATTTTTGTCTTAAAACTGCTACAGTAACAAATTATTTTATTCCACTAAGTCTTTTATCATAGTTTGATGTATACCAAGTGTAAAATAAAAAAATACATTTATATAGATATCATGTTAAACACAAGAAATGCTGATGTAATACTTATGATAATGACTAAAATAATAATAATCCAAGCTAGCAACAATTTTTATAGCTAAGCAATTGTTTTTGTAAACAAAATTAAATTAAATGGAAGCAAATTTCGCGATATCAGAAAAAAAATAAATTAGCTTTTATATAATGAGGATTAGATTTAGTGAGCTTGGCATACTTGTTTACAAAGTAGTCTTTGTTGAAAAAATTCGATTATTCTATTAAGTAACTGAAAAATAATTTGCTTTTTTTAAGCGTTTGATTTAGTCCTCGCAATCCCTTTTACCATTTTTACTTCCTTATGAAAGAAAGCAAATTAAAGCTTAGATTGCTTAACAAACACATTAAGCCTCGTTTTAGAAGAAACATGCTCTTCCAGAAATTACCTGAAGAGGAATAATAACTACTCTTATAATGCCAGTTGAGATAAAGTACCTTTTTTATTGCCAGTAACGGCCTAATTTTATTATTTTATTCCATATTCTCGACAAGTATCTGGGGAATTGCTGTTGCTACATGAAGAGGCAGAACGCCGCCATTTGCAAACTATCAACAGGCATTAGTATTTTACTGAAAGGTGAAATTGAATTTATTGATATAAAGGGTCGGTTTAACAATTCTCGTCAACATATGAATGTTTCTCTGAGAATAAACCCATTACCTGTTAAATGATTTATTCAAAGCGTCAGCCACATTTCTGCTGTTGAAGAAAGCGCTTGATGCAAAACAGTTTCAGATTTTAATATTTGTTTTTTGGAACACACTAATTTCTTTATGGCTACTTTTCTGGTTTTATTGCGTGTCTCATTGGTAATATTTCTGTGCTATAAAATTGCACACTTTTAGGTTTCCTCGAACTTAAGTTTCTAAAGACATAAATACCACATGGTCCCTTTTTAAATCCAAGACCAATGCAGCTATAAAAAGCAAACAATTTTTATTTTATGTCTATTTATATCATTTTTATTTTGGATGAAATGGTCCTGACTGGGCATCGAAAATTTATGTTCAAAGGCAAGAATTCTACTAGAATTTTTGCACCATTTTTATATTTTGTTATTTATACGACAGAAAAAGTTAGTGAAACAGTGTCTTGAAAAAATAACGCAATCTCTTAATAAATATCAGGAAATCCTAAAATAAAATTGGGAAATTTAAGTTTTTAGTAAATATTTTAAATCGCGGTCGAATTAAGTAATAGGGCTGATTTTTTCTTTTTTTGTGTACTTTTTTAATATGCAAAAAATTTACTGAATTACTTTATTTTTAATATTATGAAAAAAATAATTAATATTATGGTCAAATTTTAAAAAAGTTAAAAAGATTGTCTTTTGATCTTCTTAGTTTAGAATATACATTATTTATATGTAAGGAATGCTATATATTTTGCAATAAGTGTCTATTTATATACTCTTTAATACACTTTTACTGAAATTTCTTAAAAAAACTGGTTATTGTTATTTTTATAAGAAAATATTTTTACAGATAATCACACCATTTTATAAGTTCAGCTGACACTGCAGTTTAGAAATCGATAATTGTTCATTGCTTAAAAAAATGTGCTTAAAAGAGACTCGCAAAATATTATTTTCTACGAGTTAAATAAATGTTTCTACAAATTGCATTTGTTTTCTCTTTAAAGTAGAAAAAAATTAACACTGCTCTGTGCATAAACATGGCTGATTTATAAGTTTTAAATTGTATAATATGTCGATCATGTAAAATTTACTTGAAAGAAGCTACCGCAAAATTATTTTTTGATGAGTTACAACTAATATTTTCGTTCCAAACTTCATATTGCTTGAAAGTTGAATTTTTATACTCCAAAAAGGTGGAAAAATTCAATAATTTGGTTGATAAACAAACCGGATGCCACAATTTTAAAAAGCACAATTTTTCAACCTCGACTTTACATTTTTCGTTTCTAAAACTGAAAAGAAAAATATTATACGTGCGTGTTGCTATGGAAACGAAATCAAAATTTTAATGCGACGTTTTTCTAAATTTTTAAATGTTACTTAATATTTCGAAAAATTGAAATGTTTGGAAAATTTAAATGGGAAATTTTTCTTCCTAGGACGAATCTTTTGATGTGCTTTCGAATCCTAGCTAACTCTGGTTGTGGAGGAGACATAGACATATGGAAAAATTTAACAGTATCTTTAAACAGTATTAACAGTAACTTTTCCTTTACAAAACTGAAGCATCTAGTTTTTCAATTTCATTCGTAAGATAATTTCTAAAATATTCTGGTTATTTGGGGATTTATTTTCGTCTTACGTTTTGCTTCATTATGCACTGTCTCAATTTCAATAAAATCTACATAAAGATTTATGAGCTATCCCTATTTTTGTGATTTTTCGTTAATGTTTAAAAATCAATGAATTAAAATTTTTTAATCTCAATGGTTTACATTTGAATTTGTAAAATAATTTTTATTTTCAGTTTTCAAAATATTAAAATTAAAAATTTGTAATCCATATCTTGACTGCTTGTTAAAAACTGTGGTTTATAATATCTTTTTAATCATCATGTTCCAGTTTGTCGAAGCATAAAGCAATTAAAAATATTCAATGGTTACAGAAGAATATTTATATTTTCTTATGTAATTTTTAAATAACTTCATACTGCTTTTATATACTGAAATATTTTATTGACATTTGATCAAAGAAATATATAATATATATATTTCCTTGCATTTTTGTAGCATCGTGATTATGCATTTTGATTGCGGGCAAAGGTTTGGCATGGCTTGTCTCTCTACAGTCATTTTTGCACACTTTAGGCTACTGTTTAATGTGGATTTCGAACCATTAACAAACGTCTATTCCACCTCGAGGATTCGAATATGAAGCCTGCGGTACCGAAGGCAAGAGCGCTAGCCAATTAACCATCAGGCTGCTTGCGGGTAAAAGAGATGTTCATTTAAATAGTTTTTGTTCATTTTAAGTAGACAAACTAAATGTATCAGTTTTGTAAGGGAAAAGATCTATACTATTAAAATCTGTCCCCGAATCTATGTGTTCCTGTGTCCTCTTAAATCAGAGTGAATTGAGAGTTGCAAAGCCAAAAGATTTATGTTCTGTTATGTTAGAACTACAGTTATATTATGTTAGAATCAAAAGATTTATGTTCTGTTATGTTAGAACTATAGTTATATTATGTTAGAATCAAAAGATTTATATTCTGAGAATAAAATATCGCCCAGTTAGATTTTTCAAACTTTTTAAGTTTTCGAAATATTAATTTAAATCTAAAAAATGGCGCATTAAGCATTAGGTTTTCTTTACTATTAACAGTGCATTAATTTATAATCAAAGTTTAATGCAAAGCAAATCCAGAAAAAAAATAGATTGGTTTAATTGCATTTTCATCCAAATTCAGAAATGGTTAGTTTATTTGTTACACGGAAGTAACATCGATCTTCTGACTAGCTTAAATAATTACTTAACCATATTCCATTAGCAGAGTCAACCGATTAATGAATTTCCATTTATTTATCCTCTTTCTTCGTGACCCGAAGCGTGAAAGATCACAACAACCTGCAGCTCTTCTGATCACCCAACGTGCGAAGATGCACACTGTAGCTGTCGAAGAAGAATCTTTAGTCTCTCCTGAAAAAAGTATATGATTGAAATAACCTTGAAGCTCTTTCTAAATTGAGATTAATCCACTTATATGCCGTGAACCTGTTTCATCGCTATTTCTTTTTGCATCGACCACTAAACTCATCTTTCCAGAATCTTTCCGGAAACCTTTTCCCAAATTCGATGCACAAATGAATCTGCTCACGCAAGCTCCTCGATTCAGGAGAAAGTAGAGAAAAAGTTATTAAAGGAGTCGATCTCTGAACCTTGGCGTGACGCTCCCTAATAATAAAATTGTATTGGATTTTGTGGGAAGTGCTTTGAAGAAGAAGCAGGATCGCAGACCTTGTTCTTCTTTCATAAGGTGTTAAACTAAGACACTTGTATAGAATAAAGGCACTTGTATAGAATGCAAGCAAGGCACTTGTATAGAATGCAAGCAAGGCACTTGTGTAGGATGAACTATTTTAAGTCCTGAATCACCTCGTTATATACTTGAACGTATTTGGGTTGAATTTGAATTCTTGAATTAAAGGATGGATTATTTTAAATCAAGTTTAATTAAAGTGACACCTTCTAAAGTCGGTTTTAAGTGGAGGTTTGATTGCAGGTTTTTTTTTCTTTTACAAAATGTTAAATCAAAAACATTTGAATAGAATGAACTAATTTTAAAAACGTAACCCCCTCATTATATATTTGAATATATTTGGATTTAATCTGAATTCCAGAATTAAAGGATTGATCATTTTAATTCAAGTTTTATTTAAGTGTTGTCTTCTAAGGTTTCTTTTAGAGGTTTGGAGTGGAGGTTCAGTTGCAGAGGTTATTTTTCTTTATATGTTAAATCAAAGAGTTTGCACAAAATGAGTCTTTTAAGCCCAGAATGACCAAAGTTAAGGCAAAAAAATTGCAAATGATGAATGTTTTTTTAGGGCCTGAAACGAATTGTTGCATACTTTAAGGGAATATGTTGAATTTTGCATAAATACTGTATTAGTGTGTATTCAAAAATTAAAAGATTAAAAATTTTAATTCAGACTTTATTTAAATATTGTCTGACCAGATAATGCTTGCTTAGGTACATGTGCTTAGTATGTATTTAGTTTCTTTTTAGTTGGAAAGTTATACCAACATATTATTCATACACAATGTTATGTCATCCTTATAAAAAATAACCCAAATATACGTTTAAATAATTAGCAATTTATGAGCAGTTATTTTTTTCTTCATGTAGCTAACTGACATTCTATTATGTGAATTGCTTTTCTGCCAACATAAATATAATGAAAACCATTTTGTCCTCCATCAAAATTTATTTAAACAAAATCATTTATTTTTGTACAAAATTATTTCCTTTGAGTTAATATATTAAATTCTGAAAATAAATTATATAATGTAATTAAAAACACTTATTGTCCCATTAACAATGATAACATAATAATTGTTTGAATAACTATTGTAATTAAATTATGATTTTGCTTTGAAGCTTTAATTATGAAATTTGCCATTTAGTTAAAATATAAGTAATATTCAGTTTGTACATTTCAAACAATTTTAAAAACATAAATTTAATAATGGAAGTTAACAATTTTACAAATTTATGTAAGCAATTTAACAATGACATACAAATAACTATAAGTTTATTTATCCGTCTGTTCAATTAGACTACACAGTATAATAATTTAAAAATTCAAGCGATTTTAAAACGCATGCATTAATGGATACTGCACAACAATATCTTTTAATCAAATTTGAATCTAGTTCTTTATATGACTTATTTTTTATTCTTTATTGACACTTTTTATGACTTTATTGACTTACGATTCTCGTTATTTATTGGCTTATTTATGAAAATGTAAAACATCTTTCAGTTGTTTTTATTAGAACTTTGAAAGGATTACAAAAACAGCTAAAAACACAAACTAGTATTTAAATTCAGCTTTTAGAAATAGAAATATTGCTTTAAGGGTAACCCATAAATCAAAAGCTGCTTTGTTTTAGTTCAAATACGTAATATTACTATTGTCATTATGAAGTATAGTAATTTTCCTTAAATGGAAATCCCATGTCCCAATATGAAGTAATTCACCAAAATCTTTTCATTTTAATTATTAAATAAATTATTATTAATGTGGCTGAATAATTACTGCTAATTACTTTATGAAAAATTTGTGTACTCTATCATTAAGTATTTTTATTTTATTATGTGAATCCATTTTTCCCTATAGCCCTGGTTCCATTAGTCCATATTTTCACTTAATCTATATTCAATGTCTTTCTAACACTTTTAGCAATTTCCAATTCCCTAAAATGATATTTTTGCTTCAGAAATTCGTAAGTGATTAATATGTGTTTTCAAGTAAGAGGTACTTTGCTATATATACCATCTCATTGAAAAATATGCAGTTGCCTCTAAACGAGCATTGTATTAGTCTCCATATTATCACAAGTGTATGATTTGAGGTTAATGATTACCCTCGCTAAGTGATTTAGGTTAATGCTTGTTAAATGTGAATGCATTAATGAATACTTGATGACAGCATTCGTCTTTCGACCAAACTAGCTGGTTTAGTATTGTGAAGAGATTGAATTTTTTCTTGTCTAATAATGCTCATCATACTTAAAAGTTAAGTTTGCCTTATAAGTGTGCTTCATTAAGTATTTCGAACTTAAGTAATGCACATAACTGATAAGATGATGATGAGATGAGATTCCAAAGGGTGCAAAGCTATATATAATTTTAAATTTAATTAACAATTTGTGATGTATTGCATTTAAATAAGATGGAACTTGTTTTCTTGTTGAACATAATTAAAGCATCTTTATGTTACATCTTTTAAAAGAACGTTGCTTATATCATTATATACATTAAACAGATTATATATATTTTTGTTGTCGATAACTTTATCTTGTGTTAAGGAATAGATTTTTTCTTCTTCAAGTTGTATATTTCCTATTTGTCTATGTTAATTTCTCTTCTAATGTTGTGTCACTATATATATCTATATAACGTTTACGACAAAATACAGAAATGCTTGTATAGGCTGCAATTAATAATATTTATTCTGAATTGTGAATCAAAATATACAGAAAAAACAAATCATACACATGAAGGTAAAAATCCCAAGTATGAAATAGGGAAAAATCCTAATAGCGTAATATGAACATCAGGCCAAATAAATATGGAAAAATGGAATGTAGGGATAAATTTTATTGGCATTGAAAGATTAATTGAGAAATAGCATTTCTCAATTAATCTTTCAATGCCAATAAAATTTATGAATGGCTATAAGTAAAATATATGTAAAGTACGAATGGTTATATACTTTATATGCTGGCGTGGCCATTATTCCTGACTGTGTCCTGTGTTCTTCAGACACTTTTATGGATTTTACAAATTTGACAAGCTGCCTTGCGCTATTTTTTATGAACTGTTCTCCAGACAACTTTTATAGCAAGAATGGTTTTTATTGGGCTGTCAGAAGGCTCATAGCCGATATGGCCTCCGTCCCGACATAGGCAAAATTATTCTATATAACTAATTATACAAATGTTAAATATTTCCCATGATAGTTTGTTATAAAAAAGTGATGTTTCATGTATTGTTTGATGTTTTATAATATTACCATAGATTTATAAAATATCAAACAATACACGACACGATTGCTATATATTACCATACATTTCGAGATAAATTATATTAGAATACTATGTTTGATGGATCAAAAATATATTTAAATTAATTGAACAATTTTAGTAGAATAAGGGCATATTAAATGCTTTGATTCTAGAGAAAGCAATAAACTGATAAATGTTTTCAAAAATGATTATTAAATTAAATTTTAAAAATACCAGTATCATATGTCATATTCTAATTAAATAGGTGATTTTGTGTAATATTGTAAGAGAACTCAGCATTTTAATTATTATAGGCTGGGTATTTGATTTTATTTAAGTTTATATTACATTTGACTAAATATTTATAAAGGATAAATTTGCTAAGAAATGAATAGATTTGAATTTCTCTTATAAAGTTTAAAAAAATAAATTACAAGCGGTATAAATATGAGTCTTATTATAGAAAAGATATAAGTTATAACATTTATACATGTAGCTAATATAGTATTTGTTAATATAATAGATTTGCAGTAATATTTCTACAAAGCTTTCTTCAATAACGAAGAAGCTAATATTTAAGAAAAACAAATAAAAACAAACTTTAAATTATGAAAATTCTGACAAAAATATATTTTCCTTTTATATAAAAATCTAGTTAACTTCGGCAACCAATCCTGTAATGAAATAATAATTAATACTAACTAAGAAGCAAACTTAAATTTTGCATGAGAAAAAAATAATATAAATTATTAAGCGGAAAAGTTGAATGTGATTATTTAAAATTATGTTGTCAAGTTTCATGTAAAATTAATTAAAAACTTTTTATTTTTAATACATGTTTTAAATTGCTGCAATATTTTGTTTCCTTTGTCACCATGATACAGTATATTTGAACTCTTTCTTTTCATCGAAATATATTAAGCAATTAAAATTAAATTACTGCTTTTTATTACTTATGAAAAATCTATATTAATATAAGGAATGAAATATTCTTTATCATTATTTTATTTTAAAGTATTAAGCTTCATAAAAGAAGTCAGATTGCTTGTAAATGTATGAAGAATCTAAGGAAGTCAATTTTGTTTAGTTTTATTAAAACTTCTTCTGGTATGCCATCAAACATAATTGAAAATTTAGTTTTAATATTTTGCATGTCAGCTAGCTTCATAAACAGTAAAAACACCAACAAAGATATTAATTACTGCCTTTAAAAAAATAGTATTTATGAAAAATATTTTATTAACTATCGAGTAATTTGATGTTTTTCACAATATATTCGGAACAATTTACTTTGTCATCTTTTAACTAGTTATTATCGTTTTTTTTATTTCAAGATCAAAGCATTTACGTACTGTTTAACTTATTGAATTTTTTTTTTATCGATTTTCTGGTGCTGCGTTAGGAATTAATATTTTTCAGAATTTTGAACACGGAGTATTTTTCAGTCCTGATTCTTTCGTTTTAATTTACAAAATTCTCTGTACTTAGAATTTTGTGGTCTTTATTATGTATTTGGTGGTCTTTGTTTTGCTTTTTTATCGGCATTTGATTATGAAAGTTTTAAATATTTTGCTTAATTGAAAAGATTTTTTTAGGCACAAATGATTATGATTTCAATGGCATGATATTAATTTTAACAAAGATTCGCTTTATTGGCTTTGCTGTTGTATTCAGTTATTTAAAGATATAGTAAGATTTATTCTTTTCAATATAAAATAAAAAAGCTGAATTATTAAAGAATACACAAGTGAACTATGAAAGGAACTTTTTTGAATTAACTGAAGTTCTATAAAATATATATTTCCAAGTATAAAGTTAAATAAGAATATTATAACTTATATCATCTTATTACTTATATCATGCTCTGTCTATTTGTATATTTTGCTCGTATATAGTTTTTGCATTTTTAAGAAAATCTTAAATAAATAGAAACATCCCAACAAAATAGGGGTAATTTTTTTATAAATATAAACGGGGACATTCTGCTATCCAAGCAACATGAAACATTAATGCTGCATTTATAAATGACATAGATAATGTATCCACAATGTGATGATAGTCTGAGATGTTCAAATCAAGAGATATGTGCTTAGAAAATGAACCCCGTGGAACATCTGAAAGACCATCCTTGAAAGTTGTTCTGAAAGCAAAAATTGAAGCTACCCCACAGTAACTGTTAGAGATTTTTCTGTAAATCTTGGAGTAGGCTCATCAACTGTTTCGAGATATCTTGTTGTGCTCGGAAAGGTGAAACAACTTGACAAATGGGTTCCACACTTGACAGATAGGCAGAAATTGCAAAGTTTGCAGATTTGTCCATTATTGAGTATCCTCTTAACGATGTTCTGAAGGCAAAAGTTGAAGCTAATCTTAAAATAATTGTTAGAGAATATACTGTTGAATTTATAATAGACGTAGCAGCAGATTTGAGAAATTTCAGAGTTTGGAAAGGTAAAAAAACTTGACGGGTTCCACACGTGTTGACAGATAAGTAAAAATTACAACACTGGCAGATTTGCAAATCATTGAGTATTTAGCATAGAAATTGTTCATTTTTGAACCGTATCTTACTTGTGATGAAAAGTGGATACTGTAGTGTAATCGTAGACGTTCATCACAATGGCTGGCTACATATGAAAAGGCTAAACACTCACCAAAACCAAGCTTACATTAATAAAGACAATGATGACAATTTGGTGGAATCAAAGGATAATTATCCATTACAGCTTCCTAGGAATAGATAAAATAATTAGTGCATAGTATTACTGTCAACAAATTGATATTTTACATCAAAAATTGTTGTCATCAAAACCAACGTTGGTGAATCGAAATGAAGTTATTATTTTCCATGATAACGCCAGAACTCACATTTCACAAGCCACACTCCAAGAACTGAGGAAGTTGAAAGTTGAGATTCTGCCTCCTCCACCTTATTCACCAGAATTGTCTCCTACCGACTGCAACTTCTTTAAACATTAGGAATCACTTTTATAGAATAAATGCTTTGTCAATCATGAAGCTGTTAAAATAGCCGTTACTCTATTTATTGACTCTAAATCAAAACCGTTCTTTGAAACTTGCATTATGATAGTTTGCAATTGATGGCAGAAGTGCATTGGTGTAATGGAGCATATTTTGATTAAATATGTTAAAATTATTTTTTTAAGACTTTTTAAAAATTTTGTATTCAGAAGTTCATTTAATAGGGAAGTAAATAAAGCTTTAAATGTATATGGAGTTTAAAAATAGGTTTTTGTAGTCATGTTTAAATATCAATCCTTTTCCTAAGATATTTGGATAATTTTATGTAGTATTATTTTTCAAGATATCATTTATTAGATTATTAATTAACATAATTTTTAAATTTTTATATTAATAATATAAATAATCACGCTTTATTATGTACAAATTTAATTTTAGTGGTATAAAAAAATATCAATACGTTACTAACGTGATTAATTATAAAACGAAAAATTAAGTATAAAATCTTATGGTGTATTTTTTTATTTGGTAATAAAGATCACAAGTTAACTGCCAAAAAATATTAAACAGGCATTTAACATACTTTAATTGATTGATTGAAATTTTAATTAAATAAAATAAAAATTATTTATAATTTTTGAAAGCATTCTGGACGATGTGTTTATCGAGTGTGTGGACGATGTGTTTGTCGAATACTTTTATAGTTATATTTTATTTTAAAACTCTCGAAAAAATAAAAATCTGTTAAATTAAACTTTAGATTTGCCTTTGCAATACAAATTACATGATTACTTAGAATTTCGATATTAATTTCTAGATTACAAAAGCTTATAGACGCTGACTGAGAATAATAAGTCTCAGATTACAGAGTCATTTTTTCTTCTGATTTATAATAGTAAGGTGCAATTGATGTCGAAGAAAATTCTTAAGATTTGCTGAGATAGGTTACTTACAGATTTGCTGAAAGGCAATCAAGAATTCTTCATACTAATCAGAAAAAGAAGAATGACCCAAATATATATGTATATTCTTTTTGCTTTCAGGGGAAAATCTGCTGTTCTTGTGATATATGTAACCAACACATAAAAATTGCTTTATGAACGGAAAAAAGACTATTTTTTACTTGTTTATATCGTAATGGGGTTGAAATTGAAGAAGTTTAGTGCTTATAGCACGGTTTATATCAGCTTATTAATTCATTTTACATACATAAATCTAGTGATTAAATGAGTCAGGATTTGGTATGCAAAAGTTATGATATTGGCCAGCAAATTCTGTAATTTGAAAGTCCGAGAATTTGACATTTTTTCTCAGTGGCTTGCAAAATGTTCAAAATATTTACTTGCATAAATGATTGATAATTTCAACTAATTTAAAATATTTGCTATTTCTTAATTCTTTAAATTCCTATTTTAGAGAAAAATTAGTAAAAATATTAATCAACAGTATTTTTGTGAAGAGAAATGATTATAAATTTTAATTTTAGATTCATAAAGCTAGAATTATTAAGCTTCAGCTTAAGTTCTTGTAATAGCTTAACAGGTGGGCTGAAACGTTCGTAGGCTGACACATAGATGACTCTACTAGTATTAAATCCGTATGATTTTTAGTTAGCCCTATGAGTTTCTGAAATATTTTCTAATGACTCAAAATGTTTGATGATGTATTCATCTTTGATTGGGAATGAATAATTTTACTAACATTCACATTGCAATGTAAAATGTCTGCGGACAAATGGTAATTATAGACCCTAAATATTTTTTAAACGATTTAAATTATAAGTTTAAAAACTGAAATAAAACTGAAAAATATTTACAAACTTTAATTTTAGATTAATAAAGATGGGATTATTAAGTTGAAGCTTTAGTTCTTGAAAAAGCTTATAGTTATAATTGGAGAAACAAAAGTAATTTTTTGGCCTTTTTTATAATATTTAACCTATTCCATTGTTTAGTGCCAGTAGTTACTGAAATATTTTCTAATAACTTAAAATTTTCAATGATATATTCATCTTTGATTGGATTTAATAATTTTACAATCATTAACATTGCGATTTAAAATATCTGAGGAAAAAATAGTGATTATAGTCCCTACATACTTTTTATCCGATTTAAATAACAAGCTTAAAAACTGTTTCAGATAAATTTTAACTAACCGGATCCTAAGTTAAATTGACTGTAAAAGTACATTCACTTGTAAAAAAATTTGGGTTTTTCTGTATTGGGAAAGAATTGTTCAAGTAATTTATGGTCAAGTCTTTTGTATTTACGGTACTTTTTGGTATTTTATCGGAGTCAAAGAACTTGGTCAATAGGTCCAACCCTATAATTTACAACCGTTAAGCTATCTCTTTGCAAGGAGTTATAGCTACATCTGCGAATATATATGTCGGCTTTTTCTTGGGTAATGATACTTATTTCTCTTTCTAATGAAAGATTCTTTGAATTTGGTGTGAAAGAAATCATCCGTTTTTCATCTGATTTGTGAAATTCGTCACATTAAGTGATTTAAATCGTACTAAATTTTAGTCTACGATATACTTAAAGAAAATTGATTCATGTATCCTGGATTTGATATTTTATTTTTAAACGTTTTAATATGTTTTGTGGGTATATTTTTGAAATGAATATAAAAATTCGTTTTTCTTAATGTTTCATAATTTTCCCTAATATATATAAAATTTCATAATTTTACCTAATATATGAAGCTGGAGCAAAGTAAGTTGTTAAAAAAACTAATTTAAATAATATCCTTTAAGATTTTACAGAAATAGTAAAACAGTTATGATCCTTCAACCTTTTAATAGGATTGTTATGTAACACAAATCTCAGAAACTCCCTGTTTGTAGAATTAGTGGTACAATTCACAGTTGTAAGAGAATGTCTTTATTCAAGAAATACTTTTGAATCTCCATTTTACCATAGAATTGTGTGTTTACATTTTTTAAGAAATTTCTTAGAACACTACCAAACAAAGAATAAAGATAATGTATTCAGCAAAACTAATTTTGTTCATTTATTACCAGAAAAACTAACAGAATAGCACCTATATCTATGATTGTAATTATAAGTACAATTTGCAAATTATATTTTCATTGAAATTCCATATTTATGATGATGAATCCTTTGAAACCTTTTAAAAATAAATATTAGTATTAATAATACTAATCAAATATGAGTTCAAACATCGAATATGAGTTTATTAGATAAAGTTAATGTTTAATACTTTGTATAAGAATTTCAATAAGACTGGTGTATATATAAATTACAACATTTGAATTTTTGCCACAAAACATATTTAAAATTAAAATTTCATTATCTAGGATAATAGAAATAATTTTACGATTAAATAGGAATGATTATGTGATTATAGTAAGAATAATTATGTGATTAATTCTGTTTGCAAAACCAATCATATAAATGAAATTATTCAGCTGCTTAATTCGGTATATTTTTGATATGTATTATGCTTTAAGGAATAAATAATTAAAATATGTATATTTTGTCAATAGAGTTACAGAAATCCTTAATATAAATAATAATAAGAACTTGCATATTCTCAAATACTGCCATCAAAATCTTAAACATAACATCTGCTCTTATATTGTCTTTCGATTGATTTATTATAATATTTCATGTTATTAACCATTTGAAATTAATTAATAAATTAAATAGTTTAACTACGTTAAATAGCTGTTCAGATGTAAGAAAAAAGTAAAGATTTATTATTCATTTACGCTTCTGATAATAATCTAAATGTTTATAAAAATAAAAATAATTTAAAAATCCCCCTTAAAATTATGTTTTGTACTTTTCCTTTTTTTAAAAAATACATGGTGAATTTATCGCGTTAATGCTGAAACGCAAGTAGAAAAATTAGTTAGCAAGTTAGTGTTGTAATCAATTAAATAATCATTACTTAAAATCGTGTTTTAAGAAACGTTTCTTTTTATATTTTAATCGTATAAAAATAAAGGCCTAAATTTAAGACTGACTTGTTTGTTAAAGCAAAGTAATGAAAAAGAATTAATTTAGTAAAAAAAAAATTAAAATATGCAAATTTGCGTGATAACAGAAACTTTGTATCGTTATTTAATTTGAGTTACACGCAATTTCTATCCCTGACCTATTTAAAACTAGCTTATAACTTGGCCAAAAGCATGTTGTTAAAATTTGTTTTCTGTTTTGTAATGGATTTAATACATAATATAGCAGAGAGAAATGAAGGCATATAGATTATTAAAAATGAAAATTTTTCTTCTCCTAACAATGGTTTTCATTGAAAAAGTCTTTCAACATCCCTAGCTTAGTAAATTTTCTATTTAATTTTTGGGGTAATAAATATGAGTTACATTTTTGGAAGAGACTGGAACATTTTCTATTAGTTTTAAACCAACAGCATCGTACATTATTTTTATTTTAAAAATATTACTTTGCTTTGAACAAACACATTTATTAAATGTTTCAAAACACTTTAAAAGCACCTGATATTTTATTTCTTACTACAAAGTTAGTGGCTTATTCTTAAATGCTTTCATCCGTTGTTTACATTTTTAAAAAAATTTTAATATCTCCATTTTTTCTGTTTGTTGAAATTTATTAAAGCTTTAACTAAAAGTAAAATAACTAAATTTGCGTAGTTTTATTTTTAAATGAAATATAATTTAGTCGTTTTAAATTCTAATCTACGTATTTATAACTTTTAAAGTCACCTGGTGGCAAAGTAGTAATGCGCGCTTGCTAAGGTATAAAGAATCCTAGATTTTCACTAGTGACATGCAGTCACTGCTTTAAAAATGAGTACATTAAAGAAATATAAAGATTGAGTGTCTCGTATAGAGTTTGAATCATTGGTTGGAATTTTCTGTAATATAACACATAAATCTGTGTCAGTTATCTATTGAATTCTTTTTTAGACCCCTTCCCATCGTCATAAGGAACATTAGGAATATGCCAATTGAAACAACAATAGGAATACATTATAGGGAACAGCATTACTTATTATAATTTGGTTAATAATTTTAGCTGGTCTAAGAGGACAGCTGTCCACCATCATAAGGAACAACATTACTTATTATTAACAGAAATATTTGGAACACGCCATAGATATCTATTACTTATTATAAAGTGATTAATATGTTCAGCTTGTTCATAAAGCCTCCTTTCCAACGTTATAGAAAACAACAATAAGAGAAACATCAGGAGCATGTAATAGGAAACAGTATTATTTATAATAAAGTGATTAATACGTTGAGCTGGTTCACGAAGCTTTCTTTCCAACGTCATAGGGAACAACATTAAAAGCAACATTAGGAACACTATTATTTATAATAAAGTGATTAATCTGTTCAGCTGGTTCACGAAGCCTCCTTCCCAACGTTATAAGGAACACCATTAAGATAAACATTAGGAACAAGTAATAGGGAACAGTATTATTTATAATAAAGTGATGAATACGTTCAGCTGATTCACGAAGCCTCCTTTCAACGTCATCAACAACATAAAAGAGAAACAGTAGCAACACGTAATAGGGAACAATATTATTTATGAAAAAAGGGATTAATATGTACAGCTGGTTCACGAAGCTGCCTTCACAATGTCTTAGGGAACAACATTAAAAGCAAAATTAGGAACAAGTAATAGGGAACAGTATTATTTATGTTAAAGTGTTTAACTGATTCACGATGCCTACTTCCCAACGTCATAGAGAACAACATTAAGAGCACCATTAGGAACAAGTAATAGGGAACAATATTATTTATAAGAAAGTGATTAATATGTACAGCTGGTTCACGAAATCTCCTTTATAATGTAATAGGGAACAATATTAGGACCCCTCCATAGGGAATAACATTACTTAAAGTGGTCAATAAATTAAACTGGTACCCGAGGCAACACGAATAAGCTATAGTGTTCATACATTAGAAAATAAGCTTTTAATGTTTTTTCTTATAAATGGTAAATTTTTTTCTGTTTCAGTTTCGAATTTTGAACGTAATACGATTTTGTGGATCAAATATCGAGTACTCCTTCCAAAAATTAAACTTACTTAAAATTCTTCTCTGATTTTACATGATTTAATACATTTAAATTCTTCAAAATAAGTTTCCAAGTTACTCAAGTCCGTCATGAAATTTTCGGAACGTGCTTTAAAGTTTACTATTTACACTTATTTTTTTCTTCCAGCTCGCTGAAAATATGTAGGAATTTCATCTCCGGATTTAATGCTGGAATAAATGATACATGCTATGCATGCCTGGTTTATATTACTTCTTCTTAAAAGCATATCGATGCAGGATTTTCTTTTTCTACGAAGAGATTTGTAATATAAATGCGAATCGAGAAAAAAAAAAGTTCAGATATTTCGATAAAAATTCTTTAATGGAAAAAGGCATGGAAACGTGTATTTATATAAGGCTACTTATGTTACTTTTCAGAGATTATGCTGTATTTTACATGTTTTCGTGTTTTCGAGAAAGGAATTAAATTTTTCAACGGAATAAAAAAAATGCTTTAGAATGCAGTTCTTCAACAAAATAAATATTGAAAAGCAAAATGAGATATTTTGATTTGTATGTAGTTTTTTCATTTGATTTACAGAGAATTTTGCTTTGAAAATTGTATTATATGTGCACGATGGCCCTGGTATTAAGATAGTATTTAAATTGTAAAATTGCAATAGAAAATAATTCCAGCCATATATTCAATCTGGTTAAATTTTAAAAACAGATTCGGATATTTTTTATGTTTGAATATTTTTACAAAAGGCAAAAAAAAAGATTGTAGTAATTAATTTAAAAACCTAATTTGTGAATTGATACATATATATTCAATTTTTAAAAAAATTATGACACATAATTGTTTTTTACATTTTTAATATGCAAGAGTTTTTAAACATAAGACATTAATGCTTAACATTATAACTTTAAATAATTGTAAATTGAGTTCTAATTAACAATACAGTTTAGTGTATTACATATATTCACCTGTATTTAGTAAGAGAACTAAAGATTTTTTTATGTTTGAATATTTTTATAAAAGGCAAATAGATTGTAATAATTTATTTAATAAACCTGATTTGCAAATTGGTAGTTATATATGCAATTTTTAAAAAATGATGTATAATTGTTTTTTACATTTTTAATATGCAAGAGTTTTTAAACATATAATGCTTAAAATAATAAATTTAAAGAAATGTAAATTTAATTCTAATTAACAATATAGTTAAATGCATTATATATATTCGCTTCTATTTTAGTACTTAGTAAGAGAACTAAACAATAAATAATGAAATAATGATACTAAAGATTAACAAGATCTATCTTCTGTCTAATTTGAATATAAATTTGCTTCTTTATGTGAGTTAAATATTTAAAAGAAGCAGATAAATAAAGGATTTCTTTCCATTAAAAATTACATTAGGTAGCAGTTAAAAATGAGGGAAATAGTTACACATGCTGTAATTAACCTTACAAGTTAAACGGAAGAAAAAGAGGAACTTTAAATTTACATTGTGCGTGAATTAAAGAGGTGGTTAAGGAGTTTGAAAAATTAAGCTGTTAGCGAAGATTTTTTAAAACATGCTTACATCAATTAAGTGAACGGAGATTAAATTGAAATTACGTATACTTTGAAAAGAAAATACTTATATAGTACTGATAAGTATTAAATATATAATATTAATACGTATACTTACTTATATAGTATTAATGCTTACTTATAAATCAGTATAATAGTAACATTTAAAAATATTATTATTATGATACTTTATATCATTACAATAATAATAAGTAGTAGTATTATAATCATTATAATACTACTACTTATTAATAATATAAAAGCTGTAGTACAATATATGTATTATATTATAGTGTGCACTTTGGGCAACCAGATTGTAATGGGTGTAGTTGATTAATGGTGTTAATGTCAACAAATGTGGTTAATTGTGATTGATTTAAAATCTAATATTTTCATTCTTATTCGAAAAATATTCGTTTCGTACTCCAATGTCCCCCCTTTTGTTGGTAATTTTCTTCTAATTAAGATATTTTCAAATGTTTAATTATTCTTGTACCTTCCAAGTGACATTAAGATCAGCAATTTATAATTCTGGAAACAATTTTAAGAAAAAATTTCCTCCAATTTGTTTCTATCATTTGTTTCAAGTGCGAAGAACAGTAAAGGAAATTATTCTGTCCACAAACATGGAAAAGTTACTCCTTCCTGGATACACAATTCTGAACACATGATAAATAAAAGCATTTTAAATAAAAAAAAATGATAAATAAATAAACACGACAAATAATGATTTTTTAAATTTTTTACATATTTTTGTATTAGATTTTAAAACAAAATAAATTGAGTATTCATTCACAAATATAAATCGTTTAATGGTATATGAGGCCCGCAGATTGTGAAGTCTTGCTTTAAAGATAAGATTTTAAAAACCTTTTTGATTTTAAATCTATATCTAATATTTTCATTTATATTCGAAAAATATTCATTTCGTACTCCAATCTTCCACCATTTTTGTTGGTAGTTTTCTTTTAATTAAGATATTTTCAAATCTTCAATCATTCTTGTATCTTCCTAGTGACATTAAGATCAGCAATTTTATTATTCTCAAAGCAATTTTATTATTCTCAAAGCAATTTTATTTTTCTCAAAGCAATTTTAAGAAAAACATTATACTTTATATGTTTCTATCATTTGTTTCAAGTGCGAAGAACAATAAAGGAAATTATTCTGTCCACAAACATGGAAAAGATACTCCTTCATGGATACACAATTCTGAACACATGATAAATAAAAGCATTTTAAATAAAAAAAAAATGATAAATAAATAAACACGACAAATAATGATTTTTTTAATTTTTACATATTTTTGTATTAGATTTTAAAACAAAATAAATTGAGTATTCATTTACAAATATAAATCGTTTAATGGTATATGAGGCCCGCAGATTGTGAAGTCTTGCTTTAAAGATAAGATTTTAAAAACCTTTTTGATTTTAAATCTATATCTAATATTTTCATTTATATTCGAAAAATATTCATTTCGTACTCCAATCTTCCACCATTTTTGTTGGTAGTTTTCTTTTAATTAAGATATTTTCAAATCTTCAATCATTCTTGTATCTTCCTAGTGACATTAAGATCAGCAATTTTATTATTCTCAAAGCAATTTTAAGAAAAACATTATACTTTATATGTTTCTATAATTTGTTTCAAGTGCCAAGAACTATAAAGAAAATTATTTTGTTCACAAATATGACAAATATACTCATAAGAATTCTGATATATAATTTCGAATATAACAGCATATAATAATTTTGAATATATAATTCTCTGGATATATAATTCTGAACACGATAAATAAATGCTCACTAAAATTTTATTTTATAATATCAAATAATTGTTTTACTTTATAATAATTTCCAGATTTTTTCTTACCATTCTGATCATTCTGTAACTTTTTAAAAAAAATTCTTATTCCAATAAATTAATTTATTAAGTGACGAAAGTTTGTTTTCTGATAAGTATTAAAAAAAACCCATTTTTCTAATGTTGGTATCGGTCTGAATGAAAACTTTCTTTGTGTGTGTATGGGTAATACTAATAAATGAATCAGTATTTTCTTTACTGATCCTTATAAATCTTCTTTATTCATCTTAACTCTCCGGGGTGAATTTGGCTTAGAACAACATAAGCTATGCGGAGTAAAATGGCACAAAGTAATGTTATTCTATTGAAGAAAAAAAAAGATATTTATTTTCTAAAACAAAGATCTTTCAATTTTTCTTTTGATAAATAAAAAAAAGTCATGCAAAAAAAAAAAAAAAAAAAAAAAAAGAAACGGGAAATAAAAATTAGACAAACGGGCTTCGTATTGGATGGATAATAATTGCTACTGAAAGGGGAAAAAAAGTTGCGGGGAAGAAAGTAAGTAATAAATTGTACTGTCAAGAAATAAAATATTGGGAACTATGTGGGTGGGGGAGTTTGTAATCTCGGATGAAAAATACTGAAGGGGTGGAAAAAGAATAGCAAAAGATTATGGAGAACAAACTGTAAACCGCAACAGAAGTAGAAGGGAAAAAAAAGAACCAGAGAATTGAAAAAAATCTATGTGTCCGAGAGAGAGAAAGGAAACTTTTTTTTTTTCAAGAAAGAAACTCAAAACCGGAACGTGATGCATTTTGTGACTTGCATATGCAATTTTAAAACTTTAAACATTCGCTTAAGAAGTGTCAGTCTTGGCGTATATGAACTGCTGCGTAAGGAGTGAAACCCATACATCTTGAAAATTCTTCAGTTAAGGAATCTTTAGGGGATTGTTTCAGTATTTACAGATAAGAAAGAAAAAGGAGTTCTTTTTCAAGAATGCAACCTTGCATTCTTTTTGATGATGGGAATTAAAAAAAAAATATAGTTCGTTGCATTTTTCTGGATTTTTTTTTCCAGTTCCAGCCGCTTGAATTTTCGTCATTCTTCCTTGTTAAGTAGACTAATAGCGGATTTGGTGTTCATCAAAATTCAACACGGGATCCTACTGTACACCCACAAGATAGACTGGAATTCCCTTTCGGAAATCTTTCTTTGGCTAACTGTTATTGGTTAACTGGCTGTTGGTCTTCAAATAACACAATTCAATTCACATGCATTTAAAAAGAACGTGAGAGAAATTAGGAAAGCACTCACACAGCTAGAACTATGACAGTGAAGCATATTTTCAAAACAAAGAGCTAGAACTAGGGCAGCGAAGCATATTTCCAAAACATACAGCTAATACTATGACAGCGAAGTATATTTCCAAAATACAGCTAGAACTATGACAGCGAATCATGCTTCCAAAACATATAGCTAATACTATGACAGCGAAGTATATTTCCAAAATACAACTAGAACTATGACAACGAAGCATATTTCCAAAACTCACAACTAAAACTATGACAGCGAAATATATTTCCAAAACACACAGCCATCTACCATTTTAAGTGGAGCTATCTAGTGAGAAATGGATCTTAACACCCATAGACTTTCTAACCAACCAAGCCACGATGATCCATTTTATAGAATGCATCGTGCATGTAATATATTATTCAAATAGTAATAAATAATGTACATTTAAGTCATATATTATTTTATATATTACTTTTTATTAACAAATACAAATGTTACTTACGCATTTTTAATTATTACATCAAGGTATAATAAAATGTACCACAAAGAGTCTCTCAAGAGTCTTCTGACAGGGAAAGAAGATAGATTATTGCTTTCATAGAAGACTTTCCAGTATTGATATGATATCTATTTGTACATTTAAATTGTATTTAAAAAACCGTGTACTGAAATAATATATAAATAGAGAGGATTGTCTAAATTGCTTTAGTCATGCTCCCTTGAAGATATACAACTAATATTTTAGTGATAATATCTGTTCTGTAAAATTTAGTCTAGTGACATTTTTTAGACCTACATTCTGATTTTCAAGATAGAAATAAACAGTGAACTTTTCTTAAACTTATACCACATTTTGCAAATATTTTATTCCTCTTTCATTGCTTCGCATTGATTGGTCTAATTATTTGAATCCTCAGTAATCGAAAAGCTAATCATCAGGGTATTTCTGAAAAACACTAATGCGTGATTTCCCAGAAGAAACTGAAAGAACTTTCCCAGAACACTGAATAATTTATTGATGTATTGATAGCCTCATTCCGAGGATCTTGTATTAAGACCATATAATAAAAATAGTACTTAATTTGTAAGTAATAAATAGAATCATCCTGAGGAAAGCATGCTGTATTAGTTCTGATGCATTTATTCAATATTAAATATTTGTTGCATATACAGTAAAAAATGCAAATAACCGTCTTTTCTACGTGGTTACGTAAGTTCGTCGTAATGCAATGTAAACATATTTATTATTCATCAGTCATCATTGAAATATTTTCATCTAGCACTGCCTAAGTGATTTTCATGAATAATTTTACACTGAATTCTACGGCCAACCTCATGCCTAATCAAAAGGCGGCGAGCATTTTATTTCTAAGCCTTTTTAAGAGCAGATCTTTATTTATGATCTCACTTATAGTATGTTCAATTCACATGCATTTAAAAACATTGGTAACATTTTTTAGATCAGAAACCCGAGTTTTGCAATGGTATTAACTATTTATATCTTCATTTATTGTTTTTCTAAGTGAAGATAATTAGCGAATTATTTTTTTTATAAATAACCTTGCTTATTCTTCATTAATAATGGAAATTTCAATAATTCTATACTTTTCAAACACGATACAGCCTTTTTTAATCTTTTTTGGAGTTAGATCCTTTCTGTAATTCTATAAGAATTATGTAAGGTTTTAATTCGTTTCTCTTATGAATATTTAATATATGATGTCGTGAGTATATGATTGGCTTGAATAGCAGTTACAAGATAATATTATGATTACTTTAACTATGACGAAACATACAAGTTTATATCGTCTCAATGTCATTTTATATTTCTCGTTTAAACATATTTATATTTAAAAGATATTTCATGTATATTCGTAATGGTATTAAGATGCAATCTTTATATACTTATTACTGTTCTACTTAAACTGTATTGATCTTCTGCGAAGTAACTATCTGTTAAGCAAGAGGTTGATACTGAGATTATTTACCGACTAGTCTACTGGACTTGTTCTAGTTTACTTTAAGACTAGGACGGTAATTGATATCAATCATTGAAAGGATGGGATAAGGGGGCACTTGACCAGAAGGCTATTATCCCTTTTTTTGACCATGAAGATCGTATAAGTGAAATGTGAACGACAGAAATAGCACTTGAGTTGAAAAATGAAGATGACTTAAGAGCACATTGATGTCCTCCCGTTTTAGTGTTACAATTATATGAGTATTTTAACTAGGATGAAACATACAATTTTATACCTTCTCCAAGCAATTTTTTTTTTCTGGTTTAAACATATTTATATTGTTTTAAACATCTTTTATTAAATTATGTTTAAAATAGAATAACATAATTTAATAAAAGATGCTATCGTAGATATTGATCTTCTGAGAAGCAACTGTCTGTTAGGCAAGAGGTTGTTACTGGTATTATTTAGCGACGTAGTCTACTGAACTTTTTATAGTTTACTTTATGACTAGGAAGGTAATTGACATCAATCATTGAAAGGATGGGACGAAAGGGCACTTGGTCGGAAGGCTATTATCCCTTTTCTTGATCATGAAGATAGTATTAGTGAAATGTGAAGGACAGAAATAACACTTGAGTTGAAAAATGAAGATGACTTAAGAGCACGTGTTATCCCGTTTTAGTGTTACAGTTATAGGAATATTTAAACTAGGGCGAAACATACAATTTTATATCTTCTCCAAGCAATTTTTTTTATTTCTGGTTTAAACATATTTATATTTAAAAGATGTTTCAAGTAAATTTGTTTGTTATGGTATTAAGATGCAATCTTCATATGACTTATTACTGTCTTGCTTCAATTGCTCTCCTCTTAAACTGTATTGATCTTCTTCAAAGCAACTGTCTGTTAAGCAAGAAGTTGTTACTGAGATTATTTAGCGATTTAGTCTACTGGACTTGTTCTAGTTTACTTGATGACTAGGAAGGTATTGATATCAATCATTGAAAGGATGGGATGTAGGAGCACTTGGCCAGAAGGCTATTATCCCCTTTTTTGACAATGAAGATAGTAATGTATAAGTGAAATGTGAAGGACAGAAATAACACTTGAGTGACAACATGTTACAATTAAATGAGTACTTTAATTAGGACGAAACATACAATTTTATACCTTCACCATGAATTTTTTCATATCTGGTTTAAACATATTTGTTTTAAACATCTTTTATGAAATTATGTTTGAGATAAAATATAACTTGAAAGAAAAAAAACACCACAATGGAAATGGTTTGAAAGACTTTCCTGCATCAAACAGCAGAATGTATGAAATGAGGTTTTAAATGTTACGCTTCCTTCGGGTAGAATTCGTTGAATTTAATGCATGTGAAGAAAAATTTGGTGGTGAAGCAACATTTCGTTTCCCTTAACATAATTTTTTTTTGTCTTTATAATATGTGTACTTATATTGGTGCTTAAGAAAATTTCGCTCGACTGAAACGCCCTAACCGGATATAAAATGAATAAAATACGAACTATATAAATTTGTCTCGAAGTAAATGGCTTTTTGCCTTTCCTTCAGAGAATTCAGGTCGCCTGTTTGAAGCAGAAGCTGATTTTCTTTACATTTTTGAAAGTCAACACGGCCGGAGAAAGTTTCATTTTGTTTTCTATGATATTTCGAATCAAGACTTTTTTTTTATTAAGGCTCTTTTGCCCCATAAGGGAATACGAAGGATTTCAAATCCTAGAGCAGAAACAACATAAATAAAAGAAATAAAAAAAAGGAACGAGGTACACGTGAAAAAAAGTGGTACTATTCCCTCCTTTTCGGAAGAAATACTTGAATTTTTCTGGTACTGTGTTCATGCCGGAGTTGGTAACGAAGAAACAGAATAACTGATGCTCCTCATAAGGAAAAGGACAAATCAAAAGGATATCTCGAGAAGGACACCTGTGTGCTGAAGGAATATACAAATGGAGAGATTTAAGGGCTTGTTAGTAGTAGTTTGCAGTTGAAGTATGTTGTAATGGGGAAAATAAAAATACAGATAAAAGCTTCAATGCTTTTTATTCTCTAAAATGTATCACTTTTTACGGATACTCGTTAAAAATGTATGAACTAGTTTGCATTTTATTATGAAGCACGTTTTCTAATTGTTCATATTCTAAATTTCAGCAAACTTAATATTAGTCCATATTCAATTTTTTTTCCTTATATATTTTAAAAATTCATTTACTCAAATTTATGTTTGCGTTGTCGACAGGGGGGGAGTGGCACAAAATAAATAATTTAATAAATAACACACACAAAAGTTTGAGTACGTTTTATAAAAATTAAAAATTTAATTAATAAAATAATTTTTAAATTTTAAAAAAATTAATTATTTTTACTTTTTATTTATATTATATTTTTTTACAGTCAATTTTTGTCATATACTCCATCGCTCCATGGGGCTTGTTGCTACAATGAAGAAGAAAAAATCTTAATTTGATGAACTTTCTGTTTTAAAGCTATAATTTTTAAATCATTGATCACATCTGAATGTAATATACAAGTATTACTGAATTTAATTTACAATTATTATACTTTTTAATTTGAACAATGTGTAAAACATGATATAGTAAGATAGTGTTACTTAAAAAGTTAAAAATAACACCTATTATCCAAAAAGCCATCACAAAAAATAAAAGCTTAAAGCTTAAATAATGCAAGACATCTGGTCTCTACTGTATATTTATATATCTTAATTAAATAGATGATGCGGTAAGAATTGTTCTGTAAATAATATTTCTTACTACTGGAGTACAAACTTTGAAGCATATAAAAATTTTAATTTGTAGCTTTGTTGTATAAGTTCCTAATATAGCATGTACCTTTAATTTTTCTAATTCCAATTAGTTCAGGACGAATCTGTAATTCAGTTTTATTTGCATTGCTACTCAACCTAATCAGGTTAAATATTAAGCATCTAATTATATAAAGAAGAGATAATGAACCTGTTGGGAGATCTATTAATTCCTTGTCATTCTTTATCAAGTTAAGAAACGAAAAAAATAGGACCGAATTAATCAAATACTTAATAAGTTGTGTCATTAATGTTGTATTTTTTTCCCACTCTGTTTCGATTGTATCGAACCAATTTATTACTCCAGTGGGAAAAAAAATGCTAAGAAATAAATAACTTAGGTGAAGATTCGAACAGTAGATACGCCCTGTAACTCCTTATCAGTCTCACAACATTAGGATAACAATTCAGTTAATAATAGTATTACTAATAAAAAATACCAATGGAGGACAGTTAATTTTACTTATCAACCGGTTTCTCCTGAAGGACGTATAAGAAAGAGGTCGCAATTTATTAACTAAGCCAGTTAGTGAGCTAGGTGAAGGCTGAATTATCAGGCCACACACGATCAAAAATGTCCCAAAATGCAAAAAATAAGGTGGAGTATTAATTAAAAAAGATTTATTTGGTTTTAATAACCTTGTGGAAAATAATCTCTAATCATCCTTTAAGATAATAATTTGTGTGGGAAAAAATGAATTTAGATTTGTTAATTTTAAATTGCAGAGTTTGGATGATTCATAGATACATGCATCAAAGAGTTATCTTTGAAATGTCCCTAAAGATCGATCAGTAAAATTTGAAAATAAGATCGATCAGTAAAATTTGAAAATAAGATCGATCAGTTGAATTTCTGAAACATTTAATTTATCTGAATAATAACATTTTATCGCCATTTATTTAAGAAGCAAAATATGAAATTCTACATCTTTCAATTAAAATTATAATAATTTTTAATTAGTTTTAATAAATTCCCATCTATAAGAACAATAATAAGAATACTGTGCATTTATTTTCAACACTTGGACTTTTTAACTTTGCTGTTGTTTTATTCAATATAAGGGATCTTAATTTTATAAAGAACAAAATATCGGTATAATTGAAACATTTTCGGAAAACGACCGAGTTACAGATAGATGTCTAATAAAAAACAGCATTAAAAATGTTTCTTTTTATTCCATTTATTTTAAATAGACTAAATTTTACGAGAATGTTTTATATTACAAATAATTAATTGTACATTAACATCTAAACCATATCAGACTTTTTTCCTGCAAAGTATAAAAAAAAGTTTTTGGAAAGGAATAGTTGTAAATTTTGTTGTGAGTAGTTGTGAATTTAGTAAAAAATAGTTGTGAATTTAGTAGAAAATAGTGAATTTAGTTGTAAATAGTTGTGAATTAAGTTGTAAATAGTTGTGACTTTAATTATGTATCATTTAATTCTTCGCCTTAATCTAGCAATGTGTTTTATTGATATATTATAAAAAGATAATATTTATTTATGTTTATGCTTTGATAATATAAATAATAATTTAGCAACTGAATATTTTTCAAGTCGCCACTCCAATTTTATAGACATGAGAAAATAAGAAATATTTTTCTTAACTCTTATCACCACAGAGTAAACTTCCAAACTTTCGGAATACATAGTTACCAAACTGCTCAGTAGATATTGGCTATTCGTCACGTATGATTCAAGGAATGCATCTGAAAACGAATTATTTATAACAAGCATTCAATTTTCATTTGGAGTGTTCTGGATAAAAATGTTCCTTCTTTGTTAGTCAAAGCAGTGACAAAAAAATTCCGAGAGTGTATGTAAAAATATATTTACTTATTGGAAATTTGATTATTATGCTGTTGTATGAAATTTATTTGACTTTGTTTTACGAAACTATTTTAGTGTAAATTCGTTACTTATTTAGTACCTTAGAGAATTTTAAAACTTACTGTGCATAACACTGTAGGATTTAATTTGCAAAGAAACTTAACTGAAGAGGCTGGTTTTGTAGAAATACCATTCCTATAAAATCCTATTATTACGCTTAACAAAAATAGGTTGAACAATGCAAATAAAATACTACCACAGCATTTATAACAAGCATTCAGTTTTCATTTCGAGTTCTGGATAAAGATGTTCCTTCTTTGCTATTGAAAGCAGTGATAAAAAATAGTAAATATATTTACTTATTGGAAATTTAATTATTTTGTTGTTGTATGAAATTTATTTAGTATAAATTCGTTACTTACATAGAACTTAGGAAACTTTTAAAACTTACGGTAGGATGTAATTTACATAGAAACTTAACTAAAGTTTTGTAGAAATACCATTCCTATTAAAATCCTATTATTACATTTAACAAACAATAATTGAGTAATGTAATAAAATACTATATAAAAAAATTATATGATTATGGTAATAAAATTTAATTACAAACGCTATTATAATAACCATATTTATTTAATTAAAATTGGCTTAACTTCTTTTCCTAATCATTTCAATTACTACTTAAGCTTTAAATAGTTAACTAAATGATGGCTATAATTGAAGTGAACCTTAATTTGTTTATATTTATCTTCTAATTGTAAAATTTATTAAATGATTAAGATAATAAATAAAAGCCTTTTCAGTAATTAGCAGAGAATACATTATTTTTTCAAATGAAAACATTTACCAACAAGTCTCTTTTTACTATTTTACATCTTGTGGTATTTAGGACATTAAGTTTGGGAATACTTTAACTGTAACAAAATATATAAAGAATGATGACAAAGACATTAAGAAGAGAGATAATGCATCTCAAGCAATTAGTAGTGTGTTATTTGCTAAGTGTCTGTGCTTAACTATTTGTATTAAAAAACAGTCCGTGAACATGAATTAAAATTTTAAACTGTGTTTTAGATATAACTAGAAAAAAATATCTTAATGATTTACAGAGCAAAATTTCTTTTCTTTTCTATAGTTTTTAAATGCATGTATTAGTAGCATAATTTGTTGTTGTGTAATTAAATGTTTATTGTTGTAATTTACCCTTACTAGAAAAGATGTCTTAATTTACCATTACTAATTTATTTAAAGTTGAACTTTATAGTGTCATTTATTATTGCCTGTACAATTATCCTTAAGCGTTATCGCTTAAGTTTTCTTCTTATTTTATTACTTAAGATATACTTTGTATTTATATTTTGGTTATTATACTGCTATTAATTTATAAAAAAATTTTTAAGTATTATATTTTTTTCAAATGTTTATAAATTGAGAAGTAGTATACATTACAATTAAAGTTTAAGATGCTTAAGATTTATCCTGTATGCCATTATCTAATTTTTCAATAAAAAATATAATAAAGTTCAATATAAATAGAAGGTTTAAAGTTCTGTATAAGATTTTTATAAGTGAAATAATTTTATAAAAAATACTTACAATAAATTGGGTGAATCATGAACAAAGAACAATTTATTTGTTGTAACATTAAAGCCATGATAATATATAGCTAAAGAAATTTACATAAGTTACATAGTTAAGGAAATGATATGTAGTATAAGAACTATTTAAAAAACTAATGATGTTAATTAAAATTAATGATGATTACTCAAGGATTATGAGACAGAATTAATTTACCATTTATTTTAAGACTGTTTTATGCATTAAAATCATAATAAAATCATGAAATGATAAATATTATACAAAATGATAAAATAAAATATTATTATTTCCTTAAACTTCTGAAAAAATATTCCACAATTTGATTATTTACTAGTTTGAAAGGAAATCAATCATTTTTCAAAACAGTATACTGTTTTTTACAATTGAATTGTCTAATAAATATTATATATTAAAGTAATATAACATAGTAATTTTCAAGAATATTTATTTGATGGTTTAAATTTAGAAAAAGGCTCAATTAAGATTTATTGCATCCTATTTTAATAATAAGGTATCATAGTAATTAAACAGTACTTTCATTTATAATTGATGAAAATTATGAATGAAAATAATGATTATTATGATAAATTTTTATTACGATACAAGTTCGTATTCTTCTTCTTCTAAGAATAAAAGAATTTTGAATACTTTAACAATGATGCTAACACTAAATTTGAAATCTTACTGTTCATGCGTATATTTAATTAATCATTTTAATATATCAAATTTAACGTTAGAATTAGCGTCATTGTAACGATATGCAAAAACACTGTATTATACAGATATGAATAGCATTAAAGCTATTCATATCTGTGTAATACTCTGTTCATCAAATAAATAAATAAATAAATCCAAAACGAAACTGTTTGCAATTTTTTTATATGTTTCAAGTTTAATTATTTTCTTCATCCTCTCTAATTTATGAAATTATTATTTCTTTTGATTGATTTTCCAATGGATTATTATATTATTTATTTTAATAGCAAACTAATCCATTGCTGAAACCGTTTTTCATAATTAAATTACATTACAATTTATAAAGAATAGTTTAGTTGACTTTTTTACCAATAAACCATGTTAAATACAATGATTTCATAATTATATTTCTTAGGAAAACAATAATAATTTTTAATACCTGTAGAAAGTTGTTTGTAATTTTAAAAAATATATCATTTACCAAAAGTAAAACTAAATTCCTCTCATCAACATAATATATCATAAGAAAAAATAGATTCAAATCTCTATTTGTAGTATTCAAACTCTGTAGATTTAAGTGTATTCATTTGAAAAGTTAAAACCAAGTTTCATCAGTCCTACCGATCTCAAGTGTAATCTTTTACCACAAAACCCCGAGTGCAATGAAAAAGGCATAAATGAAAGACAGGATTAAATAAACTCGGGAATCAAACACCCGAACAGTTTTCAGGCCGGGACAGAACTTAATTAAATATTAATTAAGCATGGGTAAGCAATGACCGCTCAGAAAAACTCCCAGTCGCCCACCATCAGCAGAGTGAGGGCAGGGAAAGTAATCACAGCAGAAGAGGGAGGCAATTTCATTTTGTGCTTCAAATGGGAATTTAAGTCGTCTCATTGATTTTCATTTGCAATTGACAAGCAAAAGTTCATGTCTGTGTTGCTGTTCTGTCTGAATCAATAGTCGTAGAGATTCTTTTACAAGCGGTCACGTATGTTGCAGTTCCTTTCTTTCAATACGAAAACAACGCTTCAAGACGGATTAAGCAGCTCTTTCATACATTTCGGTTGGAGTTGGAGGGAAGAGTTATAAGGATTTCAAATTAATTGAATGTGGGTGTGAAAAAAGCATTCTTCTAGTAAGAGAGGCTGGAGACTATATTTTTAAATTAAATCCACACCTTCATCCATTTTATAAAGTTACACAGAATTTAAAGTTACATCATTAAACACTTTATGTGATAGAGTAATTCAACCAAAGTTAAATTAATTCCGCACTTTCAATCATTTTATAAAATTACACAGAATTTAAAGTTACATTATTAAACACTTTAAACGATATAGTAATTCAACCAAAGTTAAATTAATCCCGCACCTTAAATCATTTTATAAAATTACACATAATTTAAAGTTACATCATTAAACAGATACAGTATTAAAAATTTTAAATGATATAGTAATTCAACCAAAGTTAAATTAAATCCGCACCTTCAAACATTTTATAAAATTGCACACAATTTAAAGTATATATACTACATACATTTAACATTTATATTTCTACCTAGGGGTGCTCTATTACTACAGAAGTTACCCCCTTTCCTTCCAACCATGAGTAGACTACTCATGGGCTATCCGTACAGCGGTGCAGGACACTTTTTTTCAAACAGTCAATCTTAAAATATTTAAAAGACGAGCACTTAAAAGAGTTATAAGATTCTAAATTGGAATAGTATTCCTTGTAATTATACAAGAAAATATTTTATATGTGACTTATATGACAGTCGTTTTTTCATACAACTAATTGGCATTATGATGGCCAATTGCTTAGCTCTTTGGCCATTGGTTCGAATCGAATGCTCAGGTTCGAAATGGCGGTGTCATAGATGTTTGTTAGTGGTTCGTAATCCACTTTTAACTGTAGGTCCCTGTTTAATTAGCCTAAATTGTGCAAATAATGACCAAAGTGCAAAAAAAAAGTGTGCGAAAAATGACCTTAAATGTGCAAATAATGACCAAACCAAACCTGCAGATCACATACAACTAACTGAGAAAAAGCAATTTTTCTCGAGAACTGTGTCAAATAGAAATTTTATTCCAACATGAACAATTGCTAATCTGTTAATGGATAAATATCAGCAAATGGATTCTAAACTGCTTACACACTTTAAATTATTACTTTTACACTTAGAACTAAAGTAACCAACTACCAACGGTACATTTAACTTTCATCGCATAACCAGGCAATGAGATATTACGCTGGGTTAATTTCGGGCAATTTTCTTCTCAATTTGCTATATATTTCCTTTCCTTTCTTCTGCAATCTGAAAATTACGGCTTTCCAGCGGTTTGGATCCCTGTATCTTTCGACGGATTCACTCTGAGCCCTTCAAGTTAAAATATACGGTGCTTAATTGTTTGGGTAATGAAAAGTAAAGGCAGGTTTCATTCTTCGTGACTTGCATAATGGATTTCAGATCGCGCAAATTCATTAAATGGGAATTAACTGAAATTAAACTATTTCTCGGCAAGATCTTCAAGCTGGTTGGAACGCCAGGATTTCGGAAGGACCCTGAAATCGGCCTTCAAAATTTAACGCGTCAAACTGATTGAGCAAATTAAGAGTAATAAGATGGAGTTATTTAATGATCACTGACATTGCCTATCGCTTGATATAATGGATGGAGAGCATTTCCAAGTACTCTTATGGAGTATAAATGGCTAGTTAGATTTATAATTGTGCATTGCGTACGGTAAAACTGTTGAGGAAGATTCAATGCTTTTAAATAAAGTCGGAAATGATAGAGTAATAAGTAATTTTTATGACAAGATTAAAGGAAAATAAGTTTATAAATAACATATTATTAAATAATTACAGAGCAATATAGATTTTGAAATATTTTTTATGTATTTAATAATGAACAATTGTGAACATTTATATTTACTACAAGATTGTGTTGCTGTTATTATTTTAAGTGATTCCCTTATTTAATCTAAAAGTATTTGAGTAAAAAAATTACTGTTAATTTAATGATATACTTTTATCTAAAAGTGCATGTTATTAGTTTAGGGGTTATGGAAATTTCTTGTTGTGATTGACTTATTATTATTAACTGACTTTTGTTATGAAAGAATAAATTGTATTGAAATTGTTATTTAATTTTTTTAAGTGTATGCTTCTATCTTTTGTTTGTCAATAAAAATTACAGCGGAAGATATAATTTTATACAAGCATGCTTAACAAATTTTACATGTGAGGGTATTTTCAGTTACAATTTGATATACTCAATATTTATGTAAAAATAATTTTATTAATATACTATTTAATAAAGAATTAAATGAAATTGTAATTATTTTATTTTTAATTAATTTATTTATTAGAATGTATAGCTGGTATTTAGTAAGGGAATTGACTCTTTTATTCTGTTTGTACAGCAGGCACTTTGTTATATTATATTTTGTATACACCATTTGTATTACATGCATGCATGCACAACGTTGCAAATAGCTTTCTTTGAATAGCGGACAAAAACATTTGATAAATTTGTGATGATTTATGCCAAAACTACTTTCTTTGAAAAGACATACAAATATTTAAATATTTTAAAACACTGTGAGGCTATTTACATTGAATTCATATCATAAATATGTCCCTTAAAATTTAGTTTCAGATTTCAACCCAATTTGAAGAAACATTTAATAGTCATGCTTATATCTACAAAGACATATCCTTTTTCATAACTTGGGGCTAACTTAGATTTCCATCCGACATATATTTTTATTAAAATGTTATAGGAATCCTGAGTTACGTCACTTGTAATCGCGTGGCAGAGTGGACAAAGCTACACAGGCTCTTCCATCTTATGGCAACATTCCATGGACAACAACCATGGCCACTTACATTATTTCGGCAAGAGAAATATTTTATCGCCATATGGAGCCGTGGTGGTGAACGTAACAACATCTCTCTTAATCCCGAGAAACCCTTTCGAATGGCAAGTGCAGTCGCCATAAAAGTAATAAACGTAAGTGGTCTTCTAGGTACTTAGGGAGATGCACGCCGCGCTAAAGAGGGAAGTCCTTCTCATCGGTTCACTAGTCCTTGGATAATCAACGACCCACGGTTATTCGATCTATGTTCCGATCGCAAGCCAACTGTGACCCATTACCAAAGTACAGTTTCTGGAATCGAAGGTGGTTGTTTAAGCTTCGGGAGACTTATACAAAAGGTTGTTGACGGGAAGGCTGCTTTTACCCCATCACTTAGACCAGGAGCGAGTCCTATAAAAATGGGAAATAAAATCCTTAGTCTTTCCTTAAGAATTTCGTTAAAAGAGTAAAAGGCTCCTGGGTTTCCACTACTCATCTAACGAAACAGGGAATTGTCCGTAATGATTGGATGGTTGGTCTTTCTTTCTTTTCCTTTTCTTTGTCTAGTTCTTTTATTCCAATTCCTTATTTTTTTTTCTCTTCTCTTTTCTTCTTCCGTTACTTAAAAGATCACCTTTTCTTAGTCGGTTTTAGTCGAACACTAATTTCGTTTACATTCCGGTGTATTGTTTGTTTGGGGATTTAAGCAGGAGTTTCGTTCCAGAAAATTACCACAATACGATATAAGCTCTCGAATCAATAAAACGATGGAAGGAAGAAGTTCTTGGAGTGTTTTCGGGGACTCTTTTTCGTTTGATGAAGTTTTCGTAATCCGAGTTCCTTTGGAAAATTAATTTAAACAAGAGAAAGACAATATCACTTTCGGAGCAGAAGAGATTTATTTTCGTGGCACGATGCATTTAAAAGACGCTGTTGCCTCTCAATGGAGGAAATTTATTCAAATTACTTCGAACCGACAATTTAAAGGCTTGATTAGTGGAAATGAAGCTCAATTTGATGAATTGCGAGTCACAAAGAGCGTAACGTAACGTAGATTTTTAACTGGTAATTCACTCCAGGGAAAAGAATCACTGCTTTTTAACTAAAATTCTAGACTCGTTAGGATTCTTTTTCAAGCTCTTGATCAAATTCTTCGAAGCGTAATGTTTTTGTTACATAGTAAATTTCGTTTCTGAGTGAAAGAATTATATGTTTTTGTTACATATAGAATAATTTATTGTTATTTGTCATGAACGGTGAAAGAATTTGCTTTGTAGGTAGTAAATATATCTTTCAGTCTCAATGAAGGAATTTTTTCAGTCATTCTTTAATAGATTTTAAAAGCAAAATTTTCTAGAAAATTTCTTTTGAATATTATTTTTAAATTATTAAGCATATATTTTAGAATTTACTTTTAAAATTAAGAGTGCATTTTAATATTTATTTTAATAATTTTAAATTATAATTATTAATATATAATTATTATTTATTTATTTTTAATAGAACCTACAAAAATAAAAACATTTAATGAAAGATGAATTGTGCATTACAAATAAGCTACAAAAGCAAAGAAGCTACAAAAATAAAAACAGTTAAGGAAAGATGATATAAGCATTGCAAATAAGCTACAAAAATAAAAAAAAATAATTAAAGAGAAATTGTACATTGCACATAAATCAACTTAAGTTCAGTGTGATATAAAATTATGCTACAAAAACTCAAAAAAGCATCTTTAAATTGAGGTATAGAGTTGAGACTGTATGTGTTGGTTATTAAAATTTTTTAATAAGCTTAATAATGAATAAATAAAATTAAATACAAATGCAAATTTTTTCTTGGAGGTTTATGATTGAAATGATGGCTTTTAAAGTTTAATATAGATTATTAAAATTCAAAATTATTTTATATTCGATGGAGAAATTAATCATTGAAAACCATATTGAGATTTCTTTCTGTGCTTAAATATAATAATTATTAGCTGTGCCTAAAAATAGTAAAAAACTTCTTTTTTTTTTTTTTTTCCCCTTTTGAAATCATAATATTCGGCATATTTCTTCCTGTAATGCTTGCTGCATAGTAAGATATGTGTTTTCATCTAAGCTGTCACATATCACTTTTATTATCATTGTTTCTTAGTATTTTCATTTATTCATATTCATATGTCTTGCTAAAAAACATTGAGTATCGAAATATAGTAAACATTTCCTTGCTCTTTATTTAGGTATATCTTAGCCACATTTTCGTGAATGTCGTATATAAAAAAAATTGGAATCAAAAAACAGTATCTGGATATCAATTACATAAAACAAAATACATACATTTTTCACTGTTGAGGTAAATAGACGGGTTTTTATCCGATTTAAAAAGTACTTTAAAAATGGTATATTATTTAAATAAGAAATTTCACGTAACCTAAGATGGTGGTAACTAAAATACGCTGAAAATTTTCACTTTTGATTTGTAAAGATTCCCAGCAAACACAAAGTCAATACTAATATTTTTCTTTGTAGGAAGTGATTTATATCAAGTTTAATATATACATCCAAAGTTTCAACACTCTCTAGTTTCGCTACTCTTATGTTTATATTCATGATGCTATTTTTCTCGCGATTGATTTTATTAGTTGTTTTTCTTACGCAAATTTTTTTTCACACACACACATATATATATATAATTTATTTTGTTTTCTTTTGACAATTTTTTGTTAAAAATATGATTTCTCCAAGCTCGTTTATAAGTGATCCACTGTTATTTAACAACAAACCATTACGAAAACAAAAATAATCTAAAATAATCGCCATTGAGAATTGTGAGTATTCATTGTTATTAATTAATAATAATATTCATAATTATAATTAATATTAATATTTATTTTTATTATTATTATTGAATTCATTATTATTAATCAAGTTATTTAAAACAAATAATTTATCCATTTCTTCAGCATTGCAATTGCTTTTGCCAGCTTGATTGTGCTATGATGGAAACAAAATTAAAAATGGTCACGAGATTGAATTGCTAAAGATTTATCATTTGTTTTATATAAAATATTTTCAACCAGTTTACCAAATATAATTCTATATTAATAATAAAAAATATTTATATTTAATAGGAATATTGTCAGTATGAAAGTGTACTTGTAGTATTTTCCGTTTAAATGTGTGTTTTGAAATCTACCAGAAACAATGAGCTTGCATTAAACGCAATAATTCACATAATCTATTCTCAGTTTTCTTTTCTTTTTTTTGTGCAACTTTATGTTTAATGATCTGTAAATGTTTGTTTTCGTAAAATGTTTGTTTGTTTTCATAAATTCTTTGAAAGTATTCGAGAAAAAACAAGAACTTAAATTTAAGAAGGCTTAATATACTTCTTTTGCTGTGCTTTCTACTACTTGTAACTGACAAGTAACTGATTTCACACTTGATCGCACGCTATGAATTTTCACATGTCCAGTTTTGTTTTTATAAAACCACCAAACCACCCACATACTTTTCTAAAACAACAATAGATTTTAAAAGTTCGTAGTTTTTTTATACATTTGCATGTAAAGGTAATATTGATTCTCGATTTCTTTTTGAAATCATGAATTACACTTATTTGAAAAGTCAGGAATGTGCCTGATAATAAATGGAATGTGTGATAACATTATTCGAGTATTCTCTGGCATTGTCTTCAAGCTGAGAATAGGAAAGAATGACAGTTTACCGATGTTTAAGATAAATGATATTCGCCATTTCGAAAACGATCCAGTTGAACTAAAAACAATGGTTATCTCAACATAAAATGGAAACGGGGTTTGAATATAAACGACCATTAAATTGAAATTGCTGGATATAGAATAAAAAAATAAAGCATTTTAAAAAGTATTCCCGCCTCGTATAATACATTTATTGGCTCATTCTCAAACATAAAGCACTTCTTTCCACAATGGTGTATGTCCCTTTTGCTGGACTCTGGAGAATTAAAGATCCCCTTACTTAATTTTTTCTGTTCCGTGCTGTTTCTATTTCGTTACTACGGATGAATATTTAAAAGGAGATTTAACTGTAATGCAAATATTAAGCATGTACATGTGTCATGCTTTAGAATCATCTGATACTATAAAACTCTTTTAACATATGTGGCATTCTTAACAATAAAAATTACAACTATGGCATTTTGCATTCCCATAATACCATTGACAATTACAAAATAAAAATTCATTATTAGCATTATTAATTAATTAATAATAATTAAATAAATTCATTATTAGCATAATATCAACCCTTATTTTACATACATTGAAATTAGATGAATATTTTGGGGTTTAACTTGAAATGTTGTATATATAAGACACAATAAAACTAAATTAAAATATATGACTTCCTAAACAATAAAAATTAAAACTATGGCATTTTGCATTCCCACAATACCATTGTCTAATTACAAAATAAAAATTCATTATTAGCATAATTAATTCATTAATTTCAATATTAGCATAGCATCAGCATTTATTTTACATTGAAATTAGATGAATATTTTGTGGTATGACTTGAAATGTTGTATATATAAGACACTATAAAACTCATTTAAGATATGTGGCATTCTAAACAATAAAAGTTACAATTATGGCATGTTACACTCCCACAATTCTGTTGACAATTACAAAATAAAAATTCATCATTAGCATTACTAATTAATTAATAAATTATTAAATTCATCATTAGCATATTATCATCATTTATTTTATATACATTGAAATTAGATAAATATTTTGTGATTTGAGTGAAGTGTTGTATATATAAGACACAATAAAAGTCATTTAAAATATGTGGCATTCTAAACAATAAAAATTACAACTATAACTTTTTGCACTCTCACAATATCATTGACAATTACAAAATAAAAATTCATTGTTAGCATTATTAATTAATTAATAATAACTAATTAAATTCATCATTAGCATATTATCATCATTTACTTTATATACATTGAAATTAGATAAATATTTTGTGATTTGAGTGAAGTGTTGTATATATAAGACACAATAAAAGTCATTTAAAATATGTGGCATTCTAAACAATAAAAATTACAACTATAACTTTTTGCACTCTCACAATATCATTGACAATTACAAAATAAAAATTCATTGTTAGCATTATTAATTAATTAATAATAATTAAATAATTCATTAGCATATTATCAACATTTATTTTACATACATTGAAATCAGATGACTTTTTTGTGGTTTTAACTTGAAATATTGTTTATATCAGTTAAAATATTTATGTATGATTAGATTTATATTCATGAATAAGCCATATTTTAACTAACGCTGTAAAAAATAATTTTGATATTGGGAAAAGAATTCTAAACAGATTTTAACCTTCTAATTTTCTAATTTTATTTCATATTAATTTTTAAAGCTCAGTAATTTATTACTATTTTATCTTCATTTTGGCTTATAGCAATCACAGAAATAATTAAAAATCAACTTAAATGAAAATAATAAAATTTATTTACTGAACAATTACTAAAAAAAAGAGTCATATTTGTGATATTTAAAGAGAGAAAACAAAACTTTTTCATGAGTTTCATGTTATTTTTTATAAATTTACATGATCAATTAATTTCAAATTATTGGTTTTAAAAATTGTATCTATATATAAGAGCAAAATTATAACTAATAACAAATTAATTATAATTTTTATATAATCACATTGATCAATTTTTTTATCACAATGAAAAGAAAAAGAATTTTGTGTTGCCTTATTTTGACGTACATCGTAATAATAATAAATAAAGTATGATATATTTTTTACTTTTCTAAGAAATTTCTTTTTTTTTTTAATATTTTTTTATTTTAATACATACTATATTAATGGAGAATTAATGAGATGTTTTTTTTATGTATTTCCATAAAATTTATATGTATACCGAATCAACAACAAGCGATATTCTTTTGAACAAAAAAGTTAAAAAAAAAATATCTAATAAAATATATAATATCCCTTTACAGATAATAAACTAAACTTTAAATTGTTGCATATCTTGTGTAAAATATTTTAAATTTTCATAAAATAACATATGTTTTTCCAATACATAAAGTATAGAAAACATGCAAATACTTTATTACAAAGTAATATAATTATTATAAACCAAATAAGAAATAATATGAGAATATATATAAAAAACTTATCTTCTGATATAGATCTATATTGTAATCTCAATGGCTGAATATTTTTACGATGCTTTTAGTTGAAAAGCCAACCTTTAGACCATAAGACTTATATATTCACATCAAGTATTTGCTTCTTGAGTGGACCCATAAATGATGTCCTGATAGTAAATCAGTTAATCAGACACGGAATCTCATGGGTAGTCTGGATTCTGCACAGTAGTGAATTGAGAAATACAGCAAATTGCTACGGGATCTTTTTGACTTCTTATAACATAAACCTATCTAACGTTATATATATGCGACATTAGTCTGCCTAGAAAATTGACAGGGTTGTTTTATCTTTATCTTCGTCTCATACGAGTGTGTTGAAAGAAACACATGTAAGACATTTACTTATGTGTGAGTAATATTTATTTACCACAAAATTTTTACTACTGGGAGGATATGATATGGTTTATTGCATAGAAATATAAGTGTATCAAATAAATTTATTATAAATAAGCATCTTAATTATTTGCTACGATCGTTTAGTTAAAAATATTTAAAAGTTACACATTTTTTGATGGATAATATTCAAAATTCATTTCGATGAAATGTACAGATATATTACTAGGTTTTTCTAGATTTTCAATATTCGATTAAAATATTCCTATTTTTATTTTGAACTTTACATTTAAAGAAGTCCATTTGTTTTTCTAGGAAGAAAAATGCTATATTTTGTTTTTTATTGTTTTGTAATTCTAAGACTACTCAACGATTTTTTTCAAACACTCAAAATGATTAATCAGATCATTAAAGTATAAAACTTTAAAAAGATTCTGATTTAATATCTCAATAGTTTATAAACATCGCTTAACCTGGAGCAAATTATTGATAAATTAATCCATAATATTTTAATCAAGCAACGTTATACAAATACCTTATCAAGTAAATGAAATTGTCTTGAAGTTTTATTTATTTGTTGTGCATGCACCAAGAAAATTTTATTCAATTTTGTGGCTGCCGTATTCTGACGTACATCGCAAAATCAAATTTAATATCGCAATTTCGTTCCGAAGACTGAGAAACAATAACCTTAAATGCTTCAAAATGAAAACCGAAAGGTGGCAAAACCAATTGAGTGAATATAGCGAGAATTGATATTTTCATGAAAGGTCTGTCACTGGCAATCAAACGAGAGCAACGCAAATCGGAACAAAGATTAAGGAAGAGTTGCCCACAGCAAAACCCTTTCAGAACAAAAGAAAACAAAAAGCAATTCGCAGGGAATGAAATATTTGACTTCACATGGAAAGTGCTGAAAGGCTTAACTCGCCAATTTTTTTGTTTACAAAACGTTAGTTTAAACACAGAGTGGACATCTTCTCTCTGCCTGGGTGGCGAAACTATTTTTATATAGACTGCGAATCGAAAAATATTTTGAGGATTTAAATTTTAAAAATATATTTCCTACATTTTTGGAAGTACAGTTATATTAGTCGCCCCTAAAAATGTTATTTTATTTTCTAGTGTTAGAAAATTCTGTTTCAATTCTCTATATCTTAAATCCATTATTCAGTACACGGAGTACAAAATTATTAGAAAATACAAATGTATAGTTGACAGTTTTTCTGATCGACATAAAAACAGTATTTTTTAATTTAAGTTTTATCGCTCTTTTAAAGATATATAAATAATATAAATATGTGTAAATATTAGATAGATATATAAGTAATAGTTATATAAATATTATTAATAAATAGTTATTTATAGTTAAGTTATTTATTAGTATTAATAGTTATAGTTATTTATTAATATTGTTTTTAAGCTAAATAAGATTAATAAATAACTATATGTTATTATTTAATATTATTTAGCTTAAAAAAGATAACTAGAAAGATCCATAACATTTTCTTTCTTTATCACTAAAAATAATTAACCAGTTAACTAAATTTCAGACTAATTAAGTGACTATCACTTAAATTTCTGAAGGCTTCTTTTAAAATAGTCAAAATATTTTCATTTTAAGCTAATTACTTTTTTATGAAAATAAAAATTTAAATTAAATTATTCTAAATTTCACTTAATTATCTGATATTTCATACTTTAACATATATAAATGAAATATAACTAAATTATGGAATAAAATATAGTAAATAAAATTAAATATAAATAAATTAATTAATAAATATAAATATAAAATAATAAAAATAAAAAACCTTTTTTTTTATAGTGTTAAAATATTTGTTTGTAGTTTGCATTTTCTATATTATAAAAATTTAAATTAAATCATTCTAAATTTAACTTAAATTTTCTCATATTTCATAAATTAACGAATAGAAGTGAAATATAATTAAATTATTGAGTAAAATATAATAAATATAATTAAATATAAATAAATAAATAAATAAAAAATAAAAATAAAAATATTCTTTTGTTTATTGTTAAAACAATAATTGTTTACAATTTATAAACCAGGATCTTATTTAAACTATCCTTTGTATACAAATGAATTTAAAGTACTATAAAGTAAATAAAATATTACTATATACTATTTATATATACTATTTTATAGTTATTTTATAGTATTTATATATACTATATACTATTTAAATACTAAAGAGTTTGAACTTAAAAAAGTATGAATAAATGAATTTTAAGTTCATCATTGAAATAATTTACTAAGCTCCAAGTCCAGCAGAAGTCTACAAACTACATCATTTGCATTCTTAAAGTGTTAAAATCTATTCAATTAATCCCAAGTTAAGTTGGTAAAGTGCATTCGGCTTGTGAATACACTTTAACCAGTAATCTACCCGATTCCTTAATTGCGTTGATCTAATAAATCTTGCCAATCCTTTCTGTAGGAGGAATTTGATGAGGGGAAGGCAAGACATATTGCATTCCTTCGCGCTGGTCTTCCAGAGACGCATTAAAAGACTGGACATTTAAGATGAGTGCAAACAGGGAATGGCGGTAAATGAAGTGATGCAAGTATTTAATTAATGAGTTCTCAACAAAAGATTCTTCTGCTCTTCTGAACATCGATCGAAACCCCAGATGTTTGAAATGAACAATGTTGCGGTTTTTCTTCAGATCAAACGAAGGACAGAAAAAAGAACCGCCTTCAAAACAAACAGCAATTTAGATTTCAGTGGGGGAAGTTGAGAGATTTATTTGGTTTAACTTTCTAATCACTTTCCATTTCTTGAAGAGTTTTTATTATTTTTTTTGCGAGTAATGTGTATCATTATTTGTTTAGATTTGCTGACTTGAGTAATTTTATTGATACTGAGAAATAATTTCAAATGCGTATTTTTTTATTGACTTTTCATTCAGTGTTGCTCTTTTATTCCCTCCTATTGCTTTCTTAAAGATTTGAGCTTCAATATGTACTGGGAAAACTATTATTAAAGTATTGATTATAAAGCATGGTGGTAAAGGGCAAACTAAATATATGTAAGTAAAGTTATATTGGATTTTGAATCAACAAAAAACAATTTATGATCAAACAATTTTAAAATCATTGCTTATGATATAATTTTGGATTTGTATTGTATAATAATAATAATAAAATACTTAAATTCATTTGGTCATCTAATAGATATATTTATTCATCTAATTTGTATGAGACATTTAAAGTATAATAACTAATGCACTTGTAGATGACTAAACAAATTTAACTTCCATGGTATTTTATGGTAAGAAAAATTATTTTTTAATATACATTGAAGAACAACTTGTACAATCGAAAAGTAATATGTTATTTTGTGTTCATATATTATTAGTTATTTATGAAATTAACGAATAAATAATTATTAGTTTTGATGAATTTCTTTTATGCAAATATTTTATTATTACGTATAAAGATTTGACATTTTTAATATTTTTGGCATTGAAAGAGATTTTTTTTCTTCTACATTATTCTAATTTTCTTTAATAGATTCTGTTTACAGATCACAGATTTATCATATTAATAAATATATCACAATTACTATTTTTAGTTTAGGTCCTTTATTGACATTGAATTCTCCGAAATTTCTTTAATTTAATTCTTCCCTTCATGTTATATGCATTTCTGACTTACTTAAAAATATAAAATGTAAATAATTGGTGCTTACCTGTAAGCAAATACGACATCTAAAATATACATATAAAAAATAAACAGAATTCGTGATTTTTAGCATAAAAAATAAGAGTACACTTATCCCTTTAAGTAGATGATATAAATTTGAAATGAGAAGATAATAAGAATCGCGATAAAATGCACCAGTAAAGAATGTTGGTAGAGTCAATAAAACCCATTCCAGTTACACCGATTTTCCTTGCGATAACTTAAGAAAATAAGATCAACTGTTGGGTAGAATTCCTATAAATACAGAAATAAAAGAAACAACAGAAGCTCTGTTGATTTCCAAAGCAAATAAACGACAATTTGTTTTGATTCTAAACGAAAAGTATTTGGTTCTTTTTGTTATTTGTCCGCATAAAACGATGCTTTCTGAGGTTTTTCTTTTCCGATTTCTAAAGCAACACAACTGTTTCTATTGCTTTTTGTTCAAACCATTACTACAATTTTTCTTTTCTTTTGTATTTCATATATAAATTTCATCTTATGTTAAAGTACTTAGGAACCCGATTTATGGATTTAATCCAGGCTGAGTTGAACAATAAATAACCAGTGTCGCGTTTGTTAAGTGATATGCAGCTGTTTTATCCCAATTCATGATACACTGCACTTTCTTTGCCCTAATGTACGTGAATGTTATGGTAATTGGAAGAATGACAATGGCAATAGACGTACCAATTATGGAATACCTATATAATTTAAGTTGCAAAAACTTTCTTATCATGATTTATAAATAGAATCATAATTACTATAGCTGCACAAGTTCCAACAATTCGAGCTTCATAGAATAATATGGGTACATAGAGTTCAATAATTTCAAAGAAATTGTATTTAGTTCCTAAAATCTCTCATTCATTTTAACAAAGAGTTCCTTCTTTTTAACAAATATTACGAGTTGCCAAATTTGATTTTATATAAAATTATTTACATTTCTTCATGTTCTTTCGTTACTTATTGTAATTTCAATATTTCAAACAATTTCAAAGAAAATGCATTTAGTTCCTAAAATCACTCATACTTTTTAACAAAAAGCTCTTTCTTTTCAACAAATATTACAAGTTGCCAAATTTGTTCTTATATAAAATATTTATATTGTTTCATGTTATTTCGTTATTTATTGTAGATTCAATATTTCAAGCAATTTCAAAATAACTGCATTTAATTCCTAAAAGCATTCTTCTTTTTTTTTTTCAGCAATTAGAAACAAGAGTTATAAATTATGTTTTATATGTATAAAAAATTAACATTCTTTCTTGATCTTTTATTAAACACAACCATTAAATAATAGTGCAGCAATTTAATTTGAGATACGAAAATGACTATTTAGTCATAAAATCTTTACACAAATGAAGAAAAACCCAGACCGTTGAGTGAAAAATAAAATGCTAATTTATACTTTTTAACAGCACTTTAATAATTTCTTGCTACGTTTCAAATTAAGTTTAAGAAACAAGAAACAGCATAATGAATTTAAAAACACGAACTAATTGTTTTCCAATCTTTTCATTAGCGAATTACTTTTAAATACTTCAGAAGAAAGAGATTGCTTTTTAAATACATTTTTCATTCCTTAATAAATAATGAAACGCTCATCTTATTCATTATTAAATTTAAAGAAATCCTGAAAGAAATAAGAGAAAAAAGATTCATGTTTACAATTCCAGATTAAATATTGAGTAAAAAATATTATTTGGAGTAATAATATCATATTAGATTTAATTTTTAATGGTTTTTTCAATTGTTTTTGTTTGTTGATATAAGGCTTTTTGCGAAGTTGTATCTTTGTAAACTGTTTAGTTTTTTGAAAGAAGACCTAATATTAATTTTTCAAGTAGTTTTGTATTAGAATATTATTTTTGAACCTGTTAAGAACCATTACTTATTGTTGCATAAGTAATTCTGGTATCTCATAAATTTCGCTATTGTCCAAGAAATTAAATTTACAATTATGTGGTAATTTGTTGTCTGTTTTCTACAATATGATATTTTCATTAAGATAGATATAGGAACTGATTTTTTGTAAAATTTTAATTAAAAAAATAAATTTCTTTTTATTATTAATTTTATCAAGTAGTTTTGTATTATAATATTATATTTATACCTGTTGAGAACCATTACTTATTGTTGCTCAAGAGAATTCTGGTACTTCCTAAATTTCACCATTCACTAAGAAATTAAATTTTCAATTAGGTGCTTATTTGCTATGAATTTTTTACAATTTAATATTCTCATTAAGACAGAGATCGAAAATATTTTTTTGTAAAATTTTATTTTTAAAAATTAATTTCTTTTATATCAGATCTAAATTTGCAAAATATTAAAATGCTTTGCATTCCATTTTATATAAATAATTACAAAAACTTGCAATTGAAAAATTTTGCCTCTATAATGATTTAAAACTATTATTTGGTAAATTCTGATTTGATTTCAATTGAAACATTTAATTCAGTGCCTTTAATTAAATTTAGCATAAAAGTGTTTGCATTTAATTAAATTAACATACAACCAATTGAATTTAATTATATTTAACATAAAAGCATTTGCATTTGATTAAATTTGACATAAAAATTAATTTATATCTTACATTTTGCATGCCTTGCAAATACAACTGCCTGATGGCCAATTGGTTAGTTCTCTAACATTTGGTACTACAGGCTTTAGGTTTGAATAATGGCATAGATGTCTATTAGTGGTTTAGAATCCGCGTTAAACTGTAGATCCAGGTCTAAGGAGTCTAAAGTGTGCAAAAAAAAATGTCCGTAGAGCGACAAACCAAACCAAACCAAATCAAATTTGCAAATACAACATCATACTTCTAGATGAAAATATCACTAACTAATAATTCGGTGCTCATTTTGAAAATCTTGAATTTCAAATCAAATACAATAAGATATTTCCAAAACCTTTCTTCTTTAAAAACTTTTTAGAAATTTATCAAATATGATAACTGGATTTAAATTTTGTGTATATTATGAAGACGAATCATTTCTAATTACTTTATAATAAAGTACAATAGTATTGCAGTCAATGAATTAATTATTTCAAATCAATGGCATGCACACATCATGGCCTGCAAATTGACCCAATACTCAAATCTTTTCTTTAGAGTAATAGAAATCTTAATTGTATACGTTATTTCACATTACTTTCCATTGAGTGATTTAAATCACTTTGGAAGTTAAATGTGTGTTTAATGCTTCAGTAAGATGGGAGAGTATTGGATATCTCTTTTTGAGATTATTAAACGCATGATTGCCTTGTTAATGGATTTCTCTTTGTGCTTATTCCTTGATAATATGCTGGTCGGTGGATTTGACGTCAATTCATCGACCGATTCGAACTTTCGGAATCGTTAATTCTTATTCAGATTTATCCAGTTGTGGTGAATCCTGCGATACGGTCGAAATGTATTCAGAATCGTAAAAAAAAATATTTTCAAATGTGTTACAGTTGCAGTTAAGTTTCTTTTGTCTTCGACTTTTATTGTTACAATGACATTCTTTAAAGATTTACAATAAAGGAACTTGGCAAATATTTTTAATGGATTATTTTGTTTAATTTTCTAAACGAATGGCAATTCATTGAAAAATTTTCATTTTAACTGAATCTATTTATGAATTATGATTCATATTCCCTTGGGTAGCTTTGGATTTTATGCGTATTGTAATCGTCAAATATTTCTGAATGAAATTTAAATGCTTATTGTCTGGATAAGCGTACATTAATTCATCGTGTATTGAAAAAGGATTGTTAAATATTTTTTTGTGTTAAATATGAATTAATATCGTAGAAGTATCCTTTTTTTTTAAATTGAAGAAAAATGCTATCTAAAAAAAAATATTGTCAACAATTAATTAATTAATTTAACGCAACAATTAAATTGTTGAATTGAAATAAAAAAATTCAGTTTTAAAAAATTTCTTACGATTTCAAATTTTATATTTTTTAAGAATAGTTATTAATGTAAGAAAAATTAAATAAATTTTCCATTTTTTTTCATTTTGATCTAATATTAAATGCTAATAGTGACCTACTTTTATAAAGAGGTAAATGCCTATCTACTGAAGAAAGAAAAAATGCTAGCTAAAAAAGTATTCTCAAAAATTAATTAATTAATTTAACTCAACAATTAAATTGTTGAGTTAAAAAATTTACGAATCGTACTAGAGCTAATGATGCATTATATTTTGTTGTATAATTTTTGATATTTTGACTATAAAATAAGAAGCATATAATAAATTAGTGCACATTTTTACAAAAGTTCATTTACATTTTAATTGCGAATAAAATTTTTAATATACATGCATAAGGTTATGTGTATTTTTTAAACAGAAATAAAAAAAAGTTAAATGTCTGTCTACTGTAAATATATGTGAAACTTTAATTTCAAACCTAAAAGAAAACTTCCCAGCAAACAAATTTTAAAAGTACAAAAAGAAGTGTTTAAGGTTAAAAATTTATTAAAATATTTATTGTAGATTTATATATAAAACATAGATAACTTAGCGATAATGAGTTCTAATTTTTGTTAATTTTTAATTAAGCAATTGAATTTTTTTAAATTATGACTTCTTTAAATATAGGAACTCATTTTAATATACTTAATGGCATCTATTATGAAAAAAAATATTAGTGCACTTCATCAATATTTTTCAATACTTTACTTAATTTAACAATTTTCGAGTTCCTAAGGCTAATTAATTTTAATTTTTACTATGCGCCGCGTTTAGTTACTTTTTGTAAACAGTAATAACAATTGATTAATGATTAGAAAAAGAAAAAAAGAAATTATAAAAGCGCTTCCGCCATTGCGAAAAAAAAATTTTAACTTATTAATTTACTTTCTATTTTTTTAAAATCATTTATAATATAGTTCCTTAAATATTTCTCTTTGCTGTTCAAATAACTATTATTCTTTCATTTGACTTTGCAAATGACAATCTTTTTAACATTTAGGATTTGTAATAAATTTTCAATTTTTTTTTCTCGTTTCTACGGCTTTTGAAAAGTATGAATAAAAATCAACGCGTTTAGTTATCGAGTTACAAAAAAATTATTTTTTTTTCTATGGTGAAGCGTAGCAGTTAATAAATAAATAAGTAATAACTTATAGTGTTTAAATGTAAATGACTTATTAGATATCTGCAAATACAAAAGATGAAAGCAACGACAAAAAAGTGTAATTATGCTCTCAAAGAAATTTATTGTTGAATGTAAATATTAAAATGGTTTGAAAAAAGTATCAAAAGATTCGATTCATGGAGTAATTAATTTGTAAGCAATTCTTATCGTAATATCTTGTTTATTAACTTAAGAATATCGAAGTTGAGAGTTTTCTGCTTTTTGTGTATCATTTAATTTTTTTTTTTTTAATTTTGGATTTATTATTTTGAGTTGTCAAAAAAAAAATAATAATAATAAACTTAAAAAGTACTTAGTTTAAAAATTTTTACATTTGTGAATATAAATAAAGACATCATTTTAGATTTACAAATACATTTCTGTAAAAGAGTATAGAGGCAGATACTTTCAATGCGTTTTAAACTCTACAGGTTTTTTTTTTATGTTTATAATAAAAACAATAATAATAATAAGCTAAAAACGTGCTTATTTTAAAATTCTTTACATTCATGAATATAAAAAAACAACAACATTATTTTAGATTTGCAAATACATATCTGTAATAAAGTATAAAGGCAGATACTTTCAATGGGTTTTAAATTCTACAAGTTTTTTTTTTATATTTATAATAAAAATAATAATAATAATAATAAACTAAAAACGTGCTTAGTTTAAAATTTTTTACATTCATGAATATCAAAAAAGACATTATTTTAGATTTACAAATATATATCTGTAATAAAGTATAAAGGCATATACATTCAATGTGTTTTAACTCTACATGTTTATTTTTTATTTTGATGATTGTTATAATGTTAATAATCTATAACATAATAAGTATTTTCTTACAATGAATAAAAATTTAGGATAATTTGATTGGAGGCGGTTACATAATATTGATAAGTAATAGTATTAAGTATATTATATTAATAAGTGTACTTACTTATATATCATTATAATAATACTAACAATTAACAACATTATTGTAATAATACTTCATATTACTATAATAATAATAAATAGTAGTATTATAATCATTATAATACTACTACTTTTGTACTATTACATTTATAGTATTATTAAATATTAGTATAATTAATGTGGCCTGATAGCCGAGTGACTGCGCTTCGTGCCACAGTTTGGGTTTGAGTACCGGCGGGGCCATGGATGTGTGTAGTGGTTCGGAATCCGCTTTAAGCGTACGTTCTAGTCTAATATGACTGTAGAGCGAGGGGCGCAAGGCTGAAAACTCTACCCTGTAAAAAGAAAAAGAAAACATCTTTATTTCGAAATCTGCCAGTTGGCAGACGGCATTGGCCCACCATGGGACTGTCGCGCCAATGATAAAAAGAATGGTAAGATTATTTGATTACAGTAATTATGAGAATAATCTTCATGAATTAAACATACTCCTTTTTAAAAAGCATAAATAATACAATATTTTTCCATACGTATAATTTATTTTTATTTTTAATTCACAATGTTCATCTGAATTATTTTTCATAAATATTAGATTATGATGTATAAGCCAATACCATTTTCTAAGAGAGAAATAACTGATTTATCGTTTTTCATTGTTTTTTGAGAAAGCCGTTATCGTTATTTTACCGTTGATTTATAGTTATTATTAAACGTTGATTTATTATTTTTTTAACTGGTTAGAAGTTATATAATTTAATATAAAAATAATCTAAATATATTTTTATATTAAATTATATAATATATATGCTTATAAATATAGATGAAAAATATATAGATCTCAATTATTTTACTGTAATTTCAATTTAGGCAATGTATGTATATTAAAAGAAGAAATACATTTATAAACGCTTACTGCATTTATTGAGAGACTTGAAGATAAACGGAAAAAAAAATAAATCAAGAAATAAAAATCTTGTGAAACTTTATTTCTATTTTTCATTTTATATATGAAATTTGAATACGAAGATGACGGTATATATTCTGCTATTCTTATTTATCTTTAAGTGTACAGTGTGCATTACATAAAGATGACTAATTATTATCAAAATCAGAATAAATAAATAATTTTGATATTCAGTACATAATTCTCTTCTTTTTCTCTATAAGAAAAAGCAGACCAGTCAGAACTGGATCGCCTACTAACTTTGTCGAAGGTCGCGCTATATCCGGAATACAAATTAACTCCTTAAACTCTAATCAACTCCCACCTCTCTTAAATCTCCTACAGAGTGACGAATGTGACGATGTGATTTAATTTGTTCGCGATTTACATAACACCACTGTCCTCCATTTATGTCAAAGTAAGTAGGTCAGTCGTCAATACATGTCCTTAGAGTCGGCTAACCTTCTGTGGTGTAGGCGAATCGTACAAATCTAAGAAGGGCGGAATAAGGTATTGGGGTCAGTCGCTACAACTTTTCGTCCCACCAATCCTCTCACCTCAAGATATGAAGGCTGGCGAGGGAGTTGGCTGACAATGTGGGCTGAGCCCCTCATCTGATAACCTCGGAATTGAAAGCCACTTTGTAAAAGAAGCGTGACATGTCTCCTACACAGAATCAGAGCAGACGGAACCTGTTCCGGAAACAATCAGTGGACCGTTATTTCCTTGAGTCGGAGTAATTGTGGTTTTCCAATCATTAAATTATTTTTTTGTTTGCTTGGATTCAGCTGGGTGGGAGGCGACTTGAAGGATTGTTTCTGGACGTCATTACTAGAACGGTGCTCCAAGAAAGACATATTATTATATTGATATAGAAAAGATTTATATTGGTTATATTGATATAGAAAAGATTTATATTGGTTATATTGATATAGAAAAGATGTTATATTAGTTATATTGAGTTAGAAAAGATGCTATATTGGTTATATTGATTTAAAAAAGATACTATATTGGTTATATTGATTTAGAAAGGATGTTGCAGTGGACCGTTATTTCCTGGAGTTGGAGTAATTGTGGTTTTCCAATCATTAAATTATTTTTTGTTTGCTTGGATTCAGCTGGGTGGGAGGCAACTTGAAGAATTGTTTCTGGACGTCATTGCTAGAACTGTGCTCCAAGAAAGACATATCAGTATATTGATATAGTAAAGATGTTATATTGGTTATATTGATATAGAAAAGATGTCATATTGGTTATATTGATTTAGAAAAGATGTTATATTGGTTGTATTGATTTAGAAAAGATGGTATATTGGTTATATTGATTTAGAAAAGATGTTATATTGGTTATATTGATTTAGAAAAGATGGTATATTGGTTATATTGATATAAAAAAGATGTTATATTGGTTATATTGATTTAGAAAAGATGTTATAGTAGACCGTTATTTTCTTGAGTTGGAGTAATTGTGGCTTTCCAAACATTAAATTCTTTTTTGTTTGATTGGATTCAGTTAGGTGGGACGCAACTTGAAGAATTGTTTCCGGACGTCATTGATAGAAAGGTGCTCCAAGAAAGACATATCAATATATTGGTATAGAAAAGATGTTATATTGGTTATATTGAAATAGGAAAGATGTATATTGGTTATATTAATTTAGAAAAGATGTTATATTGGTTATATTGATATAGAAAAGATGTTATATTGGTTTTAATGTACAAACTAATTTAATAAAGCTATTTTATTTCGATCTTTCCCCAATGAATAAATGACAATAATTAAATTAGCCGTTCTTCAGTTGAAGAGTTTTTTAGTCTGGTATTTAAAATACATATTCTGTAAATTATATAGATGATATCAAACTATTTATAATGAAAATATGTTGGGTAATGGTTTTAATGAAAAATTCATTTATAATAAATAAAATTAATTACATTTTACCCATGAAAGTTTTAAAATAAGTAGCACAATATTAACTTATTAGGTTGAACGCCGACGATATAAATTTTTTTGTAAGTATAATTTATTTTGGTTGAAAGATATAACTTATTTGTTTTGAAAAATAATCGAAATTATTTTTACATTCACATATATTTGTTAAATATAATATATAATGTAATATGCATAGATTTTTAAATATAAATATAATATATAGTCTATATTGAAATGTCTTTGCTGAATCTTTTTAGCTAAAAATATTTTATTTGGCTTAATTTATTTCCTATACTTCTTAAATAATTTATTCTCACATATTTTATATATAATTGTATATATACTTTATATGCAGTTCCACATACTTGTATAGAATTAGTGTCTCGTCGTCGATGATAATATAAAACATAAAAAAAAAAAATTTGAATATCTTTTAGTTTCTACTTGTTTTCTAATATTACTCTAGACACATAAATTATAATAATAATAATAATTTGAGGAGCTTAGAATTCACTTTTGCAAATAAAGATGCAATCTATGTCTCAATGACTAATTCAAATAACTCTCTAATATTTTGCAAGCTTTCTCAGTTAAATAAACTAATTCAATTCCTAATCCCAATTCTGATTCTCTAGATCAAATATTTCGAAAGAGGATTTTAAACTGTTGAATTTATCAAATATGCTTCTTATGTAGCTTTTAAAGTAAATATCTATATAAGACTGGAATGTATAGTCCCTTTGAAGATTTAATGTTGACATCTTAGTGTAATGGTAACATAAAACTAGCAAGCCATTAAATTAAAAAAAAAACAATCGCTTTTATAAAATAAGATAAAATTACTAATTTTAATAATAAGTAATCTTTTAAGCCTCTTCTGAATGCCGTTATTTTTTAATATTTATAGTGTACGAATTTATTTTCGTAAGTGACATTCAAAAAAAATGTAGACAGCTATACATTATCAAATAAGATAATGTCAATATGTTTTATGATTTATTAAAATAAGAATTTCCTTGATGAAAGTGGTAATTTAATTTGACCTGATAAAATGGAAATAGAAAAAGGTTGTAGACTAGCATTTATAGTCCCTTTGAAGATTAAGTGAAGAGTTTCCTTGATGAAAGTAGTACTTTATTTTGACCTCATAAAAGTGAAATAGAAAAAGATTGTAGATTAGCATTTATATTCCCTTTGTTGATTAAGTGAAGAGTTTCCTTGATGAAAGTATTAATTTGTTTTGACCTGATAAAATGGAAATAAAATAGGTTGTAAACTAGCATTTATAGTTTCTTTGAAGATTTAATGTTGACATCTTGGTGTAAAATGGTCTTGGTTAAAATTCAGACAACTATTCATTATCAAATTAGATAATGTCAATATGCTTTATGACTTATTAAGTGAAGAGTTTCCTTGATGAAAGTGGTAATTTTTTTGACCTGATAAAATGGAAGTAGAAAAAGGTTGAAGATCACAAATTTAAGATCAATGAAACAGATATTTTTCAAACTTTACTTTTCTAATCGGTTGGACTATAGCCTTAATTTAATATGGTGGGTTTTTTTCAATTTTGTTCTTCTCTTTTTAGCCATTGATTGAATCCACAAAGAGTATTTCGACCTATTGAACTTAATCTTTTCAAATCTTATTATGAAATTGTATTATTGCAGATCTCACTTCAAAAAATAAAAATTGTTATTTTTCCAATTTTGAAACTGCAGCATTTACTCTCCTTCCATCTGGGAAATGTCAATTTAAATCCATATCAAAACCTGGATCGAAATTTCTTGAAAAGAAGCTTCTATGAACAGATTTTCATGCCGAGTGCGTTTTTCTTTTCACTGGACAAAGATGTCACATTTTTGTGACAGCTGGACTATACTGCTCAACATTTCCAAAGAAAACTTTTCTCAATATTTAGCTTTTTATTTTGTAAAAACCAGAAAGCATTGTATATCCCACTTCTTTTAAACTGTTCTTTTAGAAATGGAAATAGTAAGCTAGTTTATATGATGTATACACTTGTGGGAACCGGACAACTATTTTGTAGGCTATAAATCACGAAGTCCTTTTTGTAAAATCAATTGAATTTTAGTAGGGCGCGAATGCTCCAAAATGAAATTGAAGGTATTTATGTGGTGTTTCTTTGACAGCTGTGCTATATATAAAATTTATGTTCGACACATTTATAAAACATAATAAGAAATAAATTTCATTGGAACATTCCGACGTGTTAAATTTCATAATCTTTAGTTAAAGCATGTACAACTCCATTATATTAAAGCATGTACAACTCTATTATATTAAAACTCTATTACTCTATTTCATGTAGAGAGATAGAGATTAAGTTCAATACCTAACTACATTTTAAGTGATGAATTTACATTCACAAACTTACTATTAATTTAGGTCTATCCGTTTTCTGAGTATTCATTAATTACTAATTAAATAATTAATTATATTTTTCGGTATATTATAAATAAATGGGCATTGATTTTTTTTCAAGGCCAGTTATTTCAAAAATAGGTTGTAGGTAGATTTTCAAGAAAAATGTGGAAATTCGCATTCAATATTCAATGCTTGATGTATTTTGTAAACATTATAATTAATTAATTAATCACTGTTTATCCATTTTATCTAAAAATGAGAGAAACTTATTTATTATTAAAGTATAATTGTTATTTTTGTTTGTCTGAAATGGAACATCAAAATTGTAGTTTATCGATGACATATATTTATCAGTCAAAGTAAAGTCATCTGTGTTTTTGTTCTAAAGCAACAGATAAATTTTGCGATTTTTCAACATGGCAACGTCAACAGCAGAAATATATGTTAAAATACTAAGTGCCATTTGAAGAGGATCACCTAGATATTTAATATAAAAAACATTATAACATAACATATCGGTAATTTTACCGTAAAAGTTTCTATATATCATATCTATTTATTTTTGCCATAATCATGTTATTCTATTTCGTCTCATTTTTATATATTGTTACATCTTATGTTATTTGATTATAAGAGCTCTTTGAGTAGCTCAATATTCTTTATTTCTTTAGTCTGTGTATGATATTTTAGTAAATCAATTAGCTTTCATTATACAAAAGGAATTTTATTGTCTGTTATTTGTTGGTGCATATATAGATACAATATATTTAGCTTCCTTGTCTGCTTATATGCTTAACAAAATTGACTGATGATTATTTTACGAAGTATGATAAATTATTTTTGAGGTATTCAATTAAATATAACTACGCTTAACTGAACTAAAATCGATTTTCTTTCCATTTAGAAGTAATTGATGAACAAATGCTACCGAATTGACGAAAGAAATAAGCTCGACTACTACTTGATTGATTGATCAGTTTAATTTCTGTCACACCAGAACAATGCCTGTTTGTTAACATTAAATGTCCAAAGGACCAAAGTTCTTGAAGAAAAGTTTTAGTAACAAATTCAAGCCAACTTATTGATGCAAAATATTGCTGAGATCGTAATGTTAACTCATTTCACAATAAATTAATCAATAATTTTAATTAATTTAACATGTGTATGTGTATAACAAATTTAAATAATATCTGATAAATAACTTTAAATTTTAATAAATTTTTAATTTAAACTTATTAATTAGGGGCTTGTAAAATGGGAAGTAAGTTAATAATTTTATTAATTTAACATTGTTCATACTTGGGATTTTAAAATTTATTTATTTTTAAACTCTTTACAAACAAATTTCTTTAATGTGGAGAAAAAAATTCTTTTGTACGACTATGACTTTTTTTAAGTAGAACGTAGTTCAAACAGTCACACAAAATTAGAAAAAACATCTTATTGTAATTTTCGAATGCCGGGTTCTTTGACATGCCTTTTGTAGATAGATAGATAGATAGATATAGCAGATTCAATATTATCCCGACTGCACTTTAGGGGCTTACTACATATTTTTCACCACAATTTGGGATGAATACCGCCAGATATAGCATATGCATCGTTCACACCTTCTCTCTGGTCCCAAAGAAAGAACATTCGGGCTTAAGAATTTAATCTGCTGTCCCTAGAATGCACACGACAGATTTCAATTTCGGTTTGCTTGTTATGTTTCGAACCCAGTTACATAGTTTATGAAACCCAACGCGTTTTCCGCCAGGTCGCTCCGGTTATATCAAACAAATATCATATATTTAAAACATCAATGCACGATGTCCATATGTGTGTTATTGAACATTAGTGGTAAATTATGACTGAAATGATCTCATACATTTAAGGCATTCTAATTCTTCACATTTTTTTTTTAAATGCAGAGGGTTAGTTTTACACAAATTTTATCATGAGTGTCATGATAATATTTGTGTAAAACTAACCCTACATTAGTGTCTACAGCAAATCAGCACCTCAGCGTTAATGCTCACCAATGACGCACGTTGCAACTGAGCCACGAGTCGAGCAAAAGTAACTTAAACAGCCTAACATACCAATATTTACAAAGCAATACTGCATTACACAATATTATAATACAATAATATTGGTGACATTTATCCAGTTCATTGTTTCATTATTGAATGACTTTGTAGTGAATAGTTAGTCCTCGTACTTCTTTCAAAAATAATAAATTTAATCCAAAATATAAATAAAACAAACACATATAATTAAATGATCGCAATGTTATTAAAAAGCATATACCAAAACGGATCAAAACAAGTATTTATTGCTCAAAATAATTTAAATTCGCGCAAAGAATCAATAAAATATGGGAGAAAACTCGGAAACTCCCACCAGGTAGTCCGACTAGCGAAGCAAGATACTGAACATCACCAACGCCATCAAGGCTCCTCGTTTATAAACAATGCCTTCAGCGGATTGAACTTCAGCTCTAATGCTCAGAAGCAGCTCAGGTTGCCACTGCTCCACGAATCAGGCAAAAGTAACTTAAACAAGCTAACATAACAATATTTACAAAGCAATACTAAATATAATACAATACTATTGGTGACATTTATCGAGTTCATTGTTGAATGATTTTGGAGTGAATAGTTAGCCCTCGTACTTATTTCAAAAGGAATAATTTTAATCCAAAATCTGTAAACAAACACATAAAATTAAATGATCGCGATGTTATTAAAAAGCATATACCAAAACGAATCAAAACCAAGTATTTTTTTTTTGCGCAAAATAATTTAAATTTCCGCAAAGAATCAATAAAATATGGGAGAAAACCCGGAAACTCCCACCAGGTAGTCCGACTAGCGAAGCAAGATGCTGAAAATCACAAAGCCATCAAGGCTCCTCGTTTTAATAAACGTTGTCTACTAGAATGCCGTCAGCGGATTGAACTTCAGCTCAGATTGCCACTGCGCCACAAATCGGGCAAAAGTAACTTAAACAGACTAACATAACAATATTTACAAAGCAATACTAAATAATATAATACAATATAATATTGGTGGCATTTATATAATTCATTGTTTAATTGTTGAAGGGTTTTGTGGTGAATAGTCGTATTTCTTACAAAAATAATAATTTTAATCCAAAATATGTAAACAAACACATAAAATTAAATGATCGCTATGTTATCAAAAAGCATATACCAAAACGAATCAAAAACAAGTATTTTTTTTTTTTTGCTCAAAAATAATTTAAATTCCCGCAAAGAATCAATAAATTATGGTAGAAAACCCGGAAACTCCCATCAGGTAGTCCGACTAGCGAAGCAAGATGCTGAACATCACCAACGCCATCGAGGCTCCTCGTTTTTATAAACAGTGCCTACAACAAAGCCGTCAGCGGATTGAACTTCAGCTCTAATGTTCAGCAGCAGCTCAGATTGCCACTGAGCCACGAATCGGGCAAAAGTAACTTAAACAGGCTAACATAACAATATTTACAAAGCAATACTAAATAATATAATACAATAATATTGGTGGCATTTATAAAATTCATTGTTTCATTGTTGAATGGTTTTGTGGTGAATAGTTATCCATCGCACTGCTTTCAAAAAGAATAATTTTAATCCAAAATATGTAAACAAACACATAAAATTAAATGATCGCGATGTTATTAAAAAGCATATACCAAAACGAATCAAAACCAAGTATTTTTTTTTTGCGCAAAATAATTTAAATTTCCGCAAATAATCAATAAAATATGGGAGAAAACCCGGAAACTCCCACCAGGTAGTCCGACTAGCGAAGCAAGATGCTGAAAATCAGCAAAGCCATCAAGGCTCCTCGTTTCAATAAACATTGTCTACTAGAATGCCGTCAGCGGATTGAACTTCAGCTCAGATTGCCACTGCGCCACAAATCGGGCAAAAGTAACTTAAACAGGCTAACATAACAATATTTACAAAGCAATACTAAATAATATAATACAATAATATTGGTGGCATTTATATAATTCATTGTTTAATTGTTGAAGGGTTTTGTGGTGAATAGTTATATCTCGTATTTCTTACAAAAATAATAATTTTAATCCAAAATATGTAAACAAACACATAAAATTAAATGATCGCGATGTTATTAAAAAGCATATACCAAAACGAATCAAAACCAAGTATTTTTTTTTTGCGCAAAATAATTTAAATTTCCGCAAAGAATCAATAAAATATGGGAGAAAACCCGGAAACTCCCACCAGGTAGTCCGACTAGCGAAGCAAGATGCTGAAAATCAGCAAAGCCATCAAGGCTCCTCGTTTCAATAAACATTGTCTACTAGAATGCCGTCAGCGGATTGAACTTCAGCTCTGATTGCCACTGCAACACAAATCGGGCAAAAGTAACTTAAACAGACTAACATAACAATATTTACAAAGCAATACTAAATATAATACAATAATATTGGTGGCATTTATAAAGTTCATTGTTGAATGGTTTTGTGGTGAATAGTTATCCATCGTACTTCTTTCAAAAAGAATAATTTTAATCCAAACTATGTAAACAAACACATAAAATTAAATGATCGCGATGTTATTAAAAAGCATATACCAAAACGAATCAAAACCAAGTATTTTTTTTTGCGCAAAATAATTTAAATTCCCGACAAAGAATCAATAAAATTGATCCAGTGGCCTTACGCAAAAATTATTTTTGATCCTTGCGGTGAAATTATGCCAAAGTGTTCGCAAGACTTTCTCAAGTATTATTTCCTCTTACTGAAATTGCATTCCTTTCTCAACTAATTAGAGACGATGGAAGCGATTTAAAAATGAAAGAAAAAATAGGAATGCATTTCACGCAATCTCTCCTCATTACCTTCCTTTTTTCCGCTAATGCAGGAAGCCAAGTATTTAAATCCAAGTTGAGATTTCTCTATCTGATCCCTAAATATCTCCAATTAATAAAAAAGGGAATTTAATTTGACGTCAGGGTTTTTCTTTCGTGGTCTAAGAGATGCGCTTCGACTTAAAAGGCACATATTTTTATTTATGTATATCTATATATTTTTAGTTTTTGTGCAAAGAAGTCGTACAAGAAGATTTTGTTTTTGTGTCATGGTCGTTTTGGTCAGAGCATAATCTAATCACTATTTCGCTAATTGATTAGAAAAAAAATGTTGCATAAAAGTAATGATAGCTAAAATATATTTTGTTGCATTTTCCTTAATGTTGTGTTCCTTCTGGATATATTTCTTAATGTTGTATATCGAATCAAATTAAAAACAATATAATTAATTTGTTTTATATATTTAAGTTTTATTATTTAATTAGTTTTTATTTATTTATTGTTTATATATTATATATTGTTTCATATATTTATTTAAGTAATGTAATATTCAATAATATAATGTTCTAGATTGGTTTATGGATTTAATTTTTTAAAAAAATTCAAAATTCAAAAATATTTCAATAAAGTAATATTTAGATACCACTTTAAACCGTCGGTCCCGATCTAATAGGGCTATAGAGAGCAATAGACATAGGCCTGACAACCCTACCCCGTATAAAGAAAACACCTCTCATCTAGAAATATGCCAATAGGCAAAAGGCCTTGGCCCATAAAATAGATGTTGCGCCAATGATGATGATGATTATAATGGTGAATATTTACATAACTTCATAATTGGCGCAACAGCCTCATGATGCTACTGGCAGATTTTGTGACGAGAGATGTTTTCTTTTTACAGTGCAGGATTTTCAGTCCTACGCCCAACGCTCTATAGTCATATTAGACCGGGATCTACAGGTTTAAAGTGGATTCCGAACCGCTAACAAGCATCAATGGTACCGCCGAAACTCCAATCCGAAACCTCTGGCACCGAGCGCCAGAGCGCTAGTCACTCAGCGATCAGGCCCTATTTAGATAACATACTGTGTTAAAAGGATTTATTATTTCCTTACATATTAACATTGTTTTTTAAGTAGTTCATAAAATACGACCATACAGAAAAATAAAAAATAAAAAATTTATAATTAAATTAAATACACCCATAGATCACATATTAAGGTTTGGGTTTATAATTCAACCAAAGTATTCAAATTTTGACAGTGGTAGATCACTATTAAAATGTTTATATATGATTTGTTTTAATATGAATAAAAATTAGGCGTTTCCGCTTTATTTAATAGGCCATGCTTTCTCTCTAGTATTTCTAATCTTTATAAAAAATCGTATTATTTATTTATTTATTGCTACCTCTGTACTCGCTTCTTTTGACCTACTTCTTTAGGAACACATAGTGAGTTCTCCTTATATGGCTATGTCTGGCTTTGAAAGAGTACTTTTTAAACATATTTATTCATTTTGTTATCAAATACGTTGATGAATGGACACTTAGTGCTATGAGATCATTAAATATATTTATTTTTCTGAAATCCTATATATATATATATTATGCTTATTATCTTTCTATTATATACTCGTGTATATATATGTGTATTATATATTCGTGTATATATATATGTATTATATACTCGTGTATATATATATGTATTATATACTCGTGTATATATATATGTATTATATACTCGTGTATATATATATGTATTATATACTCGTGTATATATATATGTATTATATACTCGTGTATATATGTATGTATTATATACTCATGTATATATATATATATGTATTATATACTCGTATATATATATATATATATACATGGAATTGCTTTATATTAAATAATTGTTTTATAATATTGATTTAATACGAATAAAAATTAGACATTCCCCTTTATATTTAATAAGCCATACTTTCTCTCTAGTATTCCTAATCTTTATAAAAAACCTATTTATGTATTCCCACTTCTGTATTCGCTTCTTTTGACCTATTTCTTTAGGAACACATAGAGATTTCTCCTTATATGGCTAAGTAGGCCTTTGAGAGAATACTTTTTAAACATTTATTCATGTTATCAAATACGTTGATGAATGAACTCTTGGTGGTATGGCATCATTGAATATATTAATTTTTCTGAAATCCAATATATCAATATATATATATAGAATATATTATACATGTTATTTATATTTATAGTTACTTTTTGTTTAGAATTACAAGCTTTTGTTTCTAATTTATTGATTACTCCGTGAGCTTCATGTTCCATATGGTAATTTGTATGCAAATGTGTCTAATGGGTTTATGCCTGAAGACGCGTGCTTAATCTTTTATGCATCCAAAACTATCTATTCCTGCTAGTTGTGTGAGGAATTACGAGCGTGATAAAACTACACTAGTGAGCTGCATTCTAGTCACATAAGTACAGCACACATGATCCCAAGACAGTACGTGGTTAATAATTCACGCTATGTATGTGGATGTGTCAAACTTCTACATAAATTGTCTCGTTCATGGTTGGAGGTTGATAACATCATATCAGATTAAACAAGTAGGGGACATCATGGGTATCATGTTAAATGAATGAGGAGCACTTTAGACTTCTCTACAAAATAAAGATAATGATATATTATATGATAGCGATGATTATGTGATGGCTATGATTACATGACGTCTACATGCATTTATTACAATTATATAGTATGATTTATACGTCTAATTCTATAATAATGATTAAAAATATGTCTTTCAAGGAATATTTATTGATAAGACATTTTTATTTCTTTACTACCATGGCAACCTCAAGTATACATTAATCTTCTTATCAGGTTTTTTGCTGGTTGTTACTTTTTAAACTATAACTTTCCAGTTTTAGATACTAAGAATATCTTAATTATTTTATACATTATCTTTAAATGGCAGAATGTGCATAGAGTAGATATATTTGTATTACATTAAATATTATTTTTTTAATACTAGAATAGCTTCTATAATATCTTCGTTCATTGTAGATTCAAGATTGCTTTTTACATGCCTTAGTGATGAAAAAAAATCTCTTAACACTTATGCTACCGAAGTAGTTAATAGTTTTGATACTGGTTGTATTATGGAAAGATACAATTCAATTCTATTTTCCAATAATACAACCTAACATTTAATTAACATTAATTTTAATTTTTTAGAAAAAAATTATTAGTGAATAATCGGATTTGTAAATTAAATCCCGAATTCTTCAAAAATATTCCCCACTTTTGATGGTAATTATACAATTCTAGAAGAATAAATGCATTCATAACTTCCATTTCTACGTGGTGCTTTTAAAATTATATTCTAACCTAATGAGATGGACTTTTCTCCTACCATTTTACCAAGGTATGAAAAGCCACTAAAAACTAAAACCCATACTGAACACGACTTTATAATGATGAGTTACGAGACCATTTAGAAGCAGGATTTATGGGGCATGATTCGCATGGGCACTTTTAAAAAAATAATAAATATATTACTCCTCCTCGAAATGCGTTCCTTTGATTAACATCACCGTATTTCACGCCAAACAAAGAAATATATCAAAGCATGAACTGCAAAGAAAGCCTTTATTTCAGTCAATGCTTTCCCTCCCACTCATTGCATTGCCAATATATAGTTATTCGTTTATAGTACATTAAATATTCCATATAATGTACATCTTATATGTTTAAAATGTTATTGTAATAAATCTTCGTTTACACTATTTTAATTTTTCAACTGTTATCTTCCATTATTTGACTGAAAATATTGTTTTTAGGTGTAGCTTATGAAATATATCGTATGTATAAATGTAGCTTATGAAATATATCGTATGTATAAATGTAGCTTATGAAATATATTGTATGTATAGATGTAGCTTATGAAATATATCGTATGTATAAATGTAGCTTATGAAATATATCGTATGTATAAATGTAGCTTATGAAATATATCGTATGTATAGATGTAGCTTATGAAATATATCGTATGTATAGATGTAGCTTATGAAATATATCATATGCATAGGTGTATAGCATACATACCATATGCATAGATTTAGCTTATTAAATATATCATATGCATAGATGTAGCTTATGAAATATATCATATGCATAGATGTATCTTTTGAAATATATCATATGTATAGATGTATCTTTTCAAATATATCATATGCATAGCTGTATCTTTTGAAATATATCATATGCATAGATGTAGCTTATGAAATATATCATATGCATAGATGTAGCTTATGAAATATATCATATGCATAGATGTATCTTTTGAAATATATCATTTACATAGATGTAGTTTATGAAATATATCATATACATAGATGTAGCTTATGAAATATATCATATGTATAGATGTAGTTTATGAAATATATCATAGGCATAGATGTAACTTATGAAATATATCATATGTATAGATGTAGCTTATGAAATATATCATATACATAGATGTAACTTATGAAATATATCATATGTATAGATGTAGCTTATGAAATATATCATATGTATAGATGTAGCTTATGAAATATATCATATGCATAGATGCATCTTTTGAAATATATCATATGCATAGATGTATCTTTTGAAATATATCATATGCATAGATGTAGCTTATGAAATATATCATATGCATAGATGTATCTTTTGAAATATATCATATGTATAGATGTATCTTTTCAAATATATCATATGCATAGATGTAGCTTATGAAATATATCATATGCATAGATGTAGCTTATGAAATATATCATATGCATAGATGTATCTTTTGAAATATATCATTTACATAGATGTAGTTTATGAAATATATCATATACATAGATGTAGCTTATGAAATATATCATATGTATAGATGTAGTTTATGAAATATATCATAGGCATAGATGTAACTTATGAAATATATCATATGTATAGATGTAGCTTATGAAATATATCATATACATAGATGTAACTTATGAAATATATCATATGTATAGATGTAGCTTATGAAATATATCATATGTATAGATGTAGCTTATGAAATATATCATATGCATAGATGCATCTTTTGAAATATATCATATGCATAGATGTATCTTTTGAAATATATCATATGCATAGATGTAGCTTATGAAATATATCATATGCATAGATGTATCTTTTGAAATATATCATATGTATAGATGTATCTTTTCAAATATATCATATGCATAGCTGTATCTTTTGAAATATATCATATGCATAGATGTAGCTTATGAAATATATCATATGCATAGATGTAGCTTATGAAATATATCATATGCATAGATGTATCTTTTGAAATATATCATTTACATAGATGTAGTTTATGAAATATATCATATACATAGATGTAGCTTATGAAATATATCATATGTATAGATGTAGTTTATGAAATATATCATAGGCATAGATGTAACTTATGAAATATATCATATGTATAGATGTAGCTTATGAAATATATCATATACATAGATGTAACTTATGAAATATATCATATGTATAGATGTAGCTTATGAAATATATCATATGTATAGATGTAGCTTATGAAATATATCATATGCATAGATGCATCTTTTGAAATATATCATATGCATAGATGTATCTTTTGAAATATATCATATACATAGATGTAGCTTATGAAATATATCATATACATAGATGTAGCTTATGAAATATATCATATGTATAGATGTAGCTTATGAAATATATCATATGTATAGATGTAGCTTATGAAATATATCATATGTATAGATGTAGCTTATGAAATATATCATATGTATAGATGTAGCTTATGAAATATATCATATACATAGATGTAGCTTATGAAATATATCATATACATAGATGTAGCTTATGAAATATATCATATACATAGATGTAACTTATGAAATATACCATATGCATAATGATATAGATGTATATCATTAAAAATTTAAGAACATTTCAAAACTTTAAATTTATTATAATAGAATTATTTTATTGAATCTAATTAAAATGCATGATCATGTTTGTGTGTTATATGGTTTGAAAACTAACATTTATGTGTTTTTTTCAGTGACATATGATGTTACCTGTTCTGCCAAGATGATGAAAGTCATCATAATGGCCGGTACCAATCAATCCAATATCTTTGTTGAAAATCTAAGAGGATTCACTGGTATGTTCATTTAAAAAATTTATAAACATATTATTCAATATCATCCAAAAATTTATACACATGTCATTCAATTCAATATCATTCAAACATATTATTCAAATCAATATCATTCAAACATATTAAATCAATATCATTCAAAAATATCATTCAAACATATTTAATTCTATATCATTCAAACATATCATTCATGAAACTCACATTATAGATAAAGTCTATGTATTATAATTAAGCAACTCAGTTGTGTTTGTTTTTATAATTGTGCACAATAATTGTGCAAACCAGTATATTTATTCAATATTGTTGTTGTCTTATTTCACAATTCAGGTTTTTTACTTGAATAGCCGTCTTTTCTTTTTATACTATTTTTGAAATAAAAATTTGAAAACATAATAAATGAATAGGATAATGAAATGAATTTTTTTAACTACATTTACACTTAAGTGATAAGTGATGTTAAAATTAAAAATATATTAATGAACTGCAGGTCGCGTGCTTTTCAACGATCTTTGAAGTAGATAATGGATTGAGTGAACTGAAATCAAGTTAAATTCAAATTCAGAGATCCACGAGGTAAAATAACTTTGCCAATTTATGAATTAAAAAAAGAAATAAAACGCTTTTGTTGAATTCAATAAAAGTGCACTTGTCTTTTTAACAAAAATACAGAATTCACTTGTTGTTTTCACTTCAAAATTATGAATTATAGAAAAGGAAAACCAAACTGCTTGAGTCCAACATCAAACACATAAATTGCTAGTTTCATAGTACATAAATCATGCTTTATTGGATAGCAGGTTATTCGAGTCGAGGTCATGATTAACTCGGAGGACAAGGCTACCTAATCTGAAGACGAAATTGAAAATTAATGCTAGTTCAAATGATAAACTGATGCAATAGATCATGATATTCTTATCGGATATTTGAGAGTTTTTTCATTTTATTTTCTTCCTATAACATTAATGTAAGTGTGGTCCCCTTTCTTCCAAAATAAATAATTTTTATCCATTTTATTTTAATATGACGATACTATATATTATTTCGTTTTATATTCATATTTCTATACATAAGATTTCATGATACCGATGAGGTTGGAAGAGAAAAATTGCTAAACATATTTAAGAAAATTTTATCAACATTTAAATCATATATGTAAAAGGCTTCTTCTTCTTCATTGGCGTAACAGCCCCATGGTGAGACAAAACCGTGTGTCCACCCGCAGATTTCGAGACAGGAAACGAAGTAGTGTTATCAACACTACGCCCAACGCTCTACAGTCATATTTGAGCGGGACTTTAAAGTTGATTCCAAACCAATACAAACATCGATGGCTCCGCCGGGACTCGATCCCGAACCTGGGGTTCTGAGCGCCAGATATGTAAAAGGCTAAGAAAATAAAAATTTGATTACAGAATTAAAATATTTTGCATAATTGTATCTCTGGAAAAAATTATTTTAGTGTAGATTATATTGATTATTTATAAATTCCTAGCTTCTAAGACATCTTATTCATCATTGGCGCAATAGCCCCATGGCGGACCAAGGCTGCCTGCCTACCGGCAGATTTCGAGACAGGGGATATTTTCTTTTTACGAGATAGGGTTATCAGCCCTACGCCAAATGCTCTACAGTCATATCAGACCAGGATCTAAGGTTTAAAGTGGATTTCGAACTACTGCAAACATCCATGACACAGCCGGCACTTGAACCCTGTAGCACCGAGCGTCAGAGCGCTGGTCACTCTGCCATCAGGCTCCTCTAAGATATCTATCTTCTTCCATACTTGTACAAACTCGATAAAATTGAGATTCGAAAATATAAGAAATAATAGAAAATACCTGAATATCTAAACATTATAGTTCGTGTTTATGAAATTCAATAATGCATCAAATATAAAATTCATAATAAACTTATTTATTTTAAACTATCCTATTTTATTTTCTAATAACATTTAACGAGTGCATTATGTTTACAAGAACTAAAAATAGCAACAACGCAGGTAGAACGCAAATCCTGCTTACTTAACATTACAGCTGAACAAAGTAAGTTAAAAAAAAGTATTTTAATTGTAATAAGGCTATATATACATCAATAAAACTAGCTAAAAACGAGAAAAATATTATGTATATAAAAGGCCAAAGTGAATAATCATTTTTCTGTACAGCATGCATCACTTGGGTTGTTGTCATCACTTGTGGTGTTCATAGAAACACATAGTTGGATCACTTGTGGTGTTCATAGAAATACATAGTTGCATTACTTGTGGTGTTCATAGAAACACTTAGTTGGATCACTTGTGGTGTTCATAGAAATACATAGTTGGATTACTTGTGGTGTTCATAGAAACACATAGTTGGATCACTTGTGGCTTTGAGAGAAACATATAGTTGGATTAGTTGTGGTTCACTTGTATTCCTAGAAACACATAGTTGGATCACTTGTGGTGTTCATAGAAACACATTACTGGGTCACTTGTGGTGCACATAGAAACTTGGATTGGAATGAAAAGTATTTTACCTCAGAAAATTCAATAACTGAACTTATAATAATCTCTTTTATTTGCCAGTTTTTGATATCAGCAAATAAAAATTATTCTGAGATTTAAAAGAACCTGAATCATTATTATAAAAATAAAAAATATCTATACTTTTGTGAAAAACAAATTTATTATATTATAATTCAACTAATTTATGAGTTATTTCGGAGATTAAGGAATTAATACATTTTCAAAGAGAAATTTGTTTTTATAAAAGACATAATTTCCTTTGATGTTAATGTAAATTTAAATAATTTAATTTAATCTAGTATTAAATGGGTATTAAATATTAATGCTTGAAGATAAAATAAATTGCAAGTACATATTTAATCGTAATCGCTCTCTAATTTCTACATCTCGGTTTTTTTTTTTTGAAATTAACTACGGCAAATAATTATTTTTATTTGATAGTACATTAGATTAAATCTTTTTTATTTGAATTTGTATTGAATTTATTTTAGATGTAAACTGTAATTAAAGTCATTAATAAATAATGTTAAAAAAGTTTAATTTCGAAAAATGTTTACTTTGTAACTTGTCTATATTAACTATTATCCCTTAAAATTCAGTAAATGAATGCTTAAATATATTAGAATGTACATATGAATTAATATACATTGTCTTCAATATTATTTTCATGATAAAATACTTTTAAATAAAATTAGTGGATTAGTTTTTAAGAGGATCACAGACAGCTAAACTCTTTGTTTATTCCACTGTATTTTTATTGTTAAAATAGTTTTGAAAACATATTTAATTATTATCAATGTATTTATAAAGCAAGTTTCACAGAAGTTTGTAGTTGTTTATAATTAATTAAATTGCATTTAATTAAATGTAATTCTAGAAGCTTATGAATTTTGAGATTTATATTTTATTTTTTAGGATGCTTGCCCAAAACAGTTGCTGGAAAATCTGTCATCAAGTTACCATTAGATAACTTCCATGAGTGTGGAACTACCAGAATGACGAATAAGTATACTGTAAGTCAATACATGTATTTTTTTATATTATTACAAAATGTTTTTATAATTTATGTAAATATTTCGTAACTAGTCGAATAATTATGTTTTGTAAGAGCATGCCCATAAAAATTGACAAAATTGTAATTGAATTTATGTGTAAATAGCGTGTATAGTGTATAAATGCATATTACTACATGAGGGAGATGATAATTAATGATTTAAATTAGCAAATATTGGCTAGAATACGTTAAACCAGATCCAGAAAGCTTGTTGACAAAGGGAAAAAGATGCAGCTTTAATTTGATTGGGGAAAATAATATTTTCTTGAAGGATTTTCAGTGAAAATTCCTCATTTGATGTGTCAAACCGCATTCAAGATTTCAGATTTCAAATAAACAGTTCAATTATCTATGTGAGATTCTCTAACACAATCTCTATCGAATCTACTCGCAAAGTAGAAAATAGCTTTATCATTATATACATATTTGAAATATTAATTTTTAATTCTGAACTAGATTGATGTAATAACTAGTCGAATAATTTTGTTTTGTAAGACGATCCCAATGAAAATTGACAAACTTTTAATTGAATTTATATGTAAATAGTATGTGAGTATTTAATTAAATTTATGTGTAAATAGTAGTCGAGTATTTAATTGAATTTATGTGTAAATAGTATGTATATTGCTGCCGGAGGGAGAGGGTAATTAATGATTAGTTAGATAAGATATGACGAATAAATTCTGCTGAGTTAGTACATTGCACTGCCTCTGCTGTTAGTATGAACAATGCTAGTCATAGATGGGTTTTTGCTATTGATAATTGTTAATAAATAAAAAGACACAATTTTTTTTCAAAAACCATAATTTATTTCCATGTCCATAATGAATTTGAAAGTACAATTTCAAATTCAGCATTTTAATAAAAAATTCAATTTCAGATTCAGATTTCAATTTCAATACAATTGTACAATTTTCAGTTTCAGTACAATTTCAATTTCAGATTTCTAATAAAAAAATTAGAAATTGAATTTCAAAAGTTTTGAGTTTACATTGGCTAAACTTTATTAAAAATTTTCTCAGTCTCAGATTAAAAATGATTGAAAATGCAAAATGTCTTGATCTCGCATTTAATGCTATCGATGCAGAATAATTTACTACACACGACGAAAATGAAGTTGGACCAAAAACTTGATAACATTCAAAACGAAAGATTTATTGATATATAAAGAATAAATCTTTAAATCTATATTGAAAGAATTAAATGAACCTGGTAAACGAACTACAGAATTGTATGATTTGAAGCAGTTGATGTCTTTCGCAGAATGTAATTTTTCTTCTTGAATTTTTTAATTTAATTTTATGTATTATAAAAATTAATTTGCAAAAGTTTATATGAATATTTTTATTCATTTATTGTTAAGTAGGGACTTATTTATAAAATATTAACACAGATAACAATTGAATCCAGACGTATATCAAATTGTAGATTTACTACCGACCCATTAGGAACAGAAACTCATCTTTAAGATGAGGATTCTTTATATAGACATATTGTTACTTACGTTTTTTTCGTAATAAAATATTAAGCGTTTTCAAAAAAACATTAAAATAATGTATAGATAACTAGTTCTGTTAGTGAATTAAGGAAAGCTAAAAAATTTGAGCGAAATCTCGCCTAAATCTATATATCACTAGGTGTTAACCTGAATTACGAATATTCAAAATAAAACGATATCAGCGTTGAATGATTAAGAATTTTTGGCTTTAGGGGACGTTCTTTTCTTTGTTGTAAAGTAAAACCATGTAAAATATATTGTCAAGATAGCGTAAATCTTTATAAAAACTTATCGATTAAAAGAGGGTAATAAATCATTACGCAGTAAATTTAAAGTATAATAAATATAAATATAATAAATGTAAATATAATAAATAAATATAAATTCAAGTAAAAAATATATTTTTAATTAATTTACAATGTAATATTTTCCATTAAAATATACTATTCATTAGCTACACGTAGTAGTTATAATATAAATTGTGTATAGGTAAGAATAAGTGAAGTAGGCAAAATTATCTTCAGTAGTGTTGTTGTTTGTTTGTTGTTGAATTAAAAATTAATATGATTAAATTGATTAAAGTAAGCAAATGTAGATTCATTAAGTGTTTTTGTATATAAGAACTTAATTAAAAATATCTTTTAAATCAATTCAGTTTAAAATTAACTTTTAAGAATTTTCTTTTACTTCAATCTTGAATATTAAAAATATTTTCTCTGCATATAAAAGCGAATTTGCTCTGCATTTTCTTGCATCTATAAATGAGTCTTTATACATTTTAATCTTCGTGGTCTTAGTTTGTTGCATCAAAAAACAAATTGTTTTATAGAATTTCGATATCTCATGAAAGTTTTAATATGCTACTGGATGCTGTTTATACTACTAAACGTTTTTTTTTTTTTTTTTTTTTTTTTTTTTTATGTATTTTATTCTATAAATTGAGAATTGAAGCGTGCGTAGGTAAGAATATGTACAATACGCTTTATGTACTAAACTAATCGTGTGATTGAAGAAATAATGCATATGCTCTAAGATATTTTTAGATTAAACTTTGAGTGTTTTTTAATTTAATAATGACATCCTTTTGTCTAAACCTGAAAGAAACGTAGCGTTGCAAAATGTGACTGTAATCAGGTGCAACATGGAAAAAAACTACTACAATACATCCTTAAGAGTTTAATTTGAAACTTTATATTTCCATAGATGTTTTAAAGTTAACTAATCCATATTTTTATCGCATGTAACCAAAAAAAGGAATACACCCAGATTATCAGTCCATAAAAAGCTTAACTATTACCAAAAACTTTTGTCATTCAATAAATTTTAGTTAAGGGATTTTAAATTCATAACTTACTTTTTTCTTAAATATGACGCCATTTCACAATGATGCATTAACTGATCAGCTGACTTGGGGCTTTATTGTAAAATCTATGTATGAATGTAAGAGTATTTATCATTATCCTTTAAAAGCATAATTTAGTAACTTTATGATTGTGAATAGAACTTTTTATGTAGAAAGATATTTAATGTAGAATAATGTTCATTAAAAATTACCTTTTAGATTGTTTGAAATTATTCAGGCAGAAAAAAAAATTATTAGGTCTATACATTATGGTCTACAATAGGCTTTAAACATTGTCAAAAAGGAATATTCCTATTCTGATGATATATCCAGTCTATAACTTATTCTGATAATGTGTCCAATCCATATTATATACTGATAGCTTATCCAGTCTATAACCTATTCTGGTAATGTATCCAATCCATATTGTATACTGATCACGAATCCAATATGTATCCTAATCATATAATATTTCCTGTCCCTATCCTAATCGTATAAAATATCCAGTCAGTATTCTAATCGTATAAAATATCCAGTCAATATTCTAATCGTATAAAATATCCAGTCCGTATCCTAATCGTATAAAATATCCAGTCCGTATCCTATTCTGATAATGTTACTGTAGGCTAAATTAAACAATTTCATTTCGAACTTCAACAGAAAATAATTTTTGTAAATATTTAAAAATTAGTAAATTTAACTTGTTAAAAATAAAAGAAATTTAAAAAAAAAAATTAATTAATATATTTTTTAAAACCTTAAGTATTTAGAAAGGTATTGATTTCATATTTGTTAGGTATTTTTTAAGATGATAGTGTCTATAAATGCTTGTTTTTCTAGTTTTAAGTACCATCGCGATATTTTAAATTAGTATTGTATCCCATTGAATCCTCTTTCTGCATTTAAAATTTTTCATTCTGTAACAAATCTCAGTTTTACTATTAATTAAATTAACAAGTGAGTGAAGCATCGATAGTCAGACTGCATGATGGATGTTTTTTGGGCTTTCTCCCATACAGCAACTAAATGCGAGGTAATTACCCCTAAAAGTCTTTGTGAAACTCAATGTCCTATTATGATGATGCATCCAGTCTATATCCTATTCTGGTAATGCATCCAGTCCTTAATCCGTATTGTTTACTAATAACGTTTCCAGTCTACCATTGTTGGGCTGTATTTAAGTGAAACACGAGGCTCCCCGATATTTAAATAAAAATATAAGTAAAAAAATATCATTCTATTATAATATGTTTCTTTTTATTTCCAATTAGCCTTTTTTTTTCTTTGGTATCTTTTCCTTATCACTTATCTGAAATGAATTCTTGCAAGCCCTAATACGTATTCAATATCTCTTATCAGTAAACGAGAAAAATAGCAATTGGAACTTCATTGACTTTCATTGGAAAAAATTATGACAAAGATTATCTATTGTTTCTTTTATTCATTAACCGATCCGATTACACATAAAGAGATGATTGAGTGGACGCTGATATTAATGCTGAATGAATATCTCTGTATAAAGAGATGTATTAAACAAAAGGATACAGTTTAGCCCCAAACATATTCACAATGTATCAAAAGGAAGTTAATTATTCAATTATTCATTAGTGATAAAAGTATCGGGTTTTCGAGTTAGGGTATATGAAATGGGTATCATGTGCGAAATGAAAATTTTTTTTTCTTAAGTCTCTTTTCTTAAAACGTAAACATTCATATTTAAAAATGGATAAGACGAAGAAATATAGAATTATGCAAATTTAAACATTTTTATATTTGTAGTATTCAATATTGTGCCTGATGGCCGAGTGACTGGCGCTCGATGTCACAGGTTTTGTGGTTCTAGACCCGTAACCGTAGGTCCTGGTGTAATATGACTGTTGGATCTAGGAATGGCAATCCTACCCTGTAAAAAGAAAACATCTCCTGTCTAGAAATCAGTCAATAGACAGACGGCCTTTGCCCACCATGGGGCTGTTGCGCTAATGATGATAAGGTTTGGTTTATCGTTCTGCGGTCATTTTGTACACACTTTGGGCTAATTAGATCAGTATCTGCAGTTTATCGTGATTATGATGAGGTTTGGTTTGTTTGGACGCTCTACGGTCATTTGTGCACACGAGGACTAAACAGACCGGAACCTACAGTTTAAAGTGGATTCCGAACCATTAACAAGTATCAATGCCACTGCCCGGATTCGAACCTGATGAGGAATAGGAGGAGGAGCAGCATTCAGCATTATTAATTTCTTTTTTTTTATTCAATTATTTTTGACATTCAATAACATTAAATATCAATAATCAAGATAAATGCCAATTCTCTATTACAAAATGATTTTTTAAAAAATAATAATCTTTGTGAGAATTATACGAGTTCGTTTAATTTATTGAAGTAATATGAATTAAAATGAATTATATAATTTGAAATGTATTCAAATTAAATTAATCTTAAAAAAGATTTAAAAAAGTCTTATATTAAACTACCTAGATATCGCGTTAAAGAAATATAATTCTCACTTTGATAGCGATATTATAGAATAAAAATAATTTTCTTTTAAATATCGTAAAAGTAATTTATTCAAAGAAATTATTTTCTTTATTTAGTATCTGTATTTCTAATTTATTTCTATTTCCGAAGAGTTAAAGGAGACATACTTTATTATTATTATCGTTATTTATTTCTGCGACTTTGTCGAAAATAAAAATGGATAACATAAAAATGCAAGTTAAAGGCGAATTTTGTTTTTTAATTTTTTATTTTACTTTGGAAATCCCAACATTTTTGGAGAGCTTTCAGAAAGGGTTAATCATTTAACTTGTGTATATTCTTTATGTATTTTCTAGTTTTAATGCTATAAACTAGAAGTTGGTACTTGGAATCATCAAAGTCGTAATTATTAAAAAATATGACTGTGTTTTAAATATGCATTCTTTAATTAATTGCTTTGTAGAATAAACTTGTTTCGAATTCAGATGAAAATCAAACTGTACTAAAGTCTGATTTTCATATGAAATAGAAAAATTTATTTTCTGATATTTTTTAAAGTCTGATTTTAATCTGAAAAATTTTTTATTTCATAGAAAATACGGCAAGAATATACACCCCCCGAAAGCTCTTCAAAAAATTGGGGACTTCCAAAAAAACTTCATTTACTTCCATCCTGTTATGCAATAAAACTTTTAAGTATTACCATTTTTAAAGGTAAATTTTTACATTAAAACCACAGATGGATGTTGTAAACCAGAAAAATATTTAATTCTTTTGCTTTATATCTACGATAAAAAATACTTGAGTTTTTAGTTTAACTGCTGATTCATTTTCACCCTCCAGACTTTGAATTTTTGTTTATTGTGAAGGGCATTAAGAATGTTAATGAAAATATTTCGTCGTAATTAAAAAATTATACGACTTTCTATTTATAGGATAAATAAAAAAGCTACCAATTTATAGAATAAAAGTTTTCATGCTATCATAATTACTTTGATAAAAATAACCTAGGCAAAGATCATGTTTTAACATATTAGAGAGTTTTTGCATACCGTAAGTTAGGTTACCGTAGGACGTCCGTTAGCTTTTTCTCCCTAGCGCGCTTGCTCAGTTTCCTATGAGCATGCGTGCTAGGGAGAAAAAGCTAACGGACGTCCTACGGTAACCTACCGTACGGTATGCAAAAACTCTCTATTATATGTCAAAGAATTGTCTACTCATTCGATATTGTATATTTTTTGAATATGGAACTATTAACTGGAAGTAGTGATTTGAGTTTTATTATAAACTATTTACGATGCATTACTTTTTTTTCAATCGAAAACAATATCTACTTGTAAAAAAAAATGCATGCTTGTTTTTGTAATAGTAGATTCATTAATTATCAGTATAGAATAAAAGTTTACACGTAACCACAATTACCTTGATGAAAGTAACCTAGGTAAAGATCACGTTTTAAAATATTACACGTCAAAAAATTGTCTACTCATTTGATATTGTGTATTTTTTTTAACATGGTTTGTCGCTCTATGGTCATTTTGTGCACACTTAGGCTAATTAGACAAGAACCTACAGTTTAACGTTTATTCCGAACCATTAACAAACATCCATGCCACTTTTTGAATATAGAGATATTAACTGGATGTAGTGATTTGAGATATTTGTTAGAAAATATTTATAATGCGTTATTTTTTTTCAGTCGGAAACAATATCTATTTGTAAAAAGTGTGCATGTTTCATTTTGTAATTGTAGATTCGTTATCATTGTTGAAGTTTTAACAAAACAAATGCAAATTAAGGTAACTCAACACTCGTTACACCTGACAGGACCACTGTAGTTGAATGCCTTAGTTGGAAATAGTTAATCTGGATTAACTTACTAGTTGAAAGTTTAAAACTTTTTGGGCTTTAGTATTGCATTACATTTGTATGTGATATAAAATGCCGAGGAATTCTGAAATTATCTCTAAATAAAAACATTCATTTATTACCAACAAAGAAACAGAACGTAAAGTTTTCTTTCTATGGATCCAGAACTTTTGAAAGATTCGAAATATTGAGCTTCTGATCAATACGTTCGAAAGACCCCACACTCCGACTTTTTAAATCCAAATTAAACGTTTGGCATCAGTTTTGTAGGACAAACAGAAAAAAAAAGTAATAATCCTTCGGAATATTTAGAGACCCTATTTTTGATAAAAAGTAATGGATTTTCCAAAGTTTTGTCGAAGATATTACTTTGAAAAACCAGAGTACTTCAAGAAACTTCGTAAAGTTTCAAGAGCGCCAAATTAAAATCCAAAGATTTAAAAATAGAAATTTTTTTCGTTTGTAAATATCAACGTTTTGATGCTTGTTTGTTTCGTTATGCGTCAAGGTTATGTTAATAGGTCATTCGAGGGCTGTTCTACTTTAAAAAAATAAGTTAAAAATGTTTATTTTTAAGGAAATTGTTTAACGTACAAAGTTAAATCTTTATACGCAATGTTTTAATAAACGATGAAATGTTATAAATTGTCCCGTCTTACAGTTTAATGAAATTTAGAAAAAAAATTCACATTGAAATTCATGTTATTTTTATATGAATTCTTTCTATTTATTTATTCAATATAACGAAAAGCAACGAAATTTTCATTTCATTCACTATGCGTTTATTTTTTTAAATAAAATTATTCGCTTTTTATTATAAATCCTTCGAAAATATTTAACTTTTATAACTAAAGGATTATGAATTCTAAAATAAATAAACTATAACTATTTAAAACAAATACATTAATGGTTAAATATTAAAAATATTAATATATATTCTGAAAAAAAGCTTTTAAAGGATTTTTCAACATAGAGATCAACATTAAGATTTCCGGATTATTAAAAGGATCAGACTTTTACTGGATTAGACTATATTCAGGCTTCATATAATTGAAATTATATTAAGATGAAAATTATGTTTTTTTTGTACACCTACGTAAATAAATTTTTAATTAGCAAAATTATTAAAGGAAAATGTTGAAATTTTTATACAAGGAGTTATATACAAGAAGGAATATAAATAAGTTTAACTCCTATAAATGGGAAAAATAATTCATTTTTTTTAATTAATTACTATAAATATGTATCTCAGAAACTTAATTATCAACTTTATTCAATTAATTAAGGATAGGCATATATCAATAGTTAAAACGATTCTAGCTTCTACCTTTGTATTTTTTTAAAAATATAGGTGCAGTTAATTAACAAATTTTATGTACTCCATGATGATATGATTATTTGACTTATGTAAGCTTACGTAATTATAAGCAACTAAGTATACTATGTATTATAAGCAACTAAGTGTACTAAAATGTATTATAGGCAACTAAGTATACTAAAATGTATTATAGGCGACTAAGTATACTAATATGTATTATAGGCGACTAAGTATACTAATATGTATTATAAGCGACTAAGTATACTAATATGTATTATAAGCGACTAAGTATACTAATATGTATTATAAGCGACTAAGTATACTAATATGTATTATAAGCGACTAAGCATACTAATATGTATTATAAGCGACTAAGCATACTAATATGTATTATAAGCGACTAAGCATACTAATATGTATTATAAGCGACTAAGCATACTAATATGTATTATAAGCGACTAAGCATACTAATATGTATTATAAGCGACTAAGCATACTAATATGTATTATAAGCGACTAAGCATACTAATATGTATTATAAGCGACTAAGCATACTAATATGTATTATAAGCGACTAAGCATACTAATATGTATTATAAGCGACTAAGCATACTAATATGTATTATAAGCGACTAAGCATACTAATATGTATTATAAGCGACTAAGCATACTAATATGTATTATAAGCGACTAAGCATACTAATATGTATTATAAGCGACTAAGCATACTAATATGTATTATAAGCGACTAAGCATACTAATATGTATTATAAGCGACTAAGCATACTAATATGTATTATAAGCGACTAAGCATACTAATATGTATTATAAGCGACTAAGCATACTAATATGTATTATAAGCGACTAAGCATACTAATATGTATTATAAGCGACTAAGCATACTAATATGTATTATAAGCGACTAAGCATACTAATATGTATTATAAGCGACTAAGCATACTAATATGTATTATAAGCGACTAAGCATACTAATATGTATTATAAGCGACTAAGCATACTAATATGTATTATAAGCGACTAAGCATACTAATATGTATTATAAGCGACTAAGCATACTAATATGTATTATAAGCGACTAAGCATACTAATATGTATTATAAGCGACTAAGCATACTAATATGTATTATAAGCGACTAAGCATACTAATATGTATTATAAGCGACTAAGCATACTAATATGTATTATAAGCGACTAAGCATACTAATATGTATTATAAGCGACTAAGCATACTAATATGTATTATAAGCGACTAAGCATACTAATATGTATTATAAGCGACTAAGCATACTAATATGTATTTTAAGCTACTAAGCATCTTATGTAAGTAAATTAATATTCAGGCAACCAAGCTTAAAAATAAATCCAAAAATATGCCCTTCAAAATATAATAAACAGCCTTTACCAAAACAGATTTTGTAAAACTAAAGAATAATAAATAAAAGCATAGCTCAAACAGGCCTTATTAGAAATATCATCCATGGCGTCTGCCAACAAGGATGTTTGTATCATATCACACGCTGTCTATATCGGAGTGGGTCTAACACCTTGATCAGTTTCTGGACAGCATAAGTTTTCTGATTATATCTGACCACATGGTTCTCTAGAGGGTCTGTGTTTTCCTGAACAAAGAAAGAAATGAAAGGCTATATTGATTGGTTGAAATCAATAAAAGAACATATGTCATCTGCTGCCTAACTCAAGATAACACGACCGCCTGACCTTTGTTGTATTATCTCATGTATGAGATAAACTTATTAAACCTTATGTTACCCTCAGGTCATTTTCTTTTCATTTTTCTCATTGTACGTGCTTGGCCTAGGTAATAGAAAATAACCCATCATCTATCTTTATGTTTTTATTAAGGTTTTAGACATCAACTACCGTACCATTTAATTCATTTCCATTTTGTTATCATTAATTAATTTTGTAAATGATTGTTAATAATTAGTTATGCAGCAATTAGAATTGCTAACGTGTAGTTAAAAAGGTAATTTCGTGAGTTGTATCCTCTAGAGCTATGGGATAGGCAATGGAATTGTTAAGTTAGTTAATTTTGAGTTATAGCTGGGGACGTACAAAAATGGGCAAAATAAAGTTTATTTAAAGTTTCATTTCTATAACAACGTTTAAATAGTATTAAGAGTGACAGATATATAAGAGAGGAAAATAGGTTTTTATGAAAATTATAATGATAGACAAACATACCATTTAATATCGCTAGAAGCAATTTACTAGCGATATTGAATTTGTATCATTTTTCCAAACACAAGAAACATTTGATAAAATAAATAGATAATTTTAAGAAAGATATATCATATATATTGTTGTGCTTAAATTTTATCTAAAAAATTGCTATATAAAATTAATAATGTGATGAAAGATTTACTTTCAGTGTTTTAGAAAACGATAAATAAATGCCAGATAACAATAAATTTAGCGAAGTAGCATAAATTTAATTATTTTTATATGTTTACGGAAATAATATTGTTTATTTTATTCGGTTTCTTTAATACTATTATTGTAAGAATTTTTTAAAAATTAACTATTTCTTCGCATGCATGTATCTATAATTTTATAAAACTGTATTATTTATTTTGAATTATATTTATTCTTTGCATTTATTTTTAATCAAACTTTATTTTATTCTAATGAAAGCTTTTGTTGTAAATTAACAATAGTGAGCGATTATTTTTCTAAAAGTAAAACATATGCATTTCTATTTGGTACATTCATTGAAAACTTTTTATCTCTTTTCAGGTATTGAAAACTTATTATAATTATTTGTGTATTAAAATCATTTTATCATTGTTCATGCATTCAAACTTTTAATCATTGTTTGTGTATTGAAATCCTTTCATATATCTAACAAAGAAATTGAATTTAAACAATTATACAAATAGTATTAGAACCTAATGTCGTGAAAAGTTATGGATTCAAATAATTTGCTATTTGAAAGAGAATTGTGATTCCTTTACATTGTAAAAAACTTCTTTGAATTTTTTTTCAATGGACAAAGTAAAGCTTTCGAAGTAAATCTTCTTCAAACATTGCTTTTTTGTTACAGGGACAGACAGTCTACTATAATCGAATTATCATTGATCAACCAAAGAAACCTCGAGAAGTTCTTCTCGTGAAATGTGTTTTGCCCGGAGACAAGACAAAGCCAGCAGAATGGGAAAAAAGACCGAAAAGAAATGTATTACCTCCTGGATTCTTTGAAGCTGAGTGAGTACCATTTCACACAAAATTTTCTTAAAATCTGAAATACCTGCACGTAAAGTGCAACGCTAATGGTGAGTGAACGAAATCTTTTTAAATCACTGAATGAGAGATGATTTAAGCTGCATATACTTAATGCTGAAGGGAAATATTACTTGAAGAAGCCATGAAGTCCTTTTGAAATAGACACATACTCCGTTATTTTCTGTCTTACTTCTTCAAGATATTTTTTTCTGGTTCATAGCCTTTAATTTGCCGTCATAGTCAATGTACCGCATTATTACTTGAAGTATTTCACAGATATGATTACAAGCATTTCTAAAGAAGAAATTTTTTCCAGAAATCATTTCCGGAGTTTCATTTTCTTTCTTTGATTCTCTTTTAAAGTTCTATCTTCTTTCATACAGAGAAAGAACAATCAAAGAACAAGATTAATGCGCTCCAGCGATCCAAATAATACTCTTTTTTTTTATTAGAGAAGACATACTTTTAAATATGTTTTTGTTGCATCTTTTTCTTTTTTTCGAGATTTTCTTTGGAGTTGAATTAAAAGAAATAAAATATTATAAAAAGACACCTTTTACTACTCTTAAGTAAGTTTTCTTTCTTTTGAAGTATCTTGGTATGGTAAATTTTTTTTCAAAAGTTAATGCAAAGAAGATGTCTGTGTGCTTATATTTATAAAATACTTTCGCACATATTAAATATTAAAATACTCTTTCACCATTTCATGCGCATTAAACCGTTATAATAAGCGTTATGGACTCTTTATACATAATAAACGGTCTTAATGCAAGATATGTTCCGCTTTTTGTTTTAGCTTATAGCTTCTTACGATATTTGAAATGCTTATTCTGGTAATACACTTTTTAATGACTTTTATGTTTTTTCTTTGGGGAGGGGGATTACAAAACCTACCACAGACTTTATTGACAATGCAAATGATTCTTTATATTTCAATGAAAATAAGTTCAAATGGATTTAATTTTTTTGTCTTATTTATTTAATAATTATACTGAGTAAGTAGAAACTGCGTAACAAAATTTAGAGATTAGCATGCTTTAGTTATATTTACTCAACATTATTTTTCTAAAGAAATTAGAATGGTGAGCCATTGGCCGAATCGAAGAATCAATTTCATATAAGCAGATAGTTAAATGCAAGGCTTCCTGTAATTTATATACCGGGGAATACTTTTCTAAGAGTAGAATTAGCTTCCAAAAAATACGGCGTAGGAAGACCCACAATTGCCGCAGACAACCAATATTTGCAACTAACTGCAAGGAGGCACATTATCGCTACACCTACCTACTTTAGAGTTTCTCTTATATTAATCACTGAAAGGCTAGTATTCATATCAACTGTGCTCAAAATGATTTACAAAGGCAAAGGGAGCTTGTATGCAAGTTCTAGGCATCAAGCATTGTATATATCCCTCACACCACGCTACTGAAATGAGAGATTTAATTAGGCATGATCTCATATTGATTGGAGTGCAAGTCAAGGCCTTTACTAGCCCTTTACTAATAAATCAAAATTTTGTTTGCAAAGTAACCTAAGAAAATCTGGTGGTAGCCAGTAATCCGTCATTATGTTAGTCTATCTATGAAAAGACTGATTTGATGAGCTTAGGGTAGGTAGCTCTTTATATGACCACACTGACCTTTATGTTATAACAAAGGGCACTGTTACTGTCCATTGATCTAGAGACAAATTTTATCTGATTGGTTGTACTTATTCCGGTAAATTCGTACGCATTTTCATCTTACAAGACGATAATGCCAGATTCCCCGAATTGGTGAAGTATTACCTTCGTGAATAGACTAACATGTATATGAATTCACTTCTGGACTTGAATTCTACTGTGCATGTTTAGGATGTTCTAGTGAGACTTATTATACCAATTTCTTCAATTAACTTAACCCATGCAGTTCTCCAATATCATCAAATTCCCTTGATAGAGAAATGGGTATTAATGGCCACTAAGTTAACAAACACAATCTTTGAGCATACAATATCGTTGTCGTGCGTGTGCAACTGTTAAAGGTGATTACACTCCATACCGAAACTGATCGCCCATTGAACATGGATACTTTTTGTACTGTATTTTTGAATAATTTTAAAACATAAAAGGAGTCTACGGTTTTTGTTTTACACCCAATTCATGAAATACCGTTTGATAAATGTTAGTTGCAAATTACAATAAAATATATTTAATAGAAATATTACAATAACAAATTTTCTGATTTTCGCACAATTTTTGAAAATGCGTGTTTCCTCAATTAATGGAAATGGCGGAAAATTAAATCTCAATATGAAGAAGGAGTTCGATTATAGGAATAAAATTTTGGCAAGAATTTGTCTAGATGAAATATTTATTTGACTCAAGTTTTAAGGTTATGTATTAAAATACACACAGTGCCGTTTCAAATTTGAAATGGTGGTACACAAATAACCGCAGTAGTCTCCATGATTTTGAATGCAAGCCTGAAAAAGGGCATGCATTATATCATACACGTGAAGTATGCCATTTTGTAGGATAGAATTCCTTGCCTGTAGCACATGGTCAGCCAAATCAGCAGCGGTTCATGCTGGTGTAATAGGGGTATAAGAAGGTAGATTGCTTAACAGGGATGTATCTATCGTATATGATTGTTGGCAACAGTGGTCACGGGAAAGGTATTATCCCAAGAAGATCGGGCCACTAATAAAACGGATGTCTTCAGTGTTAGCCGCAGAGCTGTGGCGTATCGTACTGTATCTGCAGCCGAAATTAAAGCTTTTATTGGCGCTAGAATGATGCAGCGAACTATAACAACTTGAAGAGCAGCTCCGAGACAGATGTCCTGTAACGTTCATGTCATTCACTCCAAATCACCTCCATCTGCGACTTCAGTAGTATAAGTTAAAACTCATTGAAGGACGTAGTGGATATGTGTTGTGGTCTCGGATAGGAGCCACTTCTGCCTTGGCACCAGTGTTGGCCATATATTGATTACAAAGTTTCTAGGTGGGCGGCTGAAAAGAATCTGCTTACGTCATAGACAATGGACCAACTTCATACCAGGAGTTATGGTCTTGGGAGAAATTTTCTATGGCAGCAGAGGCACTTTAGTCATTTTCCCACTCAGCATTACAGCAAATTTTTAAGTCAGACTGGTGTTTGAAACAATTGGACTGCCATTTTTTATCATCATTTGATGGGGCATATCCAAACGAAGTAATACTCGTTCCCCGGAATATTACTGTGACACAAACATGTTGCCTTGGCCAGACATTTCTCCTATCGAGCGCGTATGGGACATTATTGTACGACAAATCCACAATCAGCACGAATAGTTACTGATTTGACTAACCAAGTGCAACATGCATGTCACTCCATACCACAAAATAACATTAGACACCGACACAATACATGTACGATTGCACTTTTACGACTTACATTTACACGATTGTATTTAAAATCGTAGACACTACAGCAGTTATTAATGTAACACCGTTTCCACATTATGCATAATTTCGACTCTGGCCTTTAAACTTTAACCAAATAAATATATTACCTAGACAAATGCTTTGCCTAAATTTCATTCCTCTAAACTAATTTCTTCTTGGTGTGGGGATTTCATTTCCCACTTGTGTAGTATATAGTCTTTATACTGAGTTACAATTAGTCTTTTATGTTGTTGAATAAATAATTTAGTGCATATCTAAAAATGCAGAACTTAATTTTTTATATTTAGTGCTGAGGTAAGAAAATATACAACTATATGTAACAAATGTTTTGAATGTCAAGATAATATATTGTTTCAATCTAGATAAAAGTTTATGTCAAAATATTTGCAAACGAAAAACAATCTTTAGCGATTCACATTGCAGATAGTTGGAATTTACTCTATTTATAACAACGGAAATTCCATTAAAGTATTTGGTTTATCTGGTCACCGTTGTAAAGAATATACAAACCATACACGCAGTCTGCTGCATATATGTATTTTGTTAGGTTATTGCATAAAATACGAATATATTTTAAAATTTCTGAGACTTGTACAATTTCTATGGATAAGAAATTAAATAATCTTAATTGTTGAAACAATGTTGTAAATATATGAAATATACATGCAATTTAGTTATTAACATATATAATTTTGATTTATTCACGCAATTGTGTTAAAGAAGATTAATTCATGAAATATAAAATAAATGTAGATAGTTATAATTTTAATTGTGTTCGTTTCTATAAGCAATTTATATTCATAGCATAACAGTGCTTATGCTTATGTACTTTGAATAAGTTTAATAGGAAATTTACTTCTAAAGTTGTGGACGATTTATTAATTTTGAATTCTATGGAAGAAGTTAAACTTTTTACGATGAGTAACCAATGAAACTTAAGCTTTTTTAACGTTGAAAGCGCATAAATTCCTTTCTAAAATATTATTAATTTAAATTGGTTATCAAAAAAATTAAATAAAATTCATAAAACTGAGTAAATAGATAAAACTTTTTAAAACTAATAACTTTAATGCTAATATCATTACACATTTTTCAAAATGAAACAAATAAACAAAATTCTTCTTCATAGGCACAACAGCTCCACTGTGGCCGAGGCCGTCTGCGTACTGGCAGATTTCGATACTCATGTTATCTTTTTTGATGGGGTAGGAATGTCAGTCCTATGCCTAGCGTTCTACAGTCATATGAGACAACGACCTACGGAAATAAACAAAATTAGTATACAAAAATAATTAAAAAATAAATTTTATCACAATGAATAGTATACTATAGAAACAAAAGACCCAAAAATTTTGAAAAAAGCTGCTAGTTCCAAAATAGGAAAATACTTTTTAAAAACATTATTGAATCCTAAATTTATAAAATGCTTTTATTAAAAATATATTATCTGACCAATTCCACTGCTTTTTAAGAAAAAGCATTTATAAACAATATTGAAATGTGCATGAATTATAGCGTAACTCTGAAACATATTTGCATTTAAAGTTACTTATTAACTTCTTATAGAAAAGAACTTAGAAAAGAAATTTGTCCTTTTTTTGTTTAATATTTCTCTGAATATTTCTAATGAATTTTGATTATTTTTTTTAGAGATCTAAACATTACCAATATTGTTGCCCATGCTCCAACCCCTTACCTTCACTTGGCAGTTCGACAAAATGGACGTGTCTTGGACACTGCTTACAATGTGCAACCAGGAACACCATTGGAAATGGTTATTTACTTGGATTCGAAGAGTGCATGTAAGTACATTATCTGCAATTTCCATATTTCATTACACTGCATTTCAATATATCTTTCAGCATAGTAATATGATAAAAATTTGTATCAATTAAGCTTATTTTATCTGTGGTCATATATTATTTTATTATTTGTTCAAATATGGTCTGTGGCTCCATTTCACTGTAGGGAATGCCATCTAAAAAATGTAAATATTGCAGTAGAAAATTCATGAGCTGGTAGCTTTTCTATTGTTTTTTATTTAAGTTCATCATTTTTGTACAAAATCAAAATTTCAAAGTCTCATATAAACTTTCAAAGGATTATTCCTAGGTGGTTTGAAAAAATTGAATTAAATTCTGAGTATAAATTTAGCTTTGATTTGAAAAATTGTGAAAATATAAACGACTCAACAAAGATATTTAATTTTAAACAATTATTAGAAATATATTTTTAAAATATAATATTGTGAATAATAAAGGAAGTTAAAAATATGCATTTTAATTAAAATATTAAGTGCAGAAAATTGAATAGAGAATAATTTATTTGGTATCAAAATTCTGCATTTATTTAGTAATAGTAAAAACAATTAAAAAAAATATGCTAAAGAAAAAGTGCATGTGTTATTTTCTAGAAACATGAGATCAATTGTAAAGTACAGGGAAATTTAAATTCGGTTATTAAAAAACAATATCAATTCGAATATTACTAACAATCTTGAATGACACTGTTATGTGATGGAAAACAATCTGTATTTCTTATGGTAATAATAAATGCAGCTAATAATATTAAATTTATCCCGCATTCATTTGGGAAATAGTAGTATTATTTAGTGGTCAGTGAAAATAAAAAGAACTCACACGGTCACATGAGCTCTCTCACGGATACATGGGTACCTATTAATAGGGACACAATTTAAATGTTGTCTTTTATTTATGAACTATGCACTTTTTAATTATCGCTAAATTTCATTAAAACTATTGATTATTTATATGAAATGAAAAATAATTTTTGCATTATAATAGTCATAAAACTTTAATTAGTAATTAAATCTACTATTTATATATTTCTATTGGAAAATATTGAATCGAATGTCACGCTTAATTCTTAACCCAGAACCTTAATTAAAAAATAAAATAAGCAGTAAAAAAGGGAATGTATCGACATTTTCTCTCCCTAATTGGAAGAGCGCAGGTAAAAGATTTGAGAATTATTATCTTAAAATAACTTTGTTCATATAAATAGGGTAAAATTGTGTACACATTATAAATGGCTTCATAATATATAGAATTGATGCAAAATGGATTGAGTTATTTTTGTGAATATAAAACTACTGTTGAATTATGATGTTGCATCTAGCTACTAGTTTGTAAAAGATATCCCTATGCTCAAAATAGGCAACGCTGCGTTGGGTTAAAGTATAGAGAGGCTACAATCATTGATCGTAATCCCGTGAATTTTTGAAAATACGCAACTGAAGAATCACACAATCTATATCCCAATTCCTTTGGTGAGGAATTTTTTAAATTGAATTTCCTTCCGATTCGTATTTCAATTTTTCTCTATCCCCATTTTAAAACATTTATTTTTTGCCTTTCCTTTTTTATAATGCGTTTTTTGAAAATCAATAATATTTTGGAGTTTATTTTAAATGCATTAAAATATATTTCATTTCTCAAACCATGAAAAAATTTCCGTTGGTGGCTCGTATGCCAACAGAAATGAAAATATTGCATCTATCGACGAATTCAACAAAATTAATATTAGAAATATAAATATCTTAAATATTCAAATATTCAAGCAATAAATAAATACTTTTTTTATGCAGTTTCTTTAAATATAATTAAGTTTATATCAGCCTTCATAAGATATTAGCATTAAAAATATTGTACTGTTAATTTTCAGAATGCTAACATATTTTATAAAACATTGCGTAGTGTTTCACAAAAATATCTATATCGATATCATGAAAAAGGAAAAATTCAGCTACACAATTTTTAGTTCTTTAAATGCTTATGTTAGTATTAATTACACATATAAAATAATAAATACCCAAGTAAAACTGATAGAAAATCTTAATTTTATTAATTAATGTAATTAAAATATTTCGATTTATTTTGTACATAAATTAAATTATGCAGGATAAAAAATTTCGATGAAATGTTTTTCTCTAAGATTAAAATATTCATTTATTACTAAATTTATAACTAATTTTGTGTTTCTGAACTCGAATATAAATTAGAAATTTATTAGGAATTGACTCGAAATTCTTAGATATTTGTAACTTAATGTTTTCAATTTGAAATAGTGTGTTAACAAGCACATATACCTGTTTACGGGGTCGCTTGGATAGCAGCTTATGCATTTTCTGAGAATCATCATTAGAAATTGTTCAACAGTTGTCTACCAACATTGTAATGAACAGTTTTACCTGTTGTCTTTGCTCTATTTTTGCAATGTTCTGGTTAAAACTCTAACCTGGCCATAATTTTTAGGAAAGAAGGGAACTTCAGGAAATAAATGTTTTGAGACATACTGCAGACAGTAGGTCAATGAAAAATTCATTCGTAGTTTCCGGAAGGAAACAATTCACTATGGTCGCATAGTAGATGAAATATTTGGATACTGCACATTCAACTTTTTTTTCCATTGCGGTTTCTCTACGAAATGGTTGAACCATGCAGAAGTAGCAGTAATGGCAAATAGCATATTCATTTTCGTTTTACTTCACAGCCATATGTAAAGTTTTCTTGATCAAGAATTAAAGCATATATGGGGGACCCAAGGCTGTCCTGATCGTCAATTTTGCATCCAAAATAAAGTTTATATGCCTTTTTCACTAAAGGAAGGATGGAACCTTTTTTGGCTTCAAATGTCATGTCACGACATTAACTGAAGTTATTAACTGAATTATCCCACCTACGTTGAATTAAAGTTCTAAAAAATATAATATGTTTTACTAAAACGCAAATTCACTGCAATCATTTCTTTATCACACAAAACACCGCGTGCATTTAACAGCTATCACATTTTTACTTTTAGAGCCAAGTCTGGAAACAGTATCTACAGCCAGACTGATAATAGTCTCCTGCAGACTAATTAATGCCACATGGTTTACTCGATAGTAGCTATACAGCTTTTAAAAATTAATGCTTTGAGAACCACACTTCTAAATCTTACTTTTTCATATACTCCATGTAATGTATATTAATAACACATTTCATGTATATTCAATATATGAAACATATTTTAATACATTTACTTTTTTTTTATAAGAGTTGCTATATAATTTACAATTTTTTATAATTTGTAAGTTATATTATATAAATTTACATACTTAATTCTCATATAATTGTTATATATAAATATTCCCTTACTTAATTTTTCACATAGATTTGAAAAACACTGACGGGACTGTTTACCACTGTATCTCCTAAACAAGAGACAGTCGCCAATTTTTATTATCATTTTTGTGTTCAGCGCTCCAAAATTAATAAGAAATGACTATTTTTATGTTTAAGAAAATTTATCTGTTTTGCAACGTTATTATTTGAATTCAAATAATTATAAATTATTTTTAATTGAATATAAGAATAATACCGAGAATTAGAAATTAATAAAGAAATTCTTGTAATATAAAAGAAATTATTTGTAATTAAAATATTTATTTTAATCATAACTCATAATGCTGAAGGATTGTTCTGAGAATTTAATCAAATTCCTTCCCTTAAAAGCGTTAGCAATATTTTTCTTTAATCTTTATTAAAAAGATATTTATAATAAAATGAATTTCCATTAATTTTAAATGGACGGAATTCTTCGAATAATATAATTATCTTTTAATAATTATTTTAATAATGAATTTTTATTTTAATTGTTTTGTATTTAAAGTTAACTAATATAAAAAAATGAAGAATACATAAAAAAACTGAACTTCTTATAAAAAAATGTAAAATATATTATATATTATTTATGACAATAAACAAGCAAAATTATAAATAATAATTTATTTATGCTAAAATACATAAGATGAATTTTAAATATAGATCAATTTTTTTATGCTAAAATACAGTATTTTCTAGAAATTATAATTTACTTGATCAAAATGCATCTTTCTGCTGATGGTGTTTCTGTTAAAAAAAATCATGAAAGGCATTTTCCTTTAAAGGTTCTCATTTGAAATTGTTTAATTCTAAACAATTAACCTTTCAATGATATTTATTGACGATGAAACAATTGCAGCTTGCTACTACATAAAATCAATGTTTGTATTTTAAACGACTGCTTAACCTTCATAAATATTTAACACGGAATTCTCGAATTTTAATTAAATAAGCATAATTCACAAATCATTGTAAATATAAAAAGGTTGCTTTTAGTGATTAAGAATTAAAATAGTTAGCACTAATCTTATTCAAGATTTATCTTCAAGCGAAACAAAAAGAACTAGGCCACTGAGAAAATTTTAATGGAAGTTAAATTAAATTAAACTTTGTAACCACCTTAAATTAAACGTTGGTTACTCAGCACAGCGTGATTATCTCATTAAACAAATCTTCCAGAATCGTGAGCTTGTTAGATTCTTGTTTCCATGAAAAATAAACTGCACCTTTGTGTATTCCCTTAATAATCAATTTACAACTTCCCTTGCCCAGAAAAAAAACACCACAAAGCATTCCGGCTAGAGACAAGAGAACCATCTTTACTTTTGATCCCGCTGTTTCACCCATATCTTCAAGTTTTACGATTCACTGCACGATTCAGTATGTTCGACTTCATTACATTTTGTATTCATGTAGTGCTTGATGCTCAGTTCTTTCATTTTATGCTTAATTACAGGTTAAGAGTAACAAGGTAGGAATTAACAGGGAGACTGGAGCATTCTTCAACGAGACAGGCAGCATATTGGGACAGCATTTTAATAGATCTCTTTTGTGCGAAACTCTACAAGTTCTTTTTTTAAGTTTTCTGGAGGGGGTAGATCTTGATTGAGGTATCGTGAGAGGTGTAATTTGATGGTGCGGCAGGTCAGATAATTTGGCGACTTGAGCGTGTAAGGTCGTATTGCTTCTGGTCCATCGCTTAGCAATCACTTTTCGCACGAAATCCTTCAGGAAAAGGGGTAGGAGTCGAGTTGACATCGATAAATTGAGCTACGGATCGATGTTTTAGACGTCCAGGAAAGAGAAGAAGGGGGAGATTTTATGAGTGTTGAAGGATGCTTTAAGTCTAATAGTTCCGTGGATCGATAACTTAGATTTATGTGTCTGATTTTTCTTTATAAGTGGAATGTTTTCCAGCCGTTGAAATTAATTATCGACCGATAGATTACTGGAAAGCGTTGTCAGACAATTCTCATTATATCTCAGTGGCAGTAAACGTTATTTAGTTCAGCCTAATTTAAAGTTTTTATTTATCATATGCAGTTTTAGTGTTTTTCATAAACAATTAGTTATGTAAAACGTCAGTTCTGTGATGTAGAATAATGAGAAAAATATAGCGTGAGATTTAATTGACCAAGACTATTTAGATTGTAGTTAAATTATATATGTTCTGTTTAATTAATTTTACTTTGAAGATTTTAGATATGTATGACATAGTGCTTAATTTAAAATGATTAATTCAGTGAAGTAAATCTATAAATTGCTTTATTAGACTGCTTAAATGAAATTATTTTTCGTTATAATTTGCAGCAAAAAAAAAAACCCACAAATTTTTAAATACCATTCACTGTAGTTTCGAAAACGTATTTTTAATTTTTTTATCAAGAAGCAACATACCAGTTAAGAAATTCCTTATTCCGCTTATTTTTATTCCTTCACATTATTTATTTTTATTAAAATTCGTATTACGATGAATTTTAAGTAACTGTAAATTTATAAAAATAAGCGAAATAAGGCATTCTAAATAAGGGTTAATTTATTGATTTTGTGGTCTCATATATTTTTCATTTAAAAAAAAATTGCAACAGTAATTACTCTCAAAATAGATGAAACATAGTGCTAATTACTTTTAAAAGCTCTATTAATTAAAAAAATATGTCAGTTTTTTTTTGCTTCAATGTTGGTTTCGTTAGTTTGAAAACTCATAATTTACTAAAATGTAACGTTCTTTTCTTAATTAAAATTCTAGTTCCTGTTTAATAGGCATTTTTAATTATTATAATTCTTCACTCTAATATATGCCATATATTGTGATTAGAAGCAATTTTTTTTATATTTAATAGTGAATGGTTGAGTTAATCTGTATATAATAATAAGTATTACGTATATAATTGCTCTTGGCAGCAACATTTGAAATTAATTATAAAGCGAAAATTGTAAATAAATTATTATTATACGCAGTTATCTTTATTGAAGGACTAAAATAATATGAAAATTTTTTTGCTCATTTGTTAATATGGTGACAATGACAAACAATCATATAATATGTAATGGTGTTTTTCAAATTTTAAGAAATATTTGCTCCTTCAGATTATTAATTTTTATTAAAAATTCATCTTATTACGAATTTAAGTAATTGTAAATTTGTACTAAAATAAGGGTTAACTTATTGATTTTGTGGTTTCATATTTTTTTTTCTCTTTACATATTTAAAAGTTAGAACAATAATTACTCTCAAAATAGAGGAAATAGCTATATTAATGCTAATTACTTTTTTAATTAAAAAAGTAATTAGCATTAATAGAGCTTTTAAAAGTTTGTTGCTTCAATTTTTCTATTTTGGTTTCGTTAGTTTTGAAAGCTTATAATTTAGTAAAATGTAATATATTCATTTCTCAATTAAAATTTTAGTGCCTGATTAATAGGCATATTTAATTATTCTAATATATGCCACATATTGCGATTAGAAATAATTTTCGTATATTTTATTATGAATAGTTGGGTTAATCTGTATATAATAACAAGTATTACTGATGTAATTGTCTGTCTCTGTATTGCTAGCTGCATTAGAACAACAACAGCAACTTATGTAATTGCTCTTGGCAGAAACATTTGAAATTAATCATGTAACCAAAATTTTGAATAACGTAGTTATCTTTACTGAAAAGTGAAGACTGAAATAATACGAAAATGTTTTTGAACATTTGTTGACATGACAAACAATCATATAATTGATTTAAATGTGTAATGGTGTTTTTAAAATTTTTGCGTTCGTAAAATGTTTACAACATTGGAAGTATATTTGCAGAAAAATATATAAGAGTTTTCCTATTTATTCTCACATAATGGTGTCTGACAAACTTATTGGTATGAATAATGTCTCTTGCAAGGAACCCTATGAATATGAAATGATTGATTGAGAAAATCTTGCTTTCAAAATCTTAAATAAGGAATATTTTCCCCAGTGTATCGAAGAAAAGCACTGATGGCGCTGGAATTGTTGATTGTAAAAATATATATTCCTCGAGAATGACAACTGAAAGTTTATTGTCCTGAAAAAGGAAGGACATTTATTTTGAATTTCTAAGTTTTTGTCATACATTTTGAAACTATTTCGAGAAACATGTAGTTTTTTTGAAATTTTTTTTGGACAGGAATAAAATTGAATGCTTGTAAAACGTTTTATATTTTATCTAGTAGTTTAAAATGTTATAAAACTAATTGTTTTATATTAAATTTCAGCGACTTATGGCCTGCTTGCCAGTTACTTGAAGGTTACAGATGGAACTCCAGAACATGATGAAATCATTGTTATGAATGGGTAAGCGATATTTTTAAATATTTTAATGGATTCTAATGTTTTTGTGGTTTAATGATAATTGTGTTATAATTTATGGCAACTAATTAGGAAATTTAAAATAATATTTCCTTATATAATTTATTCATTGTGAGTTTTTTTTAATGATTTTCTCTGTTGTGAAGAGAATTGATACTTTAAATTCATTTCCATATTCATTTTCTATTATAATCTGCTTATTAATATTTGATTTTCTAGTACTTTTCTTTTGCATGTTTCGGGTTTATTTTTAAAAAAATTCAAAGGGAAAAAAAGCTATTGAACGAATAATGAAGTAGTGTAGCTTTTTTTTACTACTGATAAATTTGACTGTATTTTAGATTTAAATAATTTTGTGTGCTATTGTTATTCATGGACTATTCATTATGTTCAAAATATCACTATTTTATATTATTTGTGGTTTATATTAAAAACATTTTAAAAGGGAAAAACAAAACTATTTGGGTTTAACAAAGAATGAAGTAGTGTAGCTTTCTTTACTATTTATAAATTTGAGTTTATTTTAGATTTAAAAAATTTTCCTATGCTATTGTTATTCATTAGAAGCAAACAAGTCTTATAAGTTTTTGAATAAAAAATAACCTTATGTTAATAAATAAGAATTAAGAATTAATTTTAAGCAATTGGCTCAAATATTTAAATGTTAAACTTAACAGGTGAAGTCTAAATAAATTAAGCTTGTTAATACTACCTACATAAAATTATCTTTTGTAGTAAAGTAAAAGTAGTTTTTTATAACTTTAAAAAAAAACGTTGTTTTATGATGTTAGTTTTATTTATTATTAAAGGAAAGTATCCCTTAAATAAATAAAAATACCCCATATCTTATAAAAATGTAAATTGTAACTCTTAAGTACTGAACATTATCTAGGTAAGTGCTTTAAATACCTTTTAGCCTTTTAATGAGAAACTGATTTTTACAGTCATAAGAATATAAATTTTTCACTGAAGATGTGACGTCTTAAGCTTCACCGTAAGACTACCTTTAAAAATGTAATCGTATGCCCTAATTCTTTTGATTGAAAAAGGTACAACATCGTAAGTGATATTATATTTTAAGTTATCTCAAAATCCTGAAGCGATACTTGACGTTAATTCTGGAGTATAAAGAGACGTCATTTAAGGCCCTGCAGAAATAAGAGACATAATTAAGACATCGCTCCACTTTGCGGTGAGATTTAGTTTTTTTAAAAGCCTCCTCTCTGGAGTTCTTTTGATGTTTATTAAGAATCGATCGAATGGCATTAACATCTAAGATTTTTTTTATTGGCTCCTCATTAAGGTAAGTGAGGAATTTTTCTTCTCTTTTCATCAGGCTTTCACTAGCCGCCTGGTTTATGTAGCCGGTTTGTTTTTGTTTTTCTTTGCCTCCCATTGAAACTTGCTACTTCTTTATAATAAGCCATACCACGAGACAGGCCGGAGCTTCTTGATACCTGGTTAAAAGTATGTGCCTACTAAGTATAACAGAAAAAACAAGAGTACCGATAAGAAAAACTACTTGTATGATTGCAAATTATTTAATGTACTGTATTATATCTAAAGCAAACAAGTCTTCATTATCTGTAGTTATTAAAAAATTTAATCAACGAGTTACCTTTTAGCAATTGATGCTTAGTAATCTGTATGCATTACTTGTATTGGGTTAATATTATGGATGAAAACAATAAAAGTTTAATAAAAAAAATCAACATAAAAATAGCGTTCATTAAATTAAAAAGGAAGGACTCGTAGTACATTTGCTTTATATATATTACAATACTTTTAAAATATGCAATAATAAGCTTTACCTGGTACATTATATTTTGAGCTTTTAATGATTTACGAACTGATAGTCACCCGCAGTTATGGCTTTAACTGCCGAGGTGATTCCTACTGCCTTCTATCTTGAAAAATTGGTGATAATGTATACCACATTAACTTAGATTGTCTGATGGAATTTTTTCCCCCTTATGACGTGAGAGTGGGAGCATTTACTCGTGAAAGCCCTCTATATGGCGTTTAACTCCTCTGACTTCTGTATATAAAATATGGGTTAATTTAATCAGCCAAATGATGTTAATATTTAACTATGGGAAGAAGGCATACTCATAAGTACAACTGTTATAGATGAATTGATATAAAATATGGTATGAAAATGTCATATGGAATAAATCAAATTTCTCCTAAATATAATTAATTCCAAATCCCCTAAAATATAATTACAAATGTGTTACTTTTAAATTTGCTTTAATTCTTCCCTGGAAGAAAAAAGGGTAAACCTTATCAAAAAATCTGCTATTCATCACATTTATAAATTATATTTATTTGAATATTGACATTATAATCTGTATAGTGTATGCAGTAACATTTAATTTTATATGGCACGGGTTCCGTTTTAAGACAAGATAATTATGTATTTCACAGCATTCATAGAAATGCATCTAATTTTAATTTTTGTCAGTCTTTCTTTGTCCAAAAAAAAGTCTCTAAGGATGCCCAAGCTTTTAGTTATTTGGGGCTACATTTTAAGTAAAGATACTCTCGTGGATTGCATTTATAAGAAAAAATTATCGCTGGTTTCTTATAAAGTATTGCTAACTTAATGTAGAGAAAAAAATTAAATATGTATAATCAAAGATATTCATCATGTCCAATGAACAAAAATGTTGTACCTTAATCTTTAATTGTTTTTCAACTGAAGATATTTTTATATAAAAAAATTGTTTAATGAAGTTTTATTTTTTAGCACCAATTTAATTTCATATCAATTATATAAGTACGAGAAAAGTCTTCAACGTGTTTAGGAAGTTTGGAATTTAAAAGCGAGCTACATTCACAAAACCTCTGGACCACAGATTGGAGTGTCTACTTTAGCGTTTCTAGTAATCCTCAAGTTCTTTAAAATGTAGATCAATTATAAAACCTATTACACAAACACTTGACAAATTTCTTTTCGCTTGAAATATGACAGAATTACGAAAATAGACAATTCGGTTATGCTTTATTTTTGAAATGAACTATGTTCGCAACTTGCTAATTATATTATTTTTCATTAAGTGCAATTTCTTTAAACGTAAGGATATTCTGAATGATTTGAGTCATTACTGTCTTTCTGATTGTCGTTTATATTTCATTTTCAGATGTTCAATTGATCCTTATATATTTGGTAACTTTGAAACTCCTGATGCCGGGAAGACTTTATACTCAAAATTTAGAGCTTTCAAGTTTCCTGATTCGAACTACGTCCTTTTCGTCGGGACTGTCAACGTTTGTCTGAAACAGTGCAGAGGGGTCAGTGAATGCTTTTGTTTATTTCTTTCAGATGTCATATCTCTTAAACAACATTAATAAGTGCATTTAAATCATCCAAAATCATTCATCATTCCAGAATCATTGCTTAACTAAAATGACTTCACATTTTGCTTACATATTTTAGATTAAGTATAAGTTAATTTTAAAACAACATAAGTAAAATTGGTAGAATTTTTTTGATATAATTGCTGCAATAATTTGGGAATAAAAGGATTTATTGTGTTTACCAACTGTACTATTGAATAAAAATTGAGTCTATCCACTTAAACATATTATACACAATTTTTTCAAAGAAAAATAAAAGATTAAAAAAAAAAACATTCATTTTTATCACACTATGTATTTCCAATTCTCTAAAAGTTGATCACATTGAAAAAAATGTTTTTAACTTTATTTATTGTGAATTAAATTAAATTAAGCGTATGATAAACTAATGATTGCTTTTAACGTTGTATGCACATAAAAGAAAAAAAAATACCTGTCATATTGCACTGCTCTTAGCACGTCTCTTACAAAATACAGATAATTTCAATAAAATTTATGCAATTGGCTTTTTCAACAGAAACTGGTTCAAGGTTTTTTTTTGTATTGAAATTGTTGATAATGTTGTTGATATGTATTCCACAGTATGAGTTTATGGTAAGTCCTTTATCTTTCTTACTTTTTCCATGCAGTATCAGCTGATATTTGAATTGGCAATTATAATTATTTTTCTTAAGTGTACAAGTTTTTTACTATAGTTTTTGATTTCATGATAAAAAAAATCAAAGGTAAGTTATTTTTTCATTTAATTTCAACAAATAATGAAACAGGAAAGTATGCGTGGGACAGGTAAGTACTGTGGGAAAATAAAGGTTTATTATTGGTAAAACTTTATATGAGTTGGAAACATTAATTTAAGTATTTTATATTTAATAATTTTTATCAACGGACAACATTGTAGAACATTTAAAATAATTTTTTTTTCCAAAATATAGTATACTATTACATTTTCAGAATTCTAGAAAATATTTCTGCCATATATTAATATTTAATTTTTTTCTTACAAAAATAACCAAAGAATTATTTCCGTTTTGTGTATAGAACGAATAACAAAAACGAAATTTACAGATATTTAATTTAAAAAATAATGTTCAAATACATGGATTTCTTTTAATATAGTCTTGAAGCGGCGTTTGCTCGCGACCATTCCCCAAAGGCGACGAAAAGAATTCTTCTCGGCAAACAGTACAATCGGCCAATTCTCGAAACACCAAAGTATATCGTCTAAGCCTTTCGTTGAGCTGAAATGGGAAACCATTCGGAGAGTCCAACGTGCTCAACGAAAGGAGGTAATGGCCCAAAACGAGAAATCGGGAAAGAACAACGTCTCAGCTGCAAAACACTCGAAATGAATCATTAGATTTTATCATCCTTAAGTGCGAATTTAAGGCTTTTATTTCGGTAAAGTACGGGTAGAGATACCGCAATGATTTCCTCTCAGGAACTGATTTCTGGAGACGTAAAAGCACAGGCGATAAACGACTGGGATTTGTTTGTTTGGGTCGCTTCAACCAGAATGGAATTGGAAGCCCTGGAGAGTTAAAAAAGGGGATTTTTTCCCTCAAGCCAGATAGGTTATCGATGCTTTGTATTATAATTTACTGTCTTTTTCTCACACTCCTTCCTAGCAGCTCATTTGTTATGTTCGGCTGGTATAAGTTGGAATGTAGATAGTGGTTTGGTTGCTGATTTAAATGCCAAACTGTTGAAGGAATGTATTGAACAGAATGGAAACGTTTCAAGCCATCCGCTTGCCACAATAAGATAGAATATTAAAGCCTTAACCTTTTAGATTTTATCTTTTTCAGTTAAATATCTTTATTAATATTTAGTTAAACGTTTTGCTCTAGTGACACAGATTCTTTGGGTTTCTGGAATAAGGCATATATTTCAACTTTTAGAATGTATAAATTAAAAATCTTTCATAATTATGTCTAATAAGTTTGAAATTATTGTTCAGAATTACGTAATAGTTAAAATGCCCACTCAATTTCTTGTTATAAATTAACTCTTAATAATGCTTAAATTTCACAATTATCTGCTTTATATTTAACTTGCCTGCCTGCCTGCCTTCCTTCCCTATGTAAAATAAATTGTTTTCTCACAATTAATATATGTGATGGTGCCGAAGTAAATATGTCATATAACATGTCTGGAATATTAGTTGCCCAGAGAATTTACCTGATTTAAAAGACAAAAGATTTTAATTAGAATTCTCCTTTGCTTTCTAAATACAGTTGTATCCAACCAATTATTTTTAATTTATCTTTGGATTCAGAAACTGGCTGACAAGGCACATTGCAATTATCCCCTGACAAGTTTCGATTTTATCCAAATCAAGCCTTTAATGGATCTGTAAGAAATTATCTTAACAAAATATACTTTAAATTATATAATTTATTAATTCCATTAAAGATTTCGCAGAAAAATGAAAATGAGTCTCTTTAGTAAGCTTGCCACCTCTATCATGAAGTCCCAATTTTTTGAGTTCCGACACTTTTAAAGAATTTAAATTTTCCTATGAGTAAAGCCACGTTCAAATAAAACATTTTGTTTCTCAAATGAAGATGGATAAAGAACTTTTCGTAACTGATATTTTATCAGATTCATAAATATTTTTAAAGATTGAATACTCTCCAAATAAACTTCTAAAATCATTTGGATTGGGGAAATGAAGAGTTTGATCTTCTGCTGTTTCATTCATTTTATTAAGTGCATAATGTCAAACAAAATCAATATTTTTTCTCTAGTTTAACTGGATTTCGAATGGAGCATTTTTATTTACCATTACATATTTTAATAAACTAATATTTCTAATTATTCTATCGTTATCTGATATAACACAAAACAGTGTAGCTATGTTCTTTTAAAACTCTTAAAGTAAATGAAGGCAATACATCAGGAGTTAGGGATTTCACTGGCATTAATTCAATTATATCTTTGTTTAGAAAACATTGATGTTATCATAAGAGCTTAAACAGTGGTAACTTCTTAAATAGTATTTTCAGACATACCAGTAATCTGATCAGATTTATATGAAATACTAGAATTTAAGAATATTTCATCAATTCAAAGGCAAATATTTTTTTCATTTTCTTAAGTAACTCAAACTTCTTCCTTAAATATGATATATGATTATTAATTTTTTTAAGATGTGGCAAAATTTAATTTAATAGGGTATTTCAGCTAGTAATTTTATAAGATAGCTAATACATTTTTTTCAGTTAGTAAATAGAAGATAACTTGCTGAATATACAATTTAGTTAAAATCAAATGATTAATTTGTTTATTTGAAACATAAATAATTCTCACCTGCTTCCTTCTGTTTTCTGAAATTCTCAAAAGGTTTTGTAGTGCTGTTCAATCTGTCTTCGATGCAAACATTCTTCCTCTGAAGTTTAGTTAATAAACTATCAAACTTGTTTCATTGTAGAATAAAAGTAAGACATTCATTATCCAATTTTGTTTCACCATGCTCAGCAATCTGTCAAATTGCTGTGTAGTTTAAATGAAACATGTATCCTTGGAGTTTGACTGTTACAAAAATTTAGCTTGTAAAGCATCACGTAATATTCTTGCTCTATAAAACGCCACTATTTAGTTAACCGTGGAGCAAATTCTTTCAGATGATCATCGACATAATACTACATGACTTAAACAATAGTGTTAATATCTCAAATATTGAAATAATATTCTAGTATTATTATTGAGCAACTAAAGTAACATAAAATATTCAGATAATGCTACTTAACACAGATCGCAAATATACATCACGATACTGACAAGGGGCAAGAACTAGTCGAATGGATGGATCCCGCTATCTACATCACAATGAAATCTTAACAACATACTTCTGGCCCGGTAGAAGACTGATTCATCTAGCTGGCCCCCTATGAATCAGTCTTCTACCGCGCCTGAAGTATGCTGTTAAGATTGCATTGTGATGTAGCTAGCGGGATCCATCCATTTGACTAGTTCTTACCCCTTGTCAGTATCGTGGTGTATATTTGCGATCTGTGTTAAGTAGCATTATCTGAATTTGAATATTTTATGTTACTTTAGTTGCTCAATAATAATACTTTAATATTATTTCAATATCTGAGATATTAATTATAATGTTAACGTTTTCGCTAAGTAATTATTTTTTAGGCCCGGTAGAAGACTGATTCATATAGCTGGCGAAATTCGAAATTAAAACCTTTCTATACAAATTTTGTTCCTCCAAGTATTAATGAAATACATCAATCAATCAATCTTTATGTAATCCAGAATATTCTTTTATGAAAACTTGGCAGCATCTGTTCATCAATTACTTGTATTTCGTATAATATTCATTATTCTTTTTTTGTTACGTGCATATACAGATAGTGTAATTTAATCGTAATTCAACATTAACTGTAACATATTTATATATACATTTACAGCAAGTAAAAATAATGTAAAAAATTACAGTTTGTAACAAATACAATGATGGCTCACATTGGTGTATTTGACGCAACGTTACTTCAAAAGAGATCTTACAAACGAATCATCTAATTGGCATCTATGATCTCTAACAGATGTCAAACTCAGATTAGTATTCTATTATCCAACTGAGATCCCGAATCCATCTCCTTAAATATCATAAAATTTTAATTATCTGTAACTATTCAAATCTCTTTCATTCTAAAACAAGCAAAACGGGTTTTGAATTCAATTTAACTAGATACATTACAAGACGTTTTTTAATTATATCGGCAGTTGTTCAACAAGGAAAATAATATGAATAGAAATCAAACTTTCATAATTTTATAACATTGATATGTAAAGAAGCTAAACTGATGTCGAACATTTAAAATGCAAATTTTATTTTCTGTTCATTGAAAGATCTTTTATATCATTGACAATATAATGTTGAAGTATGAAACAAAAATAAAACTCCATTTTTATAAATAAGTATGAAAGTAATTTTAAAGGAAGATTTAATAAATTTTGTAAGTCTAACTTTACGAACAAAAAATAATATAGCGTAACACCAATATACTAGAAATAATAATTAATGTAAGTAACTAATTAAGAAAATTTTCCCATTGATCATAGTTATCTGTCTTTTCATTTCTTTTGTGAATTTAAATTTTATGAGATCAAAGTCGTTTCGAAAACACTATTTAATTCAGCCTCTTAGGCATTTTAATACAAATTGCAATATTTATTTTATGCTGGAACATTGAAATTCAATTAGTGTAAGGCTTGACCCACAAGAAATTGGAAACTGTTTGAAATTGACGCCACGGCACTAAATCATGCTCTTCTTAATTGCCTGTGTTTTTATTTTTCATTCCCTAATTGAAGTCGTACAGTTAAGTCGCTTTATTAAGACTGTCATAATGAAAAGATGGGGTGGAATGCAAGGCACGTTGCATTCTTTGGGGAGGAAATATATGGGCTTTCTCCATCAAAGGGAAAAGGAATTCTCATCAACATCGAGACAAAAACCAGAGTCAATTCCCAGAAAATTAGCCGCATTATTATGTGAAGTGACTAGTCGCTTCGCAGAAAAGAGATTCGAAGAATTGTTTATCATTAAAAAGAGCACTATAGAGGATTCACTAAATTAACTCGTGAAGAATAGCCATTATTGCACACTTTTCAATTAAAAATATACTAGCGTGCAAGAGATTGGCAGTGTTTATGAAAACAGTATGTTTGTTTTTTGTTCTGTTGTTTAATGAAATTAAAAAATTTAGCTTACATTTGGTGATTTTTCTCATTCGGGGTTCAGTGGTTGTGCAAGAAAAGAAGGATTCGATTTTGGCTGATATCGTGTGCTACATTCACTGCTTAAAACGGATAGACTCGGTAGCCATTGTGATAGGTAGTGCAGGATTGGCAGTCAGTAACTTAAGTTATTTTTCATGTTTTCTCCAAATGCAACTCATAAATATAGGTCAGTTTCCACAAATATTTCTCCGGGACATTATTACACATTTTTTTCTCCCGTTTCTTTCTCGGCAGCCTGATGGCAATTGGCTAGTTTTCTGGCCTTTGGTAACCACAGGCTTCAGGTTTACTTGGCACATTTTAGGCTAATTGTCGTAGTTTATCTATCATTTAATTTGTGGATCTATTTATTGAAGATCTGCATAACACGGAATCAGGCTATCCCTTAAATCTGCCAATTAGCAAGTGCTCGGATCTTTGGTGATTCAGGTTCGGGTTGGTAGTGGCATGTATGTTTATTAATAGTTCGGAATCCACATTAAATATGATATCGAAAAATAAATTATGATCACTTTTATTATTAAAATTATCAACAGATAAAATAAATGCGTAAATAAAGAAAGCCATTTTTTCGGTTCACAAATTTGTTTAATAGATTTAAGATGAGATAAAAATTAGTAAATTTTTATTGTGTTTTTTTTTTAACTATCGGTAAATTGCTTTAAGAAACAATTTATTTTTTTCTGCTTAGAATTCAATAAAATGTATACTTTTTTTAAGGCATGCGATAGGATTTTAATTCATTTTGCTTGGGCTGAATGAGCTCTGTTAATGTCGACAATGCGTGAAGAAACATTGCTTTGAAGATTTATGTAAAACGCCCCAAGCTAAAGATTCTCTTTACAAAGTGAAATATTTATTCCTTGACATTTTCTTTTCTCTCCTATTAAAAAAAAGTCGAATATAACTTTGCATTTTGATATTAGTTTACTTTGTAATTTAACAATAGATTTCCCTTTTTTTTTTAATTCAGGCAGCTAATAATCGAAGTTTTGTGCAATTTGTTTTTCTATAAAACATTCATAATACATTAGGTAACAGCAATACTTTGTGATTTTGTCTTTTATTGTACACAATAGTTGGTATAAACACGGAAAATAGTTTAAATTTATACAAAGGAATTGTTTAAGTAATAAAATTTTAATAGACTTATTTCATGGTGTAATAATTTTTTTTCATTATTTTAATTAAAAATTTATTATTCCTTAACAGACTCGAGAAGTTAATATTTTATGTATGGAAATTTGATACAAAATGTAATAACTTATCAAATTCATATTTATTGCTATTTGAAATGCTAACTCGTATTCTAAGCATAATTGAATGTAGATTAAAACTGTTAAATTTCTGCTATTAAAAATCATTAATAAAATTATAACAATTTTCTATATGAAATATTATGTTTTAATATGCACATATATTAAGTCTTTAATTAAAAAAAGTTATCTATTAAAATGTATTGAATCTTACTAAAAGATTTTTTGTCCATTAAAAAAGGAGTTTCAATCTTATCAAAAAATTATCATAATTCGAATATTAATTTTTTTATGACTTTCATTGATATATACATACTTATTTTTAATGTTGTTCAAAGTATATAATCATCTTTATTTTTGAAAATATAATTTTTAAAAACAAATTTTAGATATTTTTTAAGTGTAAAATTCTTGGAAGAGTATATTTTTTAAATTAAATTTTTGCAATGAGTTAACTAAATATGTGCAGACATATTTTTAATTAGCAAGAGTGCTATTTTCTTGTGTTTTAATAAATCCTTTTATTTACTTCATAATTGAAAAAAAATACATTTATAAAACTTGTAAAATTTACAATATTAAATGTTATGCATTAACAAAATAAACTAACAAGAGTTTGGCGTAGTTATTTTGAAAGTTGATAGGTTGATTTTGCCATGATGTTGGGTTTTTTTAACTTTTATTTCTTTCTTTCTTTCTTTATTTTACCTTTAATCATCTTTTATAGAAATATTTGCAACTTTTGTTATACAATTACATCGAAAATACATTGCAATTACACTGAAATACTTTGTAGTTTTTTTACCTTTATAATACCTTACCTTTAATAATTCAAATATAAAAAATTTTCAATATTTTCATGTATAATATTTTCTAATTACATTTTTAGCAGCATTAAGTTTTGTTTCGTGTTTTCTATTTTAGTAATATTATCAGTCTGGAAATAGTTTCTTACTTTGTCGTAACATTTGAAAAGATAAATGGTTTGCTTTGCTTTTTAGAAATCTAAATAGGCAACTAACTCTATTTCTGTTAACGCACAAACAAAAATATTTATAAATTGTTTTATTATCCTTTAATTTTATTCTGCTATATGTTGTGAAAACTCTATTACAACACAGCTAGGTGTTTTCAAGTATTATAAGATGTTTATTAGGAAACTTTTTGTGAAGTAAAAGTTAGATGGTCTGCTTCATATTATAGAAATTTTAATAGAAAGTTCGGTTTTTGTCAAAACGTTTTCTAATTTATAGAAAAGTATTTTGAAGTTGTTTTAGTTTCTTATATGCTATATAATCTCTATTACAACTCAGCATGTTTTACAATTAATGCTTTGCTATTCATATTGTATTATTTTTTATTTGTTATTGAAACTATTTAAAAAAACCGTGAAAAAAGAAACTAAACACAAAGTTTAATTAAATATTTTCTTTACGCAGCGGTTTTGTCAAAAAGCTGTAAATGACTTTTTCAACACAAAATGTTTCATTATACAACATAATCGAGTTTTTAACATCAGTTATTAAAGACATTTTTCAAAATGTTCTACAAAAAATCCTCATATGTTTTTTCATAAAATAAAAATTATTCTGAGCGGCATACAGAGTGACTTATATTAAAACTTAACGAAAATATATTAGAAAAAGTTACATTTTTTTTATATCCTTCGCTTAATTTAATAACCTGTGCATGTTTGACGAAAATATTTAGAGTTTCTTGGATTAAATTGAAATTTCATTTTGCGAGAACATAAATTAGCATGTTTTTCAACAATCAATAAAAAAAAACGTATTATTTCTTCGTTCGATTTAATAGATTGATAATTAAAAGAATCAAGTTTAATTATTTATTTTTCACTTAACCTTGGCTAATTGATTAATTTTATTAATAATTTTATTAATTAAGAAATTAATTTTATTAATTTCTTAATTAATTTTATTAATTAAGAGATACATCATGGCTGCTTTAAATGAAAGTGCTACAAATTCAGTTATTAAGTAGTGGGATTTAAAAATGGTTGAATATCATGCGCTTTCGCAAGTGTTTCACCTTGTCAGGCCACTTTTTTTTTTTTTTTTTTTTTTTTTTTTTTAAATTTAATAACTTGTGCATGTCTGACGAAAATTTTAGAGATTCTTAGATTAAATTCAAATTTCATTTCGTGAGAATCTGTGAACATGTTTGTTGAAAAACATTATAATTTAGTAAAAAAAGGCGTATTATTTCTTCGTTCGATAATTAAAACAATAAATTTTTATTATTTATTTTACATTTAACCTTGGATAATTGATTAAAGTCTTAAAAAGAGATATGCCTGCTTTAACGAAAGGACTACAAATTCAGTTCTTGTCTTCAACTAAGTAGTGGGACTTAAAAATGGTTGACTATCATGCGCTTTAGCAAAGTGCTTCACCTAATCTGGTCCCTTAAATGCTTTTGAAGGAAAAGGGGCCACATGTGGCATAAAAACAAAAACAAAAATTGTGTTTCAAAATTAAATTTTTCGCATTGTGCACTGTAGATAACGTTGGAATTTCTTTTATTCCATACTCATCTAAATTTTTAACTTGCACGTTCCCTAATATTTTTTATCTGAATACCAATTATTTAGCTAAGTACTTTTCTTATTTTCTCTTCTCAGATGCAATATCTTCCTTACTTTTATATTTCCATTCTTCATAATTTTGCAGCATCTGTCCATCTACTGTCCTATTATTTATTAGTTGTTAGTCCTCTTTTAATTATTCTTTCAATACACTTTAATTGCTTTGATAAATATGACTTCCGCTCTCAAATTTATATAAATCGTGTAATTAATAATGAAGGAGAGTTGCATTTAGTGTATTGCATTGCTTTTAAATTTTTCCAATAATTCACACTATGTATTTTTTATATTCTTATGTATACTCGCATTTCATATTTTCTCTTTTATAAATTTTAGTTTTTTGATATTTTCTACTGTTTTTGTAAAAAAAAAATTTCTCGTTCAGCTTTTGTATTGCCAAAAGTGAATTTTGCGAAAAGCTTTCCGTCTTCATCGTGTGTTCATTCAATTTCACTCACATTGAATATTTACATTATTGAATTATCTCAACATTGAATTTCGACATATCACACCAAACTGTATAGGGGCATCTTAGCTCAGTGATGTAGTATGGTATAGTATTACTAGTGAACGGGCCTGAATGGCCAAGTGGCTAGCGCTCTGGCGCTCGGTACCACAGGTTTCGGGTCCACTTTAAACAGTAGGTCCAGGTATAATATGATCGTAGTGCGTTGCGGGGGGCATTGTTACTCCGCGCCCCCTGGGTAATGCAAAGTGAGTAACGTCTGTGCAGCGCTTGCCTTAAGGCATCAAAGACAACTGTCTAAGTGTTTGCCAGCTGCATTGGAACAAAAAAATATTACTAGTGAATAACATAGACAAAAAAATTAAAAATAAATTGTAGTAACACAATTTAAAACATATTCTTTAAAAAATGATATCGTTTAATTTAATTTTATAAAATAATAAGTTCTAATAAAAACACTTAATTGCAAAAAATTAATTAAAAATAAATGTGTCAATCCTATTTGCTGCACAGTTTGTCTTGTTGACGTTATTTCAGTAAAATATTTTTTTAAAGAAAATTAATTTTTATGTTTTTTTAAATACTAATGAGATAAAGATTGCTTCAAATTGTTATATTCTACAATAATACTATAGTATAATTAATAGATTTTTTTCATGAACACAAATGAAAAGTTTCGAGCTGTTTCAAATAATGATTTTTTGCTTTTCGATTTTCTTATCATTATCTTTTAAAAATCATTATTATTAAAGTCACTTTTTTCTAAATTTTAAAGCTGTGACGGATTAGTAACTCATTAAAATTATATTCTAACATTGTAATATTAGATTTATTTCACAATATAAAAAAAATATTTTTGTTACTTTATTAAAATTTCCGAATCGGCTACCTCCTTCAGAAATAATTTTTACTCTTAATAAATTTTGTTTTTAACTCGTTATCTTGTAAGTTTAATTTTTCTAACCATTAAAATGAAACCTTTATTCAACAAAACATTATTTTAATTTCTTTGCTTTTGTTAAATAACTAGGTATAAAAATATTAATTTGCTTATTTTTTAAATAAATAATGAATTTGTAATCTTTTTATACGTATTTTAACTTTTTAAAATTGTTTATAATATATTTTTCTTAAACCCTATTTTGTTTGCTTCACTATAAAAACAAATAAAAAGGAGTTATTATAAAATCTTGTTTGAAGCTTATTTATATGCAGAATTATTTTCACAATTCGTCAATTCTTAAAATATTTTGTTATTTATAAAAAACAACTATATATGTATATAATATATATAGAAGACGTAGAAATTTAGACTTCCTTAACTTTTTAAAACTATCATAGTAATTCCGGATTAGCAAAATAATTGATGATAGAACTTTTCAAGAAAAAAAATCTCATTTAACTTAATTCTGGTTAAAATAAATTTACATTAACTTAACATAATTTTAAAGGAAATTTTCTAGACGAATTGCAGACTTTGATGTATACTTTCCCTTTTTTTTACACTATCTGCGAAAAATTGTTTGACAACTATGCACACGCACGCAGTTCATTAGCGTTGTTTTCATGATTCATGTCCGAAGATAAACTCATTATAGCATACACTAATACAATGTTTACATAGAGTTATTATGAAAAATATCCAATGAATTCATTATGTTTTTTGATAGTTCTTACTTTTATAGATCATTTATACTTTTAATGTCTTATTATAATAGTAGGCATGAATTTTTTGCTATATGAAACATGCATCAACATACTTTGATAATCATCTATAATGAATTGATATAAATTTATAAAACATGAGATGGAATTCTACACTGTAATTAAGTTAAATTAATGATTTCTTTGTATTTTGCTAAATTTACTGTACATCTTCTAAGGCAACCGATAAATTAAGGTTTTATAAATAAATTTATACAAACCTCTTTTAAAGGAAATTTTCTAGACGAATTGCAGACTTAGTGTAAAAGGAAAAGTATACATCAATCTGCGAAAAATTATTTGACAGCTTTGCACACGCACGGAGTTCATTAGCATTGTTTTCATGATTCATATCCGAAGATATACATTGTATTAGTACATGCCATGAGTTTAACTAACCTTTTTCATGAAACATATCCATTGAATTCAGTATGCTTTCTTACTTTTATAGAACAATTATATTTGTAATGTCTTATTATATTAGTAGACATGAATATTTTTTATCTATCTATATGAAATATGCATCAACATACTTTTATATAAATTCATTATGAATGATTGTCAATTTGGAAATTCAGCACTGCAATGAAGTTTAATTAAGGATTTCTTTATTTTTGTAAGGATTTATTTGTATTTTGCCAAATTTAATTTATATCTTCAAATAAAACATCTCTTCTAAGACAACCAATAAACTAAGGATTTATTTTTCTAGGTGGTTAAAGATAAGATTGCTTAACAATGTTGATTTCATCAATAAATAATAAAACCCTTTTTATTTTAGGTTCAATGCGGCAGTGATCAAGTAGGGTTTGGACGCAAGAAGAGAGAAATTCCGGCTGAGATGCCCTTCGATCCAAATAAGCTTTTTGAAGTTGAAATGACCACAGTGCTGAAAGTACAATTCGCTCCTAATCATTTCCAACCCAAAAGAGGTAAATGATGAGACAAATTCTCATTATATATATGTGTTTTCTTTGTCCCATTCCATTTGGCGAGAAAATGAGAAAGATCTTTTAAGCGAAAGATAAATGAAATGTTTTTACCATCTATCACAACTGAAGCACATTTTTTCCACGCTATAAATTCTTTGTTGCACCTTTTGAAGTTTAAATTTATTCTGTCGCTTCAATGGCTCTTTCGCAGTGTGCTTTAATATTTAGAATACAGCTTAAATCTGGCAAAAAGATTTAAAGTATCGACCATTCATGTCTTTTTAACCCTCGTTTCATAATCTTCTCTAAAGCAGACACTATTCATAAACTGTCACATACTTCATTCGCATTGACAAAAATAAGATACCTACTAAGAAGTTTTTAAGAATTATATTGAAGAAATATCGCAGACATGTGGGTAAGGGAAATGCACTAAATCGTCATTTTGTATTAAACACATAAAGTTGCACGATCTCAAAAAGGAATGCTTTTGATAGAAGAGACATTTGCTCATATTTTTTATACAATACAGTGATTATTTCTAAAATGTTTTACTAATGTATACTTATGAATGGTTTTATATATCATATTTGTCGTTTTCATAATAATTTAAATTAGAAACAGATTTCGTAACATAAAAATTATTGCTAAACATAAAACGTTTTAGATTAGAGCATTTTTAAAAAAAGATTTTAATTATTACGAGTGATTAAAATAGTAATTTTAAAATTAAATTTAAAAATTATTTAACAAAAATTAATGTTTGATTATTTTGAGTGCCTTAAATATTAGATAAATCATTAATAATTTTCCTTATATTTAATTACAAGATATTATTAAAACATAGAACGAATTTCTAAATATTACATATATTTTTTACATTATCACAATGACGTTAACTCTAAATATTAAAACATATCCCTCTTTGTGGATGCGTTACTGTAAAAGATCATGCCAAACAACCTTATTTAAAGTAAGAAGCTAACATTACAAGAATTATTATATTTATCCCAACACATTTTGGTAAGATTGGTATAATAATGGAAAACTCCTTCTGAATTAAGTTTAATAAATGTTAACTATCCCTCCATAAAACATATGACCTGTTAAAGTAACACCTCCACAAAGAAGGATATCAAAATACCTTATTTAAAGTAAAAAGGTAACATCACAATAATGGTATTACGAAAATTCTTGTTATTATATTCATCTCATTTCATTATATTTATCCCAATACATTTGATTTAAGATTGGTATAATAATAATAGAAAACTTCTGAATTGAGTTTTAATATTCCTTAAAACATATCCACGCTAAATATTAAAGCTGGATTAATTGGATGTGTTCCTTTAACAGACCATACCAAACTACCTTACTTAACATAAGAAGCTAACATGTTAATACATTTTGGTATAATAATAATAGAATACTCCTTCAGGATTAAGTTTAATAATTTAACACTAATATAAGAGGGATATTAATTTAAAAATTTTCTAAGTGTTATGAATTGTCGTCCCTGCAGTTTATCTCAAAATTCCTGCAATTAATTTAATTATACCTGTCTGTAATGCTGAAATATTTAATCGCACTCTTTCGATTCTCGCAGACATTTATACCAGCTTTCCTACATGGCTATTATTCCTTCAAAGACTTATGATTTAATCTCGAATGTGAACACAGCATTTAAGCCGCATTTCCATCCAAGATGGGTGGCCGTAATTTATGATTTGGGAAATTTGCAGAAACCAAAATATGTATGGAGAGCTTCAGTTTATTGACCCAAATATGATGCTCGGTAAATTTAAATTATAAAATGTGGGTTCGCGGTGGCTATTCCGGTAATTACTGCTTTAATGCGACTTCGTTGGAATTTATTCCAGTTAGAAATAATGAAACTGCTTTGAAGCTATTGGGGCTCGTGCTGGGATTTCAATTTAAAATGTTCTCGACATTTCCGAACTTTCAGGTTCTCATTTCATTTCCTAATGACTTAAAATGCAATGTTTCAGTGACTGTTGCTACCCATTTAAATTATCCATTCCTCCCCGTATGTTTAACTTTAATTATCAATGAAATACATTTATAACTATATTCCTCTAAATAACGAGATGAATTTTATCACAGATGAATCTAATTTTAGATCGGAGGCATTGTTAATAAAAGGAATGCAATTAATTTTGGTTATTCAATGTCATTCTGTAAAAGCCTTCGCTATAATTCATACCATTTAAATTTATAAACGAGCAAAAGTAAAACCCGTACTGAAAAGTCTGTGTCAGGAACAGCTTATCTTCTACAAATTATTTCTACTCTTTTTAAACTGAGATTTGTATTAAACTCGACAAACTAGTCGAGGGACAGTTCCAATATCTATGGTGTGAAAGGACATAAATCTACAGGCCAAAAATCTCCTTCAAATGGCTTTGAGAAGGGGGTTGGAGAATACTAAACTAGGCAAACTAGTTGAAAATAAAGTTCCCATTTCTATGCCAAGTATGGACATAATAAACTACAGGCCAAAACCCTCCTTTAGTTGGATTTGAAAAGGAAGTTAGAGAGTGTGAAATTCCCCCGTCCCAGGTGGAGGAGTCCAAAATTACTGTTGGAGAAATGAGTCTTAACTTCCTCCTTTATGAGTCTGAGTCTAAATTCAATGGACATATCATCATAATCCACAATTAAGACGGAATGCAAATGAATTAAACTATAAAATTTCATTTAAATATCCTTGCTAGTTAGATATGATCTTCAAGAATGCTGTTAATACATAAAATATTTTTAAAAATTAATTACTATGTATAGTTTATTTCTAAATATAAGCAAAATATGGAGAATAACAGTGAAGTTCAAGTCTGGTTTATTAAGAGAAAACAATTCCTATGTATAAATAATCTACTGATTAATTCTATGCTGTTAAAAATGAATAATGCTCTAACTTTTTTCAAAAAAACTAAAAGAGAACCATCTCAAATACCATCAATAAATTGAAGAATTTTTTAAAGGAAAAGGTTTAGACATAAATGTACATATCGGATAATTTTTCTAAAAACATTACAAAATTGTTATAATTTTTAAGAGGATTTTATTTTTGTTTTATTTACACTTTTATGAATATTTAGAATTAATTTTTAATAGCTATTTTTGTTTACACTTTTATGAATGCATTATTTTGACTTTAAATACCTTTTAGTATTAGAAGGAGTTATGATGAAATACAAAAAATTAATATTCCATAAAACCAATTCAGGAATATATTATGTATTATAATTGTGAATTCATATTTAATAAGTTAAAAGTATATATTAGTTATCTTCTATTTACAAAATAAACTATCGTTACGTATATTTTATTTTAATTACACCATTTCTATTTTAGGATCCGTTGAAGGTAGTTTTGATGAAATCCAGACGAACGAGGAAATTGCATACAGACAAAGGAGCGCTGCTACTCCCGTGTGCTCTTTCCACCCTTTTGCACTGCTACTTGCGTCACTGCTACTGATCTTGGCTTTCCGTCACTGAATTTCATAGCAGCGATGTGCCATCTTCAGATAGCTCACCCGACACACCGATCACAGATCTCGCAGTGAAGGCACGACCTATCAAAACTGCGAAAAAGACGCATTTCTTGCATTCAAATAGACGCTTGCGATATTTTAAACATGTACTGCAGAAAATGAACGTAATTCTCTGTCAGTAACGAAAACTAATTTGTGATCAGCGACGGCGTAACCCTTTCGTCTCGTCGTTCTTTTATAAAATCTGAAGATTTAATGAAAACTGCAAATGAACTAACCTTTTTTTTTCTCTTTGTCTCCAGAAGTCCATCCATACGTATGTTTGGTAACTGTTGGACGACATTTGGGCTCGATGTTAATTTGCACCCAAATCATTCTGAGAGACAAATGCTTTTGTGATTATTCTTTGGCGTGTATATGAATATTTAACATGTTCTTCGTGTATCTTGTTTCAGGTATCGAGAAATAAACATGCCGAAACTATGTTCCTTTTAAAAATTATAATATTATTTGTAAAGTTATAACCTGAACAGCTGAATGGGGTATTTATCGCTTTCTTCATGCTTCGCAATTGGTTATCATTGTATATAATGGTTTGCTATGATTCAATATTAAAAATTCTGCAAAACCTTTCATGAATAATAAATTTATATTATAAACAGCCTGTTTTGAAAATAGAGAATTTCAAAATGCAATGTAAATATATTTAAATTCAGTAATAAAATAACATTAAAATTTTATTTTTAAAAATCTGTTTAAATTTATCCAATCATTCGTAAATTGTATCTATAAAAAATAAGTTTATATTTAAAATGTTAAAATTATTAAATTTCTATAATGAATTGAAATATATCTTATTTTGTTTAAGCAATTGTATAATACGTTACACCGCATTTTTAATTAAGAACTCTTTGTGTTCTTTTGGAAACTAAGTGCATAAGTAATATAGAACGAATGTTCTTTAAAATACAAAAGACATGGGTTAATCAATTGGGAGTTGTATGCAAAGTTTTTTTTCTTCTAACTTCTATTAAGCTTAGAAATTTATTCAGAATCTAGGTCAAATTGAAGTCGCAATAAAAGAAAGTTAATTTTATGTCTGTAAAAGATTTTTAGTTGAATTTCTATGGAAAAAGTAGTTCCGCTGTCTATAAAAGAATTCTCCACCAGACATTTTAAAATTAAAAGGTATTAACCATTGTATAACTAAATTAAAAGTCAGGAAATAAATGATTTTGAGTTTTATAGTTACTATTTGAAGTAATTTAAAATTCTAGATTAAATATTGGTTCGACATCATTTAATTAATTACAAGATGTGTGTATTAGGCTTCCAGAACAGTACTCATATAAAACTAAATATATGATAAAAAATAAGAAATTGTCTAAAATATTCTATCCTACTTCAACACAGATTTTAAAAAAGTAATTTTTAACCAAAAGGTTCGTTTCGTACTTTTCGGATGAATATCTAGGAATGTTTTTATCTAAGGCATATCTATTAAACTTCATACAATACAATAGTCCATTTTTATCGAAAAAATTGTTAAATGTACTCAATCATTTTTTTTCTCTGCCTGCTGTATTAAACATGCTGCATACATTATTTGCTATAATAGACAACATTTAATTATAATTACTTTTTATAAATATGTTATAATTTAACAAATAATATATTTATTGGAACAAAATTAATATCACTATGTACAAAAAATGTTTAGTTTCAGTTATGCATCCATGCAATAAATTTTAAAATTTTAGATTACAAAACTATTAAGATTCAAAATACACAGCTAAATATTGATAATGTTAATTGCTTATGCGCAAACTATCTGGCTGAAAAAAATGTAATATTTATGCAATGCCAATATTTACCCTTTAAATATTAGCAATATTTATATGCTATAATTATCGGGATATAGCCCTTTACACATTGTATTCTTCTAATTTATAAATAACTGCTTCATATTTGTGTGACGTATAATTTTATCTTAAATTTTAAAACACTTAACCATTGCCCTTTAAAACTTCCATAAGCTTGTAATTCACTTAGATATGTTTCATACAATAAAAGGATTAAATATTAAACACAGTTAGCAAATTTTCCTACATAAACAGTTTACACCAGCAAAATGCTTAACCAGATCATACGCAGAAGTTGAAACAGTTTAATTTTGGAGATATAGCATAATCCCTGGAAAGCGAATGTAGCTGTCCTCCACTAAAATTCAAAAGTCGATTATGGTCCCAGTCGCACAGCAGAAGGCTGTAACCTCACCATCATGAACTTCTCTCATTAGTCTCCAAATCTCCTTACAGAGATGACAATGAATGCAATTATGTTGATCTCCTTGAATTAAATGATACGCAGAGCTTGCTTGAAATGATAATAAGGTTGATTCAGTTTAAATTTGCCGTTTAAAATTAACAATAGTACCTTATTACATAGTTCTCAGAATATCTCTCTACAATTGTAAGATTATTTAACTTAACAATATTAGAACAGTTAATAGTTTGAATCGAACTGAACTTAAATTATACGTAATAGTCAGTCATTTGTGCTATTAGAATGGAAGTGATAAATAGGTGAATTAATCATAATATACAAATTGGAGGCAAGGGGTCCATTTAATTGCATGCATATTTGGAATTTAAATGATACAATATATTCGTATGAAGTTATGCTGCAATTGATATATATGAACAAATAAATTTAAAATAATCAAAAGAAGGTTATTGTGTGATACAAAAAGATTCTGTCAAGTTATAAAAGAACTAAAAATATAATTTGCTGAATAAATTTGAAGATTCAAAAGCCAGTTTAAATAAATATCTAAATAGAAATATATTTAATTAAAGTAAAAAAAATCAATAAGAGTATATGGATTTTTTTAATAAATTATTTATTTTCCCATTTATTATTTAATTTCTTTTTCCTCGTGATAACGTTTATTTATTCTGACATCAAGATTGAGCATAATACAATAAAAATTTCATTTTCATTAAAAATGTCAATAAGTATTTCAGTAAAAAAAAAATTCAATAGCTTGTTTTAAATCTTATAGTTTAATTAAGAATAAGATTTTATTTCTTTCTCTGTTTAAATAGTTAGAATAAATATCAAAATTATGTAAATGTGAAATATTTTTAAATTGAATGATCCGCAATATTTCTTTTATTGTAGGAATATATTTATACTTATTTGATTTTGGTCTCTTTTTAATAAAATTTTAAATGTTATAATTAAATGAAAAGAGCAGGGCTTCAGATAAAGTTTAATGTATTATTCATATATGAAAAATATAATATATAAATTTATTAAATAAATACGAGTATGATTTTGGTCTGTAAAACATTAAAAAAATTTCAGTTATACACGCCCATACTATTTTAAAATTTCAAACAAATATTTAAAAAATTTCTATTAAAGTACGACATATACTTCTATCAAATTAGGGCATATATACGAAGTGAAATTTTCTGACGTATTATTAGCTTTAGTACAAATTCTATTTCAATTATTTTGAGAAGATTGAAAAAAAATTAAATAATCACCAAAATATATATATATTTTTTTTTAGTCTTCTAAAAATTTATATAGATTTGTTTCTTCAGCAGGTTTTAAAAAAAAAAGAGACAAAAAAATTTTTGTGCATCTTTTTTACCAAAACATTTCAGATTAAATTATTTTTCAAAAAGCTCTGATGAATAACAGTTTTTCCTCCTTAGCAAAGATCCGTCTCTTCTTACGACGTCAAATTAAACATGAAAAAAAGACCACTAACAAAATAGGTTTTATAGCTAGTAAATCTTTTATTCTTGTCAAGCATCATAAGCTTAAATGTTTTAAAAAGCTTACAGCAAAGATTTCTATGTGTGTGTTTTTTTTTTTTTTAAATCATAAGTTTTAAAGGACTCATTAAGATATTCATGAGATTTGACTAAGAGGAAATTATTTTAATACATTACTTGGGCTTTTAAACATGATTTAAGGCTAAAATTATTCAGTTCAAAAATATTTTTACAAATTTGTTTGACCATAAAATAGCCTTATTATTTCTACAAAATAAACCAACAAGCTTATTAAAAAACGCTGTAAATATTTTCAAATAAATTTCTGCACAATTATACTTCAAAATTCACGCAACTTATTGTAACCTCCATCTACAAAATTTTGTAATTATTTTATCTGTTAACATTTTAATTATTTCACAAAATTAAAATAATGAATTGTATATATTTTTAAGTTATTTTTGTCCATTTATAGAATAACATAAAGTTGTTAAATATTAATAGATTAAAATAAATATTATTTAAAAAAAAAAACTGTATATATTTTCAAACAAATTTCTGCACAACTATATTTTAAAATTCACACAACTTATTGTAGCCTCCATCTAACAAAATTGTTATTTTATCCATAAGCATTTGAATTATATCACAAAAATAAAATAATGAACTGCATAGATTTTTTTTATTTTTGTCCATTCGTATAACAGCATAAATTTGTTAAATATTTGTGGATAATTAATTACAGAATGTAAGATATGCATATATGGCATCGTTGAAAATCATTTATAATTCGTAAAGCCATGCAACATATTGCAATCAGCTATTCTAACATTTCATTTCTGAATTTTTTCTAAACGGGATGTTAAAATGATTACAAAGGAACAACACATACACAGAATAATTTAGAAAATTATAATTAAAATATTCCTTTAAAAATTAAAAACATTGCGAAGCATGAACGAAGGCCGAACAAAGGTAATTTTAATGCATTCTATTTCTCTTAAAATAATTAGTACTTGGTAAATGGTGATTTTTATGTTTTGGTGTCGGTTATTCCATGAATTGTAGAACCTTTAAATTTCGAAAGGCAGCTAAATGTATGAAACAACTGAAGATGTTTCAGCTATGAAAAGTGCTGAAAAGGAAATGTAAAAGTTGTGAGTTGCATTGCAAAGATTATTATCTGTAATATTATTTGGTATTTAATGCATTTGTTAAGGCAGCTAATTTGTTTTTATGTTATTGTAACTAATGTTATGTTTATTATGTGAAAACCTTAGCCATTTGCGATTCACATTTGTGTTATTCTTCGTAGTTGAACTTGTTTGATTCTTTTAATAATAAAAATATTTGTTTTCTTTGCTTTGAATTTTTTCCAATTCACACACACCTTTAATTGCTTTTATACATATGAATTGTTAAAAAATAAATGAATTCAATCTTGAATTGTAGGATTAAAAGATTTAAATTTAATTAATATCCATTTTATTCATGATATATTCAAAAATTTAGTGGTAATACATTTCGTTGCTTTATGTAAGTAAACATATCATAGGAAGAAAATATAGAGCAAAATAATGATCCAAATAAATTTATCAAACTCTGTGTTAAACATATTAACATTTAACACATAATTTCTCCATTAGAAACATTAGAATGCCTAGTAAATTTTCCCCATTAAAAATGTTAAGTTTTAATGAAGCAAAAAATTAAAATGCAAAGTGCATTAAATTAAATTTAAAATAATAAATTATTAGAAAAAAATTCGAAATCAGACAAAAAGCGAATTATATACATCTACAAAAAATGCTTTATTTTGCCTGAGCACCAATATAATACATTTTTTCCACAATATAAACCTAGGTAAAATTTCTACCACAATACATATTGGAATTTCTTTATTTAAAATACAACACTTCATGTATCAAACTCTGATCCTAGACATATCACACAACTGACATTAGGAACGAAATATCTATAAATTTTAATTTTGTACCTTATGACAAATAAAGATTGTATACAATCTTTACTTTACTTTTGACTTTAATTAAAAAGTCTTTTAAGCAAAATAATATAACAATTGCGACGAGCAAAGAAAAAAAAAATACCAAAAGAGGAATATCACTAAAATTTAAAAGAATTTAACTTGTGAGATAATTTTAAAATCATTTGGAAAATAATTTTTAACCTTATTCGAAAGCTTACAAATATCATTCTTTATGAATTTGTAACTGAAGATTCACGATTTCTTTTTTGAAATATATAGTAAATATTAGTATGGTTAGTAGGAAAAGTATAATATAGTAGTTGGCAAATTAAGTGATTCTAAATGTAGTTTTCTTTATAAATAACCTATTTATAAATGAAATTAGTCAATTATTTGAAAAATGTTTAATCTAATTTTATTGTTAATTTGATATTAAATATTACATTTTTTATTTAACTAATTTAAATTGAGCTAATTAGATTTGATTTTGATTACGTGTCTGAAGAAAATGAATTCGTATAAATATATTGGGATATCATGAAATAATTTTAAGTGAAATTTTATTAAAAAAAAAAAATGCAAGTTGTTATAATACATAGGAATAGAGATATTATATATAAAATTAGCTGCGTTTAATTTTAAATGTCAGCAGAAAAACTACTATTCTGAGATACTTTTATAGTCATTTGAAGAAATAATTTTAATTTTTAAGCCTAAATTTAAATAATTTAAAATAAAAAATATTTCAAATAATAAAATATTTTTAAAAAATTATATTTTAAAATAATTTCAAATAATAAACATATATTAGATCGTTTGTAAACAAACTGTTATTTAGTTAACAAAAGGGAAAAAATTGCCATTCTTTTAAAATATTAACAGCTTGCACTGTTTCATAAAAAGTCTAGGTTTTTAGATAAAGGTAGAACACTCTTTTCTCCAATAAATCTGGAAAAGATTCTAAAACCTTTTAGTTCTGTGCATAGCCTGTTTAGATGATTTAAGACTAGGTTAGAATTTTTTATATGGATTTGGCATAAAAAACGATGCTTTTGAAATTTTGAATTTCATTGACTGCTTGCCAAATTCGGGTATTTTGGCTAAATTTCAAATAAAACCTTCAAGAAGGCTTTCCAAGAACAGATGAACAAGTTAATAATTTCAAGAAAAATTTCTTGACGTGTATATCAAAGAATTTATTTACAATTATGATCAGGATTTAAAATCAGATATTTGAATTATGCAAAGTTGAACCACATTTTTGAAATATTTCTAAGCATTTTTGAAGTATAAGAATATTCACAGAAAAATATTTTCATTTCTACGCACATTTAAAGAAAACACTTTGTGTTTAACAATTCAAATTCGATAAGAAAATTTTGCTTTGTAAAATTTAAGCCATCTCTTCATATAAGATTTACAAATCATGACCCGAAAGAGTAATTTTGTAATAATTTTGGGCCAAAGATATATGTTAAATAAATATAATTAGCATTTTAAAAGTGCTATAATTTTTATAATAAACGTATAATTATACATACTTTATTGTTCTTTTTTATATATATTGGATTGGCAACTAAGTGATTGTGGATTTTAAATAAGAAGGAAAATTCAAAATTTTTCTTAAAAATATAAGTTTATTCAATTAGTTATTGTCCAATTTGCCGATGACCTTTTGCAGGCAGTGTCATAATTCCATGTTCATAAAACTTAAATGTGATTTTACATCATCAGCGTCGTTAAAAATTTTATCATTTAAATAATTCTTCAGGGAAATAAATAAATGGTGATCTAAAGGTGCAAAGTCAGGGCTATATGGGGGATGTGACATCACATCATAACCTAGTTGCAATAATTTTTGGAGAGCGACCAAAGATGCGTGGAGATTTGCATTATAATGCTTTAAAAAAAACCCTAATGATTTGCCCATTCTTGAACTGCATCACTCAGTTTGGTGAGTTGTTGAATTTACACGCTTGGCTTCTGGGTAAAAGTGCAGAATTCCTTTATAATCCCACCAAACTGACAGCATAATCTTTTTTTTTTTTGTTAATCTCATCTTATGGTGTAGTCTGGGCCCATCTTGCATCACCCACGATCTTTTCAGATTTAATTTGTTAGGAACTATCCACTTTTCGTCGCCAGTTACCAATCGTTTCAGAAATGGATCAATTTCGTTGCGTTCCAGAAGCGAATCGCATATGCCAATGCGTTGCGTCAAATGAATTTCCTTAAGCTGATGAGGGATCCACAAATCAAGTTTCTTGACACAAACAGCTGTTTAAATTTTTTTTAAGTGCATGTATGCAATACATTGAGCTTCTCTGCAATCTCACGTGTTGTGCTATGATGAACTGAATTGATAATGACCTTGATATGTGTCTCATCAACTTCAACTGGACGGCCAGAACATTACGCATTTTTCAGTGAAAAATCGAATTTTTCAGTGAACGAAATTTGACAAACCAATTTTGACACTGCCTTTCTTTCAAGGCTTCATTCCCATATACGGCACACAACTTTTTATGTGCTTGCGATGCGTTCTTGCCTTTGTTGAAAATAATAAAATAAAATATGTCCGAAATGCACGTCTTGTTGTTCCATTTTTAAATTGGGATAAAACGAAACTAAAGAACTAATCGATACAATTTTTTTTTATTAAATTAAAGGCGTAAGACCAAACAAAAAGAAAACAATATAAGTTAGCTGCTTTGAACACGTTGACAAAACAAAAGAATGTGCTAAGACCATCTATTGATAAAATCCACAATCACTTAGTTGCCAACCCAATAAGATATATGTTAATAATCACTTGTTTAATATAGTTGATTGAGAATAACTTACTTGATTTAAAATAATTGTTGGAAAACATTTAAATGTACATCGATATTTTATGTAAGAGTTTCTTAACATAAAATATGATTGATTTGCTTATGCATAAATCAAAAATTCTATCCAAAAGTTTTAGATAAAAATTTAAATAAATGTTCTTGGTTTTAAAATAGCTCTGCACGCCAATCCGAACACATAGCTTTCCCAGATTTCAAAATACGATAACCTGAAAAGAACGAAGATAGAAATTGGAAAAAATAAAGAATAGAATTTCTGTTTAAAGCGAATGTGGTATAGTTTCCAATGCCAATACCATAAAATGGATTTTGAATAAAGTTGCGTGGTCAAGGAATCCAATACTTATAGGAGAGTTCGTGGAATATAAAAGATTGCGGCAGGGCGTTAGAAAAGGATTTGCTATACCTTAAAATATTTCTTTCTGTCTTTTTCTTTTTTTCCCCTACGCGGTCCGATATATAGTGGAACATTTTAGGGAAAAATTAGGTTTCGAAGTTTAAGACTCTTTTTACATCTGCCATATGAAATCCTTTTTGTTTTTTAAGCTAAGCCTATTTTTATGTAGAATTTTTGTCTTCGAAATTGTGATTCAGCTTTTACATTACAAAAGAATAGCTCTATTATTTGTGGGAAAACTTCTGAGTGTTACGTACAAAGAAAGTCTTAAATTTTTGAAAAAAAAATGTGTTTTTTGAAGAAGTAGGTTAAAAATGTATTAAATCCTTTATTTAAAGGATATGAAAAAAACCCAAGAGTAAATTTATTAAACTATAGTAAGTTTCCGAACCTGCGAAATTTAATGGCGTTGTTTAAATGTTAGTCTTAACTATTTATTTGCTATGAATAAGTTTTTATGTTCTGTCCCTTAAATAAGTTGGAACTGTTTTCAGGTTAAAGAAATTTATATCAGTAAGAGTTTGCTTTTTTTATTGATTCAATTAAATAATGCTTTAAATTACGTATATAAATTGTGGAAGTATAATATACAATATTATGAGGCACTCTCCTTTCCCAGGGAAATATATATTTTCTTTGTTTTATTCAGAGACCTTGATAAATAATTAGGTACAAAACACTAAGTCAACAGAATATACCAATGTATAATCCGATATAAGAAAAATATAATTATACATATGCACAAATTTTATTTTCAAAATCTTTGAAATTTTATTTTCAAAATCTTTGAAATTTTATTTTCAAAATCTTTGAAATTTTATTTTCAAAATCTTTGAAATTTTAATTCCATTTTCAAAGCAATTCAGATATGAATTTCCTTAGTGAAAAAATATTTTATAAACTACCTTAACTTGAAGTTGATTTAACCACAAAGTACTAGTTGAATAAGTAATCAAATTTAAAAAAAAATTATGAATTGAACTTAAAAAAAATAATGCGACTATAATATAATTTTCTAAAGACTTCTTGCAAAACGTTTTACCTCTGTTTATAATGAACTTAATAAGGAAATTCACAAAATATCAATTAGTATAAAAATATGTATTTATCCTTTAAATATGTACACTTCCTTTAAGTACTGTCTATTATTGCTACTAGAAAATTTCAAAAATAAATTCAAATCATCAAATTTCAACCAAATTAATTATGAAACTATTTTTAACGTTACATCAATACCTGAAATAGTATTTCAAAGTAGGATTCGTTGCCAAAAACTATTTAAAATAAATTACTTGATTATAAATAATTTTGGGTTGAGTATGGAAGACAGAATAGTTCTGTTCTGTTAATTCATATAAATTATCTACTATATCCAGTTTATTTACTGAAATATGTACTTATTAGAAATTTTATTTAAACATGAAAATACTTAAATATATTTTTAGATTATAAACAGGTTTGGATTTGTGGACTTAATTCATTTCTAACTGCAATTTGAAACTTAAGTTTGTATCTTAAAACTCAATATCCTGTAATATATTATGGAAAATGCAACCTTATTTCTCAAAACAATGTAATTACAGATTAAACAGCAAACCGTCTTTTGCCCTCATTCAATATTTTATTATAATCTATTTTCTTGGTACTTGCGTTTATGGTGAATTTGACCTATGACTAGAGTGCGATTATGCAATTAATTTATATTCTAATTCTCTGATAATTCTTCTTGTGATTAACTTCATTTGTAAAATTAAATAAAATTTTCACAGATTACTGAAAAGAAATACAATGTGAGCCTATAGTAACACGGTTATCTTTCGACTGTTATACCCTCATTATAGGCTCACCTTGTTATATTTCAAGTAAAATGACAAACAAAAAGAATTGCTTATTGAGTTAATATTATAGCGTACTTAAAATATTACCGAATGTTACAGTTAAAAATAAAAATATTAAAGGATAAAATAATTTGCTGTGTTTGAATAATGAGTGATTTAAATACAGTATACCGTTTGAATTTAAAATAAGTAGGTATATAAACATTTTTGTTATGTAATGTTTATTTATGAACAATTTTCAAGAATTCCCCTCTCTAAAAACATCTGTGATATATGAAAAAAAATCGTCATTTTAGTAGATGTACAAAAATGTATTTTTATTATGAGTACCTTTCTAGAAATACATGTTTCTTTAATGTTAAACTTTTTTTCAATCTAAAAATTTAAATTCTATTTTTTTAGATGTATTAATATAATGATGCATTCTAATAAAAACAGTACATTAAATTACTTTACGGTATTTTTAATTCAAATTAGTTATTGTATTTTTTTATTATACTTTAAAGGAAAGGGTTTAAATGATTGTTACATTAAATGTAGAAAAATAAAAATACAGTACTGAATATATACATTTTACTCACATTATTGTAGATGGATTTTATTTTCAAATTTTTTTTCGGAATGTTGAGCTACTGTAATGTTAAAAATCTTTTAAACAATTTCCTTTTAAGTATTATATAATTAAAAATACAATAACTGATTTGAATTAAAAATACCGTAAAGTAATTTACTGTACTATTTTATTAGAATACATTGTTATATTACTACATCTTAATAAATAGAATTTAAACAGTTATTTGAAAATTTATGAACTTAAGTATTAAAAAAATATTTCTTAGTTGGTTTATATATTAAAAATACGGTTTTGTACACCTACTGAAATAGATTTTTTTGTTTCTTATGTCAAATGTTTTTAGGGAGATTGAATTCTTAAAAATTGTTCATAAAAGGAACATTACATAACGAAAACATTATATACTACTTATTTTAAATGAAAAAAGTGTACTTTATTTAAATCACTCATTTTTCAAAACCAGCGAATTATTTAAATTCGTATTTTGAATTTGATTCACATGAAAAAGTATGACATTAAAAAGTTCGTGCTTATTGTGCATAGTTAATCGATATGCAATCATCATTTCCTATTTTAAGAAAATTGATGCTTTTGATATGTATTAAAAAATTAATTCGATTATTTAATTGAAAAATTAATTAGAAATTATAGATATCGCAGTTCCTTTAGGAATAAAACAACTAATATTTAATTACTAAATTTTGAAGAAAAATTTAGGCAGTCTTGTAAAACTTCAGAAAATTAAAAAGTTTTTCAAAATTCATTAACTCAATTAATTGGCGTTTTTAATGCGCTTATTATATAAGATGCAGAATCATAACATTTACGCTATTATAGTAAAGATGGCAGTTCTCTCCTTTAAAATGTAAACAATGCATACATAATATTCTCATTACACAATACATATTAGTCTCAAATAATTCATCGTAACTCTTACACTAGACTGTATTTTAAATATATAATTCCTTTACAGACTAAATTAATTAGAAAATATTTTGTATGTTTTTAAAATGTACTAGAATATCGAAATATAAAATTTCAACTAACTTGATACTTAATATATAGAGCTTTTAAAAATAGCTTTAGAATATTGAAGGAAATATTTATTCAAGGGTTTTCCAATCTTTGATTTCAGTGAGTCGTTCTTGTATAGTGATAACGTAGTTATTCTTGTAAATCACTAATTAGTTATTATTGTATGACTGAATTATTCTTGTAAATGACTGTAAGTAGTTCTTGTATGACTGAGTTATTCTTGTAAATGACTAAGTATTTATTATTGTAAATCAAATTGTTGAAATTTCACAAAAAAATTACAATTATCATTCAAAATCCCAAATTTTGATTAAAAAATTCTATGCAAGAATAACTGCATTTTTTAAAAAAAAAAAATATTTCAATAATAGAAACAAAATAACATTTCTGTATTTAATGATTAGTCGTGGTGTGAACTATGTATGTTTAAAAAATCAAAGTATAATTACATTTTTTCAACTTTTAATTTATAAATCAAAAAGTTAATAAATAAAATTTTATACACACTCCATAATTAAAACTTATAAACTTAATCAAGTTGATATTTTACTGATATTTAAATTTCAATAATTTTAAAAAACCGTGCAAATAAATTCGCAGTTCTAAGACAAATAAAATGAAAAGAACTAAAAATTTTGATTTTTCTTCTTGAGGACTTACGATAAAAGTTTTAAATCCTATTTGTTGGATTTATTTACTTTCAGTTAAAGAAATGCTTAAATAAAAATAAATTTAAAAAGAATTTCGAGGAAGTCTTGTTAAACTATAGAATATTTTTCTTGCTTTGTAGTTTGCAAAATGTAGTTTTAACAAAATGTTAAATTAGATTTAATCAAAGAATAAAATAACTGTTTATTCTGAATCCGAAAATTCATTAAAAAGACTCTGAAGTAGTTAAATGTATTTTATTTAATTAAGATTAAGAAAACTTTTTTACTAAATTAGCGAAATAAATTTTCATGTAAATACGGGATAGATACCCTTAAAAATTCTCCCAAAAGGAAATATCCTACTCTCATAGCCGCTAGCAGTTATATGTGGTATACATAAGTGGAACACGAAAACAGAACGATGTTAAATAAAAATTATAATTCGAGTCTACTCGTTATCCAAAGCAGTGGTTGAAATGCACGTCACCAGTGGGAATCGAATTTTTGTCTTATTGTTTATTAATTAGTGCACTATACCTATGGGAAATCAGCAAATAAACATAATCTTTAATCCTCTTTATGCTTTTGCTCTTACTTGAAGAATTCCTCAGGTTTCAATTTCAACAATGTATAATAACCGTTTCTTAAAAACTATACAAAAGAAACAGCAGATGAAAATATACTTTAGGAACTTATATGGTTTTTCAGAATTATTAGATTTCTTTATATTGGATTTCTTAATAATATATATAATTATTATTTCTTTATAATGTATATATATATAATATTTCTTTATTAGATTTCTTTATACTACTTCGATAGATCAACGTTATTACCTAGAACGTTAAAGTGAGAAGCAATGCGTTCCAGGTTTGGTTTGATTTGTTGCTCTACAGTCATTTTCTGTACAAATTGGGCTAAATAGACTGGTAACTACAGTTTAACGTGGATTTCGAACCACTAAATCATCCATGCACACCGCCAGGATTCGAACCTGAAGCATATGGTACCAAAGGCCAGAACGCTGGCTATTTGGCCGTTAGGCCGCTCTGGAATTCGAAGTTTGGCTTGGTTTGTCGCTCTGCGGTCATTTTGTGTACACTTTGGGCTAATTAGACCGGAACCTACAGCTTAACGTGGATTCTGAAGCTATGCATTTGAGGTTTGGTTTGTCGCTCTACGGTCATCTTGTGCACTCTTTGGGCTAAACAGACCGGGACCTACAGTTTAAAGTGGATTCCGAACCACTGCAAACATCCATGGCACCGCCGGGACTCGAACCCGAAGCCTGTGGTACCGAGCGCCAGAGCGCTAGCAACTCGGCTATACAGGCCCCTATGCATTTGTGGAGACTTAAGAAATAGTGGAAAATTCCAGCTAAGCAGTTCAACTTCTGATATGTGATTTTCTCTTACAATCTCAATCAAGTCTACTTATTATTCAAAGCAGTAGTTGAAATGCTCGTCACCAGTGAGAATCGAAGCATTGTACCCTTAATTATTAACTAGTGCAGTATATTTCTGGTACACGATTAGAGTAGTCTAACAATACGTGCTCCTTTTAATTCCCCTTAAACTTATATATTTGACCTTAATTGGAGGATTTCGTAAGTGTCAGTTTCTTCTAATCTGGACAAAAGGAACTATTGACAAAATGTAACATTCAAAACTTGTTTGTCGTTTGCAGATTCAGCAGACAGCATTTAGAGTAGTGAGACTTAGTTATTTACTTATGATGCCAGTAGTTAATGCGATTTATGCGGATCCTAACTTAATCTCCACGGTTCGTGAGATGATTCTCTTGACACAATCTAGGGAAAGAGATTATGTTCCTAGGTGATCCTCCTGACGTAAGCTGCGGAAAGACACAAGGTTAATGAGGTGATCTTGCTGGTTGCAGCTGAAGAAAATGCAGCAATTTTGTGATGGCAGGTAAAAAGACTGCAGATGTGAAGATATAGCTTACAGTAAAATATTGATCTTCTCACTGTAATCTACTCTCCACTTTTCCTCAAATTGTTAATAATCTAATTGTCAGTAATAATCTCTCGATATTATTAATTATCCTGTTCCTGTAATCCTATAAACAAAAGGAAAAAGAATTCATAAAATTGAGCAAATTGCAGTATAGTGGTAACTAGAATAATTACTCTGCTGAGTTATTTATGTTCCATCTAATGGAGAAAACTGAACCAATTTTTCTGAAGGTAATTTTCTTGGATTACTGTTATTACTCTGAGAGTAAAAAAAGAAATCGTTAAAATTTTCATTCTGCGAAAATGAGACATTTCATTATGCACAATAATAAAAAGTGAGTACATTCTTTTTTTTGAAATTTATTTCTTTTTTGCATAATAATTTTTTTCTACTTTATGTTTAAAAAATGTATATTCATTCAATTATTTTATTTTTGTATTTTTAACATACATTTTGTTTGTTGTAGAGTAGAGATTTCTCTTTTAGTTTACATTGAAAATAGAGCAATTTATTCTTCACATATATAATAATTACGGATAGATTTAATCAAAAAATATCTTCGTGCGCGTTTTTTTTTCTCTACAAAACGTTCTGCTCGTTTGGTTGTACATTGGTGGGCTTCGTGTTCCATTTATTTATATCAGGAAAAACCCACCGATGAGTGAGTTTTGGTTTGTCGCTGTACAGTCATTTTTTACACACTTTGGGCTAACTAGAAGTGGATTCCGAACCATTAACAAACATCCATGCCACCACCAGAATTCGTACCTGAAGCCTGTTGTACCATAATTGATGAGTGAGGAAAGGACAACATTTTTTTCTATAAAGACCTTTAAGGATAACCACTCTTTATATGCATGTAGTAAAAAAAAAAAAAAAAAAAGAAATCCAAAACATTCAGCATGATTACCTGCAAAACGCTTAAGTGTTGATTTAATCGCCGTCAAATCTCCACATTTGTGAAAGCAGGGACCGCAGCTGATGTCACCAGCGGATTCTAATCCGAGCCTTCCATTACTCTGGTAATTATAATCGAAATCCTTTTTTCCATTAAAGTTCTATATTTTAGCACTGTACTTACTATACTTATCCATTATAATGCATAGTGTAATCTATTACACAACTTACATTTCGCTATATTGCATATCAAGCTTTTAAATACCATAATAGAGTTGCTATTTCCTTCAAATTCTTTTAATTTATTATTTAAAAAGGGGATTTTTTTCAAAATTCAGAATATTATACTGCGAAATATTTTATAAACTTTTTCATTTCATTGCAGTAAAAACTGCTCAGTGAATATAACTATATTTAATAAACGAATATTTAATTTATAATTATAAAATAATCGAATAATATAATAATAATTTTGATGAAAAATTCCATGATTCATCAACGAAACGGCTAGCCAACTGTCAAAAAACATATTTTCAATAAAAGATATAATGCAGGTTAAGTAATCCAGATTAACCTTTTTGCATTTCAAATTCCCCTTTTTTGCATTTCAAATTCCCCTTTTTGCATTTCAAATTCCCCTTTTTGCATTTCAAATCCCCTTTTTGCATTTCAAATGCCCCTTTTTGCATTTCAAATGCCCCTTTTTGCATTTCAAATGCCCTTTTTGCATTTCAAATGCCCCTATTTTCATTTCAAATGCCCCTTTTGCATTTCAAATGCCCCTTTTGCATTTCAAATGCCCCTTTTTTTCATTTCAAATTCCCCTTTTGCATTTCAAATGCCCCTTTTTTCATTTCAAATTCCCCTTTTTTCATTTCAAATGCCCCTTTTTTCATTTCAAATGCCCCTTTTTTCATTTCAAATTCCCCTTTTTTCATTTCAAATGCCCCTTTTTTCATTTCAAATTCCCCTTTTTGCATTTCAAATTCCCCTTTTTGCATTTCAAATTCCCCTTTTTGCATTTCAAATTCCTCCTTTTGCATTTCAAATTCCCCCTTTTGCATTTCAAATTCCCCTTTTGCATTTCAAATTCCCCTTTTTGCATTTCAAATTCCTCCTTTTGCATTTCAAATTCCCCTTTTGCATTTCAAATTCCCCCTTTTGCATTTCAAATTCCCCCTTTTGCATTTCAAATTCCCCTTTTTGCATTTCAAATTTCCCTTTTTGCATTTCAAATTCCCCTTTTTACATTTCAAATTCCCCTTTTTGCATTTCAAATTCACTCCTCGAAAAATAGCATTTTACTAACATGCGAGAACGTTACCATGTGTATGTTTATGAAAACGTGCAGTCGGCAAAAAAATAATTGTACAAACTTAACTTTCGTAGTTATCCTCAGATTTTCACATAAATGTAGTCGTTGGAAAAAGCTGGAAGGAAACTGATTGATAGTGCAAAGCAGTTAATTAACAAAATTAATTATATTAATTAACCACTAACTCAAATGTTTCCATTAAGGAACCCTAGAGCTTAAGCACAATCAAGTCGGCATTATGAAATTATTATACGACAATTATCTTAGAAATCTGATTGAAAGGTTTAGATATATTTTTCCAAATGTTTGGGAATATTTTTTACAAAACATTAACTATTAAACATCGTTATGAAAAATTATGAATTATAACGTATTAAAATTTTTATGCGATTGGCTTCTAGTGTTAACAACTCTTAAGATATAATTATAAAAAATTAATCTGAAAAGTTTACGAGATAGTCAAGAAAATGTCAATTAGGGGACCGTTTCCGAATTAAAAAAATAATTATTACGTGTCTGTTTTTGCAAAAACCAGATAACGCTGTCGTGTGTTCAAATTTGGAAAGCGAAAAGTTAACAAGGAAATAATTTAATTTGTTTGCTTTAAGTTTTTAATCTTTTAAAATTAAATTTGTATGCATTTATCTAGAGTTTCGTATTTTAAAAATTATTTATTATATTTCTTAAACAATAATTTAGTACTATATTTTTTGAAGCGAAAAATTATCATAATGTATTCATAAAATATTAATAAATAAATAAAAAAAAAATCAAATATTTTTACAGTCTATATTTTATGCTTTAATTAAATTTTTAATTAAAAAATAACTAAACATTAGTTTTATTAAAGCTATTGGAGTTATTAAATCAAAACTGTGTTGGTCTTCATTTAATGTAAAATTGATTGTTCTTAGATTAGAAAATAATTAAAATTTTTTAAATATTTTTAAAAATATTAAAAATAATTAAAAATTCCGCTATTATACTTAGCCGCTGTTTTATTTTGCTATTTAACTTAGCTGTAAGTATTATAATTTAGTCTCTTATAATATGCATAAAATTTTTTGTACATAATTCTCAACATTTTCATGCGTTTTTTCCAATAATATGCGTATTTATTTGAACGTATTATATATTTGCTTAGATATGATTTGATATTGCCAGATACGGTGAACAAGACAAGAAATTGTATTTGTTAAGTTGTATTGAAAAGAAACAAAGAATTTTTTCAGGTTATAATTCTGTATAATTAAATATACAATATATACATATAATAACATGCAATATATAATTTTGACTACGCATTTTAACTAAACATCAGCAGCCGCCTTATCCCACTTATGCATAACATGAACAGCCAAACGACAGATAATAACACTGGTCTACAGTAATTTTGTTAACTGTAGCTTAAGTACTTTTCTACGTTATAACCTAATATAACCATAAAACGTGTTGCAATTTTGCATTTATTAAAAAAAATATATTATTCACAGATAGCAAAGTGTCTTGTTTGATACAACTTTACTTTCTTGCTGTTTTACTAAAAGAAGGTGGTCGCCAACAATGTATGTATGATAACGTAGATTCCAATAAAGATATCAAATACACACCAGACATGTCAAAACATGTCCAGCGAACTTGTTGATCTCTTCGCGTGTTTACGTGAGTCCCTTCGATTTAGTTAGAGCTGCGTGTCGGTTTAGAAGTGTTTATATTAATTTATTGCGAACCATTTGTCTTTACTCTGAGTTCAAGTGTTTATATTTGCACGAATAGATTCCTTAAATTTCTGTGAAATTGCGGAAAACATCCAAACAATTTCTGTTATGTGTGGTAACTAACTTTGGAGTCCCAAAAAAAGAAATAGTACTTTCTTAATAAAAAGAAGGCATTTAAACTTTATTTCGGTCAAATTAAGACAAGTGATCAGGACAAACGTATCGTAACATTATTTGCGTAACATTACTTAATTGTTGGCATAACTGAAAGCCATTTGTAATTCCAATGGTAGGAATGGAACCAAGGGTCCATTCCACAGACAGTTATTTCTGAATTAAAAAAAATGTTACACCAAACAAGGATTGTAAGCTCGTCGCTGGGATGAACCAGCTTAATAGCTGACGGAAGATTGGGATATTTACCATGAAGACCATTGAATATCCCAATCTCCCTTCAGCTATTAAGCTGGTTCATTACAGAGACAATCTTACAATCCCAGGGCCACTTGAAAATTTGAGTTTATATTCAGAAATCTCTGGTGATGAAGATTTACAATTAAAAAGTTTTTAAAGTAACTTTTGTTATCATTATCGCAATGATAACAAAAGTTATCCTGAAAACGATAACATTGAATAACGAAATTTTGGTAGAATGTCTACAAATTCTCATACAATCAATTCGTCTGAACATTATATAATAATATATATATGCGTGTGTTTGTGCTTGTTGAAATTTCTCTTTGAACATAAGTTGTAATTCCACATGCAAATTTATAAATTGTCTGATTATGTGATACAGAGCTAAGTTACATGCAAGTTTCAATCTATTTATGACGTGTGTAGCAATCATAGATTTCAGGTTCAAGATACCTAAATGGCCAATTTGATAACTAACTTAAGAGTCTCGAATTAACATTCAGTTATCGCCTTAAAAGTACAATAAGTGATAAATTGAATATTTTCGTGAGTTTTGATTAAATAGAGCCATAGAACAGGAAAGAAAATTCAATCTTAATGACAGGTTTTAAGTTCGAGTCTGAAATACAAATCGATATTTAACTTTTCATTAATTTATACGTATGGTTTATATAATTAGTATGTGTAAATGATATCATTGGAATATGCACCATTTTTCTAAAAAAAAACCAAAAACAAATATGCCATTTTTTACTGTAATATGATTTAGATTTTTTAATTTTAATTGATGTTTAAAATAATATAATACGCATCTCAAAAATTACATAAATTTAGATGGTTAAATTTTTTTATTTCTAATTAAAAAGTAGTCAATCCTAAAATTTAATGCTTCAAATATATATATTCTGTTAGTACTATGAAATATTTTGTTTTTGATCTAGTAACTTGTTTTCATTTCGGACATTATATAATAATTCAACGTAAGAGTTTGCAGTAAAGAAATTATTGAAACAATAAAATGTAATATAAATCAGCAAGTAAAACAATAAAGTATTTTTATAAACTACGAAATGTAGTGATTAGTATTTAAAAATGAAAGGTATTTTTATTAAATAATGTAGCATTATATCTGGAGGTGTTCCAAATAAAATATGTTTAATAAAATTTATCAAAGTTCTAATGCATGTTAATATTTTATAACATTTTAAAATGATTTACTTCATGAAGAACATTATTAAGAACATTAATGTTCTTTAATAATTTAAAGAACATTACTTGTTTACTGAAGAGATAATAATAAATTTCTCTTTATTCCTGTATTCTATCACTATTGAAATATACATATGCATAATTTACATATGTATCATCACTATTAAATTATACATATCCTGCAGTTATGAAGAAAATCTAACATGGATATCATTGATTTAATTTCAAATTAATGAATATATTACGATAAAATGTGAGAATAAATAATTTTATCTCTGAAACTGTTTTTGCTGAAAGCTTTTAGTTTTAAAAAATATAATGTGTTTTCCTTTTCAAATACTTTCTATGTAATCAAAACATCACCAACCATTGGATGAAAACAATGTTTCATATTATTATAATTTAGAATTAATATTCCGAAAAAACACCGCTTTTTGAACTTAATTTGTATAAATGAATATCGTCTACAAGACAGTTTAATAATTTTCGAAAAAAGGTGAATACTTTTTATGGTGGATAAAAAGAGAAGGTTTTATAATTTCGATTTTTATTGAAAAGCCCTTCAGTAAATTACAAAGCGGAGTATCCATTAGAATATGAAATAATAATAATAAATAAAACACTGGACTTGTTTACTTATATCACCAGGGAATCTAAAATTTGATAAAATTAAAAAAAATAAATTTATTTTCAAATTTAAATGCTATCCGATTATAAATAAAATCATTAAAACAGAAACGAAAATGCCATATGAATAAATGAATATGTATAATATAACTAGAATATCAAAAGAAAAATATAAAAAAAGTGAATACGTTGAAATAGTTAATGAAAACTATAAACTTCATAAGAACAAAGTATAAATTTGAAATGAATAAAAAAATAAAATAACTACATCATTATTAAAAAAAAAAACTATTTATAAAATATTCTAATAAAATGTTTGTTGGATTTGTTATGAGAAAACTAATTAACAAACAGAGATTCATTATTAAAATATTTAATAGATAGTGAATTAATTACGAATTAATTTCTAATCACAAACCTTTAAAACGGTTGCCAATTCATAATTGTAGTTACGAAGTAATCCTTCAAATTAACCAATCAAAATCTTTCATTTTAATCCGATTTAACTGTCTTTATTAATTCCACTTAACACAATTTTCGTATTGAATATTTTTAATTAAATATTGAAATTTATCTTAATAAAAGAATAATAATGCCAAATAATTAATCTTTTATTCATATTCTTTCTAAGAAGTTAAAAAAAAATTATTTTCCCAAACTCCACATTAGTTTTTATTTAAAAGTAGTTTTTATTGAGCACGAATCATGCGTAAAATGGTTTCATTTTCCTCCTTTTTCAGTTCAAAACAAATATCAATCTTCAGTGTTATCCATTTTATTTTATTGGCTTAGAAAGTTTAAGAAGCTTACAAAAAAAAAAAAAAATGATGTCATTTTATTGGGCAGGTCTCAAAAGTATTTTAATCATTCATGGCTCATAAAAGGTTGTCATTAAAGTTTTTATTGTTTATAAATTGTTTAATTGCAATAAATTAATAAAAATTCCTAATTATTATAATTACATTAAGCAGTTTCAATTAGTTTTATTGTTTACAAAAGTTTTTCAGTGAAAATAAGTAAATACTTCCTGCTTTTTTCTTTGTAATCATTACAAGAGGATGTTGCAATATTTGTTAATGAAGGAAACGATTGTAATTTTGTATATAGGCCTTTTTCTATAATTGTTAAAAGCTATGGTAATTTTGTCACCGAAATTGGTGAGCAAAAAATCCCTAGTTTCCTAATGGAAAAATTTAAGTTAGTAGTTAATTAATTTTGTAAATCAACTACAATGCACCATAAGTTCCTTTTCAATCGGTTCCAACGATACCACTTATGTGAAGATTTAAGGATAATTACAAAAGATATTATGGTGTAGTATTTTTTGACCGACTGTACTTGTTTGTATATGTGCGACTAAATATGTATGTCAAGAAGAGTAGATATGTACTGCTGTCGGTATGGGCCAATGTATACATACGCATGAAGATATGCATATCTAATCTGTTTTTATTTCATTGTACATGATTATGTAAGTAACTTCAAGTATATATTTACTTATGTATGTCAAACAATGTATTTGTATGCATGTGCAGGATGATTATAAATTATATCCCGATATATGAGCCCCTATCTATCATACAGTTTACAAAAAGTGAATATAATTTTGCTTTAAGATATTTTGATGTATGTGCTCAAAACTCCTAAGAAAGACGATTGTTAAATTCTAACAGTTATGGCCCCAGTGGCAAAATTACAAATAACAACATCTACTTTTTATTGGAATCTGATCTCCTTTTTGAAAATCTATGGAGAGCTGTGGAACGAACGATATCTGTAGCGAGAAAATCGCAGGCTTTAGGCAAACTAAGATTGGTTTGGTTTGTCGCTCTCCGGTCATTCTGTGCACACTTTCGGCTCATTAGACCGGGACCTACAATTTGTTAGTGGTTCGGAATCCACTTTAAACATCCATGCCTCCGCCAGCAAACAGACTAAGAAGAAAAGAGAAAACATCTATGGCGCTCGTCGAAGCATGATTTTCTTTTCCAAAGACGTCACATTTCCTAGTCTGTCTTAGGTTTAAATCTCGGCCTACGGAATCTCTCTCGAAACGAGAAGAGACCAAGAAACTCAGATTTCCTGTTTCGGTGTAAGACAGTCATGATCGACGTCGTCGAACTGGATGAAAAATTGCTCTGTGAAATGCGTATCGTGTATCTTGCTTTCGAAAATAATTAACAACATATCGTTTATAAAGAAACAAAGTAGGGCAATTGTAAAGATTTGTTACCTGAATGGATAAAATGCCTCAAAGGCATTACTTGTCTGCCGCAAAAACCATGTTCTAGGCCAAAGCCAGTGTATTGTAACATCTGTGCAGTATATGACACCCAAATTTGGTTCCAAAATTTGATGGATCGCAGCCTGGACTATCTTCTGTTCCTGTTCAGGCTGTTGCAGAAGTCCATGAAAAGATAATAAAAGTTTGTCATGCAAGTGCACGTACTGTGTCGCGAGTTCTGCAATTGCCGATTTCTACGGAACGCTAGATTCTCCCGCTCTGTTCTCCACCTTCCATATCGGTTCCATCGTGATAGATGCTGCAAGAGAGAAACAACCAACTATGGCTAGATTTCGCGAATGAATTCCTCATATTTTATAACCGTGATAACAGCTGGCCATTACGCATTCTGTGGACTGACAAGGCTCATGTCTTGTTGGTTGGTTAAATTAAATCGAAGAATTGCGTGCATGAGCAAACGATAATCCCTGAAAACATTGTTGCACTTCCGTCACAAGAAGAATAAGTGAATGTGAGCTGTAGTATAACAAGCACCTTCATCGCCGGTGCTTACTGTTTTGAAGAGTTTACTGCCGAAGATCTATAAACGTTTACGGTAACGAGTGATTGCTATGTAACATAGAAACGTTGACTAATTATGTAATTCCCATTTACACAACGAAATTCTTTATCCCAGTGTTGTCCATGCAAATGGCGAGCTCGTGGGGTCTTCCGTAAAACGTTACTTAACACAACATTTTGGTGACAGAGGTATCTCCTGCCATTTCCATGGCATAAGTCCTGATGTTCAACAGATTCCTATTGTCATGGTACGAGCTTCAGTGCTATCCTCTATCTGTTACACGAAAAGTGTCATCGTGTAAGAAGAAGGTCATGGAACATTGTGAAATGCAATAAAAAGTTTTGCTTTCTGTTGCTTCTCTGTCCTTATTAGTTGTTTTCACTTTTCTTCTTAGACTTTCTGGAGCGGGCAATTTTTGTGCTACAGAAACCGCTATAATGCTATTTATGTGTTTTCACTATTAAAACCCCAAGAAAAAAGTAGATGTTGCCGTAGAAATTGTGTCGTAACCGTAATTTTTAGAGATTAACTGTTGTTTTACATATAATTCTTGAGCGCATACCTCAAAATTTCTTAAACCAAAATTTTATTCAATTTCTGTTAACGGTAGGATAACTAGGGGCTCATATATTAGGATAGTTGTTTTTATTAATAATTAGTTTTTCATATTTTTTTTTCATATGTTACGTTTTACGTTTTCTTACGTATGTATGTGCGTGTTTACCCGTTAGTGAATATACGCGAATAAGTATTTACAGTATATGTGTGTGTTTATGCGTATATATATATGAGCCTTCACTCACGTGTGTATATTTATATGCGGTATAAATATATGCGTTTATATTTTCGTTGCATACAGTTACGCATGAACTTGAATACCGTAACGGTTTCCGTATCGGTTCCATCGTGTTAGATGCTGCAAGAGAGAAACAACCAACTATGGCTAGATTTCGCGAATGAATTCCTCATATGTTATAACTATGATAACAGCTGGCCATTACGCATTCTGTGGACTGACAAGGCCCATGTTTTGTTGGTTGGTTAAATTAAATCGAAGAACTGTGTGCATGAGCCGCACACATAAACATATATACTGACACGAGCCCGAACATGCAAACAAACATGAAATCACCTAAACGTACAGATACCCAAAATTACATGGAGACATGCAAATACATAGACAAGCATTCAGTCACACGGACAACCTCACTAGCATACATACATACATGCATACACGCCTAAATGCACATACACATTGGCATATATAAATATATGCGAACAAACAAACACATAAATACTTATTCGTTTATATTCACACACGAGCAAAACACGCACATATATACAAGCCTACAAATTAATTTGTATATATACAAACGTAACTAAGTTTGAGTATACTTAGCTACAAGTGCAATCAAGTATACTGAAAAAAAATACAAATTAACATATATATACCCACTTACATATTTATATATCTATCCAATCCAATTCAAGTACATGACTGCTCATGACTTAAATTTGAAATGCAGAAGAGTGAACTTAATTAGAAAACAATTGAATTTGATTTGTCAAAAGTTGAATTTGAAATGCAAAAAGGGAATTTGGTTTGTAAAAGGGTGAATTTGGATTGCCAGAAATACCTCAATATAATTAATCAGCAGCATTTTTTGGTTATCTGTGTTTTTATGAAAACGAAATAAAAAAATCTGGCATATGTACGCTGCTGTAAGATTTAAAACCTGACAATTCTTACCAGCGGGAAAAAGATGAATTATTAATAATTTCGAATTCCATTATAACTAAAGATTGCGTGTTACAAGAATATAAATTTTCCGATGTAAATTTTTGATTTTTTTTTTACCGTAGGAAATAAGGCTTCATCTCCTTTGGGATCATTCCTCACAGTTTGAGAACCACTGTCCTAGCCTGTTTGAAAATAAGAAATGTTGACCCTATTCTTGTATTTTAATGATCGTGGTGTTTTATAGATTTTAAAAGCTTTTAAAGCTTCAATGCATTGTTATTTTTATATTCAGTCACCACTCCTGTGCTTTAATAAAATGATACTAGATATCTTCCATATTTAATTAGCATCACAAAGAATGCTTTGAGGAAATTACGTTTATTCAATTAGTAGGTTTTATCTAAAAGGATAATCAAGTTTAAATTTATGTTGCAATAAATTAGCTCATAATTATGCATTCAGTGTTATGCATTAGTCAATTAATTACATTAATTGTTCGAAATTCTCCATGAAGCATTATATTTTGAAAATTGTGCGTCACAAAATGAGTATGAAGGTAATTAATTTAGATAAATTCCTTTTTATGGACAATAAACATTTACTTAAAGACAATTTAATAGCTTTTAATTTTTTCATCTATTATTAATGTGTTCAAATAAGAGTTGCATTAGATTTGATCAATTAATTATATATGTTGGAATTCATCAGACGTTATGAATGCATATAATTTGCTTCCAACTTTAAAATATAGTTAATACAATTCGATAAACTTAGAATCGACTTAAAAAGTCGGTAAAATAGTTTTAGTTCTTGGGGCTTAAAAATTGTTATAATTTTTTCTATAAAATAACTGTAACTGGAATATTAATTTTACAATACAAGATAATTATGAATTATACTTCACATATAGTATCGCTAAATAAAATGGTTTTCAATAGTAATTACAAGTAATTGAAAAATTATTCAAAATAGAAAAAAAAAATACAATAGAGATAATATATGATTCAAAATAGAAAAAATATACAATAAAAGTAATATATGATTCAAAAGAGAAAAAAAATATATACTATAAAAGTAACATATGATTCAAAAGAGAAAAAAATTTACTATAAAAGTAATATATGATTCAAAAGAGAAAAAAAAATATATAATAGAAATAATACATAATTGAAAATGGAAAATGATTTAACGAAATGAGCAGAGCTAATAACTTCTTCGTTTTTTGCATGTATTGTTACAGTGATTTCAAAGCGAAATTTTAAATCATATCCTTCATTACGAGACTCAATCATACATGTACTGAATACGCCAAATTACCACATGATGTCATAAATTAGCTTCAATATAATGGAACGCAAAAATATCAATGAATGAAAAACATCAAATGAATACATATGTAATAGTCAACCTATTTCTTAAATCCATTTTTCAATTGAATTTGGCAATTATTTACACAATCATTATGATTTTTGACTTTTAGGGGAAAAAATAGGGATTTTCCAGATACAGAAATTCAAATAAAAACGACGCCAAAGCTAGACAGCTTACCATAAAATGTGGTTATCGATTACGAACCGAGAGCGGGGGCATTTTACATCCGAACCCTATGCCTCCAAATCAACGACCATCTCGATATTAAACGACATGCCTCATTTCGGGTATGCGTGGAAGGGGTTTCGATGACAGGGAAAAATTTCCGCTTTCCATTAACGACCTCGATGAAGATCAGCTCCCGCGGAAACGATAATGGCCAAACGTCAGAAGTTCAACATAGCCATCGTATAAATATTCGGCTCAAACAATTCAATAACCGACCGCACTACGGAACACTAATTACTTTGAAATCCAGTTGCCGGGTATTCAACCGCAGTTTGGTCGGGCCACAGAATCAAATACAGAAGCAGGGCCTGTCAAAGTAGACTGGAGCCTAGCTTCTGGACCTGGTGCATTCCAAAACACTTAACGGCCTCCGTTTTCCAATTAAAACAGTTAATTAAAGGATTCGGAATTCGTACCCTTCAGCACCATGATCATTCTTCGAGCTCGCAGATTGTACGCAATTAAATAAATTGATGTAGTTTGCGTCCCAGCGAGTAGTTACGCTTGTGGTTTAATCCTTTCCCCACAAGAATTCGAAGCCGACAGACCATTAGATTGGGATCTTGGCGGCTTCTTTTCAAGGAATGTTATTAAGTCTTTAAATTTGTAACACGTTAAATACGATATTGGATTAAAATTACTGCGACTGGAAAGGCAGTTATGCACAGCCTGAGTAAAAGTCAGAAAAAAGCAAGTAATAAGTACGAGACCACTATGTAGTTAGAATTTGTTAGCTTGTCTTCGGTCTTGGTTAAAATTCGTGAGCATAATAATAATGGACAGGCATTATTATAGTAAATGAACATGCGCTGAATTTAACATGACCTATCTATCTCATCAAGACCTAGTCATTACCGGGTATTAATACTATCTTTTACTTTATCAATTGTTAGCGTAAGGAATGGTTTAGTCAAATTTGAGCAATTATCTTGATAGACATCGTTGAATGCCTGCAATAAATTCATATCAAATCTATTTAATATTTTTTTTAATGAAATAAATAAAAAGTTAATTGTTATTTAAAGCTGTATTCTGATTATTTCAAAAATTATCTCGGGTGTGCAACCGTCTGTGGTTTTGTGTAGTTTCTAAAGTGGAAAATTCTGATAGTGAACCAAAATAGATGGTGAATGACATTTTTTTTGTTACTAACGGTGGCATTTTGAAATTTTATTTTGCCACTAATATTGCAAATTCCAGCGAGTCCTGTTTAACCCAAGGAGCACCATCCTGCGTCAGTGCACCCATAAAATGGAAGGAGCAATGTTTTCTGGGAGGATTTCTAGGAAACTCTGCTACTTTCTCACACGTTATCAACAAATCATAATTAAACCAAGATTCAAATTTTTAGACGAATTTTACTCCGCGTAACTTCAAAATGTATAAAATATTTTAAAGTAACTATTACAAATACATAAATAATTCTTTATGGAAATGATTTTTACTGTCACGGTAGGTTTTGAAGTTTTTAAAAATAAGACACTTTGTTAAGCGTAAATAAGTTTTCACGTAAATTAAGTCACTTTGGTGAAGCTCTGGAATTATTGGAGCTCTGAATTTTCATTTCCTAAATTTATTTAATTTAATTTTTATACATTTATGTTAATTTAATGAACTTATTCATTAAATTTAAAATTCTGTTTTAATTAAATTACATACGAACTTGAACTGACTAGTGAATGAATTAAAGCACTAAATTAGATAGATAGTATTTAATGTTTTGCAATTAAATAGCTTTATATGGTACAAAAGTTTACACTATTAAAGTACTAATTTCCTATAATTTTCTTGTTTCTAAATTGCAGAAACCTAAGCATGTCAATATGATTATCTTTCTTCCCCATTAGGATTATGTATCTACAATACTATTAGAACTAGATACAAATTTTAAATAGTAAATACGATAATTAGTTAATATAAGTTTTAAAACAACAATGCAATGTTTTAAGTCAAAATATGCAGTTTATAGTTAGTGTTTAATTTAGATTATACAGTAATAAGATTTACATGAAATTGTCGAGTTTTGTCTTCCTATTTATCGGATAAATAATTCGAAAATAAACTTTTGTGGATATCAGTATTTAACCATGAATATTATGAATATTTACGTTTATTGTTATAAAATAATTATTTTCATTCAGAGACTCAAGTGGTATAAAAATTAATAGAGTAATAATTTACTTGTAAAATTCTTTTTTCCTGCTATTGTTGCATTTGGATAATTCATTTATTCGTTGGATTTTCTGCTGTTGCATTTGTCACATTCAAAACATATTCGTAAAATTATATTTATGTTTTAAAAATCTATATAAACACAAATATAGAAATAGTTAAAATAGATATTACTAAAAAATTACATTATTAAAACATAAATTTTCTGTAACATTTTACGTTATTTAATTAATACATACAACATTCTTCGTAAATTTAAGTAATTTAATGCTATAGAACAATATAATATGCTATCCCTAAATTTTTTAAACAAAACTGTTATGTATACACCACTGATGATAATTTATAAATCATATAGTGTTTAATAATTTATTACATGAATGTATTTAATTTTCTTTTAAAGACAAATGCTCAAAAATTAACGAATTTCCTAACAATTCTTTCAAATATTTCCTTAGTAAACATTTAGAAGGACGATCATGTTAATTAGGTACTTTCTGCTTTTTTAATGCATAATTTAATTGACTAAAAATAATATATGGAAATATGCATTTCCTCATATATAAGAGACTGTTTTATCTTCTTAAATCTTTCTTATTTTAGGATCCTATTCTGGACATAATTTTGAAAAAAAATTATAAAACAATAATGAATGTTTTTCAAAAAAACCCGTTTTTAAGCAAGGGGATTATAAAATTTGACAGGCATATTGAATATCTTGCTTTTAATTGTATGTAAATAGATGCGATTTGCATGATAAAATAAACTGCTATAATACAGCTTAATATATTCCTCCAAAAGTCTTTACATCAACGTGTGCATCTCTTTATATCGGAAAAAAATCTAATAATTATAAATTTCTTACCTAATTTATTATGAAAGGATGCATCTTTTTTATTTGCAGCATCGTTAATAGATATCAAAAAAATATTTATACAACAAAATTGTCAACAACTTTCTTTTTCCCCCAAGACAAAATATTAAAATTTATGAATGAAAACAACAAACATTAACTTAGCAAACACATAAAAAACGAACTCGTATTTAACTGAAAAAGCAAATGCTTTAATATGAATATCACTTCAAATAGCGCAGCACTGGATTTTATAATTTTATACTTTCTTTCACAATTTTAAAAGTTTTTAAGTATGTCATTAACGCACAACACTGCGTCAACTTTATGTATCTTTCCTTTTAAAGCCGATGTCAGAGTGAAGAATTTTGTAAAGATTTTAATAATTTACCATCAACCATAAAAAATGGTGGAGCAAAAAAAAAAAAAAAAGAGGTCTTTCCAAAAAAAATTCTTTAATGTTCCTTTTGCAATGCTCATTGAAGATTGACTTTAGAAAAACTATGTTTTTCAATATCGTGCTTCTAGTACGCGAGTGTATTACTTTCTTTGGACTGAAGACTTTTTCCCCCGTTCTTCTTTAAGGTGTTTTTAAACGCTTTCGTAATTACGGAGCATTAATTTTTTTTTTTCGCAAGTCCATCCACTAACTCCTTCGTTAGCGTCATAATGGGTTATTAAATACTTTCCAACTTTAGCAGGCTTTTAAGGTTTTTGGCAAGGCTACATTTCGGATGCAAGTCTTATCGACGTTAATGTGCCACCGAGTTTCTTTCTTTCACAAGTCTCCCCTCCACTTTTTTACAAATTGTTCAAGCATTGAAAGTGGGACGGGAAAAAAATGTCATCAATATGTAAACTATTAAGCACCGAAACTTCACTTCGAAATAAAAATTAAAAAGAATGTTTGGTGAAAATTATTCATCCGATCGGTATTCATTATTCATTTTGATCTGCATAATTATATAAGTATAGATTTTTTTTTTCACATTTGCCATGAATTAATGAAAGATAATTTAAAAACCTTGCAGTTTCATCAGTATTGTAAAAAATGTAAATTAAGTATACCTAAATTTCAAGTTTAGTCTTTTCTCTACAATAAATGCAAATTCAATAAAAAAAAAATAAATAAATAAAAAAAAAGGGTGATCTATATATATTGATGTCCTCAAAAAATAAACTGTTAGGTACTGAAATTTCATTTGAAAATAAAATTAAAAATAACCTAACAATTCTTTGAAGTATTTTCTCGATAAACATTTAGAAGGACGATCATGTTAAATAGGTACTTCCTGCATATTTAATTCATAATTTAATGGACTAACAATAATTTGTGGAAATATACGCATTTCCTCACATATAAAAGAATATTTTATCTTCTTAAATCTTTCTTATTTCAGGATCCTATTCTGAACATAATTTTGAAAAAAATTATAAAACAACAGAGAATGGTTTTTAAAAAATCCTCTTTTTAAGTGAGGATATTTTAAAATTTGACAGGCATATTGAATATCTTGCTTTTAATCGTATGTAAATAGATGCGATTTGCATGATAAAATAAACTGCTATAATATAGCTTAATATATTCCTCTAAAAGCCCTTACATCAACATGGGTATCGCTTTATACGGGAACAAAAAATCTAATAATTATAAATTTCTTACCTAATTTATTATGAAAGGTTGTATCTTTTTTATTTGCAGCATCGTTAATTGATATCAAAAAAATACTTAAGCAACAAAATTGTCAACAACTTTCTTTTTCCCCCAAGACAAAATATAATTTATGAATGAAAACAACAAACATTAACTTAGCAAACACATAAAAAACGGACTCGTATTTAACTGAAAAAGCAAATGCTTTAATATGAATATCACTTCAAAATAGCGCAGCACTGGGTTTTATAATTTTATACTTTCTTTCACAATTTTAAAAGTTTTTAAGTATGTCATTAACGCACAACACCGCATCAACTTTATGTATCTTTCCTTTTAAAGCCGATGTCAGAGTCGAGAATTTTGTAAAGATTTTAATAATTTACCATCAGCCATAAAAAAAGGAGAAGCAAAAAAAAAAAGGTCTTTCCAAAAAATTCTTTAATGTTCCTTTTGCAATGCTCATTGAAGATTGACTTTAGAAAAACTATGTTTTTCAATATCGTGCTTCTAGTACGCGACGTGTATTACTTTCTTTGGACTGAAGACTTTTTCCCCCGTTCTTCTTTAAGGTGTTTTTAAACGCTTTCGTAATTATGGAGCATTAATTTTTTTTTTCGCAAGTCCATCCACTAACTCCTTCGTTAGCGTCATAATGGGTTATTAAATACTTTCCAACTTTAGCAGTCTTTTAAGGTTTTTGGCAAGGCTACATTTCGGATGCAAGTCTTATCGACGTTAATGTGCCACCGAGTTTCTTTCTTTCACAAGTCTCCCCTCCACTTTTTTACAAATTGTTCAAGCATTGAAAGTGGGACGGGAAAAAAAATGTCATCAATATGTAAACTATTAAGCACCGAAGCTTCATTTCGAAATAAAAATTAAAAAGAATGTTTGGTGAAAATTATTCATCCAATCGGTTTCATCATTCATCTTGATCTGCATAATTATATATGTATAGATTTTTTTTTACATTTGCCATGAATTAATGAAACAATTTAAAAACCTTGCAATTTTATCAGTATTGTAAAAAAAATGTAAATTAAGTATACCTGAGTTTCAAATTTAGTCTTTTCTCAGCACTAAATGCAAATTCAATAAAAAAAAAATAAAAAATAAAAAATGGTGAGTGATCAATATATATATATATATTGATGTCCTCAAAATATAAATTGTTAGGTACTGAAATTTCATTTGAAAATAAAATTAAAAATAACCTAACAATTCTTTGAAGTATTTTCTCGGTAAACATTTAGAAGGACGATCATGTTAAATAGGTACTTCCTGCATATTTAATTCATAATTTAATGGACTAACAATAATTTGTGGAAATATACGCATTTCCTCACATATAAAAGAATATTTTATCTTCTTAAATCTTTCTTATTTCAGGATCCTATTCTGAACATAATTTTGAAAAAAATTATAAAACAACAGAGAATGGTTTTTAAAAAATCCTCTTTTTAAGTGAGGATATTTTAAAATTTGACAGGCATATTGAATATCTTGCTTTTAATCGTATGTAAATAGATGCGATTTGCATGATAAAATAAACTGCTATAATATAGCTTAATATATTCCTCTAAAAGCCCTTACATCAACATGGGTATCGCTTTATACGGGAACAAAAAATCTAATAATTATAAATTTCTTACCTAATTTATTATGAAAGGTTGTATCTTTTTTATTTGCAGCATCGTTAATTGATATCAAAAAAATACTTAAGCAACAAAATTGTCAACAACTTTCTTTTTCCCCCCCAAGATAAAATATTATAAATTCTGAATGAAAACAACAAACATTAACTTAGCAAACACATAAGAAAACGGACTCATATTTAACTGAAAAAGCAAATGCTTTAATATGAATATCACTTCAAAATAGCGCAGCACTGGATTTTATAATTTTATACTTTCTTTCACAATTTTAAAAGTTTTTAAGTATGTCATTAACGCACAACACAGCGTCAACTTTATGTATCTTTCCTTTTAAAGCCGATGTCAGAGTCGAGAATGTTGTAAAGATTTTAATAATTTACCATCAACCATTAAAAAAGGAGCAAAAAAAAAAAAAGGTCTTTCCAAAAAATTTTTTAATGTTCCTTTTGCAATGCTCATTGAAGATTGACTTTAGAAAAACTATGTTTTTCAATATCGTGCTTCTAGTATGTGAGTGTATTACTTTCTTTGGACTGAAGACTTTTTCCCCCGTTCTTCTTTAAGGTGTTTTTAAACGCTTTCGTAATTACGGAGCATTAATTTTTTTTTTTTGCAAGTACATCCACTTACTCCTTCGTTAACGTCATAATGGGTTATTAAATACTTTCCAACTTTAGCTGGCTTTTAAGGTTTTTGGCAAGGCTACATTTCGGATGCAAGTCTTATCGACGTTAATGTGCCACCGAGTTTCTTTCACAACTCTTCCCTCTACTTTTTTACAAATTGTTCAAGCATTGAAAGTGGGACGGGAAAAAAATGTCATCAATATGTAAACTATTAAGCACCGAAGCTTCACTTCGAAATAAAAATTAAAAAGAGTGTTTGGTGAAAATTATTCATCCAATCGGTATGCATCATTCATCTTGATCTGCATAATTATATATGTATAGATTTTTTTTTACATTGGCCATGAATTAATGAAACATATGTTAAAAACCTTGCAGTATTCAATCGTTTGTTTCATCAGTTATTGTAAAAAAATGTAAATTGAGTATACCTGAGTTTCAAATTTAAAAATTCTCTACACGAAATAAAAATCTTCAATCACTAGTCTTTTTTTATCCATCAGTATTTTTTTTACATAGCATTATAATTGTTATTACTTACTAAAAAATGTGATTATATGTATAATCAAATTAAAGACAACCTCATGTTTAATTATGGTAAAATTTTAGATATTGTATATATTCATTGGGAAAGAAATGAAAAAAAATTCATTTCTATGTCAAAAGAAAATTCTTGCTATTCAATTTAAGGACTCGAAAAGGATTTCTGAAATTACTTTAAACGGTTATTATATTATCGTATTGAAATGCATGCCCAGGTTATCGTGAAAGGAAGGATAACACAACAAACCGTATTAGGATGAAACATCAGAATATCATGTGCGCACCACTGTACTCATGGATAACGACAGTGGACTGTAACAAAAAAGGATTCTTCTGTCAAATAAATGATATCCCAGAACATAGCTTCCTATTGTATGACTGTGCCTCATTTTTGGTGATCATCGTGGCTGAATCGGAACTCATATTTGAAAATAATTCTACCTCATCATGGTAGTTTTCCCATAATAACTGCAAACGCCTTTTTCTATCTGCACAAAAAAGATTTTGTTAGAGTAATGGACCTGTTGACTTCTTCTGGATAATAGGGAACTGGGTGGTATGAGTGCTGCTTTAATGATCACTGTCTTCACTTTCGGTCGTCTCTGTAGGTCGACCGTTGCCTTCTTGAAGCTGTGTTATGTGAGGGTTCATCCATGTCTGTCTAATAGCATCATTCTCATCCAAATGTCGGCAATGCTTGGATTTGACTAACAGCTTCCATTAGCCCAATTGCGGGCCTTCTCTCAAATGGTGACATATGCACACATTGCACCCGATATATTGCACCAATCAAAATAAGTATATGGAATCAAATTTGAATGGAATCCATGCCTTAGAATTGAAATTTCTTTTTTAACACATCATTCCATTCGTATACTTAGTTGGGATACTGTGAAGCCCCAGCTCTCTATTTACTGACAACCAAAATTTAAACATTTGCATGTTGAATTGAAATGTACTTGCATACGAAATTTTATAGTGTATCATTTCTTTTTTTCCCGTTTAGAGTGTATTTTACTTGCATCTTATTTTTGCGTAATTAATTTTAGCCAACAACTGAATATTAAGTATAAAAAAAATCTAGGTATTGCATAATCGTTCAATTATAAGTTCTCAAAGATATTCAGATCATATCTTTTACTTTCAACTACTAGTCCTTCGATGACGTAGTTTAATTGTTGAAGCATCTATTCAGATAGTTGAAGATAATCGCATGCCATTTAATACTTTTCTCAAATAACTTCATATTTAAACAGAAAAAGAGAATTGAATCATGAAGCTACCAGCTTTCGAATAAAAACTAAGGATTTACATTGGCAAACGCCTGTCTGCTTGGGTGATAAGAGGGTTGCAAAGAGAGAGAGAAATGCACAGACATTGCTTTAAAAGTACAATTGGTAATTTTTTTTTTTTTTTTTTTTTTAGTTTTTCAAACTTTCATGTAAGCCTAAAACACGATCCAGCTATAATTTTATAAAAAGTACAGATTTAGATATTGGAAAAATATTTTATTCACTGTTTTTTACTTTATTGCAGACTAGAAGAAAAAATTCTTTATCAATCACGTACAGGTAGATGCAGGATAATTGTCTAATTTTTTTTTTTATTTCTATTATATTCATTCCCAAAAATATAAACTATTGAAAAATGAATTAAACAAATTAATTGTGGTTGTTGTTAAATAACATTACAATTTACAAACTTATTTGGATTAACTTTCATTTATTTGTGAACAAACCATTTCTAGGTAGGAATGTAAAAAAAATTCGATAGATAAAAACCAATAATATTTGATTTAATTTTCTAGTGAAAAAAGCACAAAACTACTTAAGTTCATTTCATGCATAAAATTATTTGTATTTTATATATTTTACTATTTATTATTGTACATTAAAAATGAATAAAAAATTTATGCTTGATAATTTTCGAGGCTTTTTTTTTTCTTTTTGCGATTCGAGGTCACAGTATCTACATGCGGCTCACAGCTTTCACATATCCGAGCATCCTTGGTCTATTGTAAAACATATAATACGGAACACCCAACAGAAATTACCAGACGCGAACATGGGAGAAACTTGATCACTGTTGTCCTGTTCCAACTGCCATGGTAATTTGCAGTTTGTGGACAGCTGACATAGTATGAGCGTCTCCAAGTCCTTCCCGTGACTAGAATTCTGATGGGTAATGGCCAACTCTATAGTATTCTGAAATCCTCTCATATTCTCACAAGATTTGAATAACATATAGGTGGTTATATTAATTGTTGGGCTGTTCACTCTACTGTTATGCGAACTCTCATTTCCAGGTAACTTTTTTAATCTCTTTTGGATACTGATAAATTATTTCAATACTGTCAGGAGTATTTGTCTACTTTTCATCAACATATATAGTCATGATTTTTTTGCCATTTTTGTTCATTTCAATTGCCTATAAGGGAGAGCAGTGACTTTCTTTTACTTGCATGTCGACAGTCACAGCTAATAAAAAATGAAAACCCTACTATACATTAATGGAAGTAAATAAACCATTTAAGAAAACTAATTGTAACAGGGCCTGAATATTCATGTTTTTTAAATGTGAAGAGGATACGTTGGTTTAAATTGCATAAGTGGTTTATTATCAAAATTATAATTACCTTCAAAATACCCTTAATAAATTATCATACAATTTTTTAAAACTCAAAATGTACATAGGAAACCAAATTCGGAAATAAAAATACTGCAGGAACTTGGAAACTTAAGTTGATATGTATCAAAAAGGGTCTAAGAAATGTTTTTAAAATTAAACTGATTTAGCTTGCATTGTTTATCGTTATTCAGAAATCATTAATTCCTAATTTTTAATAGATTTGGATTACAGAGCCAACGAAAAACGTATTTTATGATTTTAAATCATTTCTTATAATTGCAAAATAAAAATTTTTGTCTACCCAAATCAGGGTTTTATAATATTTAAAGAATAAACTATTCCAAAATTATCATAAATACTATCACAATAACGTGTATTGTTATTATCTTTTTAGCTTAAAATACGAAACGAAGTATTGCACCATCTTCCCTAAAATTCAACAAGGCGGAAGATTCCCACAATAATGTTAGCTGTAATACTAGATTCCCACAATAGTTAATATTTTCTACTTGATAATTTCTATTATTGAACTATTCAATAAGTAGTTATTTGATCCCTTACCCCCCAAAAAATTGTGCAATTTGAGTGTTATATGAGAAACAGCAATGTAACGTTTTATTGGGATTTTGACCTAAAAAAATTTTGCGCCAGTATTAGACATACACCTCAATCACTAGGTATCTTTTTTACAAAAGTACTAGTTTCCGAGCACATAAAACACGAGAGCAAAAAACATAAGCATTGTAAAAAAAAAACCAGGGTAATACGTCATTTGCATGTGATTTAAAAATAAAACATTAAATATTAATTGTAATTAAATCAACAAATACATATAACAAAATGAAGTAAATTCATTTGAAAACATTATAGAATGGGTTTAGCGATGAAACGTTTTAATGCACATCATGAAATGAAATATTTTATGTAATTTTGCTACAGTTTTTTTTATTAAAATGTAAAAGGGGTTTAGAAAAATTAAAAAAAAATTGCGAATGAGTTTCCATGTGAAGCCAATCTTACGAATATCGTATAATTGGATAAAATTGCTTTTCGTTAATGAAAACAACAGGCAATGATTCATTTTTAACTCCTCAAGTCAAAGGTTATCCGGTCAGACATTAGCAATTCATGTATGATATTAATTTAACCTAAAATTTTGAAGTATTTACTTACTAAAAATCACATCTAACAATGGAAATGCATTAAAAACAAATTTCATTTTCTCTTTCATTCCGAAATAATATCAATTGACATTCTTTATTGGTTGTTGCTAGAAACATTGGTTGGAAGATCTCACATTATTTGCTCTGAAGATCCTAATGCTCCGGCATACTGTCCTATATCTCTGAAGGCCCTGTATATCATACATACGATCCCTTTTGCCCTGAAAGCCCTGTATGATCATACATACAGTCCCTTTTGCCCTGAAAGCCCTGTATGATCATACATACAGTCCCTTTTGCCCTGAAAGCCCTGTATGATCATACATACAGTCCCTTTTGCCCTGAAAGCCCTGTATGATCATACATACAGTCCCTTTTGCCCTGAAAGCCCTGTATGATCATACATGCAGTCCCTTTTGCCCTGAAAGCCCTGTATGATCATACATACAGTCCCTTTTGCCCTGAAAGCCCTGTATGATCATACATACAGTCCCTTTTGCCCTGAAAGCCCTGTATGATCATACATACAGTCCCTTTTGCCCTGAAAGCCCTGTATGATCATACATACAGTCCCTTTTGCCCTGAAAGCCCGGTATGATCATACATACAGTCCCTTTTGCCCTGAAAGCCCGGTATGATCATACATACAGTCCCTTTTGCCCTGAAAGCCCGGTATGATCATACATACAGTCCCTTTTCTCTGTAGCTCCTAATATTCATACATGCAGAAAAATAATTTGATCTCGGTATTCTAAAATAAAGGAAAAAAATAAAAGTTCCTTCATCTAAAATTTTAGTGGTATGTTTCCTTATTATTAAATCACTAGGAAATTACAGAAAGTTTTCATCTGAAATATTTGAAAATTCCGCAGAATTTTCAATAAAAGAAAACGAAATCAAATTATATTCTATGCATGTGCCCTCCAGTTAAAGTTCCAGTTAAAGTCTAATACAAATTACAAAATATTTTTTAAAAAAAGTAAAATAACTTTTACTGCTTTTTGTTTTGTGTTTAGAGAAATTGTCAAGCTTATTAAAACAACGTTATGTTGTAGAAAGTAATTAACCTAAATGAATAGGTCGTCATGAAAAGCTGAAACTCTGATTGTGACAGAAGATTATTATCATGGAAGATATTCTGCAGTTTACATGTTAATGTTTTAGAAGAAAAAAATTAAAATTACCAACGTCAAATTTTTAGACTCTGTTATACTTTTTCACTCATTTAGATTTTGGGTTAGTTTCATAATAAATTGGTATTTGCTTTTTACTTAGGAACACATTTGTTATGTTTTAAATGTGAAAATTAAATTATTTTTATATAACTTTTAACATTTTTATTTCCATGTTATTTGACCTGGGTCATTTACCAATGTTAATTACATATTTTCAGAATAAATTTTATCTAAATTAACACATTTATCGAAAACTAATTAAGCATACAATGGATTTTGAATACTTGCCAAGAATTTTTAATAATTGAATTTATTAAAAATTTATTAAAAATTTCAAAAGGAAATAATCAAAATAAATTCAAGAAGCAGAAAACGTAAACATCAATAATTGATTGCAATTCTCTTTTTAGTGATTATAATTTAGAAAGAAAGACTTTATCGTTTCATATAAATTGAAGAATCTTATATATTTTTAAAAAAAAATGAGATGCCAAAATAGAAATTGATTCCTAAAATTATTTATATAAATCTACAAACACACAATTTTATTTAGAATAAAAAACATATATCCTTTACCTTTAATTTGTTACAATTTTTCGAATAAGTTAGCTTATTACGGGTAAAGTAAGAGTATAATAAAATAAATTTTATTTTTAGATAATTTTTGTACGCATTTTAGAAATAAAAACTGATATCTAAAATATAATAAACCGAAATTTACTATTCACGACATTGCATTAATAATAAGAAAGAAATATAAATATTAGATAAATCGTTGCATCATCAATAGAGTTAAATTTTGAAACTTTATAATTGCATTAGATAAAAGAAATTACTTTAGATGTTTAATATTAATTGCTTTAAAGAATTGATTTCATACATTCTAAATAAAAAACCCCCCCTTTTCTCTTTAAAATCAAGGTCCGAAGAACAACATCCTATTGTGATATCCTTTTGTGGTGTATTGAATTATGAAAATGGTTTGATTGCCGTGTTGCTCTACGGATCTAGATCTTCCGGATCTACAGTTTAAAATGTATTCCAAACCACTAACAAACATCCATGCGAATGTCTGGATTCAAATCTGAAGTACTAAAATCCAAAGACAGCCACTTGGCCATGACGGGCTTGTTTTCATGAGAGATGTACAGACTTGAGAAAATCGCAGAAAACGCACAAACATAAAAAAAAAAAAAAAAAAAAAAAAAAAAATAAATAAATAAATAAATAAATAAAAATTACAGTTATCATAGATTTACTTCATTTATAATTAGAAACATTTAATATTTATGTACATTTTAGCTAAAATAACTGATAATTCTAATCAATTACAACTAAAAGTGCGGCTGTGGCTACATTGTAGCATTTTCTAGCGATTAAAAGTCAAGAGTTAATTCATATCTCGAAAACTGCATAGCATACAACTAAATATATAATTACGAAATTGTTCAACATCATCGATCTAATAAGAAAAGACATATTCTGCACCGGATATAATAAATAATTATCTGTACAACCAGAAATATTCAAAAATGTAAGAAGTTTTGTTTACTTAAAACGATTACATAACATTAAAAAGTGAAACAATATTTTTGTAAGTTTATATAAATGCAAACTTATCAAATAAGAAAATATAAATATAAACAAAACAAATATAATTTGGCGTAAAAGTATTAATAGAAGAACAAAAATAAATATAAAAACGAAATTTGAATGAAAATAATTGTTCGCTAAATTTGTACTTACTAAAAGAAGTTAAATTGTATTGAGTCTTTATCTGCAGAAGAAAGTCTATTTGTCATTGTAAAATGCATTTTTATGCTTTGGATATCAGATTACTTACTGTGGTTGTAATGTGTCCGTGATCACCAAAACTCACTTCCATGGATTTTTTCTTTGACGTGCATATAAAAAAAACAAGTATACACAAAATCAACTACTGGTTTTCTGGACCTACGTCATCGTATCTCTGTCGCAAGCAGTCAGGTAACATGTTGCCGAATGTGCAATCTAACATAATATGTGGAATAAAAATTTGCACTGTGGTCAATGACAATATTTTCGAACAATGTAAATAGGGCTTTATTCGCATATTTTTATTCGTGCCATGATTGACATAATACGAATTGTGTGCTCGTTATATTTTTCTTCTCATACTCTTTTTTTTTTACTTTTCAAGCGTTATAACTGAATGCCTCATATTATTGGACTCGTATATTTATTGTATCATACCACTATTTATTATACCTATGTAAACAATAAAATTTTTCTTATTAATTTAACGATACTATACACCTTTCTAATTGAATGTTTGGTTGAATCCAAAGTTTCAAGATACAAATGACTCTTGAATTTTGCAATATAGGCTTTAGGATGTCATGCATTGTGTAGCATATGGGTTTTTTTCTACACGAATACACTACGTTACATTTTTCTTCTCATACTCTTGTTTTTACTCTTCAAGCATTATAACTTTTTTCTTTCTAATGCAGCTGGCAAACACTTAGACAGCTTGGTCTTGGATGTCTTAAGGCAAGCGCTGCACAGACGTTACTCATTCTGCATTACCCAGGGGGCGCGTGTGACTTGAAGATAAGCCACGGACGCGGAGTAACAATGCCCTCACAACGCTCTACGATCCTATTAGGACTGGGACCTACGGTTTAAAGTGGATTCCGAACCACTACAAACATCCATGGCACCACCGGGACACGAACCCGAAACCGGTGGTACCGAGCGCCAGAGCGCTAGCCACTCGGCCATTCAGACCCAGCATTATAACTAAATGCCACATATCGTTGTACTTCTATATTTATTGTATCATACCACTATTTGTCGTGTCTATAAAAACAATACATTTTTTTTAAATTGGCGACGCCCTACAAATTATTGTAATACTGAATTATGTATAATTACTGAATTATTTATAACTGAATGTTTGGTTTGGTTTTTCCACGCTACGATCATTATGTGCATACTTTAAGTTAATTAGACCGGGACCTACGGTTTAACGTGAATTCCGAATCAATAACAAACATCCGTGCCACCGTTGGATTCGAACATGAAGCCTGTGGTATCAAAGGACAGAATTGGCCATCAGGTAGCAACTGAGTGTCCTAAGTTTTGAGGAATAGACTCTTGAATTTTCGATTATAGGCTCTAGAAGGTCATGCATCGTGTGGCATGTGGTTATTTTTCTATACAAAGTCATTACATTTGATTCAAACGTGGTTCATCAGCTGTTTGAGTAGAAACATATAATAACTCCTCCTGCATATAAATAAAAATTTGATGATAAATAAATAATCTATAATAAAAAGTAAATAAAGAACTTGATGCGTAACATTTTTAATATTTGTTTCGAGTTTTACATTAAGCAAGCTCAAAATGGATTAGTCAATTTTTTTATTGTTTCTCTTTAATGTTCATACTTAAAGATGTTTGATGAAAAATTAATGCTGATTACAATGCACATACCCAATTTAATGCATTTTCAAGTACCAGTGCAACTTAATAATGAAATATATTTTTGACAACCCCATATAATAAGTTTCTTGAATACGTTTCATAGAATATCTTTCTAATGCAGCTGGCAAACAGACACCTTGGTGTTGGATGCCTTAAGGCAAGTGCTGCACAGACGTATTCACTTTGCATTACCCAGGGGGCGAGTGTAACTTGAAGATAAGCCACGGACGCGGAGTAACAATGCCCCCGCAACGCTCTACGATCCTATTACATCGGGACCTACTTTTTAAAGTGGATTCCGAACCAATACAAACAACCATGGCACCGCCGGGACTCGAACCCGAAACCTGTGGTACCGAGCGCCAGAGCTAGCCACTCGGCCATTCAGGCCCCATGGAATACGTTATAAATTCTTGAAATAAACATTCTCAGTTGGCTAATGCCTTGATGACCAGAGTTGGGACTTTTGCGTAAAGGTACAAATAAAATTATGTAGATAAGAACTCGGAATCCATGATAGAAAATTATTGTTAAAAGTTCATAATCCTTAATTAACAATACATTAGAAAGATTTAATAAAAATCTTCTGATATAAAAGTGTCTGCGTTTTTTATTAAATTTCTTCTTCTTCATTGACTCAACAACCTCATGGTGGTCCAAGGCCGTCTCCTACTGGCAGATTTCGAGACAGGGGATGTTTTCTTTTTAGGGGTAGCGTTGTCAACCCTATTAACGCAATACGATCATATTAGAACGGGTGTGAATGGCCGAGTACCTGGCGCTCGGAGCCGCAGGTTTTGGATTCGAGTCCCGGTGGTGCCATGTTTTTAGTGGTTTTGAATCCACTTAAGCCATACGCCCCGATCTCATATGACTGTAGAGCGTCACAGAGCCCAATCAGATTTCTCACCCACATAATTGCCAAACTGTAAAGAGCCAACTCAATTCTAGGCTCAGTGATGTGGTGTGGTGTAGTAGAGGTCATATTAGAACGGGACCTATGGTTTAAAGCCGATTTCAACCCCTACAAGAATCTATGACACTGCCGGGACTCAAACCCGAAACCTGTGACACTTATCGCCAGAGCACTAGTCACCCAGCCATCAGGTCCCCTTTTTTATTAAATTAGAGGCGGATAATTTTCATTCTTTTAAATTTCGTTAAAAATATAAACGTCATTCAAAAATTTCCCACCCTTTGACTCTTTAGTGCAAAACTGACATACGATTCAGCATGTTGTATTCTGTGCATCCCTGATTGATTGATTTGGTTTGTCGTTCTACGGTCATTCTTTGCACACTCTGGGCCAAGTAGATCAGGACGTACAGTTTAACGTGGATTCTGAACCATAAGCAAACATCCCTTCCACCATCAGGATTTGTGAATCACCAAAGGCCTAGCCAATTGGCCTCATGCCACTTTTTATATATAACCTTAATTAATACATCCGCGAATTAAATGATAGATAAACTACATCAAAACGTTTTCTTTAATATTTTTCAAAACCGAATTAAGCATTATATAAATAACACCATTTTTTTAATAAAGACAACTTTATTACTAGGTCATAGGCAGTTGTCATGGCAAACCGTAGAATATATTCTTTATTCAAGCTGCATCGCAGGAATCCTGCTATACTACATCCACTACAAGGAAATAGGTTTGTCACTCTACGGTCATTTTTTAACACTCTTTAAGTTAATTATACAGGGACCTACTGTTTAAAATGGATTCCGAAGCACTAACAAATATCCATGCCATCGCCAGGATTTGAACCTGCAGCCTATGGTACCAAAGACCAGAGAGCTAACCAATTGACCATCAGGGTGACTGACTGATTTGAGACAAAATTTCGACATATTGATGATAAGATGCTTTTACTAATTCATTGCGAAATAAATTGTCCAATAATATACATAATTGAGTTCCTCAAATAATATTTAAAAGATTGAGCTTTCAATATGTTAAACGATAATAATTGAAAGATAATAATTGTAATTCTTATAACGATACGATAATTATCGTAATTTTTATAACGACACGATCATAGTTGCAATTTGTATTTAAATGGTATCATTAAGCATTATTAAGGAAAAACAAAACTTTAATAACATTAATAAAAACTTTAATAACATTAATTTCAGGTAATTTAGGCTCTTTTATTTACTTAAGAAAGCCCCACTCATTTCAACAATAAGAAATGTAATCTTCCGTAAAAAACTACTAATACTTGAAAATGATACACTAAATAACTTTAAGGGATAAATTAATAATTGCTTATGTGTTTTATAAGAATTTATATTTAATAGGCAAATCGTTACAGATAAAATTAATATTAGAAACTATTAAGAAAACACTGTAAATAATTTATTTTTTAAAATAATAAATTTAGAAAGGTACTTAATTAAAATTATTATGAAAAAACTGCAAATAAATTTTTATTGAAAATTCCGTAATTAGTAACATAATAATTATATCCAAGGATATAAATTATAGCTGTTAAAAATTACTTTAATTGAAGTATGGAAAATTATCATACCACTAGAAAGTTATTAATTAATTGAGAAAAAAAACATAACTCATGTTTAAAGACCTGATGTAATGGGTTTATTAAGTAAATAAATTTAATTGAGTTTTTTTTTCAGTTTTAGGAGATATTACTTCACTGATTAATTTACTTTTAATTTAAAGCGCGTAAAATAAATTACCTTTATATAGCAAATGTATAAACATCAAAGTAATTAACGCTCGGATGATCTTCTACGGTTATCAACACCCTGCAAATTAAATCGTAACTATATTGTGCTCAACTCTACTTAACTAGAATAATTAAAATTTTAAATGATAAAATAAAAAAAAAAAATTAGTAGAGACCGGGGCTAAGCTAGAATTTATAGAAAACATGGAGAAATCATTCTAAACACATAAAAACTTTTAAATGCAGAAGTTAAAAAAAAAACTAGATTTCGCTTTTTATAGCAGTTGTTAAATAGGCTAATAAATTTTAATCATCGTGTTATTAAAAGTTACGGTCTCAGTTAACAGCCTTTCGTTGAATTTTGTCAAAATATATCTTTTTTTTTTTATTGTAAATTCAAATTAAATGCAATGAAGTCTTACTATCAAGAAACCCAAGTACAAAATTGAAAACTTAGGGTTCTAAAATATTTAAATGGTATCATAAAAAAACTAATTTAACAGAAAATAAAACACGATTAGTACGCTGAAATGACTTAATGGGTTTTTTATTTCGTTGTTGTTAAAATGAAAAAAAAAAAGAAAAGACAAATGAATCTAAATCTTTTTATTGATGTTAAAGTAAAAAACAAAACAAAACAAAAACTTTTGTCTAAATTTAATGTGCGGAAATTCTGGCTTAAATTAATGCAAATCAATAAGTGTAAAACTTACTTTGTACATTATTTTAGATAGAATTTTGTGCGTGCAGACAATAATTAAAAAAAAAGATTTCATTCAGAGGATCTTGATAAATGAAGACTGACATTTCCGAGTTGGTTTAGCAAACACAATTCATAAGAGAGTCATGAAAATTTTTGAAAGTTTTAATAAAATCATGGGAATTGCTTAAGGCAGAAAACATACAAAAGCTATCATTAGAAGGAGTATTATAACTTAATATAGATTGTTTTGTTTTGCTTTGTCGCTCTAAGGTCATTTTGTGCGCACTTTAGGCTAATTAGACCTGGAGCTACAGTTTAACGTGGATTCCAAACTAGCCAATTGACTATCAGGCCGCGATTTAATACAGAACAGAATAAAGGTTGTGAATTAAGAAACACATGAAAGGTTACAGATTTTATATGCTAATACGGACAAAACATGTTGAAAATTATGGCGATTATTATTCGCTTCCAGCTGCAATCGTAAAATAAAAAAAATTTCAACGTAGTATATAGCTGGGAATGCTAAGTACATTCAATAGTGCACTCATGACATAATGTGTAAGATCTGACATAGATATTATGAAAGCTTTGTAGACCAGAAAAGCTGAAGGATAGTTTAAGAACCAAAAATCCCATAGATTCTAATTTGGGGATTTTGCAAGTCAAACCACACGGAAATGACAGCAGCATGTTTCTTTTGCCAGAAAAAGTGGTAGATTTGCTATGTGTAGGAGCACTATTCTACATGAACACTGTTTTTCCAAAACAGACATGTTAACAGATCTGGAAAGAAGGAATTATCGACTAATGATTTTCCCTGTGATAGAGCAACTCTTAACACTTGCTGGACTAAATGTTTTAGATAAATAAATGGTATCAGAAGGAATGTGACATAGAATCCCACAATAAAGTTAGGTGTGCAACAGAATTTTCAGAGACTCTTGTTAATTTTCTGCACCCAAAAGGTTTACCTGTTAACTGCAACGTTTAGAAGAAAAGTCTCATCAGTCCAGAAAACCATGCCCATTCAATTTTGAATTCCCATCAAGCAAAAACTGCAAAGCAAATGTAACATTCACTAGGATCATATTTCTGCATGAGCGCCAGTTTGTATAATACCATAAATAGTGTTGAGAAATCCTGTAGACAGTAGTGCGAGGTTTGTTTAAAAATTTTTGAATACGCTGCATCGCCAATATGAAATGCGTTTCCAATTATGTTGCTATCTTTTCATCAACACACTTTTCCATCTCCCTACTGAAAGGCTTAGGAGGTAATTTTACAAATAACACAATTATATTTTTATTCTTTGGCCAATTAGTAGATATCTACGTAAGTGCTTTAAAGAACAGATTTTCTCAAAAGTGGCGATAGCAGAGTTACAGTTTTGGTAAAACAACTTTACCAATAAAGCAAAATCTGGTAAAGTCAAAGTCCTATTAATTAACACATGAATAGTTATGACTTCGATTCTGAAATAATTATCAGTTTTAAACAATTTGACTTTGTGTTCGTGTATACAGTTACTATGGTTACAAAGACTAGCATATTGTTTTCCTTGTAGCATTTGTAATTCAGCATGAAGACAGTTCTCTAATGGATATTTTTTGAAATAGTGTCTTTACACTTTAAAAAATTCCGAGTACCTCATTAAGGTATTTCCAAAATTTTCACTTTAAATTGAGACATCCTGTCTTACGTATTAATTTTAGTTGAGAATTTAGACAATCCAGAATACACACACACACACACATATATATATATATATATAACCCCCGTTTTTCTCATTCGGTTGCTACATTAAGAACTAGACAAATGACAAAGAAACTGGAGACCATAATTATTTATCATGTGAATACAATTTGTCATGTATATCGCTTTTCATAGCAGAGAAAATAAATATGAAAGGCAGTGGTTTTATGCTCTTTCCTAATCTCACAGATCTATCAACGTTCAATAAAGCCAATCTCTAAAACAGATATTATTTATGATATCAGAAGGTTATCAACCAAGCTCAATAGCTACAGAATTACTATAATCACCAACATAAATTATAATATAGCCATAGTTTTCTATTAATGTTTTATTTAAAGCATTCATTCTATATTCCAGTTTATTAACTATAAATTTGAGTTAATCTCCAAATCTATTTTTTCCCATGCATTTTTGACAATATCTCTACTATACTCTTAATCAAACTGCATAAAATTACGCGTGCTTCAAGATTTTCAAAATATTTATATAGTATTCTAATCATTTTAAGGGTTTGAAGTGCCCACGTTTTACGAATATCAATTTTATTCTTAAGGTTTACATTTTTGAGGACACCAAGAACCTCACCAAAACAACATCCTGTTTATACATAATAAAATAAAATATTAAGTTGAAATTGATACGGAAAGCGTATTTGAAATTTATATCCCTTTCATATATTTTCATTACTCCTGATGATTTAGTTATGACTGATAATTACTATTGATGATTACTACTGATGATTTATATACTACTGATTATGTCTCATTTATTATTATTATATTATTTATGTTCTACCGTTTTTTATCCTACTGATTATAATGTATGTCCTACTGATGATCTGGTGAATTGTGAACTGATTAGCATTTAAGATGATGAGGACTTGATCTAACTGTTGATTCGTAATATAGAATTTGTGTGAAGGTATACTTTAAAAATAAGAAACTCGGAAGAGATTGAGAAAGAGTGTCTCGCATCAACAATTGGACTATCAGGCTAGAATTATCTGGGTTTTCCCCAATACCATAAGTTATTCCTGAAAGTCTTTCCAGAAAAAACTTTATCACAGTTCTCTCCGCATTGGTAAAATAAAACTTCATTCTTTGAAGCCATAAGTTCTCCTCTCCCTTTTAAGGTCTAATGTTTTTTCCCTTCACCAGAAGTTTGCAAATTTATCGACGTGATCTGATGTACTGTAAATCAAGTAAAATAAAACGAAACACAAAATTTATTAAAAGTTAAAAAAACCAAAACCAAAAATAGATAACGTGCTCTGTTATCAACGCTTTCGCTAGCAATTATTAATTTAAAGGGCAATTATTAATGAATTTTAAATATATTTTTCATATTTTTAACTCATTTCTTTATGATGAACATAGCAATGTTATATTGTATATTCATTAAAAATATATACATTGAATATAGATAGGAATCACTTTTGGCATCTCACAAAACCAAGCGTAACTCAAACACTAATGAATATTTTGAAGTAAAATTTCCCACAGATGTCAAGGGCAGTGCCAAGTCAAGGGCAACCTAAAAAAAAAAAAATTGAAACACCATATGCCCGGAAAATTTAAATTGAAAATTGATTTTACTGTTTGGATATAGTAGTACATTGAATATTGCTAAAAATATATATACATTAAATATAGAGGAATCCATACTATTTGCATGTTACAAATAAAATGTATATTTATTTAAGAAACATTGTTCTTTGATGCGCAACTCATTGTTCGCAATGCTAAGTTGAATAAATTGTAGTGGTCTATTTTGGTAACATTTGACTGCATGGTTATTGAATGAAACATAGTAAGTTTTTACGGCACAAAAAGCCCATTAATAAAATATTGTGTTTTAGTTTTTGCCATACAGTTGTATAAGCGAGATATAAACACTTTGTCATCGAAGCAGATTCGGAGTAATCTTCTCCTCTGGTTACATGATCATTGGGGTCATCGTAATTGATAGCTTTAGTCACATAATAATGAAATTCTTTGATGTATCTATACTTACTGTTTCAATGTTTCTTTTCTGTAATCCAAGGCCGTTATGAAATATATGAAATAAGATCCTTTCTGATAAATTTACTGACAAATCACTTTTTTGCAGACCTTTTTTGTTTAGAAAAATATCATTATTTATTCAGAACCATTTAACAAATTTTTAATACATTACTTACGATATTTTCATTGCGAAAGCAACATTGTTTAGGAAATACTAATAAAAAAATTTCAAAACATTTCATTTATTTGTAAGAAAGCCGCATAACTCAAAGTATTCAAATTTAACTTATATTTCACAACCTGAAAGATTTTATGTTGGTTATTAACAAACAAATTACAACAGTAGTTATTAAATTAAACATTTAGTTGATGTGCCAAATTGCTTTTAATTATGATTTACTTGAGCCTTACCATTTCTTTTCCTTGCCTCTTCTGTAAAAGAAATGTTAGCATATATCACTTTCTTACATGTAGGCGATTTCAGAATCCCAATGTGAAAGTAATTAATATAAAAAGTAAAAATAATTTTCATTTGTAAAGTAAAAGAAAAACTTAATAACAAACACAACGCAACAACGATTTTGTAAAACGTAAACGAATAATTTAATGCCCTTCATCACAAAAAAAGGGAAACTAATACATACAAATAGGGCGTGTTGAAAATTAAAGCATTTTCCTCAGAAAAAGGAAATTTATTTGATGTGTCAGTTTTATTTAAATTTTGATATACTTGAGTCTTATAATTTCTTCGCCGTTTTTCTATTGTAAACGAAATTTCAACACATATCACTTTCTTACATGTAGGAGACTTCAGAATCACAATGAGAGAGTAATTAATATAAAAAGTAAAAGTAATTTTTATTAAAAGTAATATTAATTTTCATTTATAAAGTAAAAAACAACAACAACAAACACAACTCTACACCGATTTTATAATAAGTAAACGAATAATATAATGCCCTTCATCACAAAAAAGGGAAACTAATACATACAAATAGGGCGTATTGAAAATTAAAGCGTTTTCCTCAGAAAAAGGAAAACTGAACTTAAAACAGTGTACTAAGCAAATAATTTCCAGTGTATAATTAGTGCCATTACAAAGTTTTCAAAACTTGCCTCATTAAAAATCACTGTCAAAGATAGGACACAAACTTTATGCACAAAGCAGTTGGATAAATTGCCTTCATTTAAAAATGAAGAGGCACTTTTTTTGTTAGAAGCTTCTTGCATATGTAGTATCTACTACTCATTAATTGGACTAATTTCTAATTAATTTTGTGGCATATATGACTTCAAAAAGAGCCGTCAAACGATTCTTTTCAACAGAATTTCCATGAAAACATGATGAAAGTAAAGTATAAAATTTTTCTTCATCAATCTTTATTCCGCCATCACAAACTTTTGAAAAATCAGAAACTTAGTAACTTAAAATATTCGTTAATCAAGTGAGTTTTTGTTTTTCTACTAACTGCTTTTTAAGGAAAATCAATGAATAACAAACTTCTAATTTTAATTTTAAAAAAATGAAACTCTTAATCGAACACGAATATTTTGTTTGTGTAATAAAAGTGAACTTGATAATTTATATTAAATCTGTTAGCAAATTTAATTGTAGTTGTAAAAATACTATAAATTTAAAAATATGTCTTTTTTTTCCTTTATATACGGTTTTTTATTCTAAATATACTAAAATATTTTTATTAATTTATATTCTTAACTTTTTAACTCAATATATTACGAAAAAAAAAAAAGAAATAGTCTACGAAAAAAGAGTAAATTATAATTAATTATTATTTCTCAGCGTTATTATTTATTTATACATTTTGCGTTAATTTATAAATTATTATTATGACAATTTATAAATTTTAGCAATTAACTAAATGCCAAAGTTTGTCCGAACCCGTTTTGTTAATTCCTTGTGTTACGAATAGAAAATAAGATAAATAAATTTTTCTAATTTTAAAATTAAAATAAAATTTTTCATTAAAAATGTACATTCATAGAAATTCAGATCAAACTAGATTGCTTTGATGTATTGCATAGACATTAATCAGTAATTTAAATGCCTCCAAAAAATTCAGCTGAACTCTTTTCTGATGGTATTCGCATTTATAAGTACAAGAATGCTCTCAAAACATAAACTTTTCATAATTATTACATTGAATTTTTCTTAAAATTTTCAGATTTTCACTTAATTCTTTTGCAAATCACATTATAATATTATAATAATAATGTGAAAAATATAATGTTAACTTTCTTTCAAATACCACAAATTTATAACCGAAATTTCTTCACTTCAAAGACAGTTATAATCACCATTAGTGCGAAACAAAAACGTTATTACAACAGCAAACTCTATAAAACACTTAAAAATACCTCTTTAAGATATGGTCAAATATTCTGGTATTCTGGTGAGTACTCCTATTAAATTTTGGAAATTGATTACAAATTCCATATACTCATAATAAAGAACTGCATGAGTAAATTTACTTATATATATATATATATATATATATACATACATATACACATACAAATACACACACACACCATACACATACACATATACATATACGCATACACATATATACATATACATATACACATATACGCATACACATATATACATATACATATACACATATACATACACATATACACCTACACATATACACATACACATATACATGTGTGTGTGTATTTTTCTTGGGAATGGGAAAACCAAAACGGAAATCTTTAGAAGCAATTAAGCAAATAAGATAAAAAATTGTCGGTCGATTATATTAAAATCTTTTCTTCATATTTTATTCCCTGTATTATAAAGTAAATTATATTTAAATGTCCGATTTACTGACATTTATTTTGAAGAGCAAGTCTGTCCTGCTAAATAAGAACATTTTCCAAAATTTGCAATTATATAATAAATAATATTTACTGGAAGTTTACATTGAACTAAATGGACGTTATATGACAGATATTATAAATTCCTCATTCAAAATAGATTTCAAATCTTCTCTCATGATTTATTCATTAAAAGAATAAAAAACATGCTCCAAAAACCAAACTGAAAAATTTCTTTTTTACAATTCAGTAAATACCGTAATGCACATTTAATAGATATGTCTCGCAACATCATGTAAATTCATAAAGAATTTGAAGTATATTACGGAACCGATAGCGAATTGTAAGAAATTTAATCTTACCAGCCAGGACAAAAATTTCATTTCCTTTAAGGGATAGCAGATAAAAATAAATTTCTTTTTATTATAGTCATCATACACTTTGATCGTATCTGGTAGAGTACTCTTAAAAGTAATAGCTTTTTATTTCTCTGTTAAAAATAAAATTTAATGTTGTATTACAGAATAAAATATCTTGAACGAAGAGGATATTAGTTTTTTGGTTTTTAAAGGAACTCTTATATTTTGAAATTATAGTTGCATAAAACACAATCCTCTATAAAGGATAACTATATTACTTTGTTTTATCAGCTTTTAGTGAATTAAAAATTTTATTATAGGGACATCACGTCGGCATGTAAACACTGTTCTCTATAAAGATCTAGAAGGGAGGGAGAATGTCTTTAAGGATGTCATTTAGAGTAAACTGAACCAAATTTGTGTGTCGTATGTCGATGCAAGATATTTTGTCAACTTTCTAAAAACCATTTCTGGTTCATTCCAATTTTTTAAAAAATGTTTCTAATGCACTTTGTAAGGGGGAATCATATTTTGTTCCCCTCGTAATTACTACCACTAACAACACAATATACACAATTATAATATAATACCATAAAATATTGAACTAACGTTGTATACTTTATTAAATACTTTGGAAAAATACCTGTAACCCAAACGAGGAAAACAAATTACAAATCAAATGCATACCACAATATATATATATATAATATACGTGTGTTAATTAATAAAAATATTACATTATGTTACTTAATATATTTCAATGTGACCAAATACAACATTAAGTTGACACTAGATTTCAACCAAAACGTTTCCCAAATTTCATTTGTTACATAAAATGACACTACCTTTAAAGTTCATGTAAATTATGAATTTTGTGCTCACAATTCATATTTTATGAGTTTTGTGCTCACAATTCCCAATTTAAGAGTTTTTTCTTCTACAATATTCAATATAACCTCAAACAAAGATATTTATTGAAGTGATTGGTTTCTAAAGACCAGCTAACTAATGAATCTTTCAGCAGGCAGGCAGCATTGACCCATCAAGGGGCTGTTGAGCCAATGAAGAAGAAGCTAACTTAATGATGCTTCCTGTTTCTTTAAACTGTTGACTCCACAGATTAATTGAATTTTTATAAAGAAAGTTGGTGTTCTAATAGTTAAACTTTAATAATTAACTTAGCTAATTATATGATACAATTAACTTTCTCCTGCACTGTATCAATCGTTATCACGTTGACAACAGAAAAATATGCTTTGCCACTCGCAAGTCAATATTCAGAAAGTTGCTGCTATCATTTCTTCTATCCTTTTAAGGGCAGGGCTTTCCAAGTGTATTTTCTAACAGGCCAATGCTTTGCCACACAGAGCAAGGGTCTCGCATGACTATGTTCTCAATAAGTACATACTTCTTTGGTCCACCATATCGCCAAATTTGTCACCGATTAAAAATTTTTCGATGGGCATGATAAACAAGATGACCAGAGAGCGTAGGAGTTTAGTCGTATTAAAAGCACTGTTACAAAAATTATGGAATGTAATATCGAAAAATTTGTAAAAAATGTGTACCATTGTTCATGGTACATGGTCCCTTCAAACTAGAGACGACCCAATGCGATATTAGACCCTGCATTTATTTGTAAATATACCTACAGTATTTGTAAAATTACCTGCATTTACCTGATGTTTTGGCTTTTATTTTGCAATCTCTTACTTATGTCAGCTTTATCAACTTTCTGAGTTTTATAAACACACATGTAAAATTTTAATCGGTTACGACAATTCCTATTCTGCTAATTTTTATGTCAATGAGTGAGTATGATCACTTGAAATAATAAAAAAATGCAAATTTACACATTTTACATTTCCTTTTTATCAGCAGATATTAAAATATAAGAATTTATGAAGACTCTGTGCATTACTTATATATATATATATATATATATATATACACCTATACTGGATAATATCAGTAACCAACGTTCGATTATATAACACATACAAATGAATGAAAAAATGAATATTTGAATTAAGGCATTTTATGAAGCTGTTTTTCACACAGAATTTAATCTTAATAAAAATTCTGAAATTTTCATCAAAATAAACAAACTCCTTAAAAAGAATTCAAAAGAACCCATTCTCTAATTTTGCCCGAAATTAAAGAATGATTACGGTGTATTCGTTGAAACCTTTTGCATTAAAGCATATTTAGTTGAGAGTTTCAATATTAAGCAAACTGATCGATAAAATTTCCGAATCTTTATTAAACTAATGAATATTAATAAGAGCAAAATTAATTCAATAGCCCCATTTCTAGCTCACTTGTTAAAAGAAGCACCCGAACTGTTATGCTATCAGCATCAGCAGCTCATCGTTCTTATGGAAGATATATATTGCTTTCTGGAAGCTTTTTTTTTTTTATCTAAGTAGACTGATAAAAGAAAAAAAAACTGATTCAGATTGGATTTTTTTTATTAAGGTTGTTTATTCGGAGGTTCCATATTACTTTGAATATTTGCTATGCAAAAGAGATCTTCACAAAGCAGATAGCTAGCTAAAAAAAGGTAGCTAAAAATTATTGACTGAGAAATTTCTTTATTGAATCAAATTAAGAAATAGTTACAAAAGTGAAAGTTTAGAGAATGGTAATAAAACTAAATATTAAAATCAGCCTTTTATCAGCATGTTATGTTTGTATCAGTTATGTTATCTTTACCATCATGTTATGTTTCTATTAGTTATGTTATGTTTCTATCAGTTATATTATGTTTGCATCAGTTATATGCTTATCATCATATTATGTTTCTATTAGTTATGTTATGTTTCTATCAGTTATATTATGTTTGCATCAGTTATATGCTTATCATCATATTATGCTTCCATCAAGTATGTTATATCTTCATGTTATGTTTGTATAAGTTATGTTGTTAATAACAATAAAAAAGCAAATTTATATATTTTACAATTCCTTCTTATTAGTATCACTAGTATATTAAAATACAAAAATTTAGAAGACTCTATGCATTACTTGTTTGCATACACCGATACTGAATAATATCAACAACCAACATTCGATGATCTAACTACATACAACTGAATAAAAAAATAAATATATAAATTAAGGCATTTCATGAAGTTTTTCACATCAGAATTTAACCTTAATAAAAATTTTGAATTTTTCACCAAAATAAACAAACCGCTTAAAAAGAATTCAAAAGAGCCCATTCACTAATTTTTCCCCAAATTAAAGAATGATTACGGTGTATTCGTTGAAACCTTTTGCATTAAAGCATATTTAGTTGAGAGTTTCAATATTAAGCAAACTGATCGATAAAATTTCCGAATCTTTATTAAACTAATGAATATTAATAAGAGCAAAATTAATTCAATAGCCCCATTTCTAGCTCACTTGTTAAAAGAAGCACCCGAACTGTTATGCTATCAGCATCAGCAGCTCATCGTTTCTTATGGAAGATATATATTGCTTTCTAGAAGATTTTTTTTCTAAGTAGACTGATAAAAGAAAAAAAACTGATTCAGTTTGGACTTTTTTTATTAAGGTTGTTTATTCGGAGGTTCCATATTACTTTGAATATTTGCTATGCAAAAGAGGTCTTCACAAAGCAGATAGCTAGCTAAAAAAAAGGTAGCTAAATTATTGACTGATAAATTTATTTATTGAATCAAATTAAGAAATAGTTACAAAAGTGAAAGTTTAGCAAATGGAAATAAATCTAAATTTTAAAATCAGCCGTTTATCAGCAAGTTATGTTTGTATCAGTTATGTTACGTTTATCATTATGTAATGTTTGTATCAGTTATGTTACGCTTATCAACATGTAATTTTTGAATCAGTTATGCTACATTTCTATCTGTTATGTTATATTTGTATCAATTACATTATGTTTATATCAGTTATGTTACGTTTATCATCATGTAATGTTTGAATCAGTTATGCTACGTTTATCATCATGTAATGTTTGAATCAGTTATGTTACGTTTATCATCATGTAATGTTTGAATCAGTTATGCTACGTTTATCATCATGTGATGTTTGAATCAGTTATGCTACGTTTATCATCATGTAATGTTTGAATCAGTTATGCTACGTTTATCATCATGTAATGTTTGAATCAGTTATGCTACGTTTATCATCATGTGATGTTTGAATCAGTTATGTTACGTTTGTATCAGTTATGTTATGTTTATCAGCATGATATGTTTGTATCAGTTATCTTATGTTTGTATTAGTTCTGTTATGTTTGTATCAGCATGTTATGTTTGTATCAGCATGTTATGTTTGTATTAGCATGTTATGTTTGTATGAGTTATGTTATGTTTGTATGAGTTATGTTATGTTTATTATCATTATCTTTGTGTATTAGTTATGTTATGTTTATCAGCATGTTATGTTTGCATGTTTAACATATATCAGCATGTTATATTTGCATGTTTATCATAAGTCCGCGCGTTTATTAGCATTTTATGTTTGGATATTTACCATATGTTAGTATATTTATCAGTTTGTTAAGTCAGCTATCCGTATTTTATGGCCTTTGTATAGGCGTTGTGCTTCCGAACGTATGAAGCTTATATGAAAATCGACAAGCAATGTTGAAATGAAAGCTTCCAGATCTGTCTCTGGGATAGATGCAATAAATCGATAGACTTTAATACATTTCTTTTGGGAATGGTCACCTCACCCTTTCCACTCTTTACCTTTGAAAAAATAAAAAAACAATTAATAGTATTAAGCAGACAGACAACATAGAATTAGTAATTAAAATTCAATAGATTTTGAAAAGGAAATTCATATAATTTATCAAAGACAAACTTGATTACGAAATATCAAGTAATCTTAACTATATCTATGACTAACTATATCTTAATGTACTTGTAATAAATATTAAATCCAACAGTTATGTATTTAATTTAATACTTTAATATTTCTAATATTGCAATAATATCTCATGATTTATAGCTTATATATAACATAAAAGAAATATGACGTTTTTTGAAATATGTATTTTTTAGAGACTTAAAATCTTTAAAAAATTAAATATATAAGTGCTGAAATAAAACCGTTTCATTTGAGATAGCAATGAAATAAAAGAAATATTTGAAGAATTCAATATATTTTAACAAAAAACAGAGTTTTACAAAATGTTATATTCTCAATTGAGAATCGTAATCTAATAATGTTCCATATGCTGTCTGGCTCACAATAAATATAAAACCTAACTATTCATAACAAATGTTTTAAAAAATTTAATGTGAACGAAATATTATGAAAAGCCTTTTTCTACAATAAGAAGCCTTTTCATGGTAAATTATGGGAATATAATGACTTTTAAGTTTTGTCCTTCTTAACTTTTTATAGAATCTTAAAATGCGTTTGTTAATAATAAAGGACAAAATAGATTTCCATGCATAACTTTTTTCCAAAGACTTCATTATTTCAGCCAGAATCTATAAATTCCATATAAAGAACTACAAAATTGGTATGCTGTATTACCATTTATTTTCTTTAAAATATATTTATTAGAAACCATTTTGTACTTGGATAATAGATAAAAAGTCTATCATAAATAGATTAAGATGTTATGAAGAAAATGCACAGAAAAGTTTCCCTTTACGGGGAATAATTTTGTAGTATATAATAGTATTTTAACAGATATGTGATTGCTACTGTAAATTGGATAATTATATCAGAACACATTTTGAGGAAAGTAAAATGACTTTTTGATGCTTTAAGGTTTGGTTTGGTTTGTCACTCTACGGTCATTTTGTACTCACTTTGGGCTAATTAGACTGGGACCTACGGTTAAATGAGGATTCCTAACCGCTAACAAACATTCATGCCACCGTCAGGATTCGAACCTGAACCCGGTGGAACGAAAGGCCAGTGATGCTTCAAAGATGTAATAAAAAGTCTGATGACCGAGTGATTAGAGCTTCAGCGTTCGGTGACACGGATGTTTGTGGTGGTTCGGAATCCACTATAAGGTATAGGTCCTGGTCTAATATGACTGTTTGGCGTAGGGCTGACAATACTACTTAGTAAAAAAATCAGAGTCACGAAGCCAAGTCAGACTTCTACCTACTGGTGCTCCATCACATCAGAAGCTGCCCACCTTTCCCTCCTTCCATGAGATCAAATGGGTTCTTGGACTTGGTCTAGGTGTTGCTGTCTACTAAGTTAGATCAGAAACAACACGATGTAGTAAAAATACAGAAAAGGATAAAATTTATACAGAACAAAAATTATCCCCGATTTAAAAACAATAATAAAAAAATAATTCCGATCTGTAACAAATTTAATTAAAAAGAAAATTACCTTACAAAAATGCACATTAAATAACTGCCAAACGAACTAAGCTTATTCCATATATTTTAAAGTAAATATACTTGCAGTAACATGGAATAATTCATCAGATAGTAGAAATACATAAACATTTTTTCACAATAGCTAACACATAGTTATAAAGTATTAGGAAGCTAAAACAATAGAATCGTAACAACAGATTCTGAAACATAAAATAAATTATGGAAGCCTTAAAGGTGGAAATTAAAAAAGATACTTCCAATAAAGAGACAGCAGCATTCCAGTATAATACACTCATGTCCATAAATTAAGGATAATGAAGTTCAGGCAAAGAAAACGACAGAAAACTATTTATTAAACAAAAGGTAAAGAGCAAAACAGATGCTATATGTTTGATATAATTAATAAAAATTGCGATTTTTACTCCCTGGAGCAAATTTAAAAAAAGAACCTATTTACAAAAAACAGTATAACATGGTTAGTATGATGGTTAATATGGAGTATGTCTCCCGGACGATGAAATACAGGCCTTACAACGCCTAGGCATGCTGAGTATCAAATTATCAATCTGATCTTGGGGAATATTACACCACTCATCAAGCAATGCCCTCCAAAATTCCGGTTGACAGGTGGGAGGGGGTTGACGGGCTGCAATTCGTCGGCCAAGCATATCCCACACATGCTCTATTGGATTCAAGTCCGGTGAGTATGCTGGCCAATCCATACGGGTGATATCCTCCAATTGAAGGCATTCGTCTACAATGTTTGCACAGTGAGGACAGGCGTTGTCATCCATAAACAGAAATTCAGCACCCATGGCGCCCCGAAACAAACGTGCATGTTGTTCCAGAATGACATCCCGATAGATGTGGCCTGACATCGTTACACTCTGAACATGCAGGTCAGTTCTGGAATCAAGAATAATTCCTGCCCAAACGAGCCATCCTGCACCACCGTAACGGTGTCGTTCAATGGTGTTCTCTTGGTGGTAACGGGTACCTGGCGCTTTCCATATGAAAGTCCGGCGAGAATCGGACTGCAAACTAAACATCACACCAGACCACTGTTGCGGTGTCCACAATGCATGCTCTCTACTCCAGGTTAATCGCAGGCGACAGTGAGTTGCGGTAAGTGGAACACATCTGACAGGCCTACGAGCATATAGACCAATGTGCCCTAAGCGCCTATACATGGTCTGCCTTGAAATTGTCGTACCGGTAGCTGAAGAGAGCTGACGAGACAGGTCTGATGCTGTGCTCCTTCTGTTTCTTTTGGCAGTAACTGCTAAATACCGGTCCTCATTCGGCGTTGTAACTCGGGGGCGACCTGTGCTGTAACATCTACTCACATTACCATCATCTTGGAATCGTTGCCAAAGCCTGGAGATGACACTCTGGGCGATTCCAAGTTCCTCGGATACTTCCAGTTGGGTACGTCCACATTCCAATCGTCCGATAATTCTACCACGTAAAAAATCATCCAAATGCGTCCTTTGTGCCATAAATATGCGGTTATTGCACTGAAAAGCTTTTAAAGCGCTTGTGAACAATTTTACTTCTTTGCCACCATTCCTTATATACCCCTCTCTTACACTCTCGTCATTGTGACGCACTATCCGCGCCATCTGGTGGTTTCCTGTAATTTGCATATTCTTCTTCAAGATGTGTGTGATAATTCTACAGGTGAAATTTTTATTTTAGAGTTCAATTTCTGTGTGATTCTGAATTATCCTTAATTTATGGACATGAGTGTATTAAGAAATCCAAAAAACAGCAGCGAAGTTGTAACCGACTGTTGGGCAATACGAGACAATCTGTCACAATCGTCCTGGAATCTACTTGATAGTATAAACCACTACTTTACAATGAATGGGGTCTCTCGTATCAATATGGGTAATATGTATTTGAAAATATTGATACGATATATAACGATATTGATACGACAGGATTAAGATTAAGATGTATTCTGAACCACTACAAACATCCATTGCACCGCCGGGACTCGAAATCTGTGGCACCGAGAACCACAACTCTAGTCACTCGGCCATCAGCCCCATCAGTGTTTAACACAGATTTTAATTGCATTTATTTGAAATTGATTTTCATAAGCATGGATATTCAGTATAATATCACATTTTAAAAGTAGTATTGATATCGTATTTAAAATTTTATTTCAAACTTTTGTTGCTTACATATTAGAATACTTTGAAAACAAAAATGTAACTTTACTTAAGTTTCTTCAGAATACATACACATCATGGAATATACTAATAAACGATACGTTTTTATTTGCTTTATTTCTTAAAAAAACAAATTCACGCATCTATGTAAATTTTTAAACAAGTCTTAATTATGAGAAAAAATGTCAAAATAATTTTCTTCTGTTTCTCTCAGATAAAAGGAAAATAAATAAAAATGGTGTCAATAATAATAATATAATAATAATAATAATTTAACAATTTACCTTGAATGCAAATTTATATACGGTTTACAGCCTTCATATTTATTTATCAGAAATTATTTCCAGAAAATTGATTTAATGCAATTTATCTTATTACAAATTACTAATTCTACTACAATTTATGTACTCAATGTATCTATCAATCAATCAATCTATTTGCTGAATCTATCTACTCAATATGTCTACTCTACTATCTATCTACTCAATATGTCTACTCTACTATCTATCTACTCAATATGTCTACTTTACAATCTAATTCTACTCAATATATCTATTCTACAATCTAATTATACTACAATTATACTACAATCTACTACATTCTATCTTGTTAAAATGAATTATAATTTATATGCTAGCTATAGCCTAATTTATTTATTAGAAATTAATTCCAGAAAATTGATATAATGCAATCTGTCTTATTATTAATTACTAATTCTACTACAATCTATTTATCTATCAATCAATCTATTTACTGAATCTATCTACTCTACAATCTAATTCTACTACAATTCTACTACTATATACTACAATATATCTTATTACAATGAATGAAAATTTATATGCTAGTTATAGCCTACTTATTTATTTATCAGATATTAATTCCAGAAAATTAATATAATGCAATCTGTCTTATTATAAATTACTAATTCTACTACAATCTATCTACTCAATCTATCTATTTACTCAATCTATCTACTGTACAAACTAATTCTACTACAATCTATTTTATTACAACGAATGAAAACTTATATTCTAGTTATAGCCTACTTATTTACTTATCAGAAATTAATTCCAAAAAAAATATATAATACAATCTGGAAAATAAGACCTTAAAATGTAAAAAATAAGCAAGAGGATTTTTTTTTGGAATTCCAGACATTATTTGATCGATTATATAAATGATTAATATAAATGCAAATGATAATATAATCGATGATTATATTATAATTTCTTAAATAAACATTGACTTTGGTCAATAGGTTAAAAATGGCTTTAAATATATATGTCGTATCATTTGATTAATACATTTCTACTTGTTTAACGTGTTATATAAACATTCAACCAATTCAAGATTTTTTCATGATCTGTGTGGAAAATAGTAAAACATAACAAAAATGTATTTCAGGGATATAATTCTTTCTTAGTAATTCTGTTTTAGAAAATACAAATAGTGAATAAAAAGTTGGGAGTAAATGTCAGGGAGTTAATTGTCTGATCTTATGTTTTAGATAAGGAATTGATTACTATATATTAAAATATTAAAAATAAATTTGAAATAAAATAATAATTATATTTGATGTACAATGATTAGAGCATATAACTTTATATATTTATATATATATCTTGCAGCATTTTTCCCACGAGAAAAGATATAGCATTTCTGTTCCCAGGGGAAAGGAATGCATATTCTTTAACAAATGCATAATAACAACCTATCACTCAAATATGACAGCAGATAAGCAGTATTATGGATTTCTATACTACACGCAATTAGTGTTTTGTTCTAATGAGAACAACATATGACACAAATCTGACAGCAGATATTTAGTGTCATGGATACATCATGAACCTGAAAGTAGCCTCTTCTTGAAGCCGTTATAGGTCTAGAATAGGCCGGGACGTTACAGTATCTATATATACATTTCGATTTTATTTTGCAATTACTTTTATCCAGACTTACATCAGACATTCCTTGAAAGGTATAGTAAGTTTTCAAGAGATCTCACACGTATTCAAATCACTACAGTCAACGAGCTTTATCATCATTATTTAAAATGATGACCAAACTACCACAGTATCAGCACTAGATGAAACTCTCGACTGTAATGAGTATATTTGTCCAGAAAACAAACAATGAAGAGCCTTTTCTACACTTTTTAAAAAAGGTTTTACTGATTTTTATCTTTTAATGTGTATCGGGCCAAATATAAACATATTTAAATTGAAATATTCTTTCTCAATACTCACATTTCACACAAATAAATTTTAACACTATCACACAAATTACTGCTATGTAAATATGAAAATCGGTATGCCAGTTATGGTTTACTTATTTATATATAAGAAAATAAATCCAGAATCTTTATATATTGCAATTTGGAATGTAAGAGACGGAACTAGTATCTAAAAGATTTTATTACGACTACTTTAGTTAGACACTAATTCATCGGTAATTAATTGCTAACGTACTTCCTAGATAAACATTGACATTTGATTAAATGGTTAAATAGATTTAAATCTTGAATTCATTTTTTTTACACTTTTAGATAATAGAGACTATATAGAGCTGGTTAGATTAAAATATATTTCCTATTATATTTAATAGCAAGAAATGTTTACGAAAACATCTTGTCTGTTAAATTTTTTAAGTTCCTACTTATGTCGCGCTGATAGTACAAACTTACAATAATAACAGACAGGGAATTTCACTTTATTAATATAATATTCACCAGCTATTATTTCAAAATAAAGAATTGATTCATGGGGCGATTGTAATAAAGAGTACCACAACCCAGTCTAATAAGCCATTTGGGATATTCCGGTTTCCCGATTGTAAATTACCTGGAAAGTTCTCTCAGAAGATCTTACACCTCCTCATTATTATTATTATAGAGGACTATTTAATATATTAAAATTGCATTGTAAACATAAATATATAAGCAATTGTGGCAACGATTATTTGCTAAGCATGCGAACAAATGGCCCTACATTAATTAAATGAAACTCATAAGGATGTCAGCAATTTAGGTGATGGTTAATTGCTGAACATGCAAAAAATGGCCCTAAGTTGAAAAATAAAACTCTTAAAGGTGTCAATCATTTGCATAATTTGCAGGTGTTGAGTTGCAAGCAATGGCCCTCACATTGAAAAAATAAAACTCCTAAAGGTGTCAACTATTTGCCCTATATTCAGGTGCTGAGATGCAAGCAATAGCTCACGCATTAAAAAAATAAAACTCCTAAAGGAGTCAACTATTTCCCTATATTCAGGTGCTGAGATGCAAGCAATGGCTCACGCATTCAAAAAATAAAACTCCTAAAGGAGTCAACTATTTGCCCTATATTCAGGTGCTGAGATGAAAGCAAAGGTCAGCACATTGAAAAAATAAAACTTTTAAAGGTATCAACTATTGAAGCCATATCCAGATAATGAGATGCAAGCAATAACCCGCACATTGAAAGAAACTTTTTTAACAGTGCAATATTTACTTACTTAATTGATATAATTTAAAAATTGAAATAAAACTAAATAAATACAATTTAAATTTTTAAATTTTATTAAAATAAAACTAATTTCATCGGCAGTTAAATTAATTTTTATGTTAGAGTAAATTACACTGAGGATATTCCATAGATATTGCTTCGAGAACATGAGGGAAATAATTTAATACAGTGAAAAAAATAAAACTCTCAAATGTGTCACCTTTATGCGCCATATCAGGTACTGAGAATGCAAGCAAATGTCACTACATTGAAAAATAAACTCTTTAAGGTGTCAACTATTTGCACCATATCCAGATTCTGAGATGCAAGCATGAAAAAAAAGTCTTTAACAGTGCAATATTTACTTATTTAATTGAGTAATAAGAATAATAAGCGTAAGATCTTAAAATGCCAAAACATTTTCCAAGATGCAATACTACTACTAATATTAATGCAATACTAAGCTAAGTCTCAATATCTTTTATTACAAAGACATATAAAAGACACTGCATTTTTGAATAAATTTACCACAGATTTGTCTTAGATGCAGTAAATTTTCAAAAATCATTACCAGTTTTTTTGATTAACTTTTTACTCTTAACAACAGTGCAAAAAATATGTGAAAAAAATTCAATATTTGAGAAAATAAGCATGGCAAAATAATTATTTTTAATGAATATTTAACCTCTTGGATTGCTTACTGTTATTTAAATTGATTTTTAGTTATAATTAATTACCTGAAATTGATAAAAAGTAACGGTATAACCTCCACCATGAAGAGAAAATTGGAAAGACTGTTGCGATACAATACATGAACATAAAAAAAGCAGCAACAATATTAATTTAAAGTTAAGGAGAACTGATTAATTGTTAACACGCTTCATAAATTAAGAGCGTTTAATTTTAAATTACGAGCACTTCGTTAATTCTCCTTGTGCATAGGGGCGTAAATTGAGAGCATTTTTACAAAAAAAGAAAAATGCAACAATTTATCTGTAAACAGCATGAAGCCGCAAATTAAAATAACATGCTCAGAGTAAACAGCCTCTCTAAAGGAAAGGAATTGAAAATTTCCTGTTGTAAGGGTAATGAAGGATGGTAAATGACGTAATCTCTTTTAGCATTTTATATTGCATATTTTAAAGCGAGGTACAGTAAACTTAGATTTGCGATGTTTGACAAATGTTGAAAGAATTTGAATTTTAGATAGAATGATAGTTTTATATTAATTTTTATGTAAAATGAAATTGTATTAGTTCCAATTGAAACTATAGAAATTCTTTCAGCAATATTTTAAATCATTGAAATATGCATATTAGTTCATTCATACTGAGATACGAATTTCAGGAAAAAATTCAAATAATCCTTCGAATTTTACTAAAAAAATGTAGTTTTCATAATTTTAAGGAACCGTCAATTAATGAATTCCTAATTGCCCGAATTTTATACCAATAAATAGCAACTATTATTGTATTTTTCGTTTCATTTATAGTAAATTTAACAATAGAACTTTCTTTCTTTTCCTTTCATTTTTCGAACAACATTTCATTTCAGTTAATAACTACTATATATTTCTTAAAAATCATTGTGCTCTGTCAGTAAAAATAGTTTTACCCTACTTAGAACAATCAATCGAATACTTACGTATAATTTGATTATTCGAATTGTATTGTTATCTTATTGTATATTACACAGGTTAGTAGTTCATTAAACAATAATGGTGTTACAATACGGATAACTGAAATATTGAACTAATTTGTCAAACAATTATTAGAAGATAACAATTGTAAGACTAGAAAATAAATGAATCTGAATGCTACTTACTAAAAAGCTTAATAATAAGCCATTTAAATTTTATTTTATAATATTTATCACAAAAGATCCTATTTCGTATTCCAATTTAATTAAAATTATAAGTATAATATGGTGTATGCTATTTAAATGATCTTCTACTGTTTATTTTAAGGTTGTTTATACGGTAGGAAGTTCAATTTATGTTAAAAATAAGGTGAATGAATATATATCAAGAGGAATATTAATATTCAATGAAATACATTATTATTTCAATGCATTTATTCTATAAGATAATACTGTTTTATGCTTAAAATTTTGAATGAGAAATATGCAAATATTTAAATAAATGTATTGTACAATGTTCGTAATATTTACAATTGAATTAGAAATATATTCTTAAAATTTTATAGTAAAGAGCAAAGTAACCTTGAACATACTTTATGAATTGAAAATTCCTATGAATATTATAATAGAATCCTTCCAAAAACATAAGCAGAAAATATAATCGACAAAAACTATTTTATACTAATTTTGCATTCACATTATTTTTGATGTGAACATTTAAAGATAATGGACAGATAAACAAATACAGGATCATTATTAAAAACCTTTCTCGATATATGAGGTACCAGCTGTCATATCGTTAAGGAAAACTGAATAAAATTTTGGTTTAAGGTATTTTGAGGTATGCGCTCAAGTATCATATGGAACACAACAGTTAAATTCTAACCAGTACTGTTACAGTGGCAAAATTTCAAATAACAATACCAACTTTTTTTAATTGAAATGTGATCTCTGTAACGAAAAACCATAAAAAGCGTTGGAATTGTACCTATAGCATGAAAATCGCTGGCTCTAGACAAAAAAAAAAAAAAAAAGGCGAAAAATTTGAAGCTTATCAGAACAAGACCCTGATCCCAGCCTACTGAAACTTCCTCGAAACGATAAGAATAGAACCAGCCATGAGTATTTCCTGGTTCAGAATAAGACACCATTGTGACTGACGTTGTCACACTAGGTGAAAGAAAAGCCACTGTGAAATGCGTGCCGCATATCTTGCTTTCTTTCATTCTGAACAACATGTAACTTACAGAGAAACAACGAAGGTAAACCTGAATGGATTAAATGCTGCAGAGGGCCCGTAAGTACTGCAGAAACAATGGTCCCGTGATCTGCAACAGCTGTATGGAACTTGATACGCAAATTTGAAGATACTTGTAGTACATGCAGTGACCATGAGACGATAAGCAAAGTTCGTTTTTAAAAGTCCACATGGTGTTTCACTTTTTTTGCAATTTTCAAGATTCTGTACTCTGTTCTCCACATGTTTCCGTATCGGTTCCAGAATGCCCAGATGTTGCAAGTAAGGGATAATCAACTACGGATAGATTTCGCGAGCGAATTCCTCATCTGGTATGACGATCATAACAGATGGCCTTTACGCATTCTAGAGATGAACGAGGTCCATTTCACGATGACTGGTAATGTTGATTCGAAGAACTGGGTTCACAAGACAGAGGCTAATCTCCATGATGTGATTGCACTTCCGTTACACGGAGAAAAAGTGACTGTGTGGAAGGTATAACAAGCACCTTCATCCTTGGCCCCTACTTTTATTGTAGAGATTACTGCCGAAGGTCTACAAACGTGTACGGTAACGAGAGCTCGCTGTCTTGAAACGTAGATTAATTACGTAATTCTCAAATTTCAACTGCGAAATACACTATCAGAAGTCTTGTGGAGGCCTCCCCCACATGTGGAGTCTTCTGTAAAACGTTACTTAACACAGTAGTTTGGGGACAGCGTTATTTGCCGCCATTTCACATTTCCGTGGCCGCAAAGATCCCCTGATCTCACTCCCATGAATTTATTTTTATGTAGATACTTGAAATCCAAAGTGTATGCATCTAATCGGCAAATTGTAATTGACTTGAAAGATGCTACCAGACGTCAGGTTCAACAGTTTCCTCTTGCCATAGTACATGCTTCAGTGCTATCCACCGTCTGTCGCATGCAAAATGTCATCATATGTGTAGGAGGTCACGTGGAAAATTTGTGAGGCACAATAAAATCCTTTGATTTCTATTGCTTCTCTTCCCTTATTGGATGCTTTAACTTATTTTCTTAGTTTGTCTAGCGCCGGCGATTTTCGTGCTTCAAATGCCATTTCAACGCTATTTATTATTTTTTGCTACTGAGATAAGATTCAAATAAAAAAATAAAAAATAAAAAAAATAGGCGTTTGAAATTTTCGAAATTCTGTCATTGCAACCGTAACTGTTAGAGTTTATCTGTTGTTTTTCATATGATTCACGAGATCTTACATCAAGATATCTTAAACCAAAATTTTGTTCAGTTTCTGTTAAAGGTATGATAGTTAACAGTTTATATACAGCGAAAGGTTTTTTTTTTATAATCACCCTGTATTAAAGGATCAGAATAATCGGTAATTAGTGACTAAATTTGAGCTAATTCATTAGAAATTCTTTCAAAAGAGTGATATATATATTTTTAATTATGGGATGCAATATTGATATAATAAATAGGAGCAGATTTGAGACGAATATCAAACAAAATGCACGTTTAATTATAGAAATAAACAAACGAATAAAACTGAAATTTAATTAATGACTAACAACGGCAACCATAACTTAAAAATTTTTTGCATAATTGCCATTCACATGTAAGCAATTTTTATGCTTTAGAAGAAAGTTTCTGAGATCCTGGTCATAGATTTCCGTCACCTGGAAGTTCAACCAATCAAGCACTGATGATTTTAACATTTCCTTGTCAATAAAACTTTGAGAAGCATCTAAAAAGCGTTCTTTGTTATACTAAGCACAATGATACTGAATGGATGATTTATGCTTGTATTATGTGCATAAAAGATAGTTATATACTAAATTTACGCAATTGATATATTACCAGTTTTACCAAAAAGAAAGTAAAAAGAAAGATGTTTTCTTTTTTAAATGCGTTTTCATAAGTCCAACTTCGAGATTGATTTGTCTCAAAATTTTTACAGATTATTACACTATATAAGCCCAATATTACTTTTAATTTCAAAATTTCTTTAGGAAGACTAATTATATCTAATAACCTTCTCTTAAATTCTCGCAAAATCTTCTAAAAATTCTTACAATTCTTCATCTTCTTACAAAAGATAGTCATCTACTACAGTTACTAAATTGAGATATTACCAGTTTTTCCAATCAAAAGGTAAAAAGAAAGATTCTTTCCGTTTTAAATGCGTTGTCGTAAGTCTAATTCTTACAAAGACTTATCTCAAAATTTCGAGAAGGACTTATCTAAAACTTTTTACAGATTATTCCACTACGTAAGCCAAATAATGCTTTTAATATTAAAATTTCTTTAAGAAGACTAACTATATCTAATAACTTTCTCTTGAATCCTTAGAAATTCTTTTTTTCGTGTACATAATTTTCTAAAACATCTTGTCTTTCCTTAAATAAGATGTAAATTTTTTTATTCATTTCAAAACATATGAAGTCATGACAATGTCATATTTCTTGGAAATATTTGTGCGCTATTTTGAAAATAATACGTTATTAAAAAGATAATTTAATCCTTGTTTTTTAATCTGTTCCAAAGTGAGGGTTCTTTGTTTCTAAGATATTTTAAGAATCTTCAAAGAATTTTAATACTGCGTAGGCCTTTTTTATGTAGATCTTTTATAAATTTTGTTTCTTCTTAAAACAGCAGTATGAAAATTTATTTTCATGCATATCCGGTATCAACTTTATATACTATCTTGTTTATTTCAAGAGAAAAAAAAAATAATAAACCACCATTAAAATAAATTACTATCTGATTTATATTTATAAATACTAACGAAAATTTAAAGACTGTTTTAAATAATGTTTAAAGAAATTCTTTTCTCAAAAGAAATTTAGACTTATTTGAAGAATATTTTTAAATGACAATGAACTGAATTAAAAATCACAATTTATTACATAAAATAAATTCCCATGTAATGTATAGAGAAAAAGTTCATAAGAATAAATCTCTATTCTAAAATTCATAAGAATAAATGTCATTTACATATATGCAAAAGTATCAGTTTCATCTTATAACATCAATCAGAAACTCAATTTTTCGTTTCACAATATGACCAATGTGCAGCTATCGTTTAGAAAGACTCAAGTTCAAATCCAATAGTGACGCACGTTGTAGTCACTGTTTTCACTGTCTGCTAGAAGTCTCGATGAAGATAGGGCATAATGTATAAGCATCAAATATAAGCAGTCAATCAGTGGTTTGAATGTTTTCGAGTTTCTTCCAATACGAACAAATGTGGAACAGTTGCCACTTAAAGTCCTTCCCAAAGACCATATCATCCTTTTATCACTTATAGATGGGCTGCACGTGGTATACATAAATGGATCACAAAACACACCGATGTAAAAATAAACTATTCTTAATAACCTGCAGAGTGCATGTGGTCAGCGCACTGGGTTTCTGTCCTAAAGCTGTACCCAGACGGGAGAACGAGAACAAATGAGTCTGTCTCGCGAACCAATTGTAAACCGATTTGTCTCAAGCTGCGTTCAGAAGAGAGACAATGATTGAGTCGGGCTTACAAACCAATTATAAACCGATTTGTCAGAATCCTCCTTGTGTGTCTTCGCCCGCTCCTACAATAGTAAGTTTTTCCTATTAAAGGGACTCCCGCGAACGCTATTTTCGACCAGCTGTCACTCACAGCCAGAGATAACATGACTTGTTGCCCGCGGTCAGACGAAGATACTCGGAGCGAGATCGACTCGCCTCTCTCGTACTCTCGTCTGGACGCAGCTTTAGAGTCAGCTCGAAACACGACAAACGAACGTTCCTGTTTGGAATAGGGGATTATCAAGATAAGCAAGTAGGGCGTAGAGTTCTTCGATTGTACAGTATTCAATTCCTGTAAAGTGTTCGTTTCGAGTTTCAGTGACTTCAGGGATCAACATTGATCTACGAAAGTAGTGGTTTTCTTAGAAATGTATTGAACAGCTTCGTGGGATCATATATCTGCACGTAAAACAATGCATTGAAAAATGAATTTATAATTAATAATAATAGGCAATAATTTTATTGGGAAATATGAAAATTTTTAAATAAGTCATTTTGAATAATATGTGTTGCTAGCAAAGTATAAAAGCAGACATTTTATAGAATGTCTGATGTTTATTGAGGAAATAAGAAATATCTCACTTGTTTTATGCTTTTTCATTAATCAATATAAATAATGACATATGCTATTATAAAGTTTATTTCTTTCCTTTTTGCAACATGTTAGTATTTTATTTTCTCTTGTTTACCTCATAATAAAGTATCGAATATGCTTACTTTTGCATCCCGTTCTTTTACGTGTAAGTTTTATCAGTGCTATATATCTTTTCAGTATGTATTTTCCTCATTTCATATATATCTTCGTTTTTCATACGAATTTTTCAGCAAGTCACTTTTTTTTCTAAATGAAAAAGAAGGAAAATACCTATAAAGTTTTTGAATTTCATATGTGCCTTCATTTTCCAATGTCTTTTTTGGTAGTTCATTGTTTGCCCATTTTATGATTTTCTTTAGAAATTTCGGTGCTAATCTTGCGCCAGCGCGTGTTGTGGAGTGGTCTCAATAGCTAGTCACACATTCACGCGGGAAGAATTTGGCCTCAACAATTTCAATAGGCAATATATGCTAGGTGTTTCTGCTGGTATTGTCACAGAGTAAAAACTAGAAGCTAGTTTTAAAGGCATATGGTTTCGAATTTATAGCTTTATTATTTACTAAAAAAAATCATGTAATATTAGTAGTAGAGACGATATTTTTGCAAGTCCTTCACACCCCTTATCCCAAAAGAAGAAAAAGGCAATCTAATAAGCAACGAACAGGCGATGAATTTTCAACTTTGTTGGCTGAGTTTTCGGTCGAGCACTGGAGTGATGTTATATCTGACAGTCATGAAGAATGCATTCTTCCCCAAGGTGCCCATGATATTTCGGATTCTGAATATTGTTTGCAGTAATAAGATCATTGTAACCACCTTATTATTATAAGGTGGTTACAATGTATGGATGCATTTGTATTAAAAATTTGTTGCTGATAAAGTATCTTACAAAAATAATTCATTTTGTTATTTGTTTTCATATTTTGTTTCATTTTTGCCCATCACGCGTCAGCGTGTAATGCGGTATTTAGGAAATAATTTTACCTCTAGTGCCTATTCCACACTGATACATAGTTAAAATAGTTTATTAGGAAAGGCCTAAATATTTCTTATTAATCAGTATGATACACATAATGATGCTTTATTACAACTTTTCAATCATATTTGTTATTTGGGAAAACTTTCTATAGCAACTACAAACACATCTTCACTTGACTGGCAGTAAAATTGTTAATACTTTGCCTAAATATTATTTGTCATTCTATATAATATATAGAAAAAATGCAAAAATAATTAAAAAATTTCATTGTCTCAAAACGTTTAACACTCTGTACATTACCTAGAGATTATGTTCAATGCCTGCTCGTTTAATACTGGTAACATACATGTTGTAACGTTTCGATCTATACTAGACCTATAACAGCTTCAAGAAGAAGGCCATTTTCAGGTTCATGGGAACACTTTAATTTTTATTTACAAATATCATATATATACAGAACTCTGGGTTAATACAAAATTATTTACAAAAAATATGAAAATTAAAGATTTATATTTGATTCACAATTGCAATTCACTCCAAGAACGGAGATTTTTAGAGTTCACGAGTATACTACGCATCTAAACACGTGGTCTGCGGCAGATCTTAATTATCACACGGCGTGATACAAGAAACCACAAAGGGTTCAATTTGGAAACAGCGGGCTTTTCAGTCACTTCAGAGAAAAAGATGAAAACAACACTCTTCGTCGATTCACCACAGAACTCTCTCGCTTCTTCAAAAACCTCCTTTTAAGAAAATTCGTCAACAAGGGGGGAGGGGAATTAGCTTCCCTCACTTCTCATTGAAGTAGGAATTTTCTCAGCTCATGTTCTATCATCTATCACGATCCAACAACTCATGGTGTAGTCCATATTCTATCTGTAATTGTTTCGACCTGTGAAGGACGCACAGACAATCACTAATTTCATGAGGTCTCATTATCCATAACACAGCATATCTGCTATCAGATTTGAGTGACAGAACTTTAAAAAAAATTAAATTCAAAAAAAATATTGAAATTGTTGGAATTGTTTCGGCCTGTGACAGTCCCACAGACATTCGCTATTTTCAAGAGTCTCATTGTACATGACACTGCATATCCGCTGTCAGATTTTAGTGACAGATTGTTCTCACTAGTGCAAAACACTAATTGCAAGTAATATAACCAATCACAACACTGCTTATTTGCTGTTTATAATAAAAAATAATTTAAAAAATTTAAAAATAAAAATAAATTAAAAAAAATTTAAAATATTGACATTTTTTCGACCTGTGAAGATCGCACAGACAAACGCTAATTTCATCAGTCTCATTATACAGGACACTGAATATTTGCTGTCAGATTTCAATGACAGATTGTTCTCATTAGTACAAAACACTAATAGCATGCAATATAACCAACCACAACACTGCTTATTTGCTGTAAAATTTTAATGATAAGTTGTTATTATGTACTTGTCAAAGAATATTCATAGAAAGAAATGCCAGAACTTTCCCCGTGATAAAAATGTTACAATAGTAACAACATTTTTTCTCTTAAATGTAGCGGAATACGTTATTGTGTTTACCATGAATTTTTTCGCTGATATTTCAATTTTTTATTGGCATAACTAAAACAGACTAGAATAAGAATCATGTACACTTTGATGTTTACATACAAGTAACTAGTTTATTTAGGACATCAGAACGAATAACTTTCTTAGAAAACTTTACTTGAAAGACCAGGTAAGGCTACAAAAAAGTTTTTAAAGGTTATTTTTAGATAAGGGATTTTCCGGAAGTTCGTCCTATATCAAACATTCTCCACGCTAATGGGAATTGGTATACACGATAATTTACTTGAAAGTCGCTGAGCCTGGTACCCACCTAAGAAAAAAAGTTACATAATTGGTTCCCAGGAGGGAACTATAATGCATCATTCCGGGAGAAGGGAGAACTTTTAAGTAAATATCCCGAAGTGCAGAGAAGTTATTTCAAGTTTCCTGATTGCATTTCTTTCAGATCGTACCTTCCAGAAAGAGAGCATTCTCAAGAAAAAGAACTTGAGTTTCGATTTCCCGTATTTGTTTTGAACAGGAAGTGTTTACTGCTCTTTACATTTCGGATAAAATTGCAAACTCAGCTGTTTTAGGAAAGTACATAATATCGCCAGTAATAGACACCTTAAAAATGTTTTCTAATGAACTTTCTTGAAAAAAAAATCTTCTTTGAACAGGATATAATATTTTATTTTTATGAGAATATTTGCTTCTAAATTTCTTCTAGTTTATAAACGCCTCTAAACCAAAGCCTAACGTAAAATGTAGTCATAAACTATCCTATGTCGCGATTAGCAAGCGTTCATATTTAAAAATAATAATAATAAATAAATAATATTAATAATAATAATAATAATTTAATAAAGAATTAAAAAAATAAATTTAAAAAAAATAAAAAAAAAATATTGAAGTTGTTGGAATTGTTTCGGCCTGTGACGGTCCCCCAGATTATCGCTATTTTCATGAGTCTCGTTGTACATGACACTGAATATCTGCTGTCAGATTTGAGTGACAGATTGCACTCATTAGTAGAAAACAATAATTGCATGTAATATAACCAACCACAACACTGCTTATCTACTGTCAAATTTTAGTGATAGGTTGTTATTGTTTACTTCTCAAAGACTATTCGTTCCTCTCTCCTGGGAAAGAAATACCAGGACTCTTACCTTGGGAAAAATGTTGCAACATTAGCAATATTTTTTCTCGCAAATTTAACAGAATACAATATTGTGTTTACCATAAATTTTTTCACTGGAATTTCATTTTTTATACTGACTTAACTAACCCAGACTAGAATAAGAGTCATTCACAGTATGTATGTTTGCATACAAGTAACTAATTTGTTTAGTACATCAGAGTGAATAGCTTTCTTAGAAAACTTTATTTGAAAGACCAGGTAAGGCTACAAAAAAGTTTTTAAAGGTTATTTTTAGATAGGGGATTTTCCGGAAGTTCGTCCTATATCAAACATTCTCAACGCTAATGGGAATTGGTATACACGATAATTTACTTGAAAGTCGCTGGGCCTAGTACCCATCTAAGAAAAAAGTTACATAATTGGTTCCCAAGGGGGAACTAAAATGCATCATTCCGGGAGAAGGGAGAACTTTTAAGTAAATATCCCGAAGCGCAGAGAAGTTATTTCAAGTTTCCTGATTGCATTTCTTTCAGATCTTACCTTCCAGAAAGAGAGCATTCTCAAGAAAAAGAACTTGAGTTTCGATTTCCCGTATTTGTTTTAAACAGGAAGTGTTTACTGGTCTTTACATTTCGGATAAAATTGCAAACTCAGCTGTTTTAGGAAAGTACATAATATCGCCAGTAATAGACACCTTAAAAAATGTTTTCTTATGAACTTTCTGATTTTTTTTTTACTTTAACCTTATATAATATTTTATTTTTATGAGAATATTTTGCTTCTAAATTTCGTAACCTAGTGTATAAACACATCTAAACCAAAGCCTAAAGTAGAATAAAGTATTATATATTGTGATCAGCTTGTGTTCATATTTAAATTTGAGAAAAAAGACGTTTTTTCCCAATTTTTTACAGCAGCATTTTCTTAAAATTAAATTTATTCTAAATAGAGCTATACAATGAATCAAAATTAATATTGTAATATAATTATAATGATAACAATAATCTATAACAATTATAATTCGCAAACGTTTTTAAGAAGCTTTGAAACAATTTGTTTACACAGGATTTATGATTTCTTATTAAAATTAAGAAATAATAATTAATTAATTAAGATTATTTTAAATGACAACTTAAATTAAAATATATTTGCTTTTTTACATGGCCATAAATAAATCTCATTCTCAAAATGTAATTTTACTTTTTTTTTATAGAGTTATAAAAAAGGCACGATATTTTAATTCAAAAATTATAACGTGTCACTAACTAATACACATGTTAAATAAATATTCAGAACAAATGAGTACTTTAAAGCAATGCGATTACTTTAAAGAAATTATTCATTATAACTTTTACAAAACTAAAAGCATTAGTACAAAATCAAATTAATACATTTAAAAACTATTTAGATAGTAAAAAATACAACAATGCTCTGTCAAATTTTGTCAAAGTAATGCAACTTTACGATTATAACAATACACCTAATTTTGCAAAAATTATTAATTCCGCTGTTATGTCAGCCAAAGATGTTTGGATTAACTAGTGATAAGGCGTGTTAAATTATTCCACCCTTAATTTATCATTCATGACATCATATCAATTATTTCTTTATTTTATTAATAAATTAAATTGTATTATAACTCTCGGCCAATCAGTAAGTAGCCTGCTAATCCTACTACACGAGCCTAAAAATCTAATAATTTAATTTTCTAAACGTCTTAACATATTTAATGACCTACAATTAAATTTCAGTTTTAAGATTTTTACAAGAATTTCTCGACTGACGTAAATTATATAATCATTCCCCACAATTAGTTTAGATAAGGAGGTTTTCGTGATTCTTTAATAGAAACTCTGTAATAAGTACATCCATGAAAGTTGATGAGGTTACAGCATATATTATCTGAAATTTTAAGTATATATTGCCCATGGAAGAAAAGTACATTGCATGATTGTATGGTACGTTTGTTTTATTAATATAATCTTACGGTTTCTTCCCATCTACACAAGTTATTATAGATGTACAAAATAGATTCCATTTTTATAATTACAATGTATATGTAGAATGCACATATGACGTACCATCGTACTAATAGGTTGCTGATAAATGATTCAGATTTTTCCCATTCATACTAATCGTTCAGTGTTTATATATAGCTATGGGAATATTTATATCTATCTTCAAGATGTTTCAACATCAGGTTTACAAACTTCTAGGAGAGGTAGAATTTACCTAACAAACTCTGAAATACATAGCAATGCTGGAACGGAAATGCTTTCCAGATGCGGCAGATGGCGTTGCACAGGCTTAGGCGTTCTGACAGACTTTTCATTTCGCATAGTAATACAGCGGTAGTAGGATAGCTGAACATAAGTACATGGAACTTGCGGATATTCATCTGGAGTGCAATGGGCGAAGTCATATTATAGCGAGCATATATATGTTGTAACCTCACCAACTTTCATGGACGTACTCATTACGGAGTTTCAGTTAAATATAATACAGCGTCATAATGAACCCAGATATGTAGGCGAAACTATATCTGATGAGGCTTACTACCAGCCATAGCCTCTTAAGCTGCACATAGTCTGCACTAGTAGTTATCTGAGAAAATACTTTTTCTGAGTATTAACATGAATAGTGAAACAATGGCATGGATTCCGAATATGGAAGATGCTGTACTAGATCTAGTACATGACAATCCTGTTCAAGTCCGTGAGCTATAGCGCAGCACGGATGTCTTACAGCAGTGTCTGGAGTACTCTTGTGTGAAAAATAATTATTAATGTTGACCATATGACTTATGTTTATTTACATTGATTACAAACCGCATATTCACTTACATGTTATGCTTTTTATTTGTGGTTTTCTGTGTATACTACCGTATTTGGAGAGAGTTTCCAAAGCCTGTATTCCTTATCTGAGTCGTCCTGTTATTCTGAGTCGTCTAGGTGTATCCTACCCCTCTTAAAAGTTTGTAAACCTGGTGAAGAAATGCCAGGAATAACTATTTATCAACCCGCACAACAACTTGCGAATGGAAACTCCCAGTATTCCCATATCTCGATACATAGCAATATCATGCTACTTTGTATGCGTCTCTAATAATTATGCTTATAAAATGTATAAATGTGTAACAACTTTTGAAGGTGGGGAAAACTTTTACCTTTCCCCAGATATATAATAAAGACGTTCAGTTATCAAAACATTGCTATCAATATAATATATAAATACATTAAACTAACTCCCTGGCACCACAGTCCATGGTGGGCCAAAGTCATCTGCCTGCTGGCAGATTTCTTTTTTTCGAGTTGCCATCCCTACTCTCAACAGTCACATGAAACAGGGACTTATGGTTTAAAGTGCATTCCGAACCCCTTCAATCACCCATGGCACCCCCGGGACTCGAAACCTGTGTCATCGAGCTCCAGAGCGCTACTCACTCGACCATCAGGTCCCAGAAGTACATTGGAAATGGGAAATTTATATTTTTGACTATAAGATGAATTCTTAAAGTAATATGGGAATTTCTAATTTTGTGCAGTTTCAAAAATTTATTCCAAGATTAAAGCGAATCGTTTTGAAATATTACAGCGTTTAAAGGAATGTTTACGTTATGTTTAAAATGACACAAATTGTTTCCAATATTTCGTAAACATTCCTGATAAATATGTGATTAAAGCAGAAATATAAACAATTATAAAAATTAAAATTAATTTTGAAATATAAAATAAACTCATCAAATAAATTGTATATTAATAAAACTTACAATTCTTTATTTATGTAAGATTCCGACAAATTTAAAATTTGATCAGTCAAAAAATTTATTATTTTTCTTCATTGGCGCAGCAGCCGCATGGTGGGCCAAGGCTGTCTACCTATTTCAAGCCATATTTCGAGACAGTAGATGTTTTTTTTTACAAGGTTGGGGTGACAGCCCTACGCCCAACGCTCTTACAGTGTCACAGTAGATCGGGACCTACGGTTTAAAGGGGATCCTGAATCCCTTCAAGCATCCATGGCACCGCCGAGACTCGAACCCTGTGGCATTGATCGCCAGAATGTTAGTCACTCGGACATAAGAACCCCAGAAGTACAAAAAGGGTACAGTAAAGGGATATTTTTATTTTTGATTATAAAACACCTAAGTAATATGTGAGTTTCTAAAATTATGTAGCTTCAAAAATTTATTTTAAGATTAAATTAATGAATCGCTTTTAAATATTATGGCGTTTGAAATAATGTTTAAAACAACGCAAATTATTTCGAATATTATCAAATAATTCGTGATTAATCCTGATAAATATGTAATTAAAACAGAAATATTAACAATTATAAAAATTCAAATAAATTTTGAAATATAAAATAAACTCACCAAATAAATTGTATATCAAAAAAAATTACAATTATTTGCTTATAAAAGATTCCGACAATTTTAAACTTTGATCAGTCAAAAATAATTTATTCCAATCAATATAAGAGGAGAGTTACTCAACAGAATTTTCAGCAATAAATTTATAAACTTTACAAATATATTCGGTGCAGTGATAGAAAATCGTTCAAATTTCTCTGAAAAATTCATAATTATTTAATTTGTTTAATAACATTATTGGTTTGTTTACTATAATATTCAACTACGAAGCTGACGAAAGTTATTTTAAATGTGTATTTGAAAGATGAATCAAATGTTTACATATCAGAGAATCTGAAGCTTCCATTCACAAAACCAATATTAAACGGCACGGTGAAATGGAAGGTGATGAATTTCTACAGAAGTGTGAGAAATACAGGGACTCATTATTATCGAATTTATTAAACACGCGTTTAAAGCAGGAGCAGCCAACCCGCGGCCCGATTTGAATATTTTTCCGGCCTCTGATGTTTATCACACTTTGACAAAATATATTTTTTTATAATGGTCAAAGTCGTTAAAACTAATATATTAAAAAAATACATTATGTGTGCATCAATATATTCAAAAATTAACTGCCGAAATTATGAGATTTTAAAATAATATTCTTTGATTTTAAAATAATATTCTTTCGGATATATGTCAGATATTGCATGTTTTATTTATGGGTTTACAGTTATGAGTTCGCAGAATAATTAAATTATAATCTGCGAACTCATGAGGTGCGCGCATCTTGGAACATCTAATATAACAGGTTCTAATTTTTACTTTAAGTGATCCTAGTGACGCAGGGACCAGTCCTAGATAGCATAGTTGATTGTTTATAGCAGAGTAAATTAGACTCTTAGTTACAAATGAAAATTTGCGTTTTGGTTTCGTTCTGTGTACTAAGACTGCAAGATAATTATTTTAATATGCAATATTAATGATTCCATATAATTTAATGCAATATTGAATTAAAATACATTTTTGGAACATCAGAATCAAAAATATATTTTTATAACACTTACTTCACAAAAGAGGGGCCTGAATGGCCGAGTGGCTAGCGCTTTGGCGCTCGGTACCACAGGTTTCGGGTTCGAGTCCCGGCGGTGCCATGGTTGTTTGTAGTGGTTCGGAATCCACTTTAAAAAGTAGGTCCCGGTCTAATAGGATCGTAGAGCGTTGCGGCGGCATTGTTACTCCGCGTCCGTGGCTTATCTTCAAGTTACACGCACCCCCTGGGTTGTGCAAAGTGAGTACGTCTGTGCAGCGCTTGCCTTAAAGCATTCAAAACGTCAATGTCTAAGTGTTTGCCAGCTGCATTAGAACTAAAAAGAAAAAAACTTCACAAAAGAGAAATTTTTCAATTCTAGAAATATGGCATAAAAAGTTGTAAGCGCTTTTGACCTCAACTTACACCTGCGAATCGTTTTTTTCGAAAATGAAATTGACCAAATACAAAAAAACTCTCAAACATAACGGACGCAACACCAATTACGATGTACAAATGCACAAATTGAGATAGATTTGCAAAATCTAAGTGAAGGAGTGGAGAAACAAATATCGGACAAGCAAAATAAATATTTTTTAAGGATTTCATTTTTTATTTCGCTTATATTTATATATTTTTTATATTTCTTTTTTAATGTTATATGCTTCTTTTCAATGTGCTTTTAGTAACAAACAACAAAAACAGTATCATTATTATTATATTATCTATGTTTACATATACGAATAATAGTAAACACAAAAAATAATAACTCATTTTCTTTCAATTTTTCACTCCAAAAAAATGTCTACAGTGGGTCTAAATGTAATATGTGGATATTTAATTTTATATATGCTGCCCGAGTAGTTATGATGCATTTTCAAAGTGCCCCGCAGGATCATTTGGGTTGGCCACCCCTGGTTTAAAGCATAGTAAACTAAGTAACGTAATTTAAAACTAAAAGTAGTAATTCAGAATAATTTAATAGTAACTTTTGCTTGTAAATTTATTTTTATCAAACTATGTATTAATGCAATTTTAATTTCCATTTTAAAACGCCACAAACTTTCAGTAAATTAAAAAAAAAATAATTTTTATTATGTATGTAAATATGTGGTTTAACAGAGCAAATATAGTTTATTTAAAATTGTTACGAAATAACCACTAGTTAATAAATTGTTAAATGAAGTAATGTGTAATAGTTTTGTAATTTTAATTGTAACTGTAATGACAAAATTAAGTAATTTTTGCGTAAAAATAACTGCTTAAATAAGAAAAACCCTATTAAGGTTACGTAGCGTTAGAGAATTCGGTAAAAATTATTACCAGTTCTCTAAAGTCTTAGTGATTAACAGCCATCTGCGTGGTTGCTGATAAGTCTTTATAGAAGAATTCCCACTTTGCTGGAGAGAATGAGTTTGTAGGTGATAAGAGTCGAATTGCAAGCAATTAACTTTTTAAGCGACCATTAAAGCCAAGTGGCAAGCTGTTTTAGTACTTAAGTGCAATACGGTTTACGATTATTGTGGTTAGTGTTCTTGGAGCATTGCAATTTTTGCAGTCTTCGTCGTTATAGGGAAAGACACAAATTTTTATATAATAGAAGGATTGGGATTTTCCTTCTTCAGTTATTCTTTTGTCTTTTCTTTCTCCATATATATAAAAACATTGTCAAGCAAAAGATAATGTCGCCACTAAAATAAAAGGAAGGAAAAGTGAAATGAAATTCGAAGATATTTCGATACTGTAATTTGTCAAATTGTACAACTATAGATTGGAGCAGGAGAGACTTGACTGTCAATCTGTCGGGTTTCTGAATAGAGGTAACTTGGTTCGAAAGCTGATAAGCGAAACTGAATCGAAAATTCCCGTATGTTAATCAGGGGTTGGTATGATAAGTCTTTGGGACAGATTGCCTTTCTATTAGTTTAAGAGAGGAACAACTATTCATTAATCTGCGTACCTGGAATTCGTAAACAATGGCCATTATGCATAATTTGGTAAATCCAGCCAGAAGATTAGTTACGATGTTGTTAAATTCAAATAAAATTAGCTAAATTAATAAAAGCTATAAATCTATTAAAATTAATACAATGCATGTCAATAGGATCTATAATAACCCACTTCGCAATATCACATCACATTAGACCCATTAAAACTTAACAAAATTATACACCTGAGTTGTGTTCCACAATAACTAATAAAAGCCCCAATCAAGTAAATACTTTATTATATATTACAGATTACGCCATTATATATAACAGATTACGTCATTAGATATAACAGACAGATTCGTTTTTAATCCAGAATCTTATGAGATAAGAGATAATTATACTCTTATAAAATAAAGAATATAATTAATATTAAAATAAAAATTTATAAATATAATAACATCCATTTTACACATAAAAACGTTAGTTACAAAAAATAATAAATATTAACACCATAAAGTAATACAGGAACACCCTTGAACTTGAAACAGTTAATTCAAACATCAATTAATCATGTTAAAATTAATCGTTAATTGGATCATGCAAATACATTTTACGAATAAATATCTATATAAGTATACTAAATGTTACAATATACAAGACAATTCATTAGCTATAATAGCAATCACTAGATATGAAATTAATTTTTTTTCTCACACTCTATATATAATATTATTAATTTAAAATCGATCCTTTTTCTTTCTTTTAACAATTTTATTATTAGGGAAAAGTATTTTTAGTCTCTGGGGCAGCCAGTGATAGACTGGCTGCCACAGAGGCGTATCCTTCTGTCACTTAAGAGCAGAATCTCTTTATTTTAACAGATGAACAGGCTATTTCAGTTTTAAATGCTAACACGTCGACGAAGATTCTCGGCCATGCGATTATTGAACCACCGATTCATACCACATATGCACTTTTCCCTTTCTCCGTTTACCATTTGCTAAGGAGGCCTCAATTTTTACTTGAATTTCCGTTGGTGCGACTTCCAGTTGTCTATTAAAGCTGGTGCCCTATTTGGTTATAAGGTACACCATTTTATGGCCATGATTTACCTTAAGGCTGTTAAGTCAGTTCTGACTTTTATTACTTTGAAAACGGCTACCATTGTGACACTTTTTATCCATAAAGGGGAATTGGAGAGTGGAATGCTAATTTGATAATTAGGTCCATAAAGACCCCACAGGGTAGAGGTGTTGATTTGCGCCTTTTCTTCTTTTGTGATGCAGACCACCCAGACCGACTTGTTCGAAGAACTTTTATTTCATTCCCCAGTGATAAATATCAATTGTCAATTATATTTATTTATTTATGTATATAATACAAATAAGTTTAATTTACAAATTTAAACACGTTATAAATTAATACATTTCTAGACAAAAAATAATATAGCAAAGTAAAAAATTTAATTTAAATAATAACAAATTTATATCTGAAAAATATGATGACACAATATAGTTCTCACCAAAGTTTGGTGATTAATGTTCCTGGTTTCTGAATTGATGTCTAAGATTAGAACTTTAATAAGTGCCATGTAACAGTTCATTTGCTGAACTGGTTAAGAGGCATGTTAAATCTTTAGACCAGACATTTTCTCAATTGGATAGGAATGGGTGACAGTAGAATAAGATACCGTTGGGAATTTCATTCCTGGTGGTAATGATCGCAACGTTAACTCACTGAAATGTTTCCCTCTAATACAAAGAGCTCTTATCATTACTATAACTATGTACAATGCATTTTATCATACATAAATTTACGTTATTTTTTGTATACATTCAAGAACTTTAAACATTTTCCCCTTTCTATTCAAGAACATTTCATTAATTTATGCATGCTATGTAATGTTGTTTCTCCTGTAAAATATATTTGTTTTCTCAATAAATACAGTCACCTAACTGCTGAATATTAAACCGGTCCTTGTTCAGATTTCAATTCATTTTATGTACAACTATTTTACATTATACTAAAAATATTTTTATCCTCATAGCTACTATTTTCGTAGTTAGTGTTTGGGGAATAAAAGCTTTTAAGACCTAAGTACCCCTTACTCCATCCTTCTATTGATTTTCCTCTAATAACGAGATGAAACTTGTGATATGCCCATAGACAAAACATAAAAATGTAAATATTTTGTAATTCCCTCACATTTAAAATGACTTATGGTGCATCTTAAACGTCTTTACTTGGTTAGCTGATAGCTCTACAAAATATTTTTTCTCTAGTATTCTGAAAAAGAAACTGTAACATAGTGTGCAAACACCCCATTAAAAAAAAGAGCAATGTTATAACATTGCATCGAAGATCAAATTAAAAGTGAAACATCCCTCAAAAAATAATTTTTTATTTAAGAATCTTCATCTACGCATAATTCACTAGCCTTTTTAATTAGAAAACTCCGTGAACCTAAGCATTTATTTTCAATTTTCCATCGTAACTAGAGTACGTCCATAAGTTAAAAATGATTGAAAAATGGAACACTCCATCATTTTCAGATAATCTGAATATGATACGCAATCCAATTTCTTTCCGGGAGAATCCCGTTTCGGGATAATAAATAATTACCACCAGTTCCCTGAGGGAGCTGCTATCCTTCAACGGTTGACAGCATTAAAATAGTAATGAACAAGGAAACAGCACTCTGTTTTCTTCAGGAGTTAGGTCATTACGCGTATTACGGAAGGGTATCTGTAGCATGGATTTTGATGTAGTCGATAATTTCCAATAGAAACCTGCGGATGTAGTTTCAGGGAATAACGATTTCAAATTTCGTTAACATGCTGGTTCGAATTTATTAAGAATGATGCACCGAGGATTTTCCATTTTGTGGGTTTTATAATTAAATTGATGGCATTTTGACGGAATTTATAGTAAGTTTGTGAGACACAACGTCAGATAAAAATGGATGATTACAGAAGTTTAAAATATTGGAATAATAAAGTAATGCTATTTTAATAAAGATGAGTAATCTTCTAAGATGTCTAAAGCCAAGGCATTTATTAATCAATTACAGTTGTTGGAGGAAAATTTACATTTCGTAAAAATGCTGTCTTTCATCAGTTCGGTTTCTAAGCTATAGTAAACCTATTATTAAAAGAAATATATTTATCCATAATATTTAAAAATTGACTGATATGTGTATTGTATAACTTTAAGCCTCGGTAATCAGAATAAATTTTATTATTAATTTAATGCATATTTATTCACAAGTTTTTAAACTTTATGCCTATCAAATTTTCATTAGCACTACTGGGAGCCTAGTGAAAAACCATGTAGTTTTGCAACAACGAGGCACGATGGTGATTGTCTATCTGCGTCTCACATTGAAAATCAAGCTTTTAGATGACATTAAAATAGTAATGAACAAGGAAACAACACTCTGTTTTCTTCAGGAGTTAGGTCATTACGCGTATTAGGAAAAGGTATCTGTAGCATGGATTTTGATGTAGTCGATAATTTCCAATAGAAATCTGCGGATGTAGTTTCAGGGAATAACGATTTCAAATTTCGTTAACATGCTGGTTCGAATTTATTAAGAAAGATGCACCGAGGATTTTCCATTTTGTGGGTTCTATAATTAAATTGATGGCATTTTGACGGAATTTATACCGGTTCCCGAGACAAAACGTCAGATAAAAATGGATGGTTACAGAAATTTAAAATATTGGAATAATAAAGTAATGCTATTTTAATAAAGATGAGTAATCTTCTAAGCTGTCTAAAGCCAAGGCATTTATTAATCAATTAAGGTTGTTGCAGGAAAATTTATATTTCGTAAAAATTCCGTCTATCAATTCTGTTTCCAAGCTATAGTAAACCTACTATAAAAGAAAGTAGATTTGTGTATATTTTTCCATGATATTAATTTATTCAAATTGACTGATATGGAAATTGCCTAACATTAAGCCACTGTGATATTCAATAATAATTCTAATTTTATTATTAATTAAATTACTTGGCATTTTTTCATATGTTTAACTTTATGCTTATCAAATTTCCATTATCCCTACTGGTAGCTTAGTGATAAAATACTCAGCTTGGAAACAAAGAGGTATGATGGGGATAGTCAAAACGTCTATATGTGTCACACTATGATAATCAAGATGGATAGGTGGAGTTTTCAGTGTTTTCTTCCATACAACAGGCAAATGCTTGACACATACCTCTAAAAGCTCTCCTGAAAGTCAACCCCTTCCCCTTTAATTGGTTGTAGATTAGTTGTTCGGAGAGTATAAATAACAATACGGGATATAAAAGTGAAACATGAGACTCATTGTTGTACAACAATAAAAAAAATGTCCATTACAATATTAATGAATAACATTATTATTATTTTTTTTTTAATTATGAACGCAATGTATCAAAAAATTCAGAAAAAAAGGCGTTTAAAAATTTACATTTAACGGACACAGCATGGAAACAACGTGGCACAATGATGATTGTCTATATGCGTCTCAAATTGAAAATCAAGCTGTCAGGTAGGAGCTTACAGTGTTTTCTTCTTCTATACGAGAAGCAAATGCTTGGCACAGACTTATAAAAGTTCTCCTTGAATTTAATCCCCCCTTTAATCGTGTGTAGATGGGCTGTTCTGAGAGTATATAGAACAATACGGGATATACAAGTGAAACATCAGACTCGCTGTTGTACAACAACAAAAATTAAATGTTCATTACAATGTTAATGAGAAACATTATTATTATTTTTTTAAATTATGAACGCAAATTATCAAAAAATTCAGAAAAGAAGCTGTTAAAAATGTACATTTAAACTTCAAGAAAAGACAAATTTGAATTTTTGAATGAAGGCCTTAATCCAGTATTAAATATTGATTTAATTTTTTTCCATGATATAATGTGTGGTTTCGTATATGTATGTGTGTGGAACATATAAGAGTATTCATTCAATTTGATTGGTTACATCAGCATAAATTGAATTGAAACTGTAGTACTTAAAATTTCGGTAAATATATTCTAGTGATAGTATATCGATTATCAACGCTTATTTACATATTTTTTCTTATTCTTGTGCTAGTGATTTTTTCTACGGTTCAAATGATGAAATTTGAAATAGATTATACATGAACAATGCATCGTTTTTAAATAAACGAGTTTTTTTCTTGTTTACTAACATTAATTTTATGGTAAAGTGTTTTGGATATCTTTCACATGTCGAAATATCATTAAAAGAGTTTATTAATTTTAACTTTAATATTTAAAATATATTTCACTAACGATAGATATTTATCTGTAGGAACTTAAAATATTTGATGAAATCACGTACAAATATTCAAGTATTTTTCATCCAAATCTGTCTACCTTAGCATTTAAAGTGTCTCAGGTGTCTGACTTGCTCCACTGATAACTGTAGACTAAAGTTTACTTTTTAATATGGTAACTTTAGTTGAGTTAGCTACGTGGATGTTTTCGTCCCGTGGGACACAAACATGGTAAGTTATCCTAGATTATACTTGTAGGATAGTACTTTCCTCATAAATGCTTATACATGAAAATTGATCCTCTTACGTTGTCGGCAAACTTGCGGATTTTATATATCAAGTGCTACGATTATAGTGCCTGCTTTGAGAGGGGGTTGTCTTTTTTCTTGTCTCTCATTCAATATATAAATTGTGTTCCCTTAAAGTAGCAACTCAGAGGGGTGATATTAAGCAATGAGGAAAACAAACATTTCCATAGAACAGGGTCTGACAAATTAAGTTTAGTTCGTGATAATCGCGAAAACTGTTTTACTGGGTATGCAAGCTACAGTGCAGCAGAACATGTAGTTCATGCATAATAGAGCACCAGCATATTTTTCAATCGCGAAGCACAACCTCCATAGTACTCCAGAAGAGGAATTGGACATGTGTCCTTTTATTAGTTTTCATGATCTCCATCATGAGCTTATTCCACCTTTTTATTAAGTAATCATACGAGATCTCCATATAGATTTCTCAATTACGTACCTGAAGTATTAACTGTAAGCTAAAGGTTTTTATCCTGAATTCACCACTGAACTAAAGTACCGTAGTACGGGTGCTCTTCTTGGTCGTTCCACCCAAATCTGAGGAAACTAAGATTTTCAGTATAGATACTATCTATTATTTCAGAGTTAAGGCAGAGTCTTTAAGAAAGAAACCGCACATTGTCCATTGCTTTAATTATCAACAACACTATCGAAACTCAAAGTTCTGTACACGTGAAATGCATGAGTTAATTTTCACATTGTCCGCTGAACATACGCAATTTCAATTCCAACTCCTCCTCCTAATGTTAATACTTGGAAAATAAAAGGAAGAAATAACTTGCTACCAAGAATTATCTGCATACTAGACGTCCAGATGACTTTATTCTAACATAACATTACCCCATCAGCTTCCCAGCTATACAAACAGCAACAACAATTCAACCTTCTTCTCTTTCTACAGACTCCATCATCACGGCAGTCATCCACGAGGTTGATAGGGTAATGTGAAAAATCCTTGTAAATCTTCAATCTCAAGCCTTCAATCTTTTCCAAATCAGCATTCTATAACTACCATAGCTTGGCATTATTCACTTGCGTTAGTTGGAAAGCAAATAGGCGGAAAACGAAAATCAAGGAATTTAAATATTTTATCTCCAATTACAATCCAATTCTAATATGCATTTAAAAAACTCTTCTCAACTACATCACTTCCAGAATCGGCAGACTTGTCCATTGAGGAAGAAGAGCAGTCATCTGCCGCAACTTCAAACTCTAACAAATAGACTTCAATACATCAAGCATTGAAAATACTACAATAGCTCCAATCAGCTAATCAACTCGCCAATAACAGTAAAACCACAGCCTCAAGCATTTATAGACCAGCACATGGAAGGATATCAATTGTCAACCTTGAGCTTATAGCTAATTTCAATTTCCAAGTTATTATGACGATTTTAATACAAAGTACTTCTCCTGGAACGCAAGTAAAAACAACATATATGGTATTCATCTTCTACAACTGGAACATCGACAACAGCTTCAGTGTTTCAGAACAACCTGACCCTATCTTTATTTATTTAAATACAATTAACAACAACATATGCACTGCAGTATTAAAGAGCATCAACAATGGAACCATCGCTTTCATAAATACCTCTTGTGACCATAATCCCACTCCTCTAGAAATCGCCAATAACTCATCTTTCTTTCGTCCTCTGCCCTAACTAACTTCCAAAAATTGGAACAAATCTAATAGCATCACCTTTCTCTCTGCATACCATGAAATCATAAAATCATAAACATTTTGTACTGGTACTCCAAACAGTTATTCAATCTAGTAATATACACTCAAGAGCCAAAATATTATGACCACCTGCCAATAACGAGTTGGCCCACCTTTGGCGCGCAACACAGCTTCAACCCGCCTTGGCATGGACTAATACCACCACTTAATACCAGTTAAATACCACTTCCACCTGATCACGTGCCTTCCACGTCATCCAGGCGAGTTCATTGCAAAATGTAGGGCTGGTCATAATGGTTTGGCTCTTGAGTGTAGTTATGTTCATTGCATAACAAAACGGCCTGGCCACTCAAACAATAGTTTTACAATATGTAGGACCTTCGGGGAACTATTTGATGCTGGGGAAAAGTCACTTAATCATAAATCACGCTGTTCTCATTGGTTCCAACGAAATGGCGTTTGGAATGCTTCATACGATACAATAACGAAATAAGCCTGTCTGTTAAGGCCTCTATAATTTTCCTTTTTGGGGCATCTTAAATATCTTCTTTATGAGACGTTTGTAGAGAGATTGGATAATATCATAGCACATAATCGTCGTCGCTGCATCAGACATCACCAGCACATTCGATATCGTCAAGCAAGTCCAGCAATAGGTTTTTCGTTTCTATTTCCTTTGCAATGACGTTTGTTGATGAACTTCGAACTTAATCATTTTTCCTTGTCCATTTTCTTGAACTAGTGCTGTACCCCGGGCTGTGTTGAAATAATGCTGAGAAACAAGAGTTTGTTCGATTTATTCGTCTTCACAGACTATATAGATTTTTTTTTTTGTGATTTTCATTGATTAAACATGACTTGTGATACCATGTTCAATGGCAATTTTTTTTCCTTCATACCTACTATACACCTTCTAATTTCATCCCCACTTTAAAGAAACACTCTGTGTATGCAAATTACTGAGTTTTATAAAAGTGAATATTCTTAAATTTTTACTTAATACGACGTTAAAAGAAAAATTAAGTATTTAATCTGTGTTCATATTGGTCACAAACAATTATGAACAGGTCAATAAACTGTTATGCTCAAATAGTTGTTGTCTACGATGCATGAACGACTTAAACTTTTCTGGTACTTTTAGCAGTAATGCACATATATGCGTTAGTCTTACATATTTAAGAAAGTGCAATACACCGAAAAGAGTTTATCTCGCTAAATTAACGAGTTCTGTTCATCCATGACTGGCAATGGATTAATTAGTAGAGAAATTTGAAATTGAATAACGTATTTAGCATATTTATCGCCAAGTACTGGAATCTGTTACATGCATGCTGATCATGTGAACTAAATGTGTCATTGAACTCTGTAGTAATTAGTTTACATTAATTTTATATTTTTTACATATCTCTGTGAAAGGTTTTTTAAAATAATGGTAAATTTAAAATTCATTTTATAATACAGAAATTGCATTCAATTTATACTCTTCTTCACATTATGCTATTTATATTACATTATGCTAATTTATATTACATTATGCTATTTAATTATATTCTTTATATTATGCTATTTCCAAAAAAGAAATTGAATTAAAACATAGGATTACTCAATATTTCGCTTTTATTTCTTTTTTTCCCAGAAATAAATCCTGCATTTCCCAAACTTATTTGAGATATTTCCCCCTTTTCGAAAAATAAAGTTACTCACAGTCTTCCTAGAAAACTACTTTCTTTAAGCAAATAAACAGAAAGATTTAGTTAAAAAACTATGTTCTTTCATATATCTAATCTATCTACGTATAAAACACAGTAAACAAAGATGTTGTAAATAAAATATCTTAAAGCTTTACTTAAAAAAATATTAAAATTAACCATAATAAGATTTGCATTAAACACAAAAAAGGAACAATTTGAAACATAAAATCAAGAATAACACTAAAAGTTTTCCCAATGAGGAAGATGAACCTGCTCCATAAATATCAATGAATTGGTAATCGGCTTTATGTTTGTCAACAGTATTCTTAAATTATCCCACTTTGCTATTTGCAGCTAGTATCTCTTTTATTTTAGTAAATCTGGGCCAGCACTAACCCTACATTCCACTAAATATAATGAAGGAAATAGAATAATTGCTATCTTCTCTTTCTTCTTAATGCTCCCAAATACACCAGAAACCATTATCGCCCCCTTTCACTTGATGCTTACACTGCTCCCTTGGGGGTGGTATCGTCCTCTTTGGGAACCACTGGTATATTTAATAAGATAAATTATAATCAAACAAAAGGTATAGTACATTTATTGGAAACATGTTTCTTACTTTAAAATTGTAAGATATAACAATACTGATTGATCAAAACGGAAATATTTAAACTACAAAGTGGTTATAATTAAAGTGACCCTATTCAGACCCCTCTAGAACCCGTTCTACTTAACGGATTTTGATGAAACTTGGTATATACGGTATATGGACCACGGGGAAAAAGTTTTGCAATAATAAAAAAACAGTTCGAATTTTGACCATCAGGGAATTGTGGTGCCTAAAGAAGGACAAAAAATGTGTCAGAAATTTAAGATTTTTTTTCAGAAAATTTATTCAAGTACAGAATATGCTCAAGGTGTGTTTCATTTACATCAATTACGTGTTGAAAGAATATTATAGCGTGTTCAATGGTATCACGAAGATTCAGCAACATGGTCTGTAATGGTGGATTTCAACTCAAGTAAAGTCCTGATTCCTCCCCCATAAACCCGATGTTTTAAGAATTCCCTCAATCGAGAATCACAGGGATTTAAGTCGAGTGAATGAAGATGCCAGGCATCAAAAAAAGCTCTGGATATTACACGATTATCGCCAAAGTTAGCACGAAGCAGTTCCTTGACTTGGCGCCAAATGTGAGGAGTTACTCCAAATTGCATGAAGACAGTGGTCTGCAAACATTGCGTTCCTGTAAAGCAGAAGTGACCTGTTGTCGAAGGAGTTCACTGTACCATGCACTCGTGGCAGAGCCCGTTTTGGAACATTGAGGAGTGAGAGTTTCAAAGAAAAACGGTCCGAGGATGAAATCAGCAGTAAATCCACCATGCAGTCATGTAATAAGAATGCAGTGGCTGTTGGTGGAGGCCATTAGGAGGGAAGCATCCCCTATGCGGCAATTTTAATTATTCACAGCTCCATCCAAAGAAAAGTGCGCCTCATCTGCCCTTAGAATTTTCCAAAGTCATGCGTCATCAACATCCATTCACGCCAAAAATCGGCAAGCAAATTCATAGCTTGTTTGGCGGTCTTGAGGTTGCAGCATTTGCACCCCGCGGATCTTATACGGATGCCATTTTAAAATGTATCGCACAATTTTTCATACTGTCGACCACTGAAATCGCCAACTCACTAGACACCGATCGAGCACTTTCTAAAGAATAACTGGAAGTGGAGGCTATTTTAATCACAGCAGTAGAGACTTCTTCGATAGTTTCCTTCGTAACTCGTTTTCTCTCTCTTCCTGTCAGCATACCCAAGTCTCCAGTCTCTTCAGATTTGATAATCATCTTCTTCAAATCATTTTTCAACATGGACCCTCTTCGCAATTCCTTTAAACAACGATATTTACGCAGCGCAGCTAAGCCATAGCTGACGTTCTGATAAAACAGTTTTACCAGTAAAGCTGGATATTTCTTCTGTAAGGCCGTGATTAACGATGGCAAATGTACACAGAAGGATTTTATGGCTTTGACTGCAAATCTCTTCATAGGTTTGACTAATTTGCATAAGGAATTTTTGAAAATTGCCCCCTGGTGAAAAAATGTGAACTATTTTTTTTGTTGCAGAAATTTTTTTCCTATGGTTCATATACCGTATATATCAAGTTTCATCAAAATCTGTCAAGCAGAACGGGTTCTAGAGTATTCTACGGGTTAATTATAACCACCCTGTAGATTGAATATTAGGAATTGAGTCAATATGAGAGTAAATCCTACAACATGTTTCGAATGCATAACATGACGGTAGCGCAACATATCTCACGTTTGAGGTTTCCATATGAAATTGAGGCAATTGTGTTCCTTAAAATTATAATTTCATATTGGTTCCAAAATGAAATTATGCAATTGTATTCTTTAAAATTATAATTTCATATTGGTTCCAAAATGAAATTATGCAATTGTATTCTTTAAAATTATAATTTCATATTGGTTCCCATATGAAATTATGGCGATTGTGTACTTTAAAATTGTAATTTTACATTGGTTCCTATATGAAATTATGCCGATTGCGTTCCTTAAAATTATAATTTCCTATTAGTTCCTCTATGAATTTATGGCGATAGTGTTCTTTAAAATTATAATTTCATATTGATTCACTTGTGAAATTATGGATATTGGGAACTTTGAAGTTATAATTTCATATTGAATCCCATATGAATAATGGCGATATTGTGTTCTTTAAAATTATAATTTCCTATTGGTTCACGTATGAAATTATGGCTATTGTGTTCATTAAAATTATAATTTCATATTGGTTCCCATATGAAATTATGCCCATTGGAATCTTTAAAATTATAATGTCTTAGTGGTTCAAATATGAAATTATGGCGATTTTGTTTTTTAAAATTATAGTTTCATTTTAGTTCCCAAATAAAATTAGGGCGATTGTGTTCTTTAAAATTATAATTTCATATTGATTGCCATATGAAATTATCTCGATTGTGCTCTTTAAAATTGTGATTTCGTATTGGTTCTCATATGAAATTATCGCAATTGTGTTCTTTAAAATAATCATTTTATATTGGTTCCCATATGAAATTTTGGTGATTGCGCACTTTTAATTTCATATTGGTTTTCAGTAGGTCAGAAGTTTCTGGCTTACGATACGCAAATGAAGGACAGACATTTTAAAATCCTCCATTTACTTCCCCTTTTAACAATAACTTTAACTTAGGTAGGTCTCCTTTGTATAGAAATGTTCAATTTGTAAAAATATAGTGCTAGACTTACAATAAGGAGTCATATTTGCTATAGGTTCTAATAAAAAAATGAAACATTTATATTAATATAATATTTTAACTGCAATATTATTACGTACTGTCTTTTTCCTTAAATGAAAAGAGAGCATTTAACTTTTTGTTTAATGTTTGCTTTTGTTTCATAAATTATACAAATTTTTACACAAATAATCTGAAGAATATTTATTGAAAGTGAAAAGATTAAATTAATGTAATTTGAGGAAAAATGAATTTAATAGGGAATTTTAAATCAGGAGTTTTAAAAAAGAAAGTTTGTTTAAAAATATGCCGCTGCTAAAATTTAAACCTTACTAGTAACTCTTAAGCTGCTACTTTGGAGTTCACTTTTGGAACTCAGCCACTATAACTAAGCTATGGTTCATTAATTTTTGTTAATAACATTGTATATAATACTTAGTAGCAAGTAAAACATTAAACGTATTTTAAGAATTTAAGAGTTTACTCATACACCTAAATATCAATAATTGCAGAAAGCGGGAAAATAATATTGATTCAGTTTTGATAAAATAGATTTATGCATAGATCTATGGGCTTATCATAGAAACACAAGTATCGTAGATATATAAACTTAGAAAATGTTAATTTAATAGCTAAGAGAGAAATGAAAAAGGTACAAAAAATAAAGCAAGTTATATTAAAAATAGTGATGAAGTAAATTAAATTAAGTTTCCAAAAATATTTAATTAATTCTTATCACGAAATATAACAATATTTCATGGTAGATAATAGCAAAAGTTTCATACGATACTATATAATGTTTCAGGCTTCGTAAAAATAAAATTGTTTCATGATCAATGTAATTCTGCTAATGGTTTTAATAATTTAATATAGTTTAAAGATTTTAAGACTGTCATCCACAACACTGATTCTAGAGAAACACAGTGATTTTTGTATTTCACTGGCTAGAGTATAATTGTTTTTAGTGATGATTCCAGCTTCGATGACATGTATTGATTTTCATCCTATTAGGATAACTTTGTTGTCCAAATGCTTCCTATTTTTTTTCTTAATATTCGTGACTGAAAAACTATTTTAGGAAGAAAGAAATTTAATTATATATAAATAATTAAATTATTTATATTAATTGTTACAATTATAGTTAAAAATATTTTAGGAGCAGTAATTTTTATTATTTTGAAAGGATTATATCTATTTTATTGACACAATGAGGGAAATTTAATCGTCTTATTAAGTTCATTTCATAGGTTGTTATCATGTTTTGTGTCTATTAGTTAAGGCTTGTTCCCACCGAGGCGTGAGGCGGCGACGCGTCACGCCGCAGGGAAGAAAATTTTTTCGACCCGTTCACACTGAAACTTCAGAAATCGCTTTACGCCTAGTGAAGTTCCAGTTACTTCTACTAGATGACAGATCTACTATTGGCTCAATCCAAGTCACATGACGCAGCAAGCATTTGAGAGTTGAAAGTTGGTCAACTCGAAGCGGCGGATTTCAACCAGTTTCAGGCGAACGCCTCACGCCTCAGTGGGAACGAGCCTTTAAACTGCTTCCGTTCAAATTCAAAGAGTTTGCTGAAAAAGCAATGGTCACTTGTTGAATTTCAAAAATCTATCCTTGACTACCAATATCGCATAATCATTCCTTTCAACAGGTAAGGCCTTGAAATCAGCATTGCAATTTCCCGAAACAGATCTAAAAATGAATCTCTTTAATTTTAAGCAATCATGTGACATCTAAGTACTACTAAAATTTAAAATAATGTAGAAAAACGATCTTTCGGTAAGAACTGGATGACCATACGTGGTCTGAGTCTTTTTATACTTCACATAAGTATAAGTATTGAATGCTTTTGTTTGAATTTTGAAAAAAAAAGTTTTACAATGAAAGTTTGGTTTGTCGTTCTTTTTGCATACTTTGTACTAATTAGACAGACATCTACAGTTTAACGTGGATTCCGAATCACTTGAAAACATCCATGTCATCGGCAGCAGGTTTCGAATCCGAAATCTGTGATACTAAAGGCTAGAGCACTAGCCAATTGGCCATCAAGCCGCTTTACAATGAAGGAGCACTTTGCAAATGATTATTCTAATACGCGGTTAGACCAAACAAATTAATTTTCTTTATTAGTATTGAAAAAGGAAAAAAAATCAAAATGAATCATTACTTCAATAGGTCAGCATTTTCTCTGGTGTCAGATTTAGACACAAAATATCCCTAAGGTTCGCAGAAAAAGTTGTTTTGCAGATGGAGTGAAAATCAGTTTATAAAAGAGAATTTTCAGGTTGATCTCTAAATTAAAAAGACTAAAGGGACATATATTCACATAAGACAGTTAGAAGTGTAAGATAAGTTAAATATCTTAATGGAATACTGCCACGGGAATGTTTCATTAATTACCTAATAGCGCCTGGATAACAATATATATCGGATTATGGTAGGAAAGGAAAAGATTATAAAATAAAGAAATTCACTAGGGAAAACGGATCACTGATATTTACAGCACTGCAATGGTTAAAAGTGTATCTGCATAAAGAACTTAAATTTCAAAATACGTGGCAGCGTAGGTCATCTATCTTTACATTACAACTCCTAAGCGGATTATTCCAAGTATACTCGTATCTCACAATTGTATTTATATTTTTTTCGGAATACCACTAATTGACTAGTGGGGAAATAAATTTTAATTTTGGATTAAAAGAACTATTTTGGGGTACCATATATTATTTTAAGCCGCAGAGTTCATTTGTGCTATTGTAAGTCTGGCAAAAGGCATTTATCGTATTCTATGTGTGTGTGTTTTTTACAGATAATTGATTCGATGCCCTTTAAGTCCTTAGGCTAAAATTCCTTATTATATCTCACTCAAAATATTAGTAAGGAGCTGTTATTTATTACTTGTTACAATCATCATTTATTTTCTGTTATTTATTTATTTTTTCAAAATGAGTAAAAGTGAGGACATGTTTTGTGATAATAGGTTTGATGATCATGAATACTCTGGCAAAGTATCAATTGTTTATAGTTCTGATTAAAATAATAATATAAAAAAATAATAAAAATATAGTAACAAAACACAGTTTAAATGCCTTAGAGGATTCATCAGTCCATTCTACGTTGAAGTTAACATTTTACTTATTGACCACCATATAGTTATTCAGAAAAGTTTGATTTTGAGCAGTATTTGGGATAAAACGGGAATAAAAGTTGACAATACCTAAAATTCTGAGTAGCTGCTTCACAGCTTTCGATATTTCATAGTCTAAAATATTTTTGCTATTTCATCAGTTGATTTGACATTTTAATTAAAACGGTGCGATCTAAAAAATTAACCTCAGGTTTGACAAAAATGTATTTGCGAAATTTAAGTGTCGATCCTTGTTTATGGAATCTATGAAAATATTTTGGAGATATTTAAAATGTTCTGCTCTATTGTGTGATTCTACAAAAATATCATTGATGTATAGAAACCTAAAAGCCAAGTCCAGGAAGAAATGAATGGAAGAAACTGTGGAAAGTCTGGTCAGTATTCATGAGTCAGAACGCCATGAATGAAAATTCATACAACCCAAACGGAGAACAGATAGCACTTGATAGTCTTTTGAATATCTGACTTGATGACGAAATATGTTGGGTGAAGGTCTAAAGTGGAAAGACAGTTGTACATTCTCGTAGTTGATGAATGAAATCTGGAAGATCAGGTATGGGGAACTTATCAACTTATGTACTTGCATTAAAGTCTGATTATCTTTGTAATGCCTGCAAGTATCGTTTTCCTTATTCACGATATGCATGAGCTAATTGATGGGCGACAAATGTCATGTTCCAGCATAAACTCGAATTCAATTTTTGGGAATTTTTAATTTATCAGGGCTAAATCTACGAATTTTGGAAACGACTGGGGATCTCTTTTTCTTTATTGAATGAGTGACATTATGTTTAATTTCACTTTTATTTAATTCAAAATGTTCTGAATTGATGCTTTTGAATTTTTCTAAAAGGTTACGAATGCACCGATAAAAACTGCTGCAATACAGTGGAATTAAATAAGATGATGGACCTCTCACCACTTTAGCAGATGAATAAAGGGAAGTCAAAGAATCGATCAACAATTTTTCGTTTTAGATGAACCAAAAGACCATAGTTCTGCAAACAGTCAGCGCCATTGATAAGTTATGAGTCATCAGTAACTATAATCTGCCAGTCGAAATTTATTCTCAAAACAAGTAATATAAAAAAAAAAAAAAATTTTTTTTTAAGGTCAATTCCTATTTTTTCTCTCTATATTGCAGAAAGTCCTTTATAAATAATTTTCATTCATTTTTTTAAGTTTATCTGGCGCCATCTACTGATAGATACATTCAACTTAAATCTAAAAAAAATAAAATTAATGAATTAAATTTAATTACTGAATTAATATTTGAAAAAACTGTATTAACATCAAGTGTTATTCACTACAAGTTCAAAAAAATGTATTTGAACTTGAGTGGATGAATAAAAAGTATTTTATGAACGATTGAAAATTTAAACAAGATAGATATAGGGAGAGTGTGAGCTAATAGAAAGAATTGAAATAAGATCGCGTTTAACTATGAGTTAACTGCATAAAGTTTAAAATCAGAACGAATGTGGTCTTTTTTAATTAAGATAGGAGGATTACAGAAACAGCATTTCTCTTATCTATAAAAAGTTTTAATGGCTCGATTTATCTAAGAGAAAGATGATGCAATTCAAGCTACCATAGTCGTTGGCCTCCTCAAGCGCCAGGCTGAATATGATGTCAAGTTAGTTTTTCTGAATTCAAAGGTAGGATACACTTTCAGCGTTTTCTCCAAATTTAAAATGTACCAACAGAATTTGAGATTAACTGAACTAGATATAGATCAACTGCTCCGGCTCTAAAATTTCTGTATCTACAGAGAGATTTAATACGAAGAGAAAATTCTTTTAATTTTTTTGCTCAGTAAAGCAATAGTTGCTTCTAAAGCTTCAATTTTCCTACATTGAAAAGATGATGAATTGGTGACGACAGTAATATTTCTTGCAATGGAAAATACTTCAGAAGAATCCTAGACACTAAAAATTTTAGCTGTTATTTCTGAAAGATTGGATCTTTACTGATATATAAAAGGACTTGTGCTTGTTGAGGCAGAATCTGAAGACGCATTGATTTGATTCTTTCTTTCAGTTTAAAGCTATTAGTCAAATGTTTCATATGTCTGCTACAATAAATCAGATAGACATTTCTCATAAATATCGATATCTATTAGCAGCTTTTTCTATTCTATATACTTCCCTGAGAGTTAGTTTGATTAATAAAGCATTTTAGAGCATCGTATTTATTGCCGTTTCGTGGATTGGATAGAATATCGACAAATAGTTAAAAACATTTTTGCATCGAGTATCAGTTGAGTAATATCACATAGAATGATAATAAGTTTCCACATCACAAAATTTAATTAGGAGAAATCGATATTTATAAATAATATACAAATAAATAAAAATATGCAGAAATAATCATCGCATATATGAAAATGAAACAAATAAAACAGTAAGAGCTAACTCTCAATCCAAGATGTGTGCAAGTGAACTGAATGGTTGCGAATAGTTCGAATAGTACAATAATTAAAATTCAGTTGTTTGTTTAGCTTGCAATGCACAAAATAATCTTGTCTATTAAAGGTGAGGATTGATACACTCCAATTTTTTTATTATTTATTTATTTATTTATGAGTGTTATTTGTTTAGAATTCAAATCTTCCTTTAGTTTTTACTGCTTATATGTTCATGTGAACCAGAAAAAAATTCGATCATATTGATTTCTACTAGACAACACTTTTTCGTCAAGTTTTAGAGCGTGATGCTTTAAATTAGAAAATAAATTACCTTCAATCAAAAAAGAGTTAGTTATCTATACTTATTTGTATAAACAAAGCTTCGTCTAGGGGCCTTGAAAAAAATGCAAAATAAAGGGAAATGTCAACTTGAATTTAAACATCAAGAAGGATTTGGGAGTGAAAAAAAAATTGAAAAAAAAAGGATAAAAAGGAAGAAGTTTCTGGCAGCTTTAAACGTGATTTAGGAAACAATTCCCTTTCGGCCTCGTAGGAGAATGCAATAAAGAAGATAAACTAATTGCAGACTTTTCGCCTTTAGATAAAACGCTCATCAGTAGAACCAAGAAGGAAAAAAAAAGTAAAATAAAATAAAATAAAAAACAGCGTAAATCTATTCCATTTCATCTGAACACATCAAAGCAAGTTGATGTTACATTTTGAGCATTTGAAAAGCATCATTTTAAAGTTGTAAATGTGATAGCTTAAGAAAACTGATAACATGAACCAACATTTTTAATGTCTCTTAACAATGAAAGTCAAAAAAAATACAATGACAACAAAGAATTCGATTTTTTTTTCTATTTCTGAGCCAAGAAAAAAGTTTGCATAAGAAGAAAATAAATTGTATAATATTTTAAGGAATTGCAATGCAATAATTCTAAAAAAAAGTGTAAGTAACCGATTTTATAGTTATAGAAAATTAACTAATAATTATATAAAATACTTGTACAATTTATAATCGATAATAACTTTATATTCTGAAAACATTATATTTGACTGATTTATATGCAAGAACAAAAAGCGAGAGTTTCTCTTACTAATCCCCCTGGTGCAGAAAAACCTACACCAGGTCCAAATGACCCCTAAGGGTAATATGCAGCTAAATACTGAGGGTAATATGTAGTTTCACTTTTCGCAAGAAACCACGAGGGCTGAAGACTGACTAAACCTCAAGACAACGCTCTATGATCATATTAGACCTAGATCCATTCTCCTTCAATGTTGCAGCATGCCCGTTCGACCTCGGAGAGAGAAGAAAAGGGAATGGACAGTTGAGTAAAGAATTCAAGGAAGTACGGAGGGCACAAACACCCTTAAACGAACTGGCCTTTAAGATGATTTTGTAAATATTTGTTATATAATTTTGTTTTATGTGTTATGTGTGGCAGTTGTTTTTAATTTTAATAAATATGGCAGCTAAACGTCGCGTTATTATTTTAAGATATAATTTAGTTTCCATTCATGAACAATACTGAATCAAGACCACACACATATCCGGACCCTAACTTGTACTCTGTCAATCTCAGAATGCAGCTCTACACAAAAATTTGATATCTTCTGTCATGTCTTTATCTCTCTGGTAGTAAATTCACATCTTACATAATCAATAAAGATTTGCTTTAATACTTATACCGATATTACATATGCCATACCAGAGTTACTCAAACGTTTTGTAAAACCTTTGAGTAACTCTGGTATTATTGAAGGAGGAGGAGGAATAATTAAGAAAGGAAATTTTTGCTGTGCCTCATTAAATATTTTGTCGTTATTAAATATAATAAAATATCTTAAGTTCCATCTGTATTAGTAATACATTAATAGCAAGTTTTTATTATCCCAAAATTAAAGAATTCAAAATATTATTATTACTAGTTGAAATTTAATATATTTAAATGCAATCTCAAATGCATCAATCACATGCATGAATTTATTTATATATATATATTATATATATATATATATGTGTGTGTGTGTGTGTGTGTGTGTGTATATATATATATATATATATATATCATCGGCCATCCATGAAATGACAGTCTGTTTTTAAAAAAAAGGTGATCGTTTTCGTCCGATTTTCAATTAGAAGGTTTTACAGTTTATTAAGAAAATTATGTTTTGGCTTATGATTTAAATGAATACAGATAAATAGATAAGAATAATGTATAAATACATACCTAACTCCTTTAATTTTTTTTTTAAATTTAAAATCAAAGACATTCTTATAACCAGAGATTGATTTTGTTGTTTTTGATTAAAGTTTGTGTTTGTTCACCAAAGAAAAACCTTCCTATTGTTTGTTAATTGATCATTCAACTGAGAGTTTATTTTTAATTGTAGAAAATATATCCTGCCGCTTTACAACATTTTTACATTCCTCTTATAGGTCATGTCCTACATTTTAAGAACCACTTAACGTAGGACATAATGCGTTATTACTTTTTTTACATTTTATTAACACTTATTTCCTTTTGCTAATAATTTTTATAGAATTGATATGGACTAAAGTGGATTGGTTGATAAAATGATAGATTCCTAAAATATGGGAACTTGGTCCGAAATCCGATAATTTATGCTGATTTGAAAGCTTCTTCCTAGAACCTCCCCTGGGACAGTTCTTTCTGAACTATGGTATCTCAAGAAGTGAGATATCATAATACAGCTTCAATACTTTATAACTCAACTTCATCCGTATAAAGAAAGACAAAATTAATATCAAAATTTTGTTATGTCTTGTTTATTTTTTTTTTTCTTTGATAAGAGAAACCTAATTATAAACATTTTATGACATAAGCAATATTTATTAATTCGTCCAAAATAGTATAGTATTTTTATTTGTTAAGAAAAAACCTGAATGAAGATTTTAAGCATGAAAGATTTGAAGCATGCAGAAAAATATTTTAACAAAATATTTAAGGACCACTTTATTGTTCAGACTTCATATATAAAATTTTTTTTTACATTTAAATAAAATTTTTAAGATTTACTTAATCTACGAAATTTACGTAATTAATAAGTTAGACATTAAATTTATCTTGTATTAGTTTTGGTAGAAAATGAAAAAACAAACAACAGACATTTATGAAATTAATACTCTTTGTTATATAGAATCTATACTAACAGTGTATTTATATAATAATAAGAATAAGAATAATTTGAGAATAATCTATAAATATAATAATTTAAATTTAGATATCACATAATTTAACTATAAGTATTTTCCACGAAACGTAAAGATTACATAGGGATCTTTATGTATGTATTCCTTATATTGTGTAAAATAGATACGTATGTGAATTCAGTATATAATTAAATATATCTATAATATATAGTATAGTTTTTTGTTATTTATATATATTTAGGTATTTTTATACATCTGCTTATATATATATATATATGTATGTGTGTTTTGTTATTTTTTGTCCAAATTAAAAATATGAATATATTATTATCCCACTGGTTTTAACAATTAATTGTAAACAGTTTTAAAAAAGCTATATTATGGAAAATTTGTAAAATAATATTTATGAGATATTTTGAACAATATAAATATAAACTATTTTAGACTATTTTTATTACAAAATTACTTGCCTTAACGACATAAAAGTAGTTTTACATTGTTTCTAACGATTAAGTAATTTTTTATTGTTTTATCATTATAATAAGTCATATACTAGCTAAATTTAAAAAAAAAAAATATTACTTTAAAATATCAAATTTTAAGATATCTAAACATTATTTAGTTTTTAAAAATAATGTTTTATTTATATTTTCGTTTTATTTAAAATATTTTTGTTAGTGTAAATAACTACTTTTAAGCTCTAAGTCAAATCGAAACTGAGTGTTAATAACTAAATTGAAAATTTTAACGACTCCTATTTGCATATGCGTGGGAGAATTCATAAACTTTACTGTCCTTGTGGGAGGATGGACATAATGTGATCCATTCTTTTTAACAACACTAAAGTGTGTTGTTCTTCTAGTCGCGTTAAAAATTGTTTTTATGGAATAATTCCATCCCACTCAAATGGTGATAAAAATATAGCAGCATTATATTTATGATAAATAATTCACGTTTGTGCAATAACGTTGAATAGAAATTCTGAAAATTAATGAATTCTGAAAATTATTTTATTATTATTCATTTTATTGCTTAAGATTGTTCTCAAAGGAAAGTTGTTATTACAAAACATAAAAAAATATTTACCTATTTCCAATATAAAATTTAACTGAAGTTTATTAGGTTTACTTTGATAACTTTAATCTACTTTAAACATCAGTTTGATCTTGACCTCAGAGATTAAGAAATAATATCCATATCGAACGAGATTGTGCAATCAGTTAGAAGGTTTAGAACGGTATTAAAATCCTTTGGGAATTTCCTTTTTCGAAAATCACCGAGCAACAAAATAAACATTTCATGGAGTACAGTAAACGGCTTGATAGTAGAGTTACTAGAGCTCTGAAGCTGGGTGCCACAGGTTATGGTTTCGAGTCTCGACGGTGCCATGAATGTTTATTGGTTCAGAATCCACCTTAAAACTCAGGTCTGGTCTACTACTATTACATCACACCACACCACATCACTGTGTCTGGAGTTAAGTTGTCCCGTTACAGTTTGGGAATGATGTGGGTGAGAAGTTTGATTGGGCTCTGTGACGCGCTACTGCCATATGAGACCGGAACCTACGGCTTAAAGTGGATTTCGAACTACTACAAACATCCATGGCACCGCCGGGATAGGACCTGACCTATAAATTTTGAATTGGGTATTATCAAACTATCATATATTAAACTAATTAGTTGTTGACCGAGTGACTGGCTCTAGATGCCACATCTTTCTGGTTAGAGTCCAGGCATTGCCATGGATGTTTATATTGGTTCGGAATCTACTTTAAACTGTAGGTCCTAGTCTAATATGACGGTAGAGCGTAAGAGTAACAATCCTACCCCGTAAAAAGAAAACATCTCCTGTTTCGGAATCTGTCAGTAGGTAGACGGCCATGGCCCACCATGGGACTGCCACGCCATTGAAAAAGACTGGGTATAGTTTTGAATCTTTCTGAGGTTTAAGATTGAAATTTCCAGAAATCTTTCCCTTATATGTTGACGTAAAATCTAAAGTAACATATAAATGAGAAAGATGCATATCTGAAAATTGACCTATTTTAACCCAAATAAATTTAAATGCAATGAAATATCATGCAAGATAAAGTGATAGAAATGATAAGATTAGTAAAGATAAAATTCTTATGTATTATTTTTTTATTAACTGGTGAAATAAATATGTAATTTTATATATTTATATTACTTATAGTTTTATTCTTTGATATAAAATATGAGGTTTTTTAAGTAATAAAAAATAAACAAATCATATTATCATCACAAATAATTATCATGTATTTTAAAATTCATATTAGTAAGAATACAAAATTTGAAATAAATAATTATATTTTAGAAAGCAGCGAAAAGTTTAAAAAAAAAAAAATTATTACCATTATAAATGTTGAAGAACTCATGCAATTCGAAGACATAAAACGTAGTTGAACATTTCAATAGAAAATTAGAGGCCACAACTTTGTTATGCAATTAATCGAACACGTGATAATCGGCATTTATTTAAGTGGCATCCAGTTGAGAGTACGAGTACTACCGAAGTAGTCTCTCGAACTAATTATAAATCAGTTGTCTCAGTGTAAACAGAACCCTCGAAGTGAGTTATCTGTCTCAGTCTCTCACTCCAACTCGCTATCTGCACATCAAAGGGATTCTTGCGGACATTGACGAGAAGATATCACTAACAGACAGGGATAACGTGGCAGTCAGATGTAGACACTCGGAGCGAGATCGACTCGCATCTCTCATACTCCCGTCTGGACGCCGCTTAAGAGCGTTTAAGCCGCTTATGTACACACGAGATCTTATTATATTTATATTCCTCAATATATTTACTGAATACCATGAATTTAATATGATTACAAAGAGAACGTATAAGAGTGTTTGGAATCATCATTCCATTCACATTTATCCTATAAAGCGTTGGAAAAAGTAATTAATCAAAATTATTGAAAAGATAATAATTTGTTGTCATACACCAATATAGATTTTTAATGCACAGTTTTTATTAGATTTTTTTTGTTTAATTTACCAACAATAATCTTTTTTTTTATTTTTATCTATTGTTTTACTGGCTTTTTTAAATGTAGTTCATCCAAATTTTAACTACAATATTAAAAAGTTTCGAAAAGGAATTGATAATCGTTATATTAAATACATTCCACCTTTAAATAAAATTAAATAAAACTATTGTCCTTGTTTATACATCGAGTTTTTTTATGAAATTACTTATAATTGTATTAAAAAGAGGGAAAACATTCTTATACATTTCAAAATGTTTACTTAAAAAAAGCATTCTTTAATTAAAAAGAATTTTTAATATCAGAGGTAGAAATTTGTGATAAAATCGAATGTAATTCTATTTATTCAAGATTTTATATATATACTCAAAATATTATATTAGTTAAAAAAATTGTCACACATTCTTATGTTTTAAACAATATAATTTTAATGGACAGTTTTTGTTAGGTGCTTCAATTTACCAAAAATAAACTTCTTGGCTTCTTGCCGACTTCTGTCACATTTTTATCCTTTTTCTTGATTTTCTTTAATGCAATTCATTCACATTTTATCATTATTAATTTTTTTGAAAATGAATTTGACATAAAACCTTTATTATATCAAATAAAATTCACTATGATAATAACATAAAATATAACCGTCGTTATTGTTATATGTTAATTTTTTTTTAATAAAATTCTTTATATTAATATCAAAAGACGGGGAAAATAGACTTCTTTTAATTTTGTTTTGTTTTTGTTCAATTTTGTAAATACATAAATTCTTTTATATAAAAAGGATTTTTTTTATGAAAAAAAGAAGGAAATTTGTGAAAAATTTGAATGTAACTCTAATTATTCAAGATTTTGATTATTTGAAATATTTATCATGATAAAATAAAATTATTCGAAAGATGATAAAAATTTAAAAAACAATTCATACATTCATTCATCTTTTATACATTTAAATAAAAATTATTTTCAATTTTTACAAAGTTGTTAATGATTGGTTTTAATAAATCTATTATTTCTTTCCGTTTTAATGCGAGTCGTTTATTTTACCGTTGTTTTTGCTACTTTCTTGTAAAATACCTTATCTTTTATTCTTGATTCAGTATTATCTCCTGAAATTGAATTTTCGGATAACCATCGTTCTATTCTTTCGCAGAACTTCAATTCTTTATTACATTAGTTTTTACCTCGTTAAAAGGAATTTCTTGTGAGGCTTTGGGTTCTTTTTTTTTTCTATCTTGTTCATTTAATTGCGCGACAAAGATCGAACCTATTTCCCTAAAAGTAAAATTAATATTTATCGAGTCAGTTTCATTATGTACGGTTACCATATGTGTCTCATCATTCGATTAACTCATTATATATGCAAATTAGATTTTCTTTTTTATCATTTTATTTTCTGGTCTTGAAAGATTTATTCAGCTTACTTAGCTCGAAGACTTATAGCCAAAGTATATTTTTTTATTGAGCGGAATGTTAGGAGAGGTAAAAAAAAAAGTTAAACTTCCGTTATGAAGACTTGTGTGAAAAGTGGTTCAAGACCAAGCGGTAAAAACCATACCCTGCGACGTTTTGAACATCTCTATGGCGCTCTCGTGTGATGGTAAATCTCTTATCTTCAAAAGATTCGCAAGTGATTTTTGAGATTCGTCCATGATCTTTTAAGATAAGTCGTTGAAATCAACGCAATCCTGCATAAAAGAAAATAGTTTTGTTCATATCGGTTTATTTCATCTCAGTTATTCAGTTTTCTTTTTAGTTTCCCATTTTAATCCGTATATTTACCTTGGGTGTTTTATATGAGCCTTTATGAAACTAAATTATAAGCTATTTTTTCCAAATCTTCTTATTGTGATGTATTTTTTCTTTAAATTTTACTTTTACTTTGGCTTTATTTCTTTATATATAATGTTTTATTTATATTTTCTTAACTTCGTATGGCGCATTATCATTTAGTTATTGTTATTTGCACATCAATGAAAGTAAACAAACTAATGATACAATATTATAAAATGTTAACAGTAAAATTTGCTTTGTTAAATTATGAATCGTTAAAAATGCTTCCAATACGATATTAATATACTATAAAATATAATTGTTTAAAAAACAAATATGATATAAATAGATTTCTTATTAACAATTTGCTCTTATTTACAAAAGATATGCCAATGACTTTTGAGATTCGTCCATGATCTCTTAAGATAAGTCGTAGAAATCTACGCAATTATGCATAAAAGAAAATAGTTTTATTCATATCGGTTTTATTCATCCCAGTAAATCAGTTTTCTTTTTTGTTTCCTATTTTAATCTTTACTTTTACCTTAGGTGTTTTGTATAAACTTTTATGAAACTAAATTATAAGTTATTTTTTCAGAAACTTCTTTTTGTATTGCATTTACTTTTTAATTTTACTTTTACTTTGGCATTATTTCTTTATATATAATATTTTATTTATATATTTTTAACTACGTATTGCGCATTATCATTTAGCTATCGTTATTTGCACATTAATGAAGGCAAAACAAAGAGTTGATCCAATATTATAAAATGTTAACAGTAAAATTTGCTTTGTTAAATTATGAATCGTTAAAAATGCTTCCAATACGATATTAATATACTATAAAATATAATTGTTTAAAAAACAAATATGATATAAATAGATTTCTTATTAACAGTTTACTCTTATCTTCAAAAGATTTGCAAGTGATTTTTGAGATTCGTCCATGATCTCTTAAGATAAGTCGTAGAAATCTACGCAATTATGCATAAAAGAAAATAGTTTTATTCATATCGGTTTTATTCATCCCAGTAAATCAGTTTTCTTTTTTGTTTCCTATTTTAATCTTTACTTTTACATTAGGTGTTTTGTATAAACTTTTATGAAACTAAATTATAAGGTATTTTTTCAGAAACTTCTTTTCGTATTGCATTTACTTTGGCATAATTTCTTTATATATAATATTTTATTTATATATTTTTAACTACGTATTGCGCATTATCATTTACTTATCGTTATTTGCACATTAATGAATGCAAAACAAAGAGTTGATCCAACATTATAAATGTTAACATAAAATTTTCTTTGTTAAATTATGAGTTGCTACGGCTTCCAACACTATACTATTATATACTATAAAATATAATTAAAAAAAAAACCAATTACTTTAATATAAATAGATTTCTTATTAACAATTTGCTTTTATCTACAAAAGATATGCAAGTGACTTTTGAGATTCGTCCATGATCTCTTATGATAAATCGTCGAAATTAAAGCAATCCTGCATAAAAGAAAATAGTTTTATTCATCCCAGTAATTCAGTTTTCTTTTTTATTTCCCATTTTAATCCGTACATTCAGCTTGGGTATGTTATATGAGGTTTTATGAAACTAAATTATAAGCCATTTTTTCAGAATTTTCTTTTTGTGATGTATATATTTTTTTAAATTCTTTTTACTTTATCTAGTTTTCTTTATATATAATGTTAATATTTTTTTTAACTTACTTAATGCGTATTATCATCTAGTTATCGTTATCTGCCCATTAATGAACTAAAAAAAAAAATATGTTAGCAGTAAAATTTGCCTTGTAAAATTACGAGTTGTTAAAAAGGCTTCCAATACGATATTAATATATACTATAAAATATATATTTTTTAAAAAACAAATACTATGATATAAATAGATTTCTTATTAACAATTTGATCTTATCTTCAAAAGATTCGTAAGGGATTTTTGAGATTCGTCCATGATCTCTTAAGATAAGTCGTCGAAATCCATTACGATTTTGAATCAATTGCGGGCATCTGGGAGTTTGCAGTCTTCATTTCTTCTCCTCGAGTCTAAGGAAGGACATTTCGGCCTACAGATTTATCATTCCCATTCCCACCATAGACACTGCAGTCGTTTTTCGGGTTTTAATGAGAGAACTTTCAGTTTGGAAACCCAACGCTCTATTCATCAGATTCCACCTGTTTTTGAGAATAGCGTGACTGTTACAAAATGTTACAAATGTTACAAAATGTTACTGTTACAAATTATAAACTTTTAGTTAATTAACAGAAAGTTAAAAAGCAGCTAAAACAAGCATTTAAATAGATACATAGAGTAAAATAGTAATTTATTAATATATATTGATTTGGATAAAACTGTATATAAAGTAATCATAAAAAAGATTGTAAAGAAAATTTTTTTTTCTCATGCTGCATAATTTGCGTACCATTAGCTCAGTAATAAATTCATACAATATGAAAGAAAATATTTTTGCTTTTTTTAGCAGTAATTCCACGCTTATTTAATTGAAGAAAAGAATATTTCTAATTTTTAATGTCATAAGAAAAAGAAAAAAAAAAAAAACCATTGAACTTTTCTCTAGAAAGAACTATTTTGTTAATAAAATAAAAAAAAATGAAAAACATTCGATAAAAAGGAAATAAGTTAATGAAAAGATGTATTTTAAGCATCGTTACTTGGAAGATTAAGCAATAAATATAAACAATAAGATAATATATATATTTTGATTTTTTTTTATGTCAGAACATACTTAATAAATTCATTTTTAACTCTCCATTTTAATTATATTCTCCATTGCATTATTAATATTCCTTCAGATAAAAAAAGTAACTTAGTATAATAGTAAATGAATGAATTTATTTTTTTTAGCTTTCAAAGACTAATTTGCATGATTCAATGGAATTATTAATTACAAGAAGAAGAATTAGTAATAAAGTTATTTCAACTAGTTAAAAGCAAAATATTCATAATTAACTAATTGTAATAAATATCGAGGTAGCCGATAATAAAAATTAATTATTACTAAACCAAATATTTTGAATTTTTTATTAAAAATATTCAAGTATTCCCAAATATTTTCAACTTAAAATTTAATACTTATATAAAATTAGTTTTAATACTTCTATACAAGTGAAAATTTAATTAAATTGTTTCAATAAATAATAAACAGGCTGCCTGAGGGCCGAATGACTAGCTCTATGTTGTTTGGTACCACAGGTTTTGGGTCCAAGTCCCGGCGGTGCCATGGATGTTTATAATGGTTCGGAATGCACTTTAAACCGTAGTTCCCGGTCTAGTATGAATACTACAACGTCACTACCACATCACTCTGCATGGAGATGATTTGCCCCTTTACAGTTTGGGAATGTTGAGTGGGCGGTAGAAGTCTGGGTGAGTAGAAGTCTGATTGGGCTCTGTGAAAATCTACTATCATATGAGACCGGGACCTACTTTTTAAAGTGGATTCCGAACCACTACAAACATTCATTGCACCGCCGAGATTCGAACCCGGTGCCTGTGGTACCGAGCGTCAGAGCGCTAGCTACTCAGTCATCAGGCTCCGGTCTAATATGACTGTAGAACATTGGGCGTAGGCTGACAATTCTACCCCGTAAAAAGAAAAATAAACATCTCATGTTTCGGGATCTGACAAAAGGCCTTATCCTACCATGGGGCTGTTGCGTCGCTGAGGAAGGAATAATAAGCATACAATCAAGAAGCATTTATAACTTTTGCAAATCAAAAAAAAAAAATTATGTCAAAAAAATACGAAGAGTATTCTGCAGATGTATACCGACAGTTCTAAAATATTTTCGTTGGATAGTAAGATTTAAATAAAAATACAGTTGAGGGAATTGAAAAAAAACAAAAATAAACAATTGAAAGAATAGCTGCCAATAAATCAGTGAAAAGGTGTTTCGATTTTTATCTTTTCACAAGGAACTTGAAATATAATTTCCATTGTTTTAAAAATGCCCTTAACCTTTCATTTAAAGAATTTTCCCCCTAAACTACAGTACTATAGTTTAAACTATGCTATAGTTGTATATATACTCAAGAGTCAAAACATTATGACCACCCCTACATTTTGCAATGAACTGGCCTGGATGACGTGGAAGGCACGTGATCAGGTTGAAGTGGTATTTAACTGGTATTAAGTGGTGGTATTAAACCATGCCAAGGCGGGTTGAAGCTGCGTTGCGCGCCAAAGGTGGGCCAACTCGTTATTGACAGGTGGTCATAATGTTTTGGCTCTTGAGTGTAGTTATACTATAGTTATACTATAGTTATACTATAGTTATAAATATTTATAATATAGTTATGTATAGTTGTACTATAGTTATATATAGTTATACTATAGTACTTATAGTACCATTTCCCCCCTAAAATAACATATCGTAGAATAAAATTTATTTAAAATTTAATAGAGAAAATATAGAATAGAATATCTAAGAAAATTAAATTAAGAGCTTTAAAGTGTAATCTATTTCATGAATACGCTTTAATGTTCCTAATTTAATTTTTGATTTAATTGCATTAATTTAAAAAAAGATTAAGAAATAAAAAAAGATTTTAAGAAAGATTAACTATTTTTTAGATTAAGTGAAAAAAATTTGATTCAACTAAGTCTCGAGCGAACGGATTTTTAATTCGTGTCTAGTATCAGGGATAGAAATTTGATAAAAAAAAATATGGGTCTTGTATTAAAAAAGAATTAAGCCTTTTTATCTATTCATTATCTTGAGACTGCATTCTAAAAAAATACCTTGACAATGCATTCTAAAGTGAAATATTTAATGTGCCATAATAGAGAGTTCGTACTTTTTTTTGAGCAATAAATTTCTTTTAAATTGAAAAATTATGTTAAAATTCCAATAATAATAAAAAGTAATTAAATAATATTTAGTGATTCAGAGAAAAGCATAATCATCTTTTTTTATTATTTATATATGTTCATAAATTGCAATAATCAGATCGAAATTTTTCATGTGTACTATTAAATTCACTCTTACTACACTCATGTCCATAAATTAAGCATAATGAAGTTCAGGCAAAGAAAGAGACAGCGGCAAAACAAATTTGACTTATTTGTAAAGTCTATTTATTAAACAAAAGGTAAAGAATAAAAAAGATGCTATATGTTTGATATAATTAATAAAAATTGCGATTTTTACTCCCTGGAGCAAATTTAAAAAAAAACCTATTTACAAAAACACGGCCTACGAGCATACAGGCCTACGAGCATATAGACCAATGTGCCCTAAGCGTCTGTACACGGTCTGCCTTGAAACTGACGTACCGGTAGCTGAAGAGAGCTGACGAGACAGGTCTGATGTTGTGCTCCGTCTGTTTCTTTTGGCAGTAACTGCTAAATACCGGTCCTCATTCGGCGTTGTAACTCGGGGGCGACCTGTGGCTGTAGCATCTACTCACATTACCATCATCTTGGAATCGCTGCCAAAGCCTGGAGATGACACTCTGGGCGATTCCAAATTCCTCGGATACTTCCAGCTGGGTACGTCCACATTCCAGTTGTCCGATAATTCTACCACGTAAAAAATCATCCAAATGCTTTCTTTGTGCCATAACTATGCGGTTATTGCACTGAAAGGCTTTTAAAGCGCTTGTGAACAATTTTACTTCTTTGGCACCATTCCTTATATACCCCTCTCTTACACTCTCGTCATTGTGACGTACTATCCGCGCCATCTGGTGGTTTCCTGTAATTTGCATATTCTTCTTCAAGATGTGTGTGATAATTCTACAGGTATAATTTTTATTTTAGAGTTCAATTTCTGTGCGATTCTGAATTATCCTTAATTTATGGACATGAGTGTAGTACAGGACTGTAAATACTCACTCAACATCGTGTATTTAGAGTTATACATTAATATTAACAGGCTTTTAACCTTATTTTGCTATTCATCTTTTAATTATTACTTATGATATACTTCCTTATTCTTTGTACATTTTCTAAAAACTTCCACTTTCGTCCAAAACAACCCACCGATGGAGAACGTTGAGCTCCATGTTGCTTTTAAGGCTTGGATAATGAGGATAATGAAAAAAATTCTGTTTCTTTATATTAAAATTTAAAGGGCTTAATTTTCCCCCATAAACGTTTAATATGTTTCAGAATAGTAATTTATCAATAATACTCATATGCAATTGTTGTAGTTTAATAATATCACTATCATATAAGTTCATTTGAATTATTAATTGTAAATAGACAACTTTATTTCTATAATTCTTTAAAATGTAATGCTCTTCTGAAATGATTCACTTTATTCAAATTAGAGTAGTATTTAATAATTAAAAAACTATATGATTAAAAATGTATTTTATTACTCAGCCAATAATTTGAACCAACTATAAGGAAAAAGTTGTACATATCAGCATCTGTTCATAAACTGTTAAATTTAATATTTATATTGAGATAAAGATAAACAATGAGCACAAGAGAGATAAATTAAATTTAAAAATTCAAATCATCATTGCAAACAAATTAGAACCATGTTTGGTCAAATAATTTAAATCATTATTCTGCATGAAAGCTTACGTTCATATCAATAAACGTATTACTTACTAGTACATTGTAAATATTGACTTAAAGTGAAGTTATATTAGTATTAATTTACATTCACCAGAAGAATTTTTATAAGGTAAATCCAGAAAATATATTTAATAATGAAAAGATAGTTTGAACTGAGAAATATAAAAAATGGAAAGGAAAAATTATAATAATCATTAAAAACTTTCTTCATTTTTAATACAAAAAGAAGATAGTCTACTTGATATTTTCTGACTCACAAGTTTTCAGTAAATGTACCATTTCCGACCTGCACTATTCTGATTAAATTGATTCGTGATAAAAAAATGTAATCTACAAAAATATTACTTGAGAAAATATTAGATTTGGGGAGAGGAAGAGTAGTTGGAAGTTGGATAACACGTGGGGAACGAGTTTCCGTCAAGATAGCCAAAGGGTTCCAAGAAAAAAAAAAAGATGAAAATCCGATTGGAAAGAAAAGGATTCAGCCGACTTTCGAAGAAATTTCTGTTTTTCATAGTCTGTGAAAGAAATCTCCAACAGTTCGCATAAGTAGCCAGAGCTAGGAAGTCGAGTACGTTGTTAAGTTCCCTTGCTTTGTCGAGAAGAAAGAAGCAGTTTCAATATTAAAAGCAGCTTAAAAGAGCTGAAAAAAGTATCAAGAAAACCAAAAATAAAAAAAAATCAAACTCAATGAAACAATGCTATCGGATTTATCTCATTATCACTAAATGAAGTTTTTTTCCATTTTATCGCGTTTACTTTTTCTTTTTCTTCTTTGAACTGCTATAAAGTCATGAAATAAATTCTTTTCCGTCAGTTAATAAGAGTTTTTACTTCGACGCCTAGTAGCTTTTTTTTTCCTTTTAGGTTCCAGTTTCAAACGAATATTCGAAAATTGTTTATTTTGCTACGAAAGTTTACAAAAATCTTTTAAATTGAGGTTTTTTTTTCTTCTTTATTTTCTAATTGCTACAAGAAATAAAGACGTTTAAGTGAATTAATGAACATTTTACGAAAAAAAAATTTGGAAATCTCTTTTGTAATTTAATTTTTTTCTAAGAGGCAGGAAATTTATTCAACTTTCTTTTGGTAAATATCTGATTAAAAAAGTAATTTACATTATTACGAAATTACGTTATATTATACATTTGTTTGCAATGCCACCTATTGGATTTGAAGCCATTCATCCCAGAAAAGATTTATTTTGTAGCAAATTCATTGTTATCCAGCAGAGCACCACTGGAAAGAAGATTGCTGCAAAGCACCACAAATTGGAAAAGGAGTGAATTGTGAATAGAATTACTTACGTCATTATTAATAATAATTTACTAGTACATTGTAAATATTGACTTAAAGAGAAGTTATATCAGTAATAATTTACATTAACCCAAAGAATTATTTTAAAGTTAATACGGAAATAATATTTAATAATGAGAAGAGTAATTATATCTCACGTTGTTACTAATAATAATTTATTCCTTGAACTGTAAATAATGACTCAAAAAGAAGTTATATCAGTACAAATTTACATTCATCAGAGTAATTATTATAAAGTTAATACGAAAAGAATATTTATTGATGAAAATTCAGTTTAACTGAAAAATATAAAAAATGCAAAGGGTAAATTATAATATTCATTAAAAACTTTCTTCTTTTTTAATACAAAAAAGAGATAGTCTATTTGATATTTCCTGGCTCACAATTTTTCAGTAAATGTACCATTTCCGACCTACACTATTCAGATTAAATTGATTCGTGGTATTAAAAAAAAAAGTGTAATCTACAAAAATATTACTTGAGAAAATATTAGATTTGGTGAGAGGAAGAGTTGTTGGAAGTGAGATAACACGTGGTGAACGAGTTTCCGTCAAGATAGCCAAAGCGTCCCAAGAAAGAAAAAGATGAAAATCCGATTGGAAAGAAAAGGATTCAGACGACTTTTGAAGAAATCTCTCGATTTTCATTGTCCGTGAAAGAAATTTTCAACAGTTCGTGTAAGTAGCCAGAGTTAGGAAATCAAGTACGTTGTTTAAGTTCCCTTGCTTTGTCGCGAAGAAAGAAGCAGTTTCAATATTAAAAGCAGCTTAAAAGAGCTGAACAAAGTATCACGAAAACCAAAAAATAAAAAAAAAATTAAACTCAATGAAACAATGCTATCGGATTTATCTCATTATCACTAAATGAATTTTTTTTTCAGCTTTTCTCTTTTATCCCATTTCCTTTTTTCTTCTTCTTTGGTGCTGCTATAAAGTCATGAAATAAATTCTTTTCCGTTTGTTAATAAGAGTTTTTACTTCGACGCCTAGTAGCTGTCTTTTTTTCTTTTAGATTTCTTTAGATTTTAAACGAATATTTGGAAATTGTTTATTTTGATACGAAAGTATACAAAAATCTTTTCAAATTGAGTTTTTTTTTCTTCTTTATTTTGTTATTGCTAGACGAAACAAAGACACTTAAGTAAATTAATGAGCATTTTACGAAGGAAAAAGTTAGAAATCTCCTTTGGTAATTTTATTTTTTATCAGTGAGGCATGTAATTTATTGAACTTTCATCTGGTAAATATTCGATTAAAAAAAGTCATTTACATTATTAAGAGATCCCGCTATAGTACACATTCCTTTTTACAATGCTATCTATTGGAGTTGAAGTCATTCATCACAGAAAAGATATATTTTCTAGAAAATTCATCGTTGTCCAGTGGTGCACTACTAGAACTAAGATTGCTGCACGACATTAAGGAAATGGAAAAAGGGGTGAATTATCAATGGAGTTACTTACATTATTATTGTTAATAATTTATTACTTTGTAAATATTTACTTAAACAGCAGTTACATAATTTTTAATTTACATTCACCAGAATAATTATATAAACTTAATACGGAAAGCATATTTAATAATGAAAATAATAATTATTATTTACAATATTATTATTAATAATTTATTATTACAATGTAAATATTGATTTAAAGAGAAGTTATATGAGTATTAATTTATATTTACCAGAAAAATTATTATAAACTTATACAAAAAGTATATTTAATAATGAAAAGATAGTTTGATCAGATAAATATTAAAAAAAGATTGAAGAAATTATAACAACCATCAAAAATATTTTTCATTTTTAATATAAAAAGAGATAGTCTATTTAATATTTTTTTTCTCACAAGTTTTCCGTAAATGTATCTCGTCCGACCAGCAGTATTCTGATTAAATTGATTCGAGATAAAAAAAAAGTCTAATCTACAAAATTATTACTTGAGAAAATATTAGATTTGGGGAGAGGAAGAGTTTTTGGAAGTGGGATAACACGTGGGGAACGAGTTTCCGTCAAGATAGGCAAAGGGTAGCAAGAAAGAAAAAGACGAAAATCCGATTGGAAAGAAAAAGATTCAGCCGACTTTCCAAGAAATCCCTCGTTTTTCATTCTCCATGAAAGAAATCTCCAACAGTTCGCGTAAGTAGCCAGAGTTAGGAAGTCGAGTAAGTTGTTAAGTTCCCTTGCTTTGTCTCGAAGAAAGAAGCAGTTTCAATATTAAAAGGAGCTTAAAAGAGCTGAAAAAAGTATCAAGAAAACCAAAAATAAAAGAACAAATCAAACTCAATGAAACAATGCTATCGGATTTATCTCATTATCACTAAATGAAGTTTTTTTCAGCTTTTCCATTTTAACGCGTTTTCTTTTTCTTATCTTCTTTGAACTCTATAAAGTCATGAAATAAATTCTTTTCCGTCAGTTAACAAGAGTTTTTACTTCGACTCCTAGTAGCTTTTGTTTTTCCTTTTAGGTTCCAGTTTTAAACTAATATAAGAAAATTGTTTAGTTTGATACGAAAGTTTACATAAATCTTTTAAATTGAGTTTTTGTTTTCTTCTTTATTTTCTAATTGCTACAAGAAATAAAGACGTTTAAGTGAATTAATGAGCATTTTACGAAAAAAAAAAATTGGAAATTTCTTTAGTAATTTAATTTTTTTCTAAGAGGCATGAAAATTATTGAAGTTTCATTTGGTAAATATCTGATTAAAAAAGTAATTTACATTATTACGAAATTACGTTATATTATACCTATGTTTGCAATGCCACCTATTGGACCATTCATCCCAGAAAAAATTTATTTTGTAGCAAATTCAGCGTTATCCAACAGTGCACCACTGGAAAGAAGACTGCTGCACAGCACCATCAAATTGAAAAAGGAGTGAGTTGTGAATAGAATTACTTAAGTTATTATTAATAATAATTTATTAGTACATTGTAAATATTGACTTAAAAAGAAGTTATATCAGTATAAATTTACATTCACCAGAAGAATTATTTTAAAGTTAATACAGAAATAATATTTAATAATGAAAAGAGTAATTATATCTTACGTTGTTACTAATAATAATTTATTCCTTGAACTGTAAATAATGACTCAAAAAGAAGTTATATCAGTACTAATTTACATTCATCAGAGTAATTATTATAAAGTTAATACGAAAAGAATATTTATTGATGAAAGTTCAGTTTAACTGTAAAATATAAAAAATGGAAAGGGAAAATTATAATATTCATTAAAAACTTTCTTATTTTTTAATACAAAAAACAGATAGTCTATTTGATATTTTCTGCCTCACAATTTTTCAGTAAATGTACCCTTTCCGACCTACACTATTCTGATTAAATTCATTCGTGTTATTAAAAAAAAAGTTTAATCTACAAAAATATTACTTGAGAAAATATTAGATTTGGTGAGAGTTGAGGAAGAGTTGTTGGAAGTGGGATAACACGTGGGGAACGCGTTTCAGTCAAGATAGCCAAAGGGAACCAAGACAGAAAGATGAAAATCCGATTGGAAAGAAAAAGATTCAGCCGACTTTCGAAGAAATCTCTCGTTTTTCATTTTCTGTGAAAGAAATCTCCAACAGTTCGTGTAAGTAAGCACAGTTAGGAAATCGAGTACGTTGTTAAGTCCCCTTGCTTTGTCGCGAAGAAAGAAGCAGTTTCAATATTAAAAGCAGCTTAAAAGAGCTGAAAAAAGTATCAAGAAAACCAAAAATAAAAGAACAAATCAAACTCAATGAAACAATGCTATCGGATTTATCTCATTATCACTAAATGAATTTTTTTTTCACCTTTTCTCTTTTATCCCATTTTCTTTTTTCTTCTTCTTTGGTGCTGCTATAAAGTCATGAAATAAATTCTTTTCCGTCAGTTAATAAGAGTTTTTACTTCGACGCCTAGTAGCTTTTTTTTTTTCCTTTTAGGTTCTAGTTTTAAACGAATATACGAAAATTGTTTATTTTGATACGAAAGCTTACAAAACTATTTTAAAATTTAATTTTTTTTCCTGCTTTATTTTCTGATTGCTATGCGAAATAAAGACGTTTAAGTGAATTAATGAGCATTTTACGAAGGAAAACGTTAGAAATCTCTTTTGTAATTTAATTTTTATCTGTGAAGCACGTAATTTATTGAAAATTCATTTGGTAAATATTTGATTAAAACACGTTATTTAAATGATCACAACATTACGTTATATTACACATTTTTGTTGCAAGGAAATGCCACCTATTACAGTTCAAGTCATTTAAGCGGTGCACCACTGGAAAGGAGGCTACTGCACAACACCAACAAAACGGAAATAGTGTGAATTGTCAATAGAATAATTGACATTATTGTTATTAATAATTTATTAGTTCATCGTAAATATTAACTTAAAGAGAAGTTATATCAATATTAATTTACATTCACCAGAGAAATTAAAGTTAATACGAAAAAAATATTTAGAAATGAAAATAATTATTACTTTCATTATCATTAATATATTATTACTTACATTGTAAAAATTGACTTAATTAGTTATATCAGTATTAATTCACATTGTTCAGAGTATTTATTGAAAATTTAATACGGAAATCATATTTCATAATGAAAAGTATTATTACGTACAGTATTATTAATAATAATTTATTCCTTACATTGTAAATAATGACCTAAAAAGAACTTATATCAGTACTAATTTACATTCACAAGAAGAATTATTATAAAGTTAATATGGAAAGCATATTTAATAAAGAAAATTTAGTTTGAATAGAGAAACATAAGAAAATTCAATGGATTAGTTATAATAATCATTATAAACTTTCTCCATTTTTAATATAAAAAGAGATCATTCATTTGATATTTTCTGGTATTCTCCCAAGTAAATGTACCGTTTCCGACCTGCACTGTTATGATTAAATTGATTCGTGATAAAAAAAAGTGTCATCTACAAAAATATTACTTGAGAAAATATTAGATTTCGTGAGAGGAAGAGTTGTTGGAAGTGGGATAACACGTGGGGAACGAGTTTCCGTCAAGATAGTCAAAGGGTTCCAAGAAAGAAAAAGATGAATATCTCATTGGAAAGGATTCAGCCGACTTTCGAAGAAATCTCTCGTTTTTCATTGTCTGTGAAAGAAATCTCCAACAGTTTGTGCAAGTAGGCAGAGTTAGGAAGTCGAGTACGGTGTTAAGTTCCCTTGCTTTGTCGCGAAGAAAGAAGCAGTTTCAATATTAAAAGCAGCTTAAAAGAGCTGAAAAAAGTATCAAGAAATCCAAAAAAAAAAAAAAAAAAAAAAAAAAAAAAAAAAAAAAATCAATGAAACAATGCTATTGGATTTATCTCATTATCACTAAACGAATTTTTCTTTTGGCTTTTCTCTTTTATCCCATTTTCTTTTTTCTTCTTCTTTGGTGCTGGTATAAAGTCATGTAATAAATTATTTTCCGTCAGTTAATAAGAGTTTTTACTTCGACGCCTAGTAGCTGTCTTTTTTTCTTTTAGATTTCTTTAGATTTTAAACGAATATTTGAAAATTGTTTATTTTGATACGAAAGTTTACAAAAATCTTTTCAAATTGAGTCTTTTTTTCTTCTTTATTTTGTTATTGCTACACGAAATAAAGACGCTTAAGTGAATTAATGAGCCTTTTACGAAGGAAAAAGTTAGAAATCTCTTTTGGTAATTTTATTTTTTATGTGTGAGGCATGTAATTTATTGAATTTTCATCTGGTAAATATTGAATTAAAAAAGTCAATTACATTATTAAGAGACCCCGCTATAGTACACATTCCTTTTTACAATGCTACCTATTGGAGTTGAAGTCATTCATCACTGAAAAGATATATTTTCTAGCAAATTCATCGTTGTCCAGTGGTGCACTACTAGAACTAAGATTGCTGCACAACATTAAAGAAATGGAAAAAAGGGTGAATTGTCAATGGAGTTACTTACATTATTATTGTAAATAATTTATTACTTTGTAAACATTTACTTAAATAGAAGTTACATAATTTTTAATTTACATTCACCAGAATAATTATATAAACTTAATACGGAAAGCATAATTAATAATGAAAATAATAATTATTATTTACAATATTATTATTAATAATTTATTATTAATAATGTAATAATGTATTATTAATAGATAATAATGTAAATATTGATTTAAAGAGAAGTTATATCAGTATTAATTTATATTTACCAGAAAAATTAGTATAAAGTTAATACAAAAAGCATATTTAATAATAAAAAGATAGTTTGATCAGATATATATTAAAAAAAGAATGGAGAAATTATAACAACCATTAAAAATATTTTTCATTTTTAATATAAAAAGAGATAGTCTATTTAATATTTTTTTTCTCACAAGTTTTCCGTAAATGTATCTCTTCGGACCAGCAGTATTCTGATTAAATTCATTCGAGATAAAAAAAAAAGTGTAATCTACAAAATTATTACTTGAAAAAATATTAGATTTGGAGAGAGGAAGAGTTGTTGGAAGTGGGATAACACGTGGGGAACGAGTTTCCGTCAAGATAGCCAAAGGGTCCCCAAAAAGAAAAAGATGAAAATCCGATTGGAAAGAAAAAGATTCAGCCGACTTTCGAAGAAATCTCTCGTTTTTCATTTTCTGTGAAAGAAATCTCCAACAGTTCGTGTAAGTAAGCACAGTTAGGAAATCGAGTACGTTGTTAAGTCCCCTTGCTTTGTCGCGAAGAAAGAAGCAGTTTCAATATTAAAAGCAGCTTAAATGAGCTGAAAAAAGTATCAAGAAAACCAAAAAATAAAAAAAAAGCAAACTCGATGAAACAATGCTATCGAATTTATCTCATTATCACTAAATGAAGTTTTTTTTTTTTTTTTTTTCAGATTTTCAATTTTATGGCATTTTCTTTCTTTTTTTCTTTTTCTTCTTGCTGCTGCTGTAAGTCATGAAATAAATTCTTTTCCGTTAGTTAATAAGAGTTTTTACTTCGACGCCTAGTAGCTTTTTTTTTTTCCTTTTAGGTTCTAGTTTTAAACGAATATACGAAAATTGTTTATTTTGATACGAAAGCTTACAAAACTATTTTAAAAATTTAATTTTTTTTTCCTGCTTTATTTTCTGATTGCTACAAGAAATAAAGACGTTTATGAATTAATGAGCATTTTACGAAGGAAAACGTTAGAAATCTCTTTTGTAATTTAATTTTTATCTGTGAAGCACGTAATTTATTGAAAATTCATTTGGTAAATATTTGATTAAAACACGTTATTTAAATGATCACAACATTACGTTATATTACACATTTTTGTTAAAAAAAGGAAATGCCACCTATTACAGTTCAAGTCATTTAAGCGGTGCACCACTGGAAAGGAGGCTACTGCACAACACCAACAAAACGGAAATAGTGTGAATTGTCAATAGAATAATTGACATTATTGTTATTAATAATTTATTAGTTCATCGTAAATATTAACTTAAAGAGAAGTTATATCAATATTAATTTACATTCACCAGAGAAATTAAAGTTAATACGAAAAAAATATTTAGAAATGAAAATAATTATTACTTTCATTATCATTAATATATTATTACTTACATTGTAAAAATTGACTTAATTAGTTATATCAGTATTAATTCACATTGTTCAGAGTATTTATTGAAAATTTAATACGGAAATCATATTTCATAATGAAAAGTATTATTACGTACAGTATTATTAATAATAATTTATTCCTTACATTGTAAATAATGACCTAAAAAGAACTTATATCAGTACTAATTTACATTCACAAGAAGAATTATTATAAAGTTAATATGGAAAGCATATTTAATAAAGAAAATTTAGTTTGAATAGAGAAACATAAGAAAATTCAATGGATTAGTTATAATAATCATTATAAACTTTCTCCATTTTTAATATAAAAAGAGATCATTCATTTGATATTTTCTGGTATTCTCCCAAGTAAATGTACCGTTTCCGACCTGCACTGTTATGATTAAATTGATTCGTGATAAAAAAAAAAAGTGTCATCTACAAAAATATTACTTGAGAAAATATTAGATTTCGTGAGAGGAAGAGTTGTTGGAAGTGGGATAACACGTGGGGAACGAGTTTCCGTCAAGATAGTCAAAGGGTTCCAAGAAAGAAAAGATGAATATCTCATTGGAAAGGATTCAGCCGACTTTCGAAGAAATCTCTCGTTTTTCATTGTCTGTGAAAGAAATCTCCAACAGTTTGTGCAAGTAGGCAGAGTTAGGAAGTCGAGTACGGTGTTAAGTTATCTTGCTTTGTCGCGAAGAAAGAAGCAGTTTCAATATTAAAAGCAGCTTAAAAGAGCTGAAAAAAAGTATCAAGAAATCCAAAAAAAAAAAAAAAAAAAAAAAAAAAAAAAAATCGATGAAACAATGCTATTGGATTTATCTCATTATCACTAAACGAATTTTTTTTAGATTTTCTCTTTTATCCCATTTTCTTTTTTCTTCTTCTTTGGTGCTGGTATAAAGTCATGTAATAAATTATTTTCCGTCAGTTAATAAGAGTTTTTACTTCGACGCCTAGTAGCTGTCTTTTTTTCTTTTAGATTTCTTTAGATTTTAAACGAATATTTGAAAATTGTTTATTTTGATACGAAAGTTTACAAAAATCTTTTCAAATTGAGTCTTTTTTTCTTCTTTATTTTGTTATTGCTACACGAAATAAAGACGCTTAAGTGAATTAATGAGCCTTTTACGAAGGAAAAAGTTAGAAATCTCTTTTGGTAATTTTATTTTTTATGTGTGAGGCATATAATTTATTGAATTTTCATCTGGTAAATATTGAATTAAAAAAGTCAATTACATTATTAAGAGACCCCGCTATAGTACACATTCCTTTTTACAATGCTACCTATTGGAGTTGAAGTCATTCATCACTGAAAAGATATATTTTCTAGCAAATTCATCGTTGTCCAGTGGTGCACTACTAGATCTAAGATTGCTGCACAACATTAAAGAAATGGAAAAAAGGGTGAATTGTCAATGGAGTTACTTACATTATTTTTGTTAATAATTTATTACTTTGTAAACATTTACTTAAATAGAAGTTACATAATTTTTAATTTACATTCACCAGAATAATTATATAAACTTAATACGGAAAGCATAATTAATAATGAAAATAATAATTATTATTTACAATATTATTATTAATAATTTATTATTAATAATGTAATAATGTATTATTAATAAATAATAATGTAAATATTGATTTAAAGAGAAGTTATATCAGTATTAATTTATATTTACCAGAAAAATTAGTATAAAGTTAATACAAAAAGCATATTTAATAATAAAAAGATAGTTTGATCAGATATATATTAAAAAAAGAATGGAGAAATTATAACAACCATTAAGAATATTTTTCATTTTTAATATAAAAAGAGATAGTCTATTTAATATTTTTTTTCTCACAAGTTTTCCGTAAATGTATCTCTTCGGACCAGCAGTATTCTGATTAAATTCATTCGAGATAAAAAAAAAAGTGTAATCTACAAAATTATTACTTGAAAAAATATTAGATTTGGAGAGAGGAAGAGTTGTTGGAAGTGGGATAACACGTGGGGAACGAGTTTCCGTCAAGATAGCCAAAGGGTCCCCAAAAAGAAAAAGATGAAAATCCGATTGGAAAGAAAAAGATTCAGCCGACTTTCGAAGAAATCTCTCGTTTTTCATTTTCTGTGAAAGAAATCTCCAACAGTTCGTGTAAGTAGCCAGAGTTAGGAAGTCGAGTACGTTGTTAAGTTCCCTTGCTTTGTCGCGAAGAAAGAAGCAGTTTCAATATTAAAAGCAGCTTAAAAGAGCTGAAAATTATCAAGAAAACCTAAAAATAAAAAAAAAATAAGCTCAATGAAACAATGCTATCGGATTTTTCTCATTATCACTAAATGAAGTTTTTTTACAGCTTTTCCATTTTATCGCGTTTTCTTTTTCTTTATCTTCTTTGAACTGCTATAAAGTCATGAAATAAATACTTTTCCGTCAGTTAATAAGAGTTTTTACTTCGACGCCTAGTAGCTTTTTTTTTTTCCTTTTAGGTTCCAGTTTTAAACGAATATTCGAAAAATGTTTATTTTGATACGAAAGTTTACATAAATCTTTTAAATTGAGTTTTTGTTTTCTTCTTTATTTTCTAATTGCTACAAGAAATAAAGACGTTTAAGTGAATTAATGAGCATTTTACGAAAAAAAAAAATTTGGAAATTTCTTTAGTAATTTAATTTTTCTCTAAGAGCCATAAAATTTATTGAAGTTTCATTTGGTAATTATCTGATTAAAAAAGTAATTTACATTATTACGAAATTACGTTAGATTATACCTATGTTTGCAATGCCACCTATTGGACCATTCATCCCAGAAAAGATTTTTTTTGTAGCAAATTCATCGTTATCCAACAGTGCACCACTGGAAAGAAGACTGCTGCACAGCACCATCAAATTGAAAAAGGAGTGAATTGTGAATAGAATTACTTAAGTTATTATTAATATTAATTTATTAGTACATTGTAAATAATGACTTAAAGAGAAGTTATATCAGTATAAATTTACATTCACCAGAAGAATTATTTTAAAGTTAATACGGAAATAATATTTAATAATGAAAAGAGTAATTATATCTTACGTTCTTACTAATAATAATTTATTCCTTGAAATGTAAATAATGGCTCAAAAAGAAGTAATATCACTACTAATTTACATTCATCAGAGTAATTATTATAAAGTTAATACGAAAAGAATATTTATTGATGAAAATTCAGTTTAACTGTAAAATGTAAAAAATGGAAAGGATAAATTATAATATTCATTAAAAACTTTCTTCTTTTTTAATACAAAAAAGAGATAGTCTATTTGATATTTTCTGGCTCACAATTTTTCAGTAAATATAACATTTCCGACCTACACTATTCTGATTAAATTGATTTGTGTTATTAAAAAAAAAGTTTAATCTACAAAAATATTACTTGAGAAAATATTAGATTTGGTGAGAGGAAGAGTTGTTGGAAGTGGATAACACGTGGGGAACGAGTTTCCGTCAAGATAGCCAAAGGGTCCCAAAAAAGAAAAAGATGAAAATGCGATTGGAAAGAAAAAGATTCAGCCGACTTTCCAAGAAATCCGTCGTTTTTCATTTTCTGTGAAAGAAATCTCCAACAGTTCGTGTAAGTAGCCAGAGTTAGGAAATCGAGTATGTTCTAAAGTTCCCTTGCTTTGTCGCGAAGAAAGAAGCAGTTTCAATATTAAAAGCAGCTTAAAAGAGCTGAAAAAAATATGAAGAAAACCAAAAAATAAAAAAAAAGCAAATTCAATGAAACAATGCTATCGAATTTATCTCATTATCACTAAATGAAGTTTTTTTTTTTTTTCAGATTTTCCCTTTTATGGGATTTTTTTTTTCTTCTTTGGTGCTGCTATAAAGTCTTGAAATAAATTATTTTCCGTCAGTTAATAAGAGTTTTTACTTCGACGCCTAGTAGCTGCCTTTTTTTCTTTTAGATTTCTTTAGATTTTAAACGAATATTTGAAAATTGTTTATTTTGATACGAAAGTTTACAAAAATCTTTTCAAATTGAGTTTTTTTTTCTTCTTTATTTTGTTATTGCTACACGAAATAAAGACGGTTAAGTGAATTAATGAGCCTTTTACAAAGGAAAAAGTTAGAAATCTCTTTTGGTAATTTTATTTTTTATGCGTGAGGCATGTAATTTATTGAATTTTCATCTGGTAAATATTGAATTAAAAAAGTCAATTACATTATTAAGAGACCCCGCTATAGTACACATTCCTTTTTACAATGCTACCTATTGGAGTTGAAGTCATTCATCACTGAAAAGATATATTTTCTAGCAAATTCATCGTTGTCCAGTGGTGCACTACTAGAACTAAGATTGCTGCACAACATTAAAGAAATGGAAAAAAGGGTGAATTGTCAATGGAGTTACTTACATTATTTTTGTTAATAATTTATTACTTTGTAAATATTTACTTATATAGAAGTTACATAATTTTTAATTTACATTCACCAGAATAATTATATAAACTTAATACTGAAAGCATATTTAATAATGAAAATAATAATTATTATTTACAATATTATTATTAATAATTTATTATTACATTGTAAATATTGATTTAAAGAGAAGTTATATCAGTATTAATATATATTTACCAGAAAAATTATTATAAAGTTAATACAAAAAGCATATTTAATAATGAAAAGGTAGTGTGAACAGATAAATATTAAAAAAAGAATGAAGAAATTATACTAACCATTACAAATATATTTTTCATTTTTAATATAAAAAGAGATAGTCTATTTTATATTTTCTTACTCACAAGTTTTCCGTAAATGTTCCATTTCCGACCTGCACTATTCTGATTAAATTGATTCGTGATAAAAAATAAGTGTAATCTACTAAAATATTGCTTGAGAAAATATTAGATTTGGTGAGAGGAAGAGTTGTTGGAAATGGGATAACACGTGGGGAACGAGTTTCCGCCAAGATAGCCAAAGGGTTGCAAGAAAGAAAAGACGAAAATCAGATTGGGAAGAAAAAGATTCCACCGACTTTGGAAGAAATCTCTCGTTTGTCATTCTCTATGAAAAAAATCTCCAACAGTTCGTGCAAGTAGCCAGAGTTAGGAAGTCGAGTACGTTGTTAAGTTCCCTTGCTTTGTCGCGAAGAAAGAAGCAGCTTCAATATTAAAAGCAGCTTAAAAGAGCTGAAAAAGTATCAAGAAAACCAAAAATAAAAGAAAAAATCAAATTCAATGAAACAATGCTATCGGATTTATCTCATTATCACTAAATGAAGTTTCCCCCCCTCCCCCAGTTTTTTCCTTTTAGCGCATTTTCTTTTTCTTTTTTGGTCCTGCTATAAAGTCATGAAATAGATTCTTTTCCGTCAGCTAATAAGAGTTTTTACTTCGACGCCTAGTAGTTTTTTTTTTTCCTTTTAGGTTCTAGCTTTAAACGAAGATACAAAAAATGTTTATTTTGATACGAAAGTTTATAAAACTCTTTTAAAATTTAATTTTTTTTTCCTGCTTTATTTTCTGATTTCTACGCAAAATAAAGACGCTTAAGTGAATTAATGAGAATTTTACAAAGGAAAATTTAAAAAACTCTTTTGTAATTTTATATTTTTATCTGTGAGGCATTTAATTTATTGAACTTTCATTTGGTAAATATGTAATTAAAAAAATCTATTTAAATTATCACCAGATTACCTTATATTATACATTTTTGTTGTGCAGTGACTATTGGAATTAGAGTTATTTGGCACTGAAAAGATTTATTTTGTTGCAAATTCATCGTTATCCAGCGCTGCACGGTTGGAAAGAAGACTGCTGCACACCAACAAGAAGGAAAAACGGTGAATTGTCAATATAATTACTTACATTATTATTATTAATAATTTATTAATTCATTTTAAATTTTGACTTAAAGAAAAGTTATTCCAATATTACTTTATATTCACCAGAACAATTATTTTAAAGTTAATACGGAAAGAATATTTAATAATGGAAAGAATAATTACAACTTATATTATTATTAATAATAATTTATTATTTGCATTGTAAGTATTGACTTAAAGCGATATTATATCAGTATTAATTTACATTTACCAGAAAAATTATTATAAGGGTAATAAAGAAAAACATTTTTTTGAAATGAAAATATAGTTTCAACTAAGTAATATAAAAAAATGTAAAAGACAAATTATAATAATCATTAAAAACTTTCTTCATTTTTAATATAAAAAAGGATAATATATTTGATATTTTGGGGTTCGCAGGTTTTCAGTAAATGTACCATTTCCGACCTGCACTTTTCTGATTAAATTGATTAGTGATAAAAAAAGTAAAGTATAATCTACAAAAATATAACTTGAGAAAATATTAGATTTGGTGACAGGACGAGTTGTTGGAAGTGGGTTAACACGTCGGGAACGAGTTTACGCCAAAGATAGCCAAAGGGTTCCAAGAAAGAAAAAGATGAAAATCCGATTGGAAAGAAAAAGATTCAGTCGACTTTCGAAGAAATCTCTCGTTTTTCATTGTCTGTGAAAGAAATCTCCAACAGTTCGTGTAAGTAGCCAGAGTTAGGAAGTGGAGTACGTTGTTAAGTTCCCTTGCTTTGTCGCGAAGAAAGAAGCAGTTTCAATATTAAAAGCAGCTTAAAAGAGCTGAAAAAAGAGTCAAGAATTCCAAAAAATAAAAAATCAAACTCAATGAAACAATGCTATCGGATTTATCTCATTATTACTAAATAAAGTTTTTTTTTTCGGCTTTTCCCTTTTATCGCATTTTCTTTTTTTGGCTCCTATTATGTCATGAAATAAATTCGTTTCCGTCAGTTAATAAGAGTTTTTACTTCGACGCCTAGTAGCATTTTTTTCCCTTTCAGGTTCCAGTTTTAAACGCATATTCGAAAATTATTTATTTTGATACGAAAGTTTACAAAAATCTTTTAAAATTGATTTTTTTTCTTGTGTTTTTTCTGATTGCTACGCGAAACTAAGAGAGTTAAGTGAATTAATGATCATTTTACAAAGAAAAATTTTAAAATCTCATTTTGTAATTTTATTTTTTACCTGTGAGGCATGTAATTTATTGAACTTTCATTAGTTAAATACATTTTTTGCCCTTTTAGATATTAGCTTTAAAGTCATTCAAGACTGAAATTATTTATTTTATAGCAAATTCATCGTTATCCAGCGATGCATTACTGGAAAGAAGGCTGCTGCATCACACCAACAAAATGGAAAAAGGGTGAATTGTCAATAGTATTACTTACATTATTATTATTAATAATGCATTAATGCATAATGCTTACATTGTAAATATTGACTTTAAGAGAACATTACTAATAACATTAACATTATCAATAATTTATTACTTACATTGTAAATATTAACTTAAAGAAAATGATATTAGTATTAATTTACATTCATCAGAAGAATTTTTTTAAAGTTGATACATACAGCATATTTAAGAATGAAAACGATGATTATTACTTACATTATGATTATTACTTATATTGTAAATACTGATTTAAAGAGACGTTAATATCAGTATTAATTTATATTTACCAGAAAAATTATTATAAATTAATTACAGAAAACATATTTAATAATGAAAATTTAGCGTGAACTGAGAAAAATAAAAAATGGAAAGGAGAAATTATAATAATTATAAAAAACTTTCTTCGTTTTTTACTAGAAAAAAGAGATAGTCTATTAGTTATTTTTCAGGCTCACAAGTTTTCGTAAATGCACCATTTCAGAGCACTATTCTGATTAAATTGATTCGTATTTAAAAAAAAAAAAAAAAAAGTTTAATCTACAAAAATATTACTTGAGAAAATATTAGATTTGGTGAGAGGAAGAGTTGTTGGAAGTGGGATAACACATGGGGAATGAGTTTCCGTTCAATATAGCCAAAGGGTTCCAAGAAAGAAAAAGATGAAAATACGATTGGAAAGAAAAAGATTCCGCCGACATGCGAAGAAATCTCTCGTTTTTCGTTGTCTGTGAAAGAAATCTCTAGCAGTTCGTGTAAGTAGCCATAGTAAGTAAGTGGAGTATGTTGTTAAGTTCCCTTGCTTTGTCGCGAAGAAAGAAGCAGTTCCAATATTAAAAGCAGCTTAAAAGAGCTGAAAAAAGTATCAAGAAATCCTAAAAATAAAAAAAAAATTAAACTCAATGAAACAATGCTATCGGATTTATCTCATTATCACTAAATGAAGTTTTTTTCACAGCTTTTCCCTTTTATCGCATTTTCTTTTTTCAGCTGCTGTAAAGTCATGAAATAAATTCTTTTCCATCAGTTAATAAGAGTTTTTACTTCGACAGCTAGTGGCTTTTTTTTTCCTTTTACGTTCCAATTTTAAACGAATATTCGAAAATTGTTTATTTTGATACGAAAGTTTACAAAATCTTTTAAAATTGAGTTTTTTGTTTGTCTTCATTATTTTCTGATTGCTACGCGAAATAAAGAGGTTTAAGTGAATTAATGAGCATTTTACGAAGAAAAATTAAAAAGTATCCCTTCTAATTTTATTTTTTTATCTGTGAGGCATATAATTTATTTAACTTTTATCTGGTAAATATTTGAATAAAATAGTCATTTACATTATTGCAAGAACATGCTATATTATACATTCTTTTTTATAATTCCACCTAATGGAGTTAAAGTCATTCATCGCTGAAAAAATTTATTTTGTAGCAAATTCATCTTTATCCAGCGGTGCGCCACTTTAAAGAAGATTGCTGCACAACACCAACAAAAAGGAAAAAGGGGGAATTGTCAATAGAATTACTTACATTTTTAGTAATAATAATTTATTACATACATTGTAAATATTGTCTTAAAGAGAAGTTATATCAATATTAATTTACATTCGCCAGAACAATTATTTTAAAGTTAATACGGAAAGAATATTTAATAATGAAGATAATAATTATTACTTAGGGTATTATTAATAATAATTTGCTACTTACAGTTTAAATATTGACTTAAATATAATTTATATCAGTATGAATTTACATTCACAAGAATTATTATTTTAAAGTTCATACAGAAAACAAATTTTCTTTCTTTAGAAATCTTTTTGTAATTTTCTTTTTTATCTGTGAGACTTGTAATTTACTGAACTTTCATCTGGTAAATATTTTATTAAAAAAGGTATTTACATTATTACGATATTACGTTATATTATACATTTCTTTGCAATTTTAGCTATTGGCGTTGAAGTCACTCATCCCTGAAAATATTTATGTTCTATCAAATTCATCGTTATCCAGCGGTGTACCACTGAAAAAACAACTGCTGCACAACATTAACTAAATTGAAAAAAAGTGAATTTTCAATAGAATTACTTATATGCTTATTATTAATAATTTATTAGCACATTGTAAATATTGACTTAAAGGGAAGTTATATCTGTATTTATTTACATTCACCTGAGAATTATATAAAATTAATACGGAAGGCCTATTTAATTAAGAAAAGAATAATTATTGCTTACATTATTATTAGTATTAAATTTATAATTTACCTTGTAAATATTGACATAAAAAGAAATTATATCAGTATTAATTTACATTCATTAGAATAATTATTTTAAAGTTAATATGGGAAGCATGTTTGACAACGAAAATAATAAGTATTACTTACATTTGAAATATTGATTTAACCAGAATTTATATCTTTATTAGTTTACATTCACTAGAAGAATTATTTTAAGGTTAATACGGAAACGTATTTAATAATGAAAAGATAGTTTGAATTGAGAAATAAACAAAATTAAAAGAAAAAATTATAATAATCATTATAAACTTTCTCCATTTTTAATATAAAAAGAGATCGTTCATTTGATTTTTTTCTGGCTCACAAGTTTTCAGTAAATGTACCATTTCCGACCTGCACTGTTCTGATTAAATTGATTCGTGATAAAAAAAAGTGTAATCTACAAAAATATTACTTGAGAAAATATTAGATTTGGTGAGAAGAAGAGTTGTTGGAAGTGGGATAACACGTGGAGAACGAGTTTCCGTCAAGATAGTCAAAGGGTTCCAAGAAAGAAAAAGATGAAAAACCAATTGGAAAGAAAAAGATTCAGCCGACTTTCGAAGAAATCTCTCGTTTTTCATTGTCTGTGAAAGAAATCTCTAACAGTTCGCGCAAGTAGCCAGAATTAGGAAGTCGAGTACGTTGTTAAGTTCCCTTGCTTTGTCGCGAAGAAAGAAGCAGTATCAATATTAAAAGCAGCTTAAAATAGCCGAAAAAGCATCAAGGAAACCAAAAATAAAAAAAATCAAACTCAATGAAACAATGCTATCGGATTTATCTCATTATCACTAAATGAAGTTCTTTTTTCAGCTTTTCCCTTTATCGCATTTTCTTTTTTTTTTTTGGCTCCTACAAATTCTAAAATAAAAATAAATTCTTTTCGTCAGTTAATAAGAGTTTTTATTTCGACGCCTAGTAGCTTTTTTTTCCGTTTAGGTTCCAGTTGGAAACGAATATTTTAAAATTCTTTATTTTGATACGAAAGTTTACAAAAATCTTTTAAAATTGAGTTTTTCTTCTTCTTTGTTTTCTGATTGCTATGCGAAATAAAGACGGGCAAGTGAATTAATGAGCATTTTACGAAGGAAAATCTTAATGTATCTTTTGTAATTTTATTTCTTATCTGTGAGGCATGTAATTTATTGAATTTTCAACTGGTAAATATTTGATTAATAAATGTTATTTAAATTATCACAAGATTACGTAATGTTATGTATTTTTTGCATTTTTAAGTTTGTCATGCACCACTGAAAAGATTTATTTTGTAGCAAATTCACCTTGATACAGTTGTGTACCATTGGAAAAACGGCCATTACGAAACAACAACAAAATTAAAATAGGCTGAGTAACGCTTTCCTGGTGAATTTTCAATTGAAGTTTCAAAATTTGCGTGTTGTATTGGAAAATTATATCTATACAGTTCAATTGTTGACGTGAAACTCTTTCTCACAATCATAATCAATTCTACTCTTTTTGTAAATGAATCACGACAACTCTCAATCTTTAGTAGTGAAGCTTTCTCACAATACCATGGAGCCACGATTAAATCCTTATATTAAAGCACAATTCATATTTTAACTATTTTGGGAATTTTAAAGTTAGAATATTGCTTAAAACATAACATATATATAGAATATTGTTTAATATATGTATTGTTTAAAACATAACATATATAAATAAAACGCATTTTCGTGTTTTTTTTAATATTTTAACAATTTATTTATTTATTAAGTAGTGTAGTTTTTTAAAACAATGAGAATCTTTCTTGTTATTATTTAAATTATAATATTTTCCTCGAATTACTGTTTGTTAGTAGAAAAAAGAATAAAATTGAAAAATTAGATTTATATTCCCATAATGAACTGAATTATCACAAATTAAAACTACTTACTCCTTAAGAGGACGATGTTATGGGTTCTATCGCCTTTTACCAGAAAATTATCCAAACATTTATAAGGCATTACAATCTGTTTGAAATACAGTGGAATAGTGATGGATATGATCCATTATCGATCAATATATCGATTATGTATGATTTAAAATCAAGTAGATTTAGTAGATTTCAAATAACTAAGCGATTTCAAATCAAATAGATACAGTAGATTTGAAATCAAATAGATTTAGCTGATCTATAATAAACTAATAATAAACTAATACTAATTTTATAAAATGAATAAAAATCAATAACAAAATCCCCATTAATAAATAACAGTATTCTCCTGAATCTTGTAAAGTTTACCATTAATATGAAACTGATAGTTTTCCCTTAATAATATGTCCAATAATAAATTTTCCATGTATCGAATATATGTAAAAACTATCGTCTTTTACCAAACATTTATAAAGCACTACAATCTGTTTGAAAGACAGGGGAAGGTTTAATAAACTAAACAATGTAATTAGTTGTTATAAACTTCTAAATTCTCTCGCATCACTTAGAACTGGGCGTTTCTACTTATCGAATTTAAGACCCTATCTAGGAAAGTGCAGATTTAATATTTAGTTTAAATGTCAAATTTGACCAATAGGTTGTAATTAACAATAAGGGTTTGGTACAGAAGGGTTTAGTCTCTCTCTCTCTCTCTTAGAGATAATAATAACCGTGTTCTCAATTTATCCCTAAAGGGTTATTAGTAAAGTTGTGAAGAGAGCATTCATCTTGTGCATTGGACTCATTTGAATACTGAATTGGTTGAGTATAATCAATACGGGATAGTTAATAACTCATTTTAAAAAGCTTTTCTATAACTCCATACATAATTTGAGAGTAAATATTATGTTAAATTATCGTCATAGATTTCTATTGAAGTTACTTAAATTATTAAATAATTGGATATATGATATAAATGCTGAATAGGTATTGGAATACTGAATAATATTGAATACCAATAATGAATTGGTTGAGTATAATCAGTAGAGTTAATAACTAATTTTGAAAAGCTTCTCTATAACTTCACACATAATTCAAGAGTAAATATTACATTAAATTATCGTCATAGATTTCTATTAAATTGAAACTGTTTCTATTAACCGAATTGTTTACCATTAATTTGAAACTTATAATTTTCCCTTCATTATATGTCCAAAAATAAATTTTTCATGTATTGAATATGAGTAAAAAATATCTCCTTGTAATAGAAAATTACCCAAACATTTATAAGACATTATAATCTGCTTGAAAAGCAATAAAATATCGATGGATATGATCAATTATCGACCGATATATTGATTAAAATAACGATGGATGCATGATTTCAAATCACAAACTCATACTAATTTTATAAAATAAATAAGAATCTATAGCAAAATACCCATTAATAAATGACAGTATTCTCCAGAAACTTGTAAAGCTTACCATTGTTTTGAAACTGATAGTTTCCCATAATTATATGTCCAATAATACATTTTCCATATATTGAATACATGTAAAAACTATCGCCTTTTACCAGAAAATTATCCAAAACATTTATAAAGCATTGCAATCTGTTTGAAAGACAGGTGAAGGTTTAATAAACTAAACAATGTAATTAGTTGTTATAAACTTCTAAATTCTCTCGCATCACTTAGAACTGGGCGTTTCTACTTATCGAATTTAAGACCCTATCTTGGAAAGTGCAGATTTAATATTTAGTTTAAATGTCAAATTTGACCAATAGGCTGTAATTAACAATAAGGGTTTGGTACAGAAGGGTTAGTCTCTCTCTCTTAGAGATAATAATAACCGTGTTCTCAATTTATCCCTAAAGGGTTATTAGTAAAGTTGTGAAGAGAGCATTCATCTTGTGCATTGGACTCGGTTGAATACTGAATTGGTTGAGTTTTAATCAATACTGGATAGTTAATAACTAATTTTAAAAAGCTTTTCTATAACTCCATACATAATTTAAGAGTAAATATTGCATTAATGTATCGTCATAGATTTCTATTGAAATTACTTAAATTATTATATAATTGGATATATGATATAAATGCTGAATAGGTATTGGAATACTGAATAATACTGAATGCCAATACTAAATTGGTTGAGTATAATCAATACGTGATAGTTAATAACCAGTTTAAAAAAGCCTTTTTAAAACTCCATACATAATTTAAGACTATTTAGTCTTAAATTATGTATGGAGAAACTTATATTATGTATTAACTATTAATAAACTTATATAAAAAACTATTACTATTAACTACAAAAAAACTATTTATTTTCGGTATTCTCACAAATTACCAAACATATAAATAAATATTATTATTAATATTATTAATATAGAATTAAAGGTTACGTAATTTCAGAAATATTAGAAATTTATCTTTAGGATTATTTAAATATTAACTAAAAATAATTGATTTCCCACTATAAGGGCAAGAATTTTAGTCGCTTGCTAACATACAACTGTAATAAATGTGCACATATATGAATGCCTCACATATATGTTATTACAATGCAGATAATTACACACTAATGATGTGGTAGCAACCAACTAAGACTTAGAATAATGAACATTTGCCAGACAGTGGTTATAGTTAAGAAAGGAATGATTACAAGGAACATATTAATTAAATTTTAATTCAGATTTCCTTATTATTTTTACTTGCGGAAAAAATGTAAACACACAAAATATTGATCAGATAATTAAGAAGAGAATGAAAGATACATACAAAAATACTTAGTTTTATTCGCATTTAATCCTATTGCATAATATGTATTGTAGGATATTGTATCTATTTTTACCCATAAAATTATGGGTATTGTTTTCGAGAGTGGAGTGTTTCGTTTCCTTGATCAAATTTGTCCTCGACCACATTCAAAGTTTCTTATTTGTTATTTTTTGACGTTCTTTCAAGATTTTTTTTATTGGTTCATTTAAATTTCTTTCACGAGTGTTTTTATACATAATATAACTTGTTTTACGATCTTTTTTATACAAAAAAATGTTTAAATTTCTTTCACGAGTAAATAATTATGTAATTAAATAATGAAATGTAAAATTTCACGAAAAGATGGTCTGGTAAAAGCAAAGACAATTCTATTTAAGTGGAAAGGAAATTTTTCAAGAAAAGAAAATCGTTTGGAATTCTGTAGGTTTTTTTTTATTTTTTAAGATTGCTGTGATGTTTTTTTTTTACATTAAACTTTAAATTTTATGGGTTGCTTGTCTAATTATTATTTTTGGCATTTTGGCATTTTTTTTATATTAAATTTATACAAAATCCTGCTAAATTTAAAGGTGGTGAATTTTTATCATTTCTTAAAGAAAACGATATTTTATCTATCATAAATTATTTAATCAGTTTGCAAAATATTATATTGTAGACAATCATTTACATTTTGTAGGCAATCATTTATATTTTGTAGGTAATCACATTTTGTAGGAAAAATGTTGTGGGCAATTATTTACGTTTTTGATACCACATTACTGAAATCGTAATTTCAAATTGCAATATAAAACACAGTAGAAGTGTAAATTTTTCAAATAAAATTAAGAATTTGAGTAACAAAGCAATTGACAGCCATAAATTCAATACAAAAATATTAAACTTTCATTACAATAAATAATATTCGCTTTAATATATTTAAATTATAAATGACATGATTACAAATCATCTTTAAGATTGCATCGAATTTTAACTTTTATATTTGTTTAAAAAGTCACAAATAAAATACGAACTTATTATTTTTATTATATATTATTGTATAATTAAACAATAACAACAGCAACTTATTGTGTATTATTTTTAGATTAATATCAGTACATAATTACTTTTAGTAAATCATAAAACAATATAGTCTATTAACAAATGCAATACTAAAAGAAATTCTAATTTCCTAAAAATCTAAAAGTCTTTTTCGTCTTAGTCGTAAAATATCTGTTTGGAGATGATCCCTTTGATACTAAACTTTCATCTCCGTAAGCTCCTCGCGCACAAAAATGAGGAAATAATGAAATTTTTGCAATGAAGTATGAACTGTCACATCAAATCCCGTCACTTTTTCTTAACTTCAAAAGAAAAGTTATGGATTTTGTCTCTAAACCCTGCCTCGATCGCTTATGTACAGTTTATTGTTTACATAACTTTTTTTCGTCACCAGTCTGGAAAATGGGAATGTTTCTTTTTTAAAAGAAAAGCGAAATCTTATAGGGAGACACAAATAGCGAGATGAAATGTTATAAAAATGACATTTTATACATTTTTTAAGAAATAACAAGAAATGAAACTAGTAAAATTTATATTCAAAGCAAAAGAGCATTGTTGTATTTTTTAATATTTATTTAAATAATACATTTTTATATTTATTTTAATTATAAATCTAAATAATAAATTTTATTTAGTTAAATAAAATGACAATAATTTAAAAATTTATTATAAAAGGATAACTTAAATCGTTTCATGTTTCATATGTTAATAAGAAAACTAAAAAAAAAATTCAAAAAGTTTTGTTGTTATTAGTAAATTAAATAAAACAAATTTTTAAGCATTTAAACTTTAACTACAGTTAAATAATTCTTTTGTTATTTCATTAGTTTCAAAATTTAGTTGATAGTTTAACTGCATAAAATAGCAGAAATAAATATTCTTAACTAAGTAGTTTTTAAAAATTATACTTATTTGAAATAATAAGAAATGAAACTAGTAAAACTTGTAATAAATATGAAAAAAAAATACAACAAACTCTTCTTTGTAATAAAAACAAAAAAGAGCTGTTGAATTTTTTATATTTATTTAATTAAAATGACGATAATTTTAAAATGCAAACTTACATCGTATTATGTTTCATATGTTAATACAATGACAAAAGAAAAATTCAAAATGTTTTGTTGTTAATAGTAAATTAAATAAAACCCATTAGTAAAAATTTAAGATTTAACTACAGTTAATGATCCTTTTGTTGTTGCATTGGTTAAAATTTTTAGTTAATATTTTAACTGCATAAATTAACATAAATAAATACTTTTACCTAAAGAGTTTTTAAAAATTATACTTGTTCGAAATGTATTTATGTTTGTTTGCAAAATATGATTATGTTGGCCTCTTTCTTTTAATAAAATATTTATTTGTATTTCACATCACAAATTTATCAACGAATTATATATTTTTTTAATTATTTAAAAATACAATTGTTCATATATTTGTTTAAAAAAAATTTGATCTATCTTTAAAAAGCTAGATGTGCATTGTCGTATAACAAAAATTGAAACTAGTAAAACTTGTATTTGAAACAAAAGAGCATTGTTGTAATTTTTTATATTTATTTGAGGATAATGACAATAATTTAAAAATTTAATAGAAAATGAGAACTTACATCGTATCATGTTTGACATGTTACTACGAAAACTAAAATATGAAAAATAAAAAATTTTGCTATTATTAGTAAATTAAATAAAGCCTTTTGCCAGAAATTTAACTATAGATCTTCTTTTGTGATTGTATTAGTTAAAATGTTTAATTAATATTTAACTGCGTATATTAACAGAAATAAATACTTTTAAATAAACATTTTTTAAAAATTATACTTATTTGAAATTTGAAATGCGTTTATATCTGTTTGGAACAAAATAATTATGCTGGCCTCTTTCTTTTAATAAAATATTTGTTTGTATTTCACACAACAAATTGATAAAAGAATTATATAATTTTATAATTATTTATTTATATTTATTTAATTATATTCATTTTACAATTGTTTATATATTTGATTAAAAAGAATTTGATATGTCTTTAAAAAACTAACTACGCATTATCGTATAAATAATGCTCAGTTAGCTTTTTAAAGACATATTATACGACAATGCACAAATCATAGAAATGGCTTCACATTTTAACTGGCAAATAGTTTAACAAAGAAATAAATTAAAAGTTAACACGAATAAGAAATAAGTTGAAAAACTATTTTCCACCAATATTAATTTCAGAAGATTTAAATAGAATCTGTCTTTGTTCAAAATCAACAACAAAAAAATCAGCAAATAAAATATTATTCAGTAAAATTGCATTAGAGAATCACAATGCTGAAATTCTATTGTTACTTTTCTAAAAGCATCAATTGAATTTATCATTTAAAATTAAAAAAGGAACTTTTTGCAAATTATTCTGAAAAATACCCCACAAAAATAATAAAATGTTAGAAAAGAATTAAAAACTATATGTAATTTTCTAGGTTTAATCTAAGAGAATCGATAAATCTTTTTGAAAGTTTTCATAGGAAATTATCGAATGAAAATGCGCAGCTCGGAAATAAATAAAAAAAAAATTATAAAATAAGTAGAAAATCAGCATGCATAAATGTGAGAAATTTAAAAACTGCTACAATTATTAAAGAAATAAGTGAAAACCCAAGTTGATTAATTGTTATAAAAGTAATGAATTGTAAAATGCTATAAATTCTAATTTAGAGAGTAATTTAAATTTAAGAAGGCTATTAAAGAATAATTAATGTGGATTTTCCCCTTAAAATATGAACATTTCATACATGTGCAATTTTAAATACAGTATATAGTCTCACAACTATTGTATTTTATTTGTAGTTATTGTAAAAAAATATTTTTCTCAACGCATAAAAATGCTTTTATGCCTTTCTATACATTGTTGTTTGTTAATAATACACATTATCTGAATTCTTTAGTTTTGGATTAAATTAAGTAGAAATGAAATTAAAATTAACTTTTATTAAAGAAATAAGTGAAAACCTAAGTTGTTTAATTGTTATAAAAGTAATGAACTATTAAATGTTATAAATTCTAATTTAGAGAGTAATTTAAATTTAAGAAGATCATGAAAGAATAAATAATATGAATTTTCAGCTTAAAATACAAGCATTTCTAATATTTTTCAACAGTTTTAAATACAGTCTCAAGAGTATTGTATTTTGTTTGTAGTCATTGTAAATAAAATTTTATTTTTCTGAACTCATAGAAATGCTTTTCTGTATTTTGTTGTTTGTTAACAATACACATCATCTGAATTCTTTAGTTTTGAATTGTCCCCTTTAATGGATAATGAAAAATATCTTAATAATATATACTGATAATGAAAATATAAATAATATCCTGATAGTGAAAACATAAATAATAATATCTGATAGTAAAAATATAAATAATATCTGTAAAATGGGGTCCAGCGATATATGTTACACCCACAGATAAACTTATAGCAATAAAAAACTGTTCTTTTTTAAATTCTTTTTATTGTGTCGTTTTTAATAATTAATTTTAAAGCTAAATAAGTAAAAAGAAATAAGTAGATAATTAACATGCATCAAAGTGAAAAATTTAAAAATTGCAGCAATTATTGAAGAAATAAGTGAAAACTCAAGTTGATTAATCATTATAAAAGCAAGGAATTGTAAGATGTTATAAATTCTAATTTAGAGAGTAATTTAAATTTAGGAAGGCTATTAAAAGATTAGTAATGTGAATTTCCGCTAAAAATACGAGCATTTCTTACAAATATTTCTACAATGTTAAATGCAGTCTACGGTCTCACGACTATTGCATTTTGTTTGTAGTCATTGTAAATAAAATCTTATTTTTCTGAACTTATAAATATGCTTTTAAACCTTTCTTTACTTTGTTGTTTCTTAACAATACATTATTTGAATTCTCTAGTTTTGGATTGTCAACTTTAATGGATAAAGACACGCTATTTGTATATTGATAACGAAAATATAAATAATAACTGATATCAGTAAATAAAACTAAATAATAACAGATCTATAAATCTTTTTCAAAGTTACATACAGAGATATCGAAGGAAAAAGCACAACTCGGAAATAAGTAAATAGCAAAAAATGAATAAGTAGAAAATCAACATGCATAAAAGTGAGAAATTTAAAAATTGCCGCAATTATTAAAGAAATAAATGAAATCCCTAATTCATTAATTGTTATAAAAGTAATGAATTGTAAAATGTTATAATTTCTAATTTAGAGAGTAATTTAAATTTAAGAAAGCTATTAAAGAATAAATAATATGAATTTTCAGCTTAAAATACGAGCATTTCAAACAAATTTCTACAGTTTTAAATACAGTTTCAAAAGTATTGTATTTTGTTTGTAGTCATTGTAAATAAAATTTCATTTTTCTGAACTCATAAAAATGCTTTTCTATATTTTGTTGTTTGTTAACAATACACATTATCTGAATTCTTTAGTTTTGGATTGTCACATTTAATGGATAATGAAAAATATCCTAATGATATATACTGATAATGAAAATATAAATATTATCCTGATGGTGAAAACATAAATAATAGCTGATAGTGAAAATATAAATAATATCTGTTAAATAGGGTCCAATGATTTAAGTAAAAAACAACTTCTAGATTGTTACAAAAGTGGCATTTTTTTAGCTCTTTTCATTGTGGCGTTTTTAATAATTAATTTTTATGCTAAAGAAGTGAAAAAAATAAGTAGAAAATCAACATGCATAAAAGTGAGAAATTTAAAAAAAAAATGCTGCAATTATTAAAGAAATAAGTGAAAACCCAAGTTGATTAATTATTATAAAAGTAATAAATAATAAAATGTTATAAATTCTAATTTAGAGAGTAATTTAAATTTAAGAAGGTTATTAAAGAATAAGTAATATGAATTTTCCCCTTAAAATATGAACATTTCATACATATACAATTTTAAATGCAGTCTACAGTCTCACAACTATTGTATTTTGTTTTTAGTCATTGTAAATAAAATCTTATTTTCATGAACTCATAAATATCCTTTTGTGCCTTCCTATACTTTGTTTGTTAACAATGCACGTTATTTGATTTATCTAGTTTTGGATTGTCACCTTTAATGGATAATGAAAAACATCCTGATAATATATACTGATCAGGAACATATAAATATTATCCTGATAGTGAAAACATAAATAACAGCTAATAGTGAAAATATAAATAATATCTGTGAATTAAGGTCCAGTGATTTATGTAACACCTGTAAATAAACTTCAAGCAATACCAAAATTAGTATTTTTGAAATTCTTTTCATTATGTAGTTTTTAATAATTAATTTTTAATTTTATTAAAAATTGTAATTACAAATTAATTAAAATTAATTTTTAATTTTATTAAAAATAATCTTCTGTAACAAGAAATCCATGTATTACGAATGATTACATTTCATATTATAATCGAAAAATAAACATACATTAATTAATGATTTAGGCCCTTTTAAATGTAGATTCTTATCACTTGTTTAATCTGAGAATGTATTTACTCTACAATGTATTTTTTTTAATTGATTAAAATACATAACAAGCTCTAATTATTAACATAAGAGCCCCATTTCTTGGTACTTCATTCGAAAATTTTAAACTAGTTTTATAAAAAAGAAGTATGCCTCCGATTTTTTTGTTGATATTAAACAAACAAAATTGTTAAAATATTATTTTAAATGTTGAGATCAAATGAAAATTTAATATTTTTTCCTCTAGATTGGAGATTACTATGATTTAAAGACGTGTCTGTGGACAGAATGTGTTTTTCAATGTACATTAGTTGATGTCAAGTAGAAAAATGATATGTTAATATCAAAAAATACTTGAGGCATTAAAAATATGAGATATTCATTTTAAGCTTTTCATTCGGTATATTTTCATCTTTTTTTTTCAAGGAAAATTTGGATAACAATTCCATATCAATTCATCGTTCAATAGCTTTATACATCAGAAAAAAATATTGCCATCAAGATTTACTTCTCTAAGTTTTAGTATATTATTTTACTATTATAATATTCTATTCTATTTAATAGTATTCTATTTTAATGATAATGAAGTAAAGAAAATAATAATTTTGCAAATTAAATATATAGGACTATAGGACAATTTCTAACTTTAGTGTTAAAAACTGTCGACATGAAGCAAATAAGAAGTGGTTGGTGTTTCATCTACGATGTCCTTGCACTAGATATTTAGACTTAAATCCATCAGTAGTCCATTTAGAAAATGAAGTCTTTTTCCTCAAGTAGAATCCACTTTTTAAGTAATACAAAGAAATGAAGTTTTCTTGAGATACTCAACGTTTTATAAAGTAAACAGGCAATCAATGGCAGTGACTTTTTTAATTCTCTACTGGCAAATAAAAACAGCATCAGTTTCAAAAATATTTTGTTTAATGATAGAAAAATAAACATAGAGCAATATTGATAATGATCGAAAAAAATAATTGAATATAAAATTTCACTTAATGAACATATACAATAAAAGCATACATTTATTAGAAAAATTTACAGAATAAGGATTGTATATCTCAGAAACAATTTGCAGGAAAACAATTAGATAAAAAAATTATTAAGAGAAACAATTAGGTAAAAAATTATAGGGTACATAATAATAAAAGTTTTACAAATAAAATAATAAAAGGTTTACAAATAATAAAAGTTTAAATTTGGTTAATAAAATCTCAAAGCTTACGCATAATGTTTCTTTTCTTAATGAAAACTCGTGGAAAAAAATAATAAGATTAGATAAGATAAAGATAATAAAAAAAGATTTAGAAGAACCAGCAATAATAAATAATAATATAAAATGATTTCCTTTGAAGAATATTAAATTTCATGATTAACAAATTTTAATTTGAGGGGAATTATTCTTATAAGGCAGTTAAAAATTACTTTCAAAGACAATATGAAAGAGACCAATTAAAATCACTGCCTGAGTATTTTGACAGAAAATATAGACAATTTTGAAATGACATTTTATCTGTTTGAAACATCTTCATAAATTTTAACAAACTCTTGAAGGAAAACTATATTTTGCTTCAAACACGGCGCTGTTTCACCAATTGAAAGGAGACGAAACTATAGAAGAAATTTCATAGTAAGGAATAGTTATAGAATTTTATAACTGAAATATTTTTAAAAGCTATATGACGCCAAATGTGATTTAAATTTATTTTGCTTCTTTAAAGAAAACGCATAATTAATGTAGACCTTTTTGATACTGAAACAATTTTAAAGATTAAGAACTTTTAAATGTTAGATACCGTAGTATATGGCCTGGATACCCACCATCATAACCGGAAAATTTAATGTATGTGGGAAACATTTTCTTATCAGTAGTTATCTTTATTTCTTTTAATCAATAAATTTTAATACGTCTTTTAAATTTCATTGTATTTGATAAACTTCATATCAGTTTTTCTAGACGATAACATTTTTTGAAAAATTTGAAAATTTTCTGTCAAAACCTTTAATATTTTCATTTTAAGAAACATCTTACTAACCTAATTGAGAAGATTTTTATATAATTAATAAGATTGATTGACAAGATCTAATATCGATCTAAATCTAATATCGATAAGATTTAATCTAAAATAATCTAATTGATAAGACTTACTTAATATTTTATCTATCTTATAACTATAGAAAAAATATCCATCTATAAATATAATAAAATGAAAAATATTGTTGGTATACAGGACAATTATAATTATTGGATACTGAGTTAGGAAAACTTTTTCCGTGGAGATTCCTTATCAATTTTTATTCAGATAAATTGAATGTATTAGCTTTCTTCCATGAATATGGCAGCTGTTAAGTTAACTTCATTTGGTCTCTATTGCGTATATGTCTTCTATAGATCTAAATCTAATATTGACAAGATCTAATATCAATCAATAAATCTAAATCTAATGTCGATAAGATCAAATATCGATCTTGCGATCTAAACCAAATATAGGTCTATCAATCTAAGCCTAATATCGATATCAAATATCGATCAATCGATGTAGACCTAATATCGATCTATCGATCTAAATCTAATACCTATAAGATCTAATATCGATCTAAATCTAATATCGATAAGATCTAATATCGATAAGATCTAATATCGATCTAATCTTAATATCGAACTAATCTTAATATCGATAATATCTAATCTAAGATAGCCTAATTGGTAAGACTTACTTAATATTTTATCTATCTTATAACTATAATAAAAATATTCATCTATAATGAAAAATATTGCTGGTATACACGCTTAAATTATTGGACAATGAGTCAGGAAATCTTTTTCCGACGAGTTCCCTTATCAATTTCGAATTCAGATAAATTGAATGTATTAGCGTCCTTCCATTAATAGGGTAACTGTTAGGCTAACTTCATTTGGTCTCGATTCCGTATTTGTCTAACTGGGATCCTTCTTCAGAAAAATTCCTATGTTGAACTAGTGTAAGCTCGCAGATGTGTTCGAAAAATATTTATCCGATTAACGAAAAAGCAAAGGAGCAGTAATAGGTTTCTTGGCAGAGAACAAAGAGTTTATAGGTAACTGGAGGTCGTTTCCCTCGCTTCTTAGTTCCAGGCTTGCTTTTATTTCTTCACGTTCGGTAACAGAGCAATGGAAGAGAGAGAAAACATCTTCAATGTTCGACTGTATCTCCAACTTCTCCACTGAATAAACCTCATTTTAGTTCCTAAGAAGTGATCATTCTATTAAGAATCTTCTTTGTAGAATGATGCAATAGAATTTTGCTCTTCGAATCAGAAGAGGTAATAAAATGAAATTAAATTTAAAATAAAATAAGTCGTGAAATCGGTATTTAATAAAAAAACTAAGCAACAAACTGATAATTATATTTTAAATTCTAGCAAACTACTGTACTATTTTTTAATTTAAAAAAAATAAGCCGTGAAATTGGTATTTAATAAATAATTATGCAACAAATTAATACATTTTTTAAAAATTCCAGCAAACTACTGTGAGAGATAAAATACTACTGTGCCCAAAAATTAAGACCAATTATTATTTTTTTCAAAAGCATTCATTTTTTTAATTATTTTTTATTCTTCCAAATTTATTTCATTGCCTTCAAAGTAATCCCCTCCAGACACAATGCACTTATGCCAACTTTTTTTCCAATACTCAATGCATGCTAAAAAGTCATCGGTAGGGATAGCCTTCAAAGCACGCAGTGATTCACGTTGAATCTCTTCAATCGATTCAAAACGGGGTCCCCAGAGTGGCCTTTTGAGTTTAGGGAATATCCAGAAGTTGCGAGGTGTGAATACGTTGGTTGTGGAACGATATGGATTTAATTTTTGACGAAAATGTCACGAAGAATCAATGCAGTGTGAGCTGGCGCATTCAGTGTATTCGGTACCAATCTAGATTTGACGCGTTTGAGGCCCAAAATAGTATCCTGATAGTATGACTGGTCCTTTTGAAATTCCAACATCAACAGCAAGGACTCTAATTGTAAATCGACGATTTGTAAGCACCAAATCTTTAATTTTTTGAACGTGAGCTTCGTCGGTTGAGGTTGATGGTCAACCAGAGGACTCTTCGTCGTCAACGCGTTCTCTGCCATCTTTGAACTGTTTATACCACTTCTAAACATTTCTTTCCGATATAGGAATGTTCACCGAATGCATTCTGCAACATTCTATACATTTCCGCAAGCAAAATTTAATGTAAGTTAATTGCTCAATTAATTCAGACATTTCAAAAATCGCCGGAATCAGTTTTAGCGTCTCACAAAGCCAAGCGTAACTGAAACACTAATGAATATTTTGACGTCAAATTTCACACAGATGTCAAGGACAGTGCCATCAACCTAAAGAAGAAAAAAAAATTGAAATTCCATAAGTCCCAGGAATTTTAAGTTGAAAATTGGTCTTACTTTTTGGACACATAAGTGTAATTAGCAATTAAATATAAACCACAGACTAATCGATACTAATTTAATTACATTATTTTTCAGTTTAAAAATATAAGTCATGATAATAACTAGCAATAATTAGTCTGCAGTTTACATTTAATTGCTAATAATTAGCTATTAAATGCAAACTGCAGACTAATCGATAATAATTTATTTACATTGTTTTTTAGTTTAAAAATATAAGTCACGAAATGAAATGATTGAAACTATAAGTCATGATAAAATATAATTAGCAATTAAATGCAAACCGCAGACTAATCAATAATATTTTTTAAACTAAAAAAATAATGTTTTTGTTTGTTTGTTGTTTCTTATCCCACTCGGCTGGCCAAGCCCACGAGCCCATATGGACCCATGATTGAAGGGGAAGGAAGCAGCTTCTGTTGTGATGGAGCACCCGTAGGTAGAAGCCTGACTTTTGCTCCGTGACGCTCTTCACAGTCATAGGAAGACCGGGACCTACGGCTTAAAGTGGATTCCGAACCACTACAAACATCCATGGCACCGCCGGGATTCGAACCCGAAACAAAAAAATAATGTAAATAAATTAAGTCGTGAAATTGGTATTTAATAAATAACTAAGCAACAAACTAATATTTCTTAAATTGTAGCAAACTACTCTAAGTGAGAGATGAAATATAATTAGCAATTAAATATAAACCGCAGACTAATCAATAATAATAATTTATTTACATTATTTTTTAGATTTTTTGAAATATTTAAACTCATATAGCTCATTGCATTTTCAAAAATATTTCATTTGTAATAATGTAGCAGTGCTACACATAATGTCCTAATGTCCTACTTTCTATTTTAAATAAAGAATCTTTAACGTTTATTGTTAATGTTTGAAAGAGTAATCGGAATAACATTAAGAAAAACTAAAATGCTACAAAATAAATTTTTAAATAATAACTTTTTTCAGTTAACTAATAATACTCAGATATTTTATATCTCAAGCAATTATCTTAAAATGAACCATTGAATAAATAGTTCATCCAATAGAAAGCTTTAAATCACTTTTAGCGTTTTTATAAATTGGATAACCAATGAGTAATAAATCTGAACTATAAGCCATATTAAATTAATAGTATGCCAACATCTATTAAATAAATCATTTTCTGTAGATTTAAAAAAGTCAATGAAGCTTACATAATGTCGTAAATTTAAATAGTAAATGAATAATATTTTTAAAACTATTTGTAAGATTTAAGGCAAAATATTAATAAAAAATATCATAAAATTTTGCTGTTACTATATGTCTTTTATATATCTTATTGACAAAGTTTTTATTTTTCCTTTTGAAAGAGTCTTATATACTAATATATTTTCTTGGTTCCCACTATTTAGATAAACCACTTTTTACTAAAAAAGAAAGCTTATTTTGTATCTGTGTATTTAATTTGTTATAATTCAACAAGCAACATAAAAAAATTTTTAAAGTCAATTACTACTTTTTTTCACTATATTGCAGAAAGTCCTTTATAAATAATTTTCGTTCATTTTTTAAGCTTATCTGGCGCCATCTATTGGTAGATATATGCAACTTACATCTAAAAAAAAAACTAAAATTACTTAATTAAATTTAATTACTGAAGTAATATTTGAAAAAACTACATTAACATCAAGTGTTATCCGCACCAAGTTAAAAAAAATGTATTTGAACTTGAATGTATGAATAAAAAGTATTTTATGAACGATTGAAAATTTGAACAAGATATATATAGGGAGAATGTGAACTAATAGAAGGAATTGAGAAAAGAAAGCTTATTTTTTGTGTCTGTATATTTAATTTGTTGTATAATATAATAAATAGATTTCTTGGGGAAAATCAAAGTTTATTTCAAATAATTATACTGCGGTTATGTTATTTATAGTTAAATATTTTGTCTGAAATGACTCTAAACGACAATTAAATAATTTGAGAAAAATCACCTTTTTGTAAAAACCCTTCGATTTTTTCTCAAACCAACCTTCTATGACATTTAATATTCCTAAAATTACCAATGAAAAATATTTTGTAAAAACTATGTGAAATTCATTAGAATACTTTTTTAATTAATAATTATATTAATTAGAACACTATTATAATTAAAAATTATATTATTATTAAATATTAGTTTAATAATTATATTAAGCAATGCATAAACACACTTTTACGAATCCAAATTATCTACAAAAAGAAAGAAATAATTAAAAATGTTTTAACGTAATATATTTTTTAAATTAAAATTTCCCATTCGTTTAGATAAAAGTTGGAAAAAAAGGTAAGTTTAAGAGAAAAAAAGATGAAAGTTTATTGTACATAATATTTCAAAAGGATAGAAGAAAATATCAAAATTATTTATTCTAAAATATTTCCAAAAAAGTTGTAACGTTTGTAGTTACAAAATAAAGGATCATTTATTATAGTGAATTAAAAAGTGTAGTTTTCAAAACATTTATATTGAAATACTTTTATAAAACTGATAAACATTTTCTCCATTGTGTTAGATATTTTTTGTAAAATATTTAATTAATGAGTATAATACACATTTCATTTTTGACATATATTTATAAAATATATTTAAATAATGATTGTTATATAATTGTATAACAATGAAATAAATATAATAATAGTTTTAAATAAATATTTGTATTAGTTAAAAATCTGATTAATATGCATTTTATTTTAAAATGCCATAAGATTATTTGTCATATTCATTCCATAAGGATTAAAATAATTGTTTAAATATATGTAATTATTAAAATTTCCAGGATATGATAAACATTTTTTAGATTTCAGAAAAAAAAACATGATAATTAAATATTAAGTATTAGAAACATGGATACTTTGTCATACATGTGTATTATATATATATTGCTTATGACGAGAAAGTAGTAAATCTTTATAAATAAATATGGGAATGAGTATTAATTTTGAATGAATTTAATTTCTATAATTTAATAAACTTTAAAATTTATTTTAAAATGGAATTTCCTTTGAGGGTATTAAATATTCTTAAGTGTTATTGTGAAACACTTAAAAGCTTTGCAAAGTATTATTTAAATTAATTATCTACCATAAAAACAGTACGCCGAAAATCCAAAACGAAAAAAGTGCCAACAAAACAAACCAGTAACAATTTTGCTCTTATTATGATATATAGTAATAAAAACAGATCTGTTTTATATCTATGTATCTTAAAATACAGAAGAAAAATAGCAGTTTTACTCTTATTATGATATATAGTAATAAAAACAGATCTGTTTTATACATCTGTATCTTAAAATAAAGAATAAAAATAACAATTTTTTAATAATTAGATGATACGTAAGTTAGAAATAGTACATAAACTGTTTTTACTGTTTTAGTTAACTAAAATTTATTAATTTGAACTATTTTTGTATACAATTTATATTATTTTCTTAAAACAACCATCAGAGGAATTTCTTAAATAATTTCATTTGAAGCAAGCTACAGTAATCAGAAAATGAATATTACAATATATTTTAATGTACTCTCTAATATTGTACTTAATATTAATTTTGGAATAAAATTCTCAACTGCAATACTTTAATTTAATTTTATAGTTTAATTTTGTATATGAATTTGGACCCTGTTTTTTAAAAAAGAAATATAATTATCAGAATAAATAATACACTTTTTCTTCTTTATTGGCGCAACAGTCCTATGGTGGGCCAAGGCCGTCTGCCTACTGAGTGATTCAGAAATATGAGATGTTTTCTTTTTACGGGGTAGGATTGTCAGCTTTACACCCAACGCTCTAAATTCATATTAGACCGGGACCTACGGTTTAAAGTGGATTCTGGAACCACTATAAATATCCATGGAACCGCCAGGACACGAACCCGAAACCTGTGGCTCCGAGAGCTAGGCACTCGTCCATCAGGCCCCAGTAATAGACTTAGCAGGAGAAAAATAATTTATCAAGTTATATATTATATTTTTTACTCACAAAATGAATAATTATGTTTTCGATAAAAGATTTTGTTAATCTCAAAATAATCTTTTACAAAAAATATTCACATTGGAATGATAAGAAAGAAAGTAAAATGTTCCACAATATCGTTTCTCTGCACAAAGCCCGGTAGATATTGTACTAAAGCGTACCCAGTAGAAACTCTAATAAGAGAAAGAATAATACAGACTTTATTACCTTTTCTTCCTCTGATCACTTTCGTTCTAACATAAACTAGATCACCATTGCTTTGGCACATAGATTTCCTTCTTCAAGAGTTCTTTCCTTGAAGATTGAAAGACAGACAACAAAAAATATTTCATTCAAGTCGTTGTTTTTATACCAACTTCTTCAATCTAAATTCTATTTCAAAAGCAGCGAGTAGTAGCTCTGATTGAAAAGAAAGTTTTAAAAAAAAAAAAAACATTTATACAGGTAATAAAAAAATGGAAAATATGAATATCACTATTATGTAATATGAATATGTAAAATGTATGTAATATGAATATTATTATTTCATATGTAATATGAATATGTAAAATGTATGTAATATGAATATTATTATTTCATATGTAATATGAATATGTAAAGTGTATGTAATATGAATATTATTATTTCATATGTAATATGAACATTAGATATGAAGTTTTATTTTATAAAATTTTTGCATTATGTTTAAAGTCCTTATAATGTGCTAAAGTGAACATAAAAAAACTCTGCAATGTATTAATAATAACGTTATAGTGGATTTCGAATGTTATATACTTTGAGAGTTAAGCCATTCGCCACTTGAACGACGGAAATGTAGCAGATTTAACTTCACTCAGGGTGAAACATTTATGGTGGATGGTGCTAGACTGCACTTGCAATATTCTGCCTGAATTTTGAAGTAAAATCCCCAAGAGGGACATCTGAGGATTTCGTATTACTCTCCTCCAGCCAAATGGAAGAGCATTAAATCATCATCATCATCACTGGCGCAACAGCCCCATGGTGGGCCATGATCGTCTGTTTTCTGTCAGATTTGAAGACAGATGTTTTCTTTTTACGGGGTAGGGTTGACATCCCTACGCCTAGCGCTGTACACTCATATTAGACAGGGACCTACGGTTTAAAGTGGATTCCGAACCACTCAGAACATCCATGGCACCGCCGGGACTGAAACACGAAACCTGTGACACCGAGCGCCAAAGCAGCGGCCAAAGAGCGGCCCTTTTCAGGTTCGAATCCTGGCAGTGGCATGGATGTATGTTTGTGGTTCGGAATACACGTTAAACCGTACGTCCCGGTCTAATTACCGTGAAATGTGCACAAAACGACCGTAGAGCAACAAATCAAAGCAAACTGGCATTTAGGCTGGCAAACTGGCATTTTTAACTCGTCGACTATTGTAGAAGTAAGAAATTCATTCTATTTTTTTGTAAAGAGTTAATTCCTTATTCTTATTTTATATAAGGAATTAATACCTTACAAGGAACCTAGTATAAATTTCTAACTACTACAGCGTTAATGAGTTAAAAATTAATCTTCATAAAACATTAATATAATATTATAATAACAACAAATGTAATAACACAAATATAATTTTATATAAAACATTTTATTTAATTAAAACTCTAAATATTAAACATCTATATTGAAATGATTCGTCATATTTGATTTTCGAAGTATATATAATCAATAATTAATTATAAACACTGGGAGAATCATGAATAAATGATATTCTGTTCAAAAATATGAAACACGTTCCAAAAAGTAATTTCATTATATAATGTATTTATTATTATATCAGATGTATATAAGTAGTGATTAATTATATTTTTATTAATATATTTATATTACACAAATGTAAAGAAATGAATTATTACATTTGCAGGAGTACATAATATAAAATTAACTATATAGAAGGTATAATAATATTTCATTTTCAATGTATTATTTTAATAAAAAAATATTAATGCTATATTCATCCCTTTAATTAACTATCTAAATAAAATAATTAGGTAAAAAATCTGTAAATATGTTGAATTCTCGAATGCATGAAAAACAAAAATTAATTTATCATTAATTTAAATTTCATAATTAATTTAGGATATATTTTTAAAGTAGCATTTTATTATTAGTGTGCATTATTTTTGTTATGCATATAAAATGAAAACAAAAAAATGAAAAATAGGTCTATAATCTATACAATTGTCCAGGAAATAAGCAAAATGTCTGCACAGCTTAAGCCCATTTCTGATCTTAATTTTCATTGGTTTCTCTATGTTTGGTAAATTTTCTTTTGGAACTAACAAGAAGGCACATAAATATTTATGTATAGCGAACATTAATTTTATCGCTTCGTATATGCATGGCTCGTGTATACAGCATATTTCATGGCTTCGTTTTATATATATATATATATATATATATACATACATACAATATGCCAACGGCCGTACCATGCTGAATATACCGGTTCTCGTTAGATCACCGAAGTTAAGCATCATTGGGCGCGGTCAGTACTTGGGTGGGTGACCACCTGGGAACACTGCGTGCCGTTGGCAAATTTGGGACCTGAATGGCCGAGTGTCTAGCGCTCTGGCGCTCGGTGCCACAGGTTTCGGGTTCGAATCCCGGCGGTGCCATGGATGTTTGTAGTGGTTCGGAATCCACTTTAAGCCGTAGGTCCCGGTCTTCTATGACTGTAAGAGCGTCACGGAGCAAAAGTCAGGCTTCTACCTACGGGTGCTCCATCACAACAGAAGCTGCTTCCTTCCCCTTCAATCATGAGTCCATATGGGCTCGTGGGCTTGGCCAGCCAAGTGGGATAAGAAACAACAACAACAAAACAATATATATACAATAACAATAACAAAAAGGTATATTATATAATAAAAAAATAAATAAATATTATTTTTCGTGGCATTATATTACCTTAATAAATGTTTTATCTGATTGGATTTTTGCATTGACTAGTTGAAGGCGGATTCCTGATGGTCAAGTGGCTAGACCGCTGCCCTTTGTTACCAGGGCTTCAGGTTTTAATGATTGGGTTGGCATGGATGATTGTAAGTGGTTCGGAATCCTTGTTGAACTGTAGGTTCTAGTCTAATTAGCCCAGGTGTGCAAAAAATGACAGTAGAGCTTCAAACCAAATCAAAGGGATTTTATTAATCGGTTCCCTAATATGTTTGTCTCTTTATGCTTATTCACTAACATATATTGATCAAAGAAACTTGTGTATTTTAATTTATTATTTATCACAAGTTATTTTATTGAACGCACTTTTAAGATCAAACGTGTTTTTGGCAATCCCATAAAATATGTAATGAACTAAAAAAAAAAAAAAAACATTTGCAAATGGTTTATGTCTAATAGCCAACAGATTTGAATATTTTGTTAATGTAAACAATAAATAAAAATAAATTATGTATTTTGCAATAAATTATACAGCAATCAATAAATCTTTTTTCCTTCCTTATAAAATAAGAGAACAATCCAAACTTGAAAGAAAAATTACTTTTCGTATGACTTTTAAAAGTAATTTTTGGCATATAATGAGTTTGGAATTATGATCTGTCCCTCCCTACAACTGTAAACTGAATAACAATATACAGCGTGGCCATAAAATAACTTTCTGTTTGGAGTCATCTGCAACTGAATCTAATTAAAGAATTAACTAAATTTCCTGACTTTGAAAGGCATGAGGAGATGAATTTTGGAAAAAAATATTACCTAAAGTCGCCTATAGAGAACATCTTGTCTCTGTTGTCACATCCCTACTTAGAAATTTGCTCAAGTAGGGACATGACGTACATGAAAGACCATCAGCCAATATTTTCCAACGAAACTGCCACCTTGTACTTCGGATATCACCCCTTATGAATTTTGGTTGAGGGATACTTTAAATTTGTTGTGTATGCTTCTGAAGTGACAAATCTGCTTTCCTTGAAGGATAACATAATACAGACAGTGACAAACATACAAAGTGATAGTTTACAAGCAGCAGTAGAGAACGCAACAAGCCGTCTGCAATATCTTGTACACAGAAAAGTCAGCACATTGACAACATTTTACGCACTCAAGAACACCTTACGGCTGATTGATAAAAGATTTTCTATGAGTTTCATACTCTATGACATTCATTTTCGTATTCGCAATGTTTGATCATTAATGCAATTTTGCATAATAGGTTTCCCATGCTGTTGTAATAATTGATCCACTTTCGGTTCTGACAGCGACGAAATATATCCTGTCGGCGACTATTGATCTTATATCTGTACATATTTTTGGAGTTCATCTCTTTATGCCTTTCACAATCTATATATGAAATTTGTCTTCATTTAGTTCATTAGATTTAACTGCAGAGGCCTCCAAGCAGGAAAATTTACTTTAAGGCCATTATTTTATAGATTATTATTTCTATACCATTTCATATATTAAATAAATAAACATTAAAATAAAATAGTAAGAAAGGAATAACAAATTTATTGCATTGAAAGTTAAACAGACGATATCCCTGGAGGTAAACAGATGGAATAAAATAAGTATTCTCCTGGTGTTGAAGTTTTAGAGTGAGCTTACAAAGCATTATTATTCTGTCTGTGAGACGGTCAAAAAATTTGAAAATTCAATTTTAAGAATATCTGACCTGAATAATGAGAAGACCATTGACTTCAACTTAGTAATCTGTAAGACTCTTATAAGACATAAGATTTTTTTGTCTGCCATTTTGAGTTATTTGAAAAATTGTAAGATGGATCAAAAACAATGAAAAAAATTCCACCTATCTTTGAAATATGTATCTAAGAATAAAGTAGAAGGGAATAAGAATTTTTTTTCAAGTAATAAATATCTAGATTAAGTATAATAATTAAGCTTATTTTTTTATATTACCCATAACTATATCAGTTTTTCAAAAGATTCCAAAAATCGAAATTATACTATGCTGCTGTAACATAAAGAGAACCAAGCAGTGTTCTGGTAACTATCACAATATATAATACAGCTCAGAATATATTTCCTAGATTCCCATCCAAAGATTTACACAGGAAATTCAAAACAGGAATTACAAATGATGCAAAGGATATCTACACATTCAGAGAATGGGAGTACTGACCAAGGATAATATTAGTCTCTGGAATAGTACCAGTCGAAGATAAGACCCAACTTTGAAAGACAATTTTAAAGATAAATTTTCTTCTATATATATCTATAATTACTTCTTATTGTATTGTTTTTTTGATAATATTAATATTAAATTCAATCTATGGCTTTGCAGATTTTAAACTTAAATAATAATTTTAAAAAAATTTTAAAGTCAATTAACTTATAATGAAAATCAAACACCAAGTTTTTAAATTAAAACATATATTTCAACAACATTTCATATTTTTTTATTTCTGATTTTAAGCTTTTTATTCAAGTATATAAATATATTTATCAGTATATTTATATCTTATTTATTCAACAATTACTTTTTCTACCGATTTCGAATATTGTACACTTGGATCTAATTCATTCTCCAATAGAGAAAAAATATAGCAGATTAAACATTGACTAGAGTTCACCAAGTAAGTTAAATTGCTGAAGATAAACAAAAATACAAAATAGTGGAAGCTCATTTAAGTAACATAACTTTTGGTATGAAATATGTTTCTGCTTGTGGCAAATATATTTATTGAATGTGTGCTCCAATTATGTTGCAGTGAGACGAAGAGTAGCTTTTACTTAAGCTTTTACAGCAGTTTTTTTTAAGCATTGCAGTATCTTTTACTTAAGCTTTTATTAGCCGCAACCGGTATTAGTTTTAATTGCTGAGGCAGATGAAACTGTCTTTCCTCACGACTACGCTGTTGAAAATTGAATCAAAATTTTCATTGCTTTTTCAATCAACAAAGGGTGTCTACTTTTAATGAAGAGCCAAAAATGAGGTCTTAATAAGGATGACTGAAAATTAGCTTTGAGACTGAGGTCGTAATGGATCGATGAGGCTCTCTCTTTCAATCTTCTTCAATGTTTGCTGCAAATTAATCTTTTATCCACATATTGCCGTGTCTGGGAATTTGAATTGTCAAAAATTTGTCAAAATTTGAAAACAAATTGCAGATCTTCTTTAGTCAACTGCGCTTGCCACAGTAATATTTTCTTTCAAAATGCATTCATTTTGCCTCTTATGGAGAGCACGTTCATAAGTCATTCTTGCAAAGTTATTTTTAATTAATTTTACAGAGAAAAATAATATGACATGTATTCAAGATTCGCTATCGACTCATTGTCGGAAAAGAGTTTTTGAAATTTCAAAATATTTTATTATTGGAAAAATAATTTGACTTCTGGGCAAAAAGCTATCATTAGGATTAGAATTTTACCCCTAGACGGTCATCATCAAGCAGCTATATAATAACATAGAATGAGACATATAATTTTTCTGCGGGCGATCAAAATTATGTTGTTGTCCACCATTGGTCTGATGGCTGATTTAGAGGAACTGCACCTTTCCTCTGACGCACCTAGACGCTCCGTCTCATAATTTATATTAAGCATTATTCATTTTACTTACTTTTATTGATTTTATTCATTTCGTAAAGCATTATTGATTTTAGTTATTTTATTCATTTTGTAGAACATTATTGATTTTATTTATTTTATTCATTTTGTAAAGCCTTATTGATTTTATTCATTTTTCAAAGCATTATTGATTTTATTCATTTTTCAAAGCATTATTGATTTTATTTATTTTTATTTATTTTATTCATTTAGTAAAACATTATTGATTTTATTCATTTTGTAAAACATTATTAGTTTCATGCATTTACAAATATTTCTGTAACATCTAAGCAATGTGTGCTCGTGTGTTCAATACTGTTTGTAGACACTTTTTAGTTTCTTAATATGAATATGATATTTGTTGACTATATAAATATTTTTGCGAATCTAAATTATATAAAATGTATGTTTATTTATTTTTTTTTAAAAATAGCATACGATAAAGTTCATTTTATATCAAATATAAATAGAAGTTTTATATTTTGCACAATATACTATCATATTGATTAAAATTTGTTAAGTAACGAATTCTTTAAATTCTAAAGCCTTTGGAAGCAAAACTCTTCCATCATATCCCATAACAAAGAAAAAAAGTATTACTCTACCAAAGTAATAAATGTGAAAATATTGTTCTTTTACTAAAAGGGTTACTGCTTTGACACTGTAGAGACGGCAATAAAAATAGACATTTTTTTATAGTTCCTCCAACAAACGGTGGTTCTTTACGTGAACAGTGACAAGTAAGATGGAAATGTTTCGGTATATAGCGTTATGATAGCGTTTGAGTGACAATTGTTTGCACCTATGTCGTTATGTGTTATCCATCAACGTCAGTGCTTTCAGTTTTCTTTATTGATAAAACTTGGAATTTTCGCCATTGAGTTTTTGTTTTATTTGTTTTAAAAAAGTGTAATATTTGTAGAAAAACACAACATAGTAAGTAAATACTAGATTTAATTTTATTTTTTCTGAAGAGTTGTCAATAATCATGAAGAACCAGCTCCAAAAAATAAAATATCTAATTATATTTGTAACCTTCTCGTTTATATTATTTATATATTAATCTCAAATATTTTAACTTTTGGTATTCATTAGTAAATATACATAAATTACAAAAAATCAACAATGCAATAGCAATGTTTTTTCAGGTTTAGAATCAAATATTTTTTTATTCTTTTAAGTAAGATATGTATGAAAAATTCCAGAAGTTTTTTGACTTTCGTCATCATAGCCTAACATTTTTTTTTTCCGAGATGATATGAATTGAAAATGATCATTGATAACCGTTGATAATTATAAATGATCATTGATAACCATCAATCCTTGTTCATTACAAATGATCTTTGATAACCATTGATCATTGATCACTATAAATGATAATTGATAACCATTAATCCTAATAAATGATCATTAATAACCATTGATAATTATAAATGATTATTGAAAGCCATTGATCCTAATAAATGATCATTAACCATTGATCATTGATCCTTATAAAATAATCATTGATAACCATTTATTATTAATTTATAAATTATCATTGATATTAATGATAATCATTGATATTAATGATAATCAATGATAACTGTTTTATCATTTAATGATGATACACAAAATTAGAAAAATGAAGCAAATTTATGTACCAAATTGTTTTGAAAGAAGTTCTAGTCTAACTGAAATATTCGAAAAACTACTTTCATAAGGTTCAATACCAGAAGTTTAATATCATTGTTATTATTTAATATGAAGTGTAACAGAAAATTGAAAAAAAAAAAACTCAACCCAATAGCTATATACCGTAAAACCCTCATGAACCAAAATAAAATATATAAATAATTCCATAACATTCCATTTTAGGCTTAAAAGTGGTTAAATGTGCAACTATTAACCATTGAGCACTTAATGATCTTTAAATAATCTAGATTGGATTGGTATTAAATGATTTGAATCTAATAGGACAAACAATTTCCTTCCTATTGCTCAATAAATTTGCAGTCTAAGTTAAAATTTGCTGATAAGAATTTTTCTTCATTATGATAATACAAATAAAATTATTTTTTCCAAATTGCAAAAAAAACTCTTTCATTTACTCTGATATTATTTATTTGATGCAGGAAAAATTAAAGAATTTTATTTATATAAGCAAAATTTTTAAAAGAAATGAAATTTCTTTGAAGATATATCTTATTAATCTTAAATATATAAAATACAGGGAATGATTTCCACGAAATTGTAACTATAAAAAAATAAAAATGCGCCATTTATGTACAAGCAGCTTTATTATATGTCTTAGAGTATTTTGGAATATATTGCATAACCATAGACGTTTTTTAAAATACTGAAAAACTTTAATATCGAAAAAAATTCCACTACATACTAAATTATATACATTCCGTTTTTTAAAATGGAAAATTAAAAAATAACATTCTTTATGAAATGAAATCACTATTTTTATTTAAAATTAATATCGGAACAGTTTTAATATATATAAAATATAGGGAATGATTTCCAGGAAATTGTAACTATAAAAAAAATAGCATGCGCCATTTATCAACACACAACATCATTATTATACATCTTAAATTGTTTTGGAATAGATTATATAACCATATAAGTTTTTAAAGAACTTAAATACTTTAATACCAACACAAATATCACTACGCATACCGAATAATATACATACCGCTTTATTAAAATACAAAATTAAAAAATAGCACACTTTACGAAATGAAAGCATAATTTCTATTTAAAATTAATATCGGTACAGTTTAAAAATATAAAATACAGGGAAGGATTTTCAAGAAACTGTAACTATAAAAAAAATATCCGACTTTTATTAACTAAGTTACAACATCCTTAATATATGTCCTAAAGGGGTTTGGAATAGATTACATAACTATATACGTTATTAAAATACTGAAATCTTTTAATAAGAAAAGAATTCCACTACATACCGTTTTTTGAAATACAAAATTAAAAGAATAACACAGTTTATGAAATGAAAGCATTATTTTTATTTAAAAATTAATAAAACTTCTAAGAATAGTTAGTTCAAAGAACAACAAAAATAACACACTTTATGAAATGAAAAAAATTATTTTTATTTAAAAAAATAATAATAAATATAAGAAGAGTTAGTTCAAAGAACAACAAAAATAACACACTTTATGAAATGAAAGAATTATTTTATTTAAAAAATAACAAAATATTTAAGAACAGTTAGTTCAAAGAACAACAAAAATAACACACTTCATGAAATGAAAGCATTATTTTTATTTAAAAAATAATAAAAAATATAGGAACAGTTAGTTCAAAGAACAATAACAACAAGCAAAATCTAAAAACAGTATAGTTTCTTAGTAATAAGAATAGAAATTAATCTCAAAATGTATCGATAAAAAAATTGAGAAGTATTGACACACAAATTAAATAAAATTAAAAATAAATTCCTTACGGAATAGAAAAAATAGAGGAAAGATAACAGAGACATGCAACTAAAACTTTTAAATATCTAATAAATAAATAAATAAATAAATATGCGTCATTTATCAACACACAACATTATTAAGTATTTTAAATACAATATTAATAAAATAACACACTTTATGAATAACTGCAATATTTTTATTTAAAATTAAATAAAAAAATATAAGAACAGTTAGTTCAAGAAACAATAACATCAAGCAAAATATATGAACAGTTAGTACAAAGTACAATAACATCAAGCAAAATCTAAGAAGATTATATTTTTATGCTAATAAGAGTAGAAATTTATCCCAAATTGTATCGATAAAAAATTGAGAAGACTTGACACCCAAATTAAATAAAATTAAAAATAAATTACTTACGGAATAGAAAAAATAGAGGAAAGGATAACAGAGACATGCAACTAAAACTTTTAAATTTCCAAGAACATTTTTATTTAATGATTGAATGAGTATCTGTAAACTTTTAAAGAAAATACAGGCGTCTTTGAAGAACCCTGATACAAAGACTCAGGTTAAAAATCCGGAAATCCACGCTCCTAGCCTGTAAAAAAAATTCCCCGTTGAAAGGGAAAGTCAATTAGCTAAGTTGTATTTGTAGGTTAATTACTGAGATTTTCATACAAAGCGAAGATATATTGCCCACTATGTCCCAAAGTATCTTTTCATCGCCAGAAAATGCACACAGGTAGGTAATGACTTCATAAGGCTGCTCTGATGCTGCAACGTCCTTTTGTTAAGTTTATCAAGGGTTGCGGGTCATTAACATGCGTAATTAAAGTAATTATTCTTCAAAGATATTTTAGACGTGTATTATGTATTTTTCCATAAAAAACAGGAATAAAAATTGTTTTGAAAATGCCATAATTTTAATCTGCTCTTAACTGAAATGTATATTTCATTTATGTTAATTTTAAATATGTTTGAAAAAATGTTTTGGAATATTTTGCAAAACCATATACGTTTTTTTTTAAATACTCAAATACTTTATTACCGAAAAAAATTCCACTACATACCGCATAATATAAATACAGTTTATTAAAATACAAAATTAAAAAATAACCCTTTTTTTTTAATGAAAGCATTATTTTTATTTAAAATTAAATAAAGTAATATAAGAACAGTTATTTCAAAGAACAATAACATCAACCAAAATCTAAGAACGATATATTTTTTATACATATAAGAATAGAAATTTATCTTAAATCGTATCGATAAGAAATTGCAAGTATTGACACACAAATTAAATAAAATTAAAAATAAATTACTTACGGAATAGAAAAAAATTGAGGAAAGGATAACATAAACATGCAACTAAAACTTTTAAATTTCTAAGAACATTTTTATTTAATGATTGAATGGGTATCTGAATACTTTTAAAGAACATGCAGGCGTCTTTGAAGAACCCTGATACAATGGCGCAGGTTAAAAATCCGGAAATCCACGCTCCTAGCCTGTACAAAAAAATTTCCGTTGAAAGAGAAAGTCAATTAGCTAAGTTGTATTTGTAGGTTAATTACTGAGCTTTTCATACAAAGGGAAGATATATTGCCCACTGTGTCCCAAAGTATCTTTTCATCGCCAGAAAATGCACACAGGTAGGTAATGACTTCACAAAGCTGCTCTTATGCTGCAACGTCCTTCTGTTAAGTTCATCAAGGGTTGCGGGTCATTAAGATGCGTAATTAAAGTAATTATTCTTCAAAGATATTTTAGACGTGCATTATGTATTTTTACATAAAAAAACATGAATAAAAATTATTTTGAAAATGCCATAATCTTAATCTGCTCTTAACTAAAATGTATATTTAATTAGTGTTAACTTAATGTTTCAAAAAATATTTGAGATATTAAATTACTGAATCATTATTATTATATAATTTTAAGCAAATATAACCCAAGTATTTTTCATAATACTCGGGTTATATTTGCTTTGGTAGCATGAGGTCATGTCATTTTTTTTTTTTTAAATAATAGGAAACAACTGAAAATTGTGATAGTATTTCACTTAAACCAGACCAATTCATATGATATTGTGGGCCTCTTTGAAACGTATCATAACTCCGCGGGCCGCATATAAAATTATATATTCCCACATAATAATTATAATTATAAATTATTATATTATTTAGACCTTCTATAGATATTTTATATTCATATTACAACTTGTTATGTTAGATGTTCCCCGATGCACACTCATCATGAATTCGCAGAATGTAATTTAATTATTCTGTGAACTCATACATAAATCAGGCAATATCTGTCATATATTCGCAAGAATATATGACATATTATATAATAATAATATTTTTCTTATAATTTTGACAGTTAATTTTTGAATATATAGATGCACAAATAATGTTTTTTTTAATACATTGGTTTTCACTACTTTGGCAATTATAAAATAAATATATTTTTTAAAAGTGTGATAAATCTCATGGGCCAGAAAAATGTTCAAGGCGGGCCGCGGTTTGACCACCCCTGACTTAAACAATCGGAATTGTGACAGTATATTACTTAAACAATTGGAATGCCTTCTTACAGTTTTCCTGCACTTTCTGTAATAATGCTTACAGAATTAATCTGCTCCTCCAATTCACAAGGGAAGTATATATCATAGCTCCATCGTTTAGTTGAGCCACAGAATTAGTGTTACCCAATATATAGAGCTTGATTAGTAGGTTCATGCGCCTTGTATAGTTATCATTCATTAAAAGCATTCATTAATGTTATAGTTATTTATAATTATGTGAGATTTGTATGTTATAACATATGGTATATGTTATAGGTTATAAAATAAAATAAATGAATGTTGATAAAATATTTGGTTTAGATTCGCTTGGTAGCATAGGTTAATGTCAATTTTTTTTAAATATTAGGAAACTCATGAAAATTGTTGGCAATATATCACTTAAACAATCAGAATGCCTTCTTAGAATTTTCCTGGGCTTTCTGTAATAATGCTTACATAATTATTCTGCTCCTCCAATTCTCAAGGGAAGCATATATCATAGCTCCATCGTTTAGTTGAGCCCCAGAATTTGTTTTACCCATTATATAAACCTTGATTAGTAAGTTCATGGGCCTTGTATTGATATCATTCATTAAAAGCATTCATTAATACTATATTTATTTAAAGTTGTGTGAGGTTTATATTTATAATATATGTTATATGTTAAATGATCTTAATATGTTTTCTACAAGTAAGAATTTTTCAAGGAAATATATTAACATATTTTAAAGCACTTACATACACTGATTTGACAAATTATTAAATATTCAGCATATAGTATGTTATCCTTATGAAAATCAACACAATTAATAATGCTTACAGAAACCAGAATATTATTCTGTTCTAACAATTCTCTTGGGAAGCATAGTATATCATAGCTCCATCACTTAGTTGAGCCACAGAAGAGCCAGTTGCGCCACCACCATTATATATTATAGTAGTAGTTTCATGGGCCTTGTATTGATATCATTCATTAGAAGCAGTCATTAAGACTATATTTATTTAAAGTTATGTGAGGTGTGTATGGTATAATATATGTTATATGTTATATTTTATATGATCTTAATATGTTTTTATATGATTGATAATTTCTAAAAAAAATAAATTATGTTTTAAAGGCATTTATATACACGGAATTGTCAAATTATTGTATACTCAACCTATGTCATTCTTATGGAGAACCAACACAATTTATCTGTGTAGAAAAAAATCACAAAAGTTTAAATAAATTCCCAAACTTTCAGAAAATATCTGCGTATGATTTCTTTTCTTCTTGATGAAAAATAATTAATACGATTTTAATCTTTTGTAATTTTTGAGAATAATCAAAAAAATGTACTTGCATTTTTAACTTTCATTTAAATATTATTAGATTTTTAAACTTTCAAAATAATTCACTTTGGGCAAAATGTATTTTATGACATGCAAATGCTCAAATTATACACAAAAACACATTTTAGATATGCTGAAAATTACGTATTAATAAGTATTTTCTTTAAATTTTGAAAATTAATTTATAAAGTCAAGAAGTTATTTTAAAATTCAGCAGAAGCAATTACAATATTTTCAATAAAATAACATACTTGTATATAACATGCAAGTATATAAGCACTCAGCATATGTGTTTACAATACTGAAGATTAAAGCAATATTAGCTAATTTTTAATCATAGTTAATATAGCTTAAAATAAATTCAAAAGAATTTAATTGAAAATTGGAAAATTAATTTATTTTGGAAAAAACTATTACTAAAATAAATCTTTTATTATTTCTATCGCATTTATCTTTTCTTTCGATTTTTAAACTGAAAAGTCTATTTTAAATAAAATTATTGATTCGCCCTTGTTGTTCATTCTATATATGATTTTACTGACTTTTGCTATTCAACTGTACAGGGAAGTTAGCATAAAGAACTTTTGTATTTTGATGATTTATTTGAAAGTACAATAACAAAGACTTATATATTTATTGTAGTATTGATTCTCAAAAATCAAAGCGGAACCCCTCAAGTTATTTATAACCGACTTATTCTTTCTTTTCGAATAAGCTAAAGAACTTAATTTAAAATTTGTATTTCTCAAAATGGTATAAGACACTTTGAGTTTTTTATACTCTATTGAATATAGCTTTAAAATTATTATAAGGGATTCATCGTCTAATGATATATTTTATGCAATAAATCAATTAAAATGTGATCTTACAGTAAATATTTTTAAATCCATATAAATTTTATAATAAGACTATACATGTTTAATTTTTTATACACTTTTTCTGTGTATTGAATAAGCAACTAAATTATTCAGTGAATACATTTATATATTATTATTATATTTTATATAATAAACCAATTAAAATGTCTTTCTATAGTAAATATATTTTAATTCATATAAATTTTATAATAGGACTATACATATTTAATTTTCTTATAAACTTTTTCGGTATAATGAATAAATTATTAAGTCAATACATTTACACATTTGAATGAAAATAGTTTTTGTATTAATGTCAATTTTTTTTAATCCTCTGAAATTTAAAATTCTACTAATGGAATAAATTTTATCATATCATGAACAAATAAAATATAAATATCGCAGCAAGTTTTAATCCTTCCTGAATATTTCGAGGGTTGATATCATTTTAATAATCAACTTAATATATTTGAATTAATTACGAGAGTATATTTATATGTAAATTTATAAAATTACTATCATAGCATAGAATCCTTTTAAAAATTTTAAACTTAAATAATTATGTTAATTAATAATGTACGTTATTAAAACGATACTTCGTGAAACGAGTTTCAGAAGGAACCGAAATTCCAAGTATGTAATATTCAGAAAATATTCAGTACAAACTTAATTTAGACATGTAAGGAAATTAATTAATGAATATTAAGTTTCGAAATATCCATTACAAAATTTAATTTATGTCTGTCAATATATTATTTTAATTTAAAAACAACCGTAATTTTTTAACCATGCAAATAAAATTTTGTACGTTTCAGTTTCATAAAATGTTAAAGGATTTCAATACTTTATATTTTACCTGTTTATACAAAATATTAGATAATATTGAAATGCATCAGAATCAAAAGACTTGTTTTTCTTTTTAAAATTGTCAAATGAAGATTTTCTACTCATTATTTTATATTGCAAAAGCAGATACTTAAAAACTTATAGTAGTAACTTATATTGTAAATACTTATAAAAATATATACTTAAACTTATATTGAAATACTTATAAAAGTAGATACTTGAATAATATTGTAAATACATATAAATGTAGATACTTAAACTTGTATTTAAATACTTATAGAAATCAATAGAATACTTTAATGTCTATTGGACTTCAGAATCTTAAAAAAGAAAAATATATATTAAAAATATAATTAATATATATTTTTAATCTTGTTATAATATTCAGATATGCCTAATTTGCATTCCTATATTCATATCTACCTGAATCAGAGATTGATATAATAGTGTGAAGTGGCAATTTGAGATTAGTGGTTGACTGGGAATTAATAGAAGAGTATTGATAGTAAATATCATCGATAATATAATAATATATATTAATATATATAACATATCATATTATGATCATTATCATACTATGGTATTTAATGTTATTTTGTTATCTAAATTCAATTTTATATTTTATTATTTATTCCTCGTATCATATAAGTAATCTTAAGAAGACAATCAAAACCAAAAATATAACACTTCAACATTTAACCAGTATGAAAATATATTCAATATTATACATACAATAAACGTTGTTGCTACATTCAGATATACCTAATTTACATTCAGATCTATCTGAAACAGTTGTATAACATCGTTAAAGGACAACTCGAGATTATCGAGGACAACTCGAGATCGACTCGAGTCTCGATTGACTTTGGCAGGGGCAATAGAGACAAATTGATAGTAATATTTATAATGACTTTGTTATTTTGACATCTAAATTAAATTGTATATTTTATACATTATTTATCCCTCATATCAAATAATTAATCTTAAGAAGACCATCAAAATCCAAAACGCAAAAACTTTATTTTTAAGCCAGTTTGAAAATTTATATAAAATATTATACATACAATAAACACCAAAATTAAAAATCTGAGCGACCTTTTTTTCTTGTCTACTCTATTATTAATAAAATAGAGGCAGACCAATAAGAAGTCCAGAGATTCTTTAAGTAGGAGAAGGTAAAAGAAGTTTGGCGACCCCTTGCATATACATACTAAGCATACTAAGCATATATATATATATATATATACAGGAAGAACAGAATAAGAATAGTGTATTTCTCTCTCTCTCTCTCTCTCTCTATATATATATATATATATATATACAGAGAGAGAGAGAGAAAGAGAGAGAGAAAGAGAGAGAGATGAACAGGAAAAAAAGAATAAGAATAGTGTATTTTTCACTTCATATGATAGTCTTTGTGTCATATTTTTGGAGTGGACCGACTTACTATCAAAAATATTTTAAGTGTTCTGCATTTAAAGTCAACATTTCCTCCATGATATCTGGTAATTTGCTGAGGATTTTATTACTGCACGATTTTATTAAACATCGTTTGTCAGAGAGTAGAGCTTTCTTGAAAATTTTCTTAAAATCATGACATATGAATTAAACCTGAGTAGAAACAGAAACAATTTTACTGAAATGAAACCTATTGCTAAATCGTACGACAGTCAATACATTTCAGTCACTAGTTAATAGAATTTCTTATTAATATTATTGGGAAGCTCCTGTTATGTTATAACGGACCATGATTGGAAACTTTAGAATGTCAAATGCACGTAGTGATCCAATGTGGCCATCCTCCCACTCACTAACAGTGATGCTGAACTTTGATTATTGGATGAAAATCAGTGTTTTTAGCTTTGGGAATAAAACAAAACCTTTGGGAATAAAAAGAATAGATATCAAAAATTGCAATCTGGATTCAAGAAAAGAAGAAGATATCGCAATTTCTTTTCCACTACATGTTGGTCTTATAGATATTGATGTCTTCATTTTTAAGTTAACACTGAGAGTGGTCATAATAGATGACAAATGAAGAGTTAATGGAGAATTGAAACATATTTCTATATGGATTCTAATTCTAATTTTTAAATAATATACCCCAGCTAAATAATATCCTTTTTAAATAATATCCCTCAGCTAAATAATATTCCTCAGCTAAATAATATCCTTTTTAAATAATATCCCTCAGCTTCTAACATAAAAACGTCTCCAATAATCCTTTAGTATTATTTAATAGGAAGTGATGACATAAGTACATGTTTTCGATTTTTGTAGAATGAGACACAATTATTACATTATTGTGCAGAAAATAATTAAAATATTTAATTAAAGGTTTTAACTTCCATTTCTTGGATGAATAAGTATTTTTGAAAATAAGTTACTAGCAGATTCAGAATTTTATTAAACATATTAGTCTTATGAAACTTACAAACTGATTTACTGCTTCCAGGCATGAAAACTAGAAATTCTATGTTGCCTTTCAAAACTATTTTGAGATGCCTATGGTAAACAACTTCAAATGCTACATACCGAAATTTAGAAAATGTTTCGTTGTTAAAGTTACTAGGCTGTTTCTAGTGTTTACTTTCAGGAACAAAATATCTGGTATTCACGCTAACAATTCGAAATAAAATGTCAAATAAAGAGATTAACGATATTTTGGAGTTGAATCTTTTGTAACAAACGATTTCTAGAACCATATACAAAGTTCAGATTATAAAGTTTAAGAAATGGAAGCAGAAAGGCAGTTCAAAATTTGATAGTTTTTAACTTAATATAAGTTAAAAAGACCATTTGATTTCAAACAAATAAACTAGAGCCAGAAATTTTAAATTACATTAATAACATTTATGTACATTATGTTATAAATTTATGGTATACAATTTTACTACTTTTCCGATATGCAAGCATTAGAACATTTTCATATCTCTAGACTTTATTTAAAAATAATTTCAAGTATTTATAAATAATGAACCAATGGAAGATCAGTAGTTGGTTCAAAATACGATGGCATACAAAACTTAAACATATAATAATTTTTAAGGACATCCATCAAATTGTAGAAAAAAGCTTGTTATGATCAGTGCAATGAACACCTAATCCAGGTTATTCATATACAACATCAGGAGCAAGACGTCATAGGTGACTTGAGGTAACTAAACTTTTGCAATCAGTGCACGTAATGCAAGACTACAAAAAAAAAAAAAAAAAAAAAAAAAAATAAAAAAAAAAAATACTAAACATTTTTTATATATTCAAGTGTGTTTGTACGTGGAATATGACTAGACGATACCATCTGGATGACGCGTAATAGATACACGTAATAGAATATTGAGCTACTTGAAGAGGGGTGTTAATTTTAGAGTTTCGAATCGTTTCTCAACAGATCTTCTCAAGAGTTTTTGATTTTCGTATGTATTTCACGAGTTTCCATTATTCACTTCACTTTTAAATCCACAAAGGTGCTTTTGTCGAGTTTGGAAAGCAGTCCAAACCTCAGGTACAACTCTAAGAAAGTTTGGTGGTGGTCTGCCAAGAAAAACAACATCAGTGGATGACCATATAACGTACTGTAGTCTGAAAGAAATCTATACCAGCCAGGGGCAACATACCTCAAAAGTTGCGTATGGCAGCAGGACGACAAGTGTTGAGTTTTATTTTAACCAGACACCTTCATAAAGATGATTCATTTGGCTACATCCGAACTCTAAACATCTTATAGACAGCTGCATACCAGCGCCACAATTTAGAGTGGTGAAATAAACACATCAACAACATGATCATTTCATCAATGGAGCCATGTCTTCTTTACAGATGACAATCATTTTAGTGCAAAAGCGATTCTCAACGCTAGTTTATAAGGAAAGAGATAGGGGTACTGTTTTATACCACTATTATCAGATACATAAATAGTTACGGTGATTCTGATGTGATCATCTGAGGAACGCATTACGATAATTGGGTGGACTGAGTTCCAAATTTTCAACAGATATACTGTTACAAAAGATTGCTATTGTCAGCAAGTAACCTTATTCCCCGTACGTATTTCCCGAGATGGTATTTAAGTATACTTTATTTTTATTGACGATAATGCTAGGACTCATGTCGTTGAAGAGCTTCTAGAAAATAAAGATATCACTAGAATGAATTGATTACAGTACTCCTCTTATTAAAATCCAATAGATCATATGTAAGATACTTTAAGGGAATTTCTTTCGACACGATTACATTCGCTGGAGAACACCAAACAATAACTACCGATGCTCAATGAGGATGGTTAATAAATGAAAATTTGATATCAGCTAAATTTCCAAAACGATTTATTTCATATGACAAGGGATTTGAAACATGAAATATATATATATATATATATATTTGTAATATAGTACATTTTTTTCAATGATAGCATATTTTCTAACATAGTGCAGTATTACTTTTACATAGTAACATATTTTTGCTACAGTTGTTGCTCTGCGTAAAATTTTACAGAAAAAGTAAAGCCCGATAGAAAATAACTGAAGGTTGGAGAAACGTGCGGACTGTAGATTAATATTCACAGAGGCACGTGTTTTTGTATGACATCAAAAATAAGAACAATGAAAAATCTGAGAATAGAAAGTACAGCTCGAGAGAAAAACACACAGTGGCGGATGCATATTATTCGCAATAATAAAAACAAATCAATTAAATCTTTATGGAGTGCCGCAGGTTTTTTTTAATGTACCAAAATATTAAACCTTTGTGTTATCATTGTGATTATAAAAGTTAAGAATTTGTAAATTCAGGCATAAATTGGTTCCATAACTGCAACGTTTGGCACCAAGCCTCTACTGAGTAAGTACTATGAAGAAGATTAACCTACTAGATCACCAGAATATGCCTCCAGCACATATGGTTGATGAACTACTTGCAATTACGTTTTTATAGAAGAAATTTATAGCAGACATCATAAACCATCATTAAACACCATTAACAATTCACTTAGACATCATAAACTATCAGTATAAACCATTAACCATTCATTTAGATATCATAGACCATCAGTATAAAACATTAATCATTCACTTGGACATCATAGATCATCCGTATAAACCCTTAACTATTCACTTAGACATTATGGACCATCAGTATAAACCATTAACCATTCACATAGACACCATAAACCATCATTATTACAAACTATTAACATATCCGTAGACATAATTAATCATTCAAACTATTAACTACTTCTATAACTAGTTCTGCTGCTATATCAGGCATATTACTATGACTGCAGAATCACCACAATGGAGGGACACTTATTCAGGCACTTCTAGATTCAGATCAGGTTAAGATAAAGTCTATGGCACTGATTTAACGCAGACTGCATTTTAAAACTATAATCTATCGTTCTATTTTCTTGATGTCATAGAAATTCTCGTTACTTAGATAATATTAATGTAATAATATTTTTTAAACTAAAATTGTGATGTAAACTATTATTTCCTCACAGATAGCTTCTTTATAGCATTTTAAATTTGCTGCAACCGTTAAAACACTCTCCATGTTATTAATGAATATTTCACTAATGAATGATATAAAGGTAACATACTTTTATAAAATTTCTTCCTCTCGTTATATTTGAAATACATTTATGTACTAAAGGCTATAAAAATAATTGTTCCTTCAATAAAATATATTAAAAAATCTAAATATCCAGCTTTCATTATCTTTTTTTAACAAGCATTAATTTGAATGGATAGATTTACTCCCGGATAGCTCAGTTTTTCTCAATTAAAATTCTGCTGGACTTCAAAACGCCATTAAGCTTTTTGTTTAATCAGCGGTTCTAATACGCTTGTCTTTCATGATCTCAGCACTTTCTTTTAAGAAGAATCCCATTAAATGTACTGTATCAGTAGTATTTATTCAAATCCTATGATCAAGCTATTTGGAAGTTTAGGTAAATATAAAAGTAAAAATTGATTCAAGCATTCTGCAAAATCATTTGACGTAAAAGCAATTTCTTGTATCCATTTTGCTAATTGGTTTATTAATATGTTAAATCTTTATTTCCCCATTTCATCTTTTCTAGAAACGAAACTTCTCATACAGATGAAGAATGGTTCAATTTTGAACTACAGAATCTTCTTAAAATGACTTCAAACAAATAATCAATGACTAGTAATCAATCAATACACATCATCGGTGTTAACTTGACTTGACTGTGTGTTTTGAGATAGATCGTGACACTTTATTGTGTTTGGTTAAATAAATACAAACATTGTAAGAGAGACATTTTTCTTTCTGAAATTTCTTATAATTGGCAAGGTTTTTAAATAAGATTTTTTGTTACAATGACAATCGGGGTAAATTACTACAATTAGTAAAATTTACCCCGATAGTACAATTAGAACAAGATTGTAAATTAAAATACAGTAAATAGCGATCAAATAAGAAGACATTATCCTTCTGATTGTTATTATGTTTCAAAGGTGATGAGTCACAAAAAAGTCAAAGAAAATTATTTCTTGAGAAAAAGAATTTGACATAATAAATAATAATGAATACATAACCTATAACCATGAAAAAGTTTGAAACCTTCTTTAATTTGAAGAGAAAACAAAACTCCCTTTAACATTAATTCGCGTAAATAAATATAATACAATGTCTTCCATTAAATATGAGAACAGTTCAACAAATTAATTACATCATATATAATTAATTACTTTGTTTAACTATTCAATTTGTTTAACTATATTCAAATTTAACATTAAAAAGTTTTAATAAAAGCAAAATTGTATCAGCTTATATAAATATTATTTTAAAATCATCAACATATGGAATTGTTACAAAAATGCAAGAGTTTAATTTTTTATATATTTTATATGAGTATATATTAATGGAGCAAATATTGGAAAAAATAATTTTGAATAAATCAGATTAATAAAAAAATTAAGATTGAAATGTAATTTATTTAAATAAAGGAAAATCTATAACATTAAGGAAGTTTATATTTAAAAGGGGGGAATCAGTTATGATGAAATTTAATATCAAAATTATTTTTTTTTCTTTTCTTATGTTTAACTATAATTCAATACACATATATCTGCCATAACATTTGATCTCACTTATGATAGAATATATTAATTTTTTACCTGTTTCTATAATTTATGAAAAAGATTTTATCTTTACATTAAATGCTTTTTCAAAACGTTAGAATAAAAACTAAATTGTATGTAATACATTGTATACATTATTTATGGTAATGTATTTCGTTTTTTAATTATTAACGATATATATATATTTTTTGAAAATAAAATAAAATTTAAGCTTAGAATATAGAAAAAATAAATAACGAATTTCGATAAATAAAAAATTACCGCCTTTTTCTCTGTAAATATAAACAATTAATTTCCTCCCTTTGTATACATTTATTAGTGGAAATTTAAAGTATTTTTAATAAAATTTATTTACTTCGTATATTATAGTATTTTTGACATGAATGCAAAAATGGAATCATTTTTTCTAGATCAATACACTAAAATAATTTTATATCAAAATATGCTATATAGTTAGTAATAATCAAAGGATGCTTTATTATTCTTAAGACTTTAACTTGACTTGACTAGGTATTTTGAAATTTATCTTGACAATTTATTGTGTTTGGTTAAATAAATACAAACATTGCAAGTGTGTTACAATGAATTGTATTGTAATTAATTGTGTTACAATGAATTGTAACACTCTTACACTCTTGTACACTATTGTACACTCTTGAATTAGCTTTCTTCCTGAACGAGCCTTTAATTATTAAGGATTTTAAATGATTTTTAGCTTTTTATTTCACAATGACAATCGGGGTAAATTATTACAATTAGTAACATTTACCCCGATAGTACAATTAGAACAAGTTGGCCAATTGAAATACAATAAATAGTGATCAAATAAGACATTATCCTTCTGATTGTTATTCAGTTTCAAAGGTGATGAGTCACAAAAAGTCAAAGAAAGTTATTTCTTGAGAAAAAGATTTTAGTAGTATTAGTAGTAACAAAACATACATAACCACGAGAAAATTTGAAACAATTTTTAATTTGGATGAGAAACAAAATTCCAAAATTTACGTAAACATTAATTCACATAAATAAATATAATGCAATGTCTTCCATTAGATATGAGAATAGTTTAACAATATTATCTACAACATTAAACTTTTTTATATAAATATTTGAAAATCCTCAACATATGGAATTGTTAAAAAAATTCAAGAATTTAATTTTTTATATATTTATATGTATGTATATTAATGAGCCAAATAATGGGAAAAAATGGTTTCCAACTAATCAGAATAATAAAATGATTAGTATCAACAATGTATACATAATCTGTAACCATGAGAAAATTTAAAGCCTTATTTAATATGAATTTGAGACAAAATTTACATAAACATTAAATCACATAAATAAGTATAATACAATGTCTACCGTTAAGAGAAAAGTTTAACAAACTAATTACTTTATATCTACAATATTAAATATTTTTAAGAAGAACAAAATTGTATTATGTTATATAAATATTAATTTCATTTTAAAATCATCAACATATGGAATTGTTACAAAAATTCAAGAGTTTAATTTTTTATATATTTATATGCGTATATATTAATGGAGCAAATAATAGAAAAATTAGTTTTGAATAAATCAGACTAATAATAGAAATAAGGGGGAAATATAATTTATTTAAATAACGGAAAAGCAATAACATAAAGGAAGCTTATATTTAAAGGGGGAAAACAGTTCTGATGAAATTTAAAATCAAAATTCTTTTTTTTTCTTTTTTTTATGTTTAACTATCGTTCAATACATACATACATATATATATATATATATATATATATATATATATATATATATATATATATATTGATCTCGCTTATGATAAAATATATTAATTTTTTTACATGTTTCTATAATTTATGTTAAAGATTTTATCTTGACATTAAATGCTTTTTCGGAAAGTTAGAAAAAAACTAGATTGTATATATTACTGTATATTTATTGTAATGTATTTCTTTTTTTAATTTTTAAAGAAAATTTTGTATTTCAAAATCAAAATTTTCTTTTCAAAAAGATAAATAAAAAGTTATCACTTCCATCTTTGCAAATGTAAATAATTAATTTTCTCCATATGAAAACATTTATTAGTGGAAACTTAATGTAATTTTTGAATAATTTATTTGTTTCGTATATTATAGTATTTATGACATCAATGAAAAATTGAATTAATTTTTCTAGATCAAAACAATAAAAGGATTTTATATAAAAAAATGCTATATAATTTATATTAAACAAAGGATTTTTCACAATTATTAAGACTTTAACTTGACTTGACTAATTATTTTGAGATTTATCTTGACACTTTTATGTGTTTGGTTAAATAAATACAAACATTGTAAGAGTGCCCGTCTTTCTTGCTGAAATTACTTATAATAGTTATGGATTTTAAATGAGTTTCATCTATTTTCTTTTACAATGATAATCGGGGTAATATATATATATTTTTTTGTTGGGTTTAAGAATAATTTTTCCGTCATTGACAAAATTTAGAGTATAAGCTGATAGTAGCTAACAAGAGTAACAAAAATTGCTATAGAATCTGATATCTTAAACCACTTTTTGTCGATGAAAATTGCGAAAAATGTGCCGGTCACAGTATAGCAGAATGTGAGGTTCCTGCATGATGGTACCCCAACATATTTTTATATTGCATTGTGTAATTACACCATGCTGTGTATCCCGGGAGCATGCTGTGTATCCCGTTTGGATCTTTCGCTTGGCCTCCACGCTTCTCGGACTCTTTTGAGGACACCTTAAATCCCTCGTTTATGAAAGATCTATTCTGAGAATGGAGGATCTCATAGCTCGGATATTCCTCTCAACGGTAGATATTACCAACACACATGATATGTAAGAGCACGTGTATCGCATCTGCATGTGTTATAATGTTCGTAGCTGCAACTTCAAACAACTCCTGTAATCATTTCTCTATATCCTTTTCATGGCATATAACTTTGCATCGCATACTGTGCTATAATTATGTTGTCAAGTAAATGTGTTTGTATTTATTATTGTATTTTTTATACTTGGTGTTTGTATTTTTTTATCTGCTGTTTGTATTTGCGTGTTATCGTTTACGTTTTTTGTATTTATTATTGAATTTGTGTATTCCTGTACTTTTTGTATTTATTATTGTATCTGTTTATTTTTGTACTTATTGACTTTTTAATTTTTGTGCTCTTATTATTGTACTTTTGTACTTATTATTGTGGTTTTGTATTTTTGTACTTGTTATTGTACTTTTGTACTTATTATTGTGGTTTTGTATTTTTGTACATGTTATTGTTTTTTTGTATTTTTTTGTACTTCTTGTTATACTTTTTGTACTTATTACTGTGTTTTGTCATTTTTTGTACTTATATTTCACTTTGTTTTGCATGATATTAGGTATGATAAAAATGTTTGTATGTAATCATGCAGTGAAATAATTTTTTTTAATTGTTGTATCTTTTAATTCCTGCTCGACACCCCATCCTACATAAATATTTTTTTCAATTTTTCACCTACTTAACGCGATTTATCTTATCAGGTTCTACAACAAACTTTTGTTCCTCTTAATGCATACTATCACTTTTATGAGTTAGCAACCACTTCAAGGATATATTGCATTAAATCTTCCCTGCATATTTAACACATACTTTCGCGTCCTTTGAACTGAGGTCATTCATCACTGGAATGACTGATAAATAGCATATTAAGCTTTACCCAGAATGCATTACGGAAGGCCTGCTCTACGGTTGCTTGATTGCAAATTTGGAAGAACATCCCTACGATCAAAACCCACCATCCTTTAAAATTAAAAATATTACGAAAGGTATATCTTCCCTGCAGATTTTTATTTTCTAATACTAACATACTATATAGATGAAATTTTTGTTATATTTATAAGATAAATAAAATATTAAGTAAGTCTTATCAATTAGGGTTTGTAAGATGTCCCTTCAACTGAAAAAACAGAAAATTAATAAATTTTGACAGAAAATTAATAAATTTTTGAAAAGTTTCTATTGTCAAAAATACCTGATATAAAGTTAATCAAATTAAATGAAATTTAAGAGACGAATAAATATATTTATGTATTTGAAAAATAAGGATAACTACTGATAGAAGAATGTTTCCTACACACTTTAAATTTTCTGGTTAGGATGCTGGGTATAGAAGTATTGTATATATATATATATATATATATACCATACCATACCATACCAATGTTAGATTCCATATATTGTGGTATCCAACATTTAAATGTCCTTAACTTTTAAAATTGTTTCAGTATCAAAAAGTACTGCGTTAAGTATAAAGAGGCAAAATAAATTTAAATAACATTTGTATTCATATAGTTTTTAAAATTATTGTTATGAAATTCATCTTACTATGAATATTTGGCGGGAATCACAAAAATAATGAAAATAAAAAACCAAATTTAGTAAGTAATATTGATACACGGGTTATATAGTCACATGTTCTGAAAGTGACAGATAGGCTTTAACATAAATCAACAGCAACTGACAAATTTATTTTGTTTCAAAAAAATTTTAAAAATCCATCCGTTTAAATCTATTTAAGAAAAGCCTTTCTGAACCTTTAAGTGTAAAATAACGTCAAATATAATAATTTCTTAAATTTACTTTATACGCTGTTATCCTTCTCCCTAGTTTACCTAGCGCTTTCAGCTTTTTCTTTAACTAAGTCTGTATTGTCTCTCCTAGGATTACTTTAATTAATAGCATTCGCATAAAAAATGCTCGAGCTTGAAAGGATGAAAAAATGTGTGAATTAGAGCTTGTTATTTATGGTCCGAAGCATAGTCGATTTCTTTCTATTAGGATGTATTTTTACTCTTAAACTATTATAATTACATTAGATAAATTATTTATTTTCAGTCCAAAATCATTTGAAAATATAAATAAATTAAATTCCTCAACTTAAAAGGGTTCACAAAATAATCCAAACCTATTTAAAATTCTTTAATCTCAATTTAAGATTTAAAAAAGCCATCAACAGAGCTTTGTGATGGTACATAGTTCAAAAACTTTCATTCTATTTAATTTATTTATTAAAATGTAATATTTGCCAGAGGTAAATGATAAATCAAAGATTGCTTATTTAAAGATTTAAAGTTTCAATTTAAATACATCAAAATTGAATCACTGCCTTTTTAAATGTTTACTTTCTGAAGTTAGAAGTATGGATTTATTACTCTGAAATATAAGTTAGCCGTTTCAAATTTTCTTAAAAGTTGTGACACTTTATTTCAAATTTCAGTTTTTCTACAAATCTGACAGAAATACTTTTTAAATATCTTTATTTAGGTTTTTGTTAAATTATAAAGCAAATATCCAGTTCACTCACAACACAGGGCTTCTCTTTTATTAAAGTTACATGATTCTTTATTAAAAATTTTTGCCCTATCAAAACATAAGAGCGAAAAAGGTTTCTGTTTACTACATAAGCAGATTAATTTAGTAGAGTAAAAGTAAGGGTTTATAATTATGAAATATAAGTTAGCCTTTTTCAAATTTTTTTAAAAGTTGTGACACTTTATTTCAGACTTCTGTTTTTCAATAAGTATGACAGAAGTATTCTCTAAATAACATCTTTATTTATTCAAGTTTTTATAAAGCAAATATCCATTTCACTCGCAACACAGGGTTCTCTTTCATTAAAGTAATGATTCTTCATTAAAAAGTTTTGCCTCAATGTGAACCCTATCAAAACATAACAGCGAAAAAGGTTCCTGTTTACTCTCTAAGCAGATTAAACTAGAATAGTAAAAGTATGGGTTTATTATTCTGAAATATAAGTTAGCTTTTTCAAATTTTCTGAAAGGTTGTGGCACTTTATTTCAAACTACGGTTTTTCAACAAGTTTGACAGAAATATTCTCTAAATAATAACTTTATTATTTTAGTTTTTCTTAAATTATAAAGCAAATATCCAGTTCATCCACAACACAGAGCTTCTCCTTCATTAAAGTAACATGATTCTTCATTAAAAACTTTTGCCTCAATGTGGACCCTATCAAAACATAACAAACATCAACAATACAACCTCATTTTCAACAAGCATGACAGAAATCTTCTCTAAATAATATCTTTATTATTCTAGTTTTTCTTAAATTATGAAGCAAATATCCAGCTCACCCACAACACAGAGCTTTTCCTTCATTAAAGTAACATGATTTTTCATTAAAAAGTTTTGCCTCAATGCGGACCCTATCAAAACATAAGAGCGAAAAAGGTTTCTGTTTACTGTATAAGCAGATTAAACTTCGACCGTTTCTCGCCTCCATGATAATCATTTATATTCTTAATTATATCGGAATCGACTCATTTTATCTTGTGGCAGCTACAAAGTGAAGATAACCCTACTTCTCCGAACATTTTTCATCATTTTAAATGCTAAGTCAATACCTCCAGACTCGAGCGTTTCTCTACAGACCAAAGAAAATTATTTTCCTCACTGCTTTACACAAACGAACGGGATTTTGAAGGACTCGCGAAAGCTTTATTAGCTTCGTGTTTAAATTTTAAACAAGGTACGGAGAAAATAGCTTCCTTCACTTCTTAATATAGAACTGCCGCGTTTCCCCCAGTTAATCTGCTTTGTGGTTGAGCCTAATTAGATATTTTTGTCCTCAATGGACATTTCTGATTTGTTCCTTAATCCTGATTGTTTGAAGAATTCTTTAGGCGCAGCGTTAAACTTGAATGGCGACGTCTTTATTTAAGTTCCCCCGTCATTTTTAGGATGCTTCAGGAGCTTAACCAATCTTTCTAAATCATGAGTTTCTTGTTTGTTTTAATGAATCAGGAGCATGAGCGAAATAATGCTATTCCACCAAGGAAAGGGCCCAATTTAATGGGAGTTGTTGCATTCAACAAGGCTTAAAAGTAATCAACAGGCTATATCAAGGCAACATTTATATTAAGACCCCATAAAAATGAATTAATTACAAGCAAAAAAATTTTTTTTTTAAATAAATTAATTAAAAAAATTTACAAAAAATAAATTAAATTAAAAAATTTACAATAAAATTTACAGTTAAAAATTTTACAAGCAAAACGTATTTTTGAGCAATAATAACTAGAAATACCTAACAATTATTGAATTACTTTCAGAAATAGTTGTTTAGAAATACTTAACAATTGTTGAATTACTTTGAACAATAACTGTTTAGAAATACCTAACAGCACTTTTATATTATCTTATATTACGATATTTCCTCACTCTTCTCAGAATATTATATTAAATCTATTTAATTAAAAGGTATTTACAATTTACTCTACTCGTGTCTCAGTGTTTAGGCAGGCTAGTAAGAGTGCAAGAGCACAAGTGTTAGATTCGTGATGGTGGCTTGAGCAATTGCCATGGTTTAGAAAAAATGTACAGACTCGTTGAATATTATGATAGAGTTTCTTGTATTTGTAATCGGATAGCGTGATTGAATGGCGACGTCTTTATTTAAGTTACCCCACCATTTTTAGGAGGTTTCAGGAGTTTAACCAATCTTTTTAAATCATGAGTTTCTTGTTTGTTTTAATGAATCAGGATCTTCAGCGAAATAATGCTATTCCACCAAGGAAAGGGCGCAATTTAATGCGAGTTGCTGCATTCAACAAGGCTTAAAAATAATCAACAGGCTATATCAAGGCTACAGTTATATTAAAACCGCATAAAAATGCATTAATTTGTATAAAAAAATTACAAGAAAAAAGTATTTTTGGGTTAATTGAATTACTTTGAGTAATATTTGTTTAGAAATACCTAACAATTATTTAATTACTTTGAGCAATAACTGTTTATAAATACCTAACACTTATTTAATTACTTTGAGCAATAACTGTTTATAAATACCTAACAATTATTTAATTATTTTGAGCAATAGCTGTTTAGAAATCCCTAATAATTATTTAATTACTTTGAGCAATAACTGCTTAGAAATATCCAACAATCATTGAATTACTTAGTAATAACTGTTTAGAGCTACCTAACAATTATTAAATCACTTTGAGCAATAACTGTTTAGGAACGTCTAACAACACTTTTATATTGTCTTATATTATGATACTTCCTCACTCTTCCCAGAATATTTTATTAAAATTCTTTAATTAAGAGAAATTCCGAATACTCGTATCTCAGCGGTTGGACAGGCTAGTAAGAGTGCAAGAGGACAAGTGTTATGTTCCCGATGGTGGCATGAGCTATTGTCACGGTTTAGAAAAGTATAGACTCGTTGGATATTATGAGAGAGTTTCTTGTATTGATAGCCGGATAGTTTGATTGGATTTTCAGGGTTCTCCGATGTGTTAATAACATATAGAACTGTTGCACTTGAAAAATATTTATAAGGTAGTATTTATCACAATCTTTGGTTCACAACCGCTAGGAATTCAAACTGTAGAACTTTGACTATGACTGTGTACTATGACTTTTGACTCAAGGGCACTGGGACCTCTTTTTCAGCTAGAAACTGTGAATTTATGGACTTGATTTGATCTAAACTACTATTATCAATTGAGGTAAACTGCACACTTATCACGACTTTCTCTAAGTGATATATAATGTAGTTCAATTAATCTGGCATTAAATGTTGCTTGTGAGAGAAAATTAACTGCTCTGTGCTACATGTTAGCAATGGAGTAAAATATTTAAATATTGGAATAATCTGATCATTGAATATTGTTTATTTCAACGCTATTTTTAAATCACCTCAGCACCATATAAAAATTATCGGCCATATTTTATAAAGATAACCGAGGAAAAGTTTTTGAGCGGCATTTTTTAAAATATGTTTAAGCAGTGCAAAGGTGAGAAAAAAAAAATATCTTGTAAAGTATATAGAGTTCATTTTAATGTCTAAATTGATTCTAAGAAGAATAAGAATGGATACATCAAGAAAGAAGTTGATAGGATGCATATTTATAGATATAAAGAAAATATTTAAATATTTTATTCGAGAGATACAACTACATATAGCGAACCAATCAATAATCCGTTAGCACACTTCTGGAACTTATGCAAGTTGGTATCCAACTTGGTATGTATTCGAAGAGTTTACGGATAATCCCTGTTGGATTTTTTCTAAACTTTCTCCAACTGCCGAGTTAGATGGGTGAGATCCTGGACGACCGGAGGAGCCTACTCATTAGATCACAACGGACTCTATTAGGGAGAGATTTGACGATCCGGATACCCAGTATTATGTTTGATAATTACGAGCAAAATCAATAGAAATGATTGCTGTAAAAAATAAACATGGTGTAGAATATCGTTGATGTATCGGCATACTATAACCAAAGGATATGTTTCTTTGTAATATCAATTATTCTGCTAGGTTATTTTAACATAATGCTTTTATATTGTTATACATTTAGTAGTAGTATTATTGTTAAACATTACTTCTACTTCTTTCAAAAACTAGGTAAGTAAATGACGATTATGATGACATGCGTAAAGCATTTAGTATCGTTAATCAGACTGCCTGCTGGGAGTTTTCCGTGTTTTCAGCATTACGACATTTAAAAGTGGGTGAATTACAGATAAAAGTCTATTACATTAGTCGAAAAAGTTACTGATGGCAAAAAAAAAAAAAGTTGGTATTTGCATACTAGGCACATTGATCTGAAATCGTTCGCTAGTAGATAGATAGTAGGTAGTAGATTCAGTGTTACCTAAAGAGCCCTTTCCCTACATTTTGCGGATATATTATCGAATAAGAAAGCCTAATTTATTGGAGTTCAAACATTCATCTTGTGTCTAATGAAAGGTAATTCCAGTTTATTGATTTAAAATGAATATTTTCCCATCTTTAGAATAATTATAAAACATTTCAATTAACCTGCCTTCCCCAGTTTGGAAACCCATTAAAGTTTGTCATATATTCCATCATAAGCTCTTCTACACTATAGAACTTATTGATAGTGTGCACATAGATCGAAAGTGATTTGAATGTTAGTGTATATATAGTTCGTCTAGCGTAAATTTAAAATAAATGTATTCCGCATACATGCTAACATTGTAAAGGTGAACAAATGTCCTGAAAGGTTACATTTTTACCTTCCTTCTATGTGTGTAAACGAAAAGGATATTTTTATGTCATAAAGAATATCTCTGAAATATATCTATATATCTATATATTTTTTTCGAGTTGAGCTCTTAACACATTTTTGTAACAAAATAAACATTTTTGTTCTGCTTTCTTGGCGTTAAAACGATAAAAAATAGTGGATTTATTTATAAGTGAACAGGGAATGTATATCTATTTTTATTTATTTATTTATTATTTTTTTTGTTCAAAAGACACCACCATAAAAACTGTTTTTCTTTGTGTATATGGACGTAGTCAACAGAATGTTCTTCGCACTTTTTTGCCTTACATTTTTTTTAAAAGCATGGGAAGTGAAAAAAAAAGAGAAAATATTTCCATCTAAGACTGGTTCTATTTCCGTGGAACAAAATGTGATCGTGGCCTCTTAGAAGGTGTATTTGGGACTCAAAAAAATATTTACTATTTTTATTTTTTTTTATGGTTGGAACGTTTTCTCTTATTTTCGTTTTTTGATTGATTCTGACATCTGTTATCACCCAAATTCTGAAGCAATAGTGTCTAAATGTAAGATTATACTTTTTCAAGGTGAGAGGTTTATCGAAATAAGTTCTAATATTTTGGAATAAGTATGGATTTTCTTTAATATAAACTTTCTAGATTAAATTATATAAAGTCCAACTCTACCCTAAGTAAAAATGTGAAAATATTCAGACATTTAGAATTGAATAGCTTTTCAGGGTTTTGAACATACATTTTTTTAAATTTAATAAAAAAACATATTTAAAACTATATTTTCATTTAGACACCCAATGATAGAAAGCATTAGTCAGCATGCTATATGGAAGAGGCTCTACACTATTACTACCATTAATTACACCACATCTCATCACTGTGCTTAGAGCTGAGCTGCCCCTATACGGTTTGGGAATGATGTGGATAAGAAGCTTGACTGAGCTCCGTGACACTACAATCATATGAGACCCGGACCTATGGTTTAAAGTGGATTCCGAACCACTACAAACATTTATGGCACCGCCGGGACCCGAAGCATGTGGCACCGAGCGCCAGAAATCTAGACACTCAGCCATTCAGGCCCCTGGGGCTCTACCCTAGAAGTTGGAAGCGTTATTGTCGGCAGAAGTTTGAAGCGTCTTATTGTCACGGCATGTAATAATTTGGATAAAAAACAAGTTCGATGGATAATGTAAAGATGATTTGATCACTGGGTAAGCAATATGGCCCTAAGGCTGGAAAAGTTTGACCTCAAAACTCGGTGACCTCAAAACTTGGTGTATTTTGAAAGTTTTGTATCGACAGTCCGGCTGCCTAATTGAAATTTTACGAGTTTTCTGTCATACGATCTTCAAATATGGGCAGTTATTCCAGAATGTCCTATCGGAAGGTATTACTCTTGCTTTTATGAACGTATTAGCCATTTTCCTCTTCTGCAACGCACTCTAAATAAAGTAAAATCCTTAGCATTTCAGGTTTAAATACCCCATGGTTAAATTGACGGTATCGATAAAAAATGTACAATTACCATGCTGAAAATGCAGATTATCCTTTATAATGTAATAAATCATTTTTATGTCTTTAAATTTCAAGTGATTGGTCCGGTTCATTGCTGATTATGTTACAGTAAGCCAATATTTATTTCTTTACACAAAGATGCAAATTAGTTAAATGAAATGTTGAAATGCTTGCCATTATATAATTTTTTATTTGAATTATTAGAAAATGAAACTGCACAATAGATTAATAGAGAAAGTAATGAAAGAAAAATTAGGTTCAGGTAAATTTGAGCTATTGAACACTGTGGACACCCGTCAGGTATACTTTCAATTTGATAACATCATTCTCCAGAAATTAAGCATAGATGTAATATTAAAAAGTAGATAATTACATTTCCATAACAATATATATATATATATATATATATATATTGCATAAACATTCAAATTTTCAATTTTATAAGTACCGAACAGAACCAATCCAAATTTTTGTGAAGTATTATCAGGCATGTATTTTTATATTTAGGTTTCATTTCGGTTAGGCTTGACCCGCTGGTACTTATTAATTTGAGTATTTCTGTAATATTTTTTCCATTATTGATGCACAGCTTTATGGGCACTGGTAGATGGAGATTCTATATTAATTTAAATTCATGTTATATTTCAGTAGATAATATTTCTAAGCTTGATAGAGCAATTTTAACATTTGGAAGGATAAATATAGGATTCATTGCTTAAATTTTCATAAAATTATTTATAGGCTTGTAGTTCACCGTAGCCTCATCAACAGTAACATTATCACCATAACCTTACGGAAAACATAATTGTAAAGCAAGGCTATACAATAATATTTTTGAAAATTTCACATGCGTCTCTAAGTAAATTAGCAGCATTGTGCATTAGGTGGATAGTGATGGAAATGATTATTATGAAACATTAACATACATCAATCGACAAAGATCAAATATTGCAGAAACGATTAAATAAATGCACAAATATACAAATAAAAGAATTGGAAAAAGGCACCCAGTAAATATATATATAAATATCAGTATAAATACATAGGATATATATTGATTTAAAACACCATTCAGTTGAAATCTTAATTTTTTTTAAAAATTCAATATTGAAATGTAATTTTTATTTGTATGTATTGATTTTACTTATATAAAAGCAAAGTTTATTCAATATGTTTTTATCATTATTTATTTATTTTCATTTTTCATTGAATTTCAAATTTTGTAGAATATTTTATATTGAATCAAATTTTTTTGGAAAAATATTGTTGGAGAGAAAGAATTCCCCAATATAGGAATATGGTTATATAACTTTGAAAATTATATATGAAATGAATTTTTCGTATATCAAACCGAGTTACATGGAAAAAAGAATGGTTTCTTATAAAATAAATCGACCAGCTTAACTTGTGCGTTTCTTTGACTCATTATTTTACTATTTTAAAGTGGTAAAGCAATTTTATATTAGCATGACAAATTAAATTGCTTTGGTTTCGTCGTTAATTATTAGTATAGATGAAATTGTTTCTAGTAATTAAGGAAACATAGCAATTACACTATCAGAAGTAAGTAAATTTCTATATACGTTACGCAGTGAATGTAAATAGAAAAATTGCATCAGAATATTTTACGCAAATTAGTGGAATGTGGAGTTATTGTATATTAACGCCATTGGGAAATATTATTATATTAACATCCGCCTAAACAATATATATTAACATCAGTAGCCAAAACAGCAACTAAAGCGTCTTAAGTTTCTGCAAGTAGAGGTTGTGTAGTGAAATTTCGATATAGTAATGTTTTAGACATGAATACTTGACATCATTTAGATGAAGATTTATGATAAAGAGCTATTGGGTGAATAGGAACGGACAAGAGTTAGTACTCTGTAGCTATATGGTTGAATGTGAGCCTTTCTACAATTCATAGTGGGGAATGCATTTCTAAGAATAGATTAAGCTACCAGCCAAAGAAGACTTAGAGCTACAAATGCTGCATATGGCCATTATGTGCGGCAAATTACAAGAAAGTACAAAACTGCTACATCAATCCTCATCAAGTTTTAATGCTGTATTTGACCATTATCTGGTAGCAACCATTGGAAGGTTGGCATCCATAATGTTTTAAAAATAACAGTTATAACGCAAAGTTTCCAGCATTGTGCGTAACCCTTACAACATGCCTCCGAAATAAGAAGTTTAAGAAGGCACACAAAAGTCAATTAGAGTGCAAGTGATTGGATTTATATACTCTCTACTGATGACTTTAGGTTTTGCTTAATAAGTGGCTTAGTATGATTGCTGATCTGACGAGACCAAGAAAACCACTATTTTTCTAGTCATATCCATAACGGAGACTCCATTCCATATCGACACAGTGTATGCATGTGGACAGATATCTCTTTGGATGGCCGCACATACTACTAGTATATTATCCCAAGAAGTACAGTTACTTCTCAGTTTATTAAAACAAGCTACAAAATTCACTCAATTATTTGTCCTTACTGAGGTGTTGGTGGTGGTTTTATGGCACAAGACGATGTGCAAAATTACCTTCATGAAAAGGCTATTGTGATTATAGGTTGTTGAGCATGATTTCTGGACTTAATCTAGTCCACTGCAATTTAGCCATCCTTTTGTACCCTTCTGAATCTTTGAACTGCCTTAAAACAGCAATAAACTTTGCTGAATATAATGTTAATAAACCATATCGTTTTGAAAGTAGATCATCACTGTCGTGGCGTATAGTCGCCGAAGGTGATTACATTCCATATCGGCATATTAAATTTAGATACTATATTTTCTTTTTCCTACCTCCTATTTGTACGTTTTCAAAACAAAATATAAACCTATAGTTTTTAAATGTTTAATTTGTGAATAACTGTTTAAAATAATGTTTTGGCGAAATTCCATTTAATTCTAATACATAGAAATTTCTTGGTCAAACATTTTCTGATTTTTTCCTTAATATTTAGACTAGTGCAGACAATGAGATTTTGACTAGTACAGACTAGTGAGACTAGTGCAAAAAAATAATCTAAAAATATGTAAATGCTCCCTTCACAATACTTTTTTCGAGGTCCTGGTGTGTTGTTGAAATGTCCCTGATCCGGAGACACGACAGAACAAATGCATTCCTTTTCTACAAAATTCAAAAACAATCCCTAAGAGAGGTAGCACTTTTCAAAACCTACTATGTAAATCCTAACTTCACATTGGATCAGGACATTTGAAATTTTATTTCCGAGCTTTTATTTTTCAAGTGGCGATTTCTCTTTCCCCAGAGACAGAATAAATGCATAAAAAGTAAAGGGAACAATAAGTTTCGTACTACAAGTCTAAAAGAAATTCTCCAGGATACAAAACAACATTTAACAGTTTCTGCTCCAAATATCGTCCGTCCAAAAAAAATATTTTGTCTCCGACTTTTTTTTAGCTCTATTAAAGATTTATATAGAAAATTCCAGTGGGAAAAAATAATGAATACACTATATTGAAATCATTTTCAATTCCTATAGACGTTTCCTTAGGTAAATATTGTCATATTCTCTTTTGTGTGATCCAGACATACGTTCTAGAAATTCTGGATAATGAATTTATTTACTTCCATAAAAGGGTTTATATCTTTCCAACAGAAATATTTTTGGCCATAATCGTTGGAGGCTGTTATATTTTGGGACGGTATTGAATAGCAGAGCAAAAACATGATTTTGAGTTATGGTAATGCAAGGTTATTAAATAAAAAAAATGCAGCTTAAAAATCATTCTGAGTTCTGACACAATTTAAGTCGCAATTTAAAAAAAAGAAAGATATGGACAGAAATGTTTATTTTCAATATAATGTTAAATAAATCTAGTTGCAAAGTTACAGTCCATATTCTTAATTCATATGTCTAACTTCCTAAAATAATAATGAATATAAAAGTTAATTCAAATAAAAGGAAATAGAAATTGTATAAGACTATAGAACTCAAATTTTGTCTAAATAATTATCATATGTAAGACATTTTAAGTGTTGTACATATTCATGGTACATCCACCCCGCCCCGCAAAAAAAAAGGGACAACCTTAATAACTTTAGTAATTATCATTAGATCTTCACATAAGTGGCACCATTAGAAATGGCTCGACAAGAACTAAATTGTAGTACAATGCAGTTGATAGACATGTTTAATAAACTGCTAACTCGAACTTTTTCTATTACGGAACCAGGCAATTGTAGCTTAATCGATTCAGTGTATGATAAATTCCTATTAGTTTTAAAGTTATAAAATAATGGTTGGCTCATTCATTAACTAAATGTTATGTTACCGCCTTTTTGTTATGATTACTATGAAGAAGGTAAGAAAATTTATATGGTTTATTTAAAAGACATTAGCAAACGATGAAAATAATAAAATTGTTTATCTAAATAATAATAATTAAATATTTTTATTATTTTATAGCAATTATCCCATTTTATGATAAATATAAATTTTAATAACAGTTCCCTATGTTAAAATGCGTCATAAATGGTTAAACATCATTATGAAACAGCTCAATAAAATTATGTCATTTTTTTTTTGCAAGCGTTTTGTATTTTCTTAGACCAATAGTCTGCAAACTGAAACTAATAATACCGTTATTGGTTTTTAACTGCACCAGATGAACTAATGAGCTTTGATTCAAGGCAGCTCTATTTGTGCGTGTTCAAACACATTGTAGGCCCATTCATTCGGGTGGGGCAATGGTACTCCAGTGACGTCCAAGCGTTGGTTTTTTAAATACATAGTGTCGAGAACAAAGAAGGCGGAGTTTTCTTCCCTGTACAGGTTATTTATTGCTAAAGTTTGATTCATGCCAATGCTTCGAGCAGCGAGGCATGAAGCGTTAACTAATCTTATGTCTTAGTGCGTGACTCCTTGTGATTGTTCGACTATGGTATTGTTACTTTAAAACTAAATAATACATAATGATACATAGGTTGAAACAAATTCCTACACTAGTTCCCAGTTCATTAAGTTATGCTAAAATATCGCTATAGACAGCAGCAAAATGAAAACGGTCGTTCAATGATTTTTCTGCGCTTAGTATTTCATGGCAAGGGTGAGATTTTCAAACATTAACCATTCAAATATATATCCGTTAATTATTACTAAACCACATGAAACAAAAATTTCTAGTAATTTTACACTCCAAATTAAAAATATTTTAATTATTATTAACATGACACAACTCTTCATGCCTTGTAACTCAATACTTTAATGTGAATGCGACTTAAGTTATGAATGTTAAAAGATTCCTTATAAGATTATGATTTAATAAAAAAAAATTCTTAAGTAAAATGTTATAGGAATTTTAGTTAAACCATTTTTTTACCTTTTAAAGAGGTATTGAATAAACTATTAATTACTTTGTATTTTTATTCTTTCAATAAGGTCATTTTCAATTTTAATTTACAATTAAAAATAATTTATTACGATTATTATGTTAAGTGGAATAAATGTAGTTAAATCGGATTAAAATTAAACAACTTGATAGTGACATAATATTTCAGATTAGCATGTAATTATTAAGCAATTAATATTTATTTTAATAATGTAGAAATATTTTTTAATTATTTTTCTCAAAAAAAAATCCTACACGTTTTTATTAGATTATTTTAAAGTAGGCTCCTCTTTTTGTAATAATGTTGCAAATGATGTAATTTTTATTCATTTCAAATATTCTTATTAACATTTTTAGTTTGTTATTATGAAGATTATAATTTGTTCTTATTACATTTTTAGTTTTCATTGAAAATTTGAATATACTCATTGATTTTATAATTTTTTTATTCAAATTTTATTTTCTATTCATTTGTTTATTTATTTAATGTTTAATTAATATGCGTGTCATATGGACTTTATCATATTTCTGATTTATTGATGTTAATTAATTTTTGTATGAAAACATTAAAAATAAAAATTGTAAAAGTAAATTTTTAATTTTTTTTTTAAATTTTTATTGCGTGATGTATAAGATAAACACTTCCTGTTAAAATAAATATAATAATAAGTGTTTTTCTTTTTTTAATCTATCTAAGCTCAAAATTTTTAATTTTGAAATGTTTTCTCATCATAATGAGATTAAAAATTCATTTTTATTTTTATTTTAATTTAACTTGCGTAACTCCAGACTCATATTTGATAGTAGAAATTAAAATATTATATAATGTATTTCAAATATACAAGGGAAAATTTTTTAACGTCATATTAAATATATACAATTTAATATATTAAAAATAAAAAAATGTGAATAATACATTTTTATTGTAAAATGTGCATTTCATTTTGTTTTTACACAGAATTATATCTGTGAAAAAATTCTAGTAGTACATTCTTTTAACAAAAACTGAATGTTGATACGAGAAACTTATGCAAGTCATCACATTGTGCATTAAGTTTCCTTGCTCTTGAAAACTTTGATTTCAATGCATGACTTAAATAGCTTTGAATGCGAAATTTAAATTATGAGGTGCCCTCTATGTGTATAGATGAGGATATGAGGGCTCACATGAAAACCACACATATTTGTTTGTTTTGTTTTGTCACTGTACGGTCATTTTGTGCACACTTTGGGCTAATTAGATCGGAACCTACAGTATAACGTGGATTTCGAACCACTAACAAACATCCAAGCCACCACCAGGATTCGAAACTGAACCCTGTGGTACCAACGACAAGTGCACTAACCATTTAGTCATCAGGTTTGAGTCATTTCCAATGATACCTTGTTTTCTGAAGATATAATGGTAAGTACAAAAGTTATTAAGGCTGTCATATTTTATTTCTATTGGGGGAGGGGGTAAGGATGAAAGGTAAGACTATCAAGAAACCACCCCGGCTAAACCACAAGACAGTCTTTACGATCATTTTAGAAGTCTTTCTTATTGTCACTTAAATGTTACTAAACTAGTTCATTAGCTCAAAATGTTATACAATGCCACATTACCCTATTTTTTAAAGATGTCTGGAAAAAAAATATATGCGATGTATTGAATTTCTTTTTCTGGACAGTTCACCAAACATATATCCTCCATCTACAAATGAATTATTTATGTGAAGTAGAGCGTTTTAATTGGGTCGCCTTAGATTATTATATCTTATGAATAATTTTAATCGAAATGACGAAAATTATCTTTCAAATTTTTGTACCAAATTATTTTGTCTTTGTTTCTATTAAAAGGGTATAATGGAAATAATTTAAATAAACTCGTAATTAATATTCTGTTACAATACTGTAGATTTTAATAACTCATTAGTTTCTAAAAATAAATTTTTCATTTTTCTTTTTATACTTTCTATCTAGCTATGAATTACACAATTTATTATCAATTATTACACTTTCAAGGTTAAAAATAGGTGATTCCTGTTTAAAAAAGTTGTTTAAATTTAAAATCATGTTATTGCAAGATTAATGTAGAATATATTGTTATGAAAGAACTGAAAACTGTTTGTGATAACCTAAAATAGAGAAGGATTAAAAAGTTTGAATATACATAAAATATAATTTTTAGTACGCGAAAATGATTAAAAGTTTAATTGAAAATTTAAGGAAATGCTAAAAAAATCACAAGATTTTCTTTGAAATTATCTATCATTTAATGTTGATGTGAACATAATATATTTTTACTTTTAAATGTTAATTTAAAATATATACAGTGTTTTCAAAATGTGTTTCTGATCTTTATTAGGCATTTTTGATTACTTCAGTGTTCATTGTAACAATGGGAATTTCTCTACTTTTATAATTCCTTATCAGAATCATGAACTAATCATAAAACTTCAATTAAAAATATGTAATACAGATAAAAGTCTCCCGATTCTTAAAAAAATGTAGATCTTGTTCACAGAAACGTATCATGAAATATGTTCATCTTTCACTATTATGACAATCGCTACTCTATAAGAAAGGCTAACACTGTAACCGTGCTCCCTCCTACGCACTACAAGAACTCCTCTTGTGGCGTTCAGGAAAAATGATCAGTAGGCTTCGAGATTCTCGCCCGAGAGGACGCAACCGGCACTGCCACAGAGACGTTTAGATTGCATCCCGAGAGGAAATATATTTGACTCAACCTGCATATAAGTTGGTCTACAGACTCTCGCCCGGACAGGAAGCATGTTTCTCGCATCCAATACGAACCTGAGTATCTTAATTATTTGTCTTTAAGTATGTTAAATATTGTCCATCTTTAATTGTATGCACATGTGGTGTTTGTGCGCATGTAAATAAAGCTGTTGTTCTCAAACCTATCTCGACCGAACCACACCCTTTTACAGTCCAGCTGCACAAACAACGACAACAACATAACACTAATTATTAATACATTTAAGCTAATAAAAAATACGCCGTTCTTGCAGGATAAAAAAAAACAGTGGTCAAATTTAACACCGATGTGATAGAGAACCCAAACTTTCCGTCACCAATTCATTTCGTAGGTGTTTTATAGTGTACAGATAAGAGATTTGCGTAGTGCAGTAGTTTATTCAATCATATGAGAAAACTTGGTCCTGTAATCTTTTGAACTCCTGATTTTCCATGATTGGAAAACTTAGTACTTTAGGAAAAATTTCCATAACACATATTATTACAATGTGCGGAATTCTGAGTTTTGTAAAAGGTCAATATATATCACTGTATTTATAGTTTACTAAATGGAATCGAAAGACTACCACCAGAAACGGTCCAATACATAGGCCAATACAAAAGGCCAAACCACCAGAAACGGTCTCGCAACATAAAGCCCAAAATACCAAATTTGACTTGAGACAGATTAAACTTACTAATGGTTTTCCTCATCCAAATCCAACTATTAGATTTTCACAGACTGTCATCATTCCAAATGAAATTCATTATTTCATTTCTGTTCATTATTTCATTTGCTGTAAACTTTACATTATGCTAAACGGCGCTTTTTACATCGGGGCTTTTAAGTCGCATTTCATCAGTGAAAATTCAAAGTTTCGAAATTTTAGAAAACCTAATTAAAATTTATCTTTGATTGCTTGTAACAAATCAATCCGGTTCTTCTTGGCGACAAAATCTTGGTAATAGTTTGTAACCAATATCTTATTTTAGGACATCGTTTTATGAGAGGACATGGTTGATCTAATCTCTGTTTTGGTACTGTTCGATACTACATATATTCAATGCACGGTTATTTCACGCTCTTACAATAAAATATTATACATCTAACATGTCTTAAATTTACTAAAAATAATTTTTGTTTCCATAACAGCAATAAAAAAAATCAATTTCTTTTTTTAAGTCAGTGTCATTTTTAAGTCATTTTTAGTCACGTTTATTACAGACTAATATAATTTGTGTTTTGTAATGATATCTCTGAATGTATCTACCTCCTATTATATTATATTTCATGTGCTATGTTATATTAGCATCTTTCACGTAGAAACCCGGACTCTTAGGTTCATACAAGTATCTTGATACATGCACTGCACATTAATAATTTATTGTAAGAAAAAATGTAACTACTATGCAAAAATTGAAATTTCCTTATGTACATCTAATTATATTAAAACCTCAATTTTAATAGAAGATAATTATAGTTAAGTTAGAGTCAAATTTGCACAAAATTAAAATTTGATGAAAAATATGTTTACTTCGTAGCCTTCAATATACACATCTTCCAAGTCCATAAATTCATTTAGTATCTGGATCCTTTGAAAACACCTATTGATTATTGTTTAATTCTGATGTTATATCTTCTGAATCTCAACAATGGTAATAAATAGTCATCTTTGAGGTGAAACTTAACTTTCAGAAAAAAACAAAAAGTAATTTGTAGTTGCCAAATCTCATGAATTAGGGGAACAATTGAAAACAATAACAATTTTCTTTGCCAGACATGAAATTTCAGTAATAATAAAAATCAATTTTCATGAACAGTTTTCTTTCATAGACTAGACAAGAAGTTGAATTCCCGGATTGTAGAAACGAATCTTTTGCTACAGAAGTCTTTAAAAATCACAGAGTTTACCGTCTGTTAATCAGGAACAAATTACGAGTTACATGTCTTCCAAAAAAATGTCACTAACACTGTCTTTACTCGAAATCTTAAAACCGAAATTTTTATTGCCGTGTTAAATTGTCTGCTACTGAAGAACAAGATTTTCTTTATTTATAATGAAACAAAACAGCAATAGTTTTTCCTCAAGTTCATAAACAAAACATTGTTTCATCTCCAGTAACAATTTGTTTCAAAAAGGCAAGATTATTACAATTGTCTGCCATGTGTATTAAGTTATTACATGAGCAATATTTGACTTTTCAACCCAAGTCAAAAAATGTTGATGGATAAAGACAAACAATAAATTGTAAATGAATTTCTATGTCTAAGCAGATGATATTTTAGAGAAAACATCTGGAGTTGTTAAAATCATAAATAAATGATTTTTTAAAATTATCTGCAAGGTTTATTAAGATTGGTTTAAAAAACCTCTTATGACCTTTGTATACGTACTATGTAAAATGCTATGTCTTTTTTTTGTGTTTGTCAAGTAACACTTTTAATTATGCACTCTTACAAAATTTTCGTAAAAAATTCATTTAAGGTTATTGAGTAACTTATAGTTAGTTAAAAATAATTGATAATTGGCTAAATAATTATTTTTATTCCATATGATTTTATTGCCAAAATAAAATCAATTTGTATGTTAAAATTTAATCGTATTATCTCATTAGTATTCTTGTGATTCAAAAATAATTTACATTTTTTAAGATTAAAAATGATTTACATTTTTTATGACTAAAAATGATTTACATTTTTTATGATTAAAAATGTAAAAAACATTTTTGATGATGAAAATAATTAACATTTTTGGTGATTAAAAATGATTTACATTCTTGATGATTAAAAGTGATTTATATTCTTTTGATTCAAAAATGATTTAAATTTGCATTCTACTATTTACTTCAACATGATTTTTTTCCTCGTTAATTTTGTTTTGGTCCTAATTATTATTATTATTTTCGTTTAACATCTGAATACATTATTCTAAATTAAAGTGGAGAAAAAACATTAGAGTTTAAAAAAACAAAATTTCTACAAAGACATATTTTAAAATATTTCACTTCTTTTACTGTTGAATATTTTTTAAAAAGTAAATAATTTCAAAAAGTTTGGGAAATTACAGAAACACCTACATTGTGATCACTTTCAAGAAAATCTTACAATACCAAATATGTGAAAATAAATATCATCAATAAGCCCTCAGCTTCTAGCAAGTTTACTATTAGTATTACTATTACTATCAATAACATACTATTTGTACCACTAACATTTCAGGAAAAACAGGACAGAGATTTTTAACTTTCATGCCTTTCAATATCTTTAGACTTCACTCTATCTTTAAATTTTAAATATCTTTATTATATATATATTATAAAATATATATATTATAATTTAAAAAAATAAATATATTTTCTATAGTATTTCTAAATCTAATTTATATATTATTATTATATCAATAAAAATAATAATGGTTCATTCAATGTTAACGAAAATATTCAATGTTTTAAATAGAATATATTAAGGTTGATTGTGCATTTCAATAATTAATTATAGTTCATGTACTGTAAAAATTAATTTCCATGTACTTCTACTTTAAAAAATAGTTTGAAAGACCACTCTGTTGGCATTTTAAATATCAATAATTGAACAATGTTTTATTTAATTTTGAGCAGAAACAATTCAAAGCCTAAAAAAATTAATTAATAAATAAATAAAAATAAATAAATAAATAAAAATAAATAAATAAATAAATGCAATAAGTTTTTAAAATTACAAAAACAGCTTCATAGTCATCATTGTCCAGAAAATCTGACAATACCAAATACGTGAAAATAAATGTTATCAATAAGCTAGTCCTTAGCTTCTAGCAAGGGCTATTACTATTACTATTAATAACATGCTATTTCTATAAATAATATTTCAGAAAATAACAGGGCTGAGATTTTTGACTTTCATGCCATTCAATATCTTTAGGCTTCACTCTAGCATTACAAAAAACTATTTTTTAATTATTTTTTAATATTTTTTTAATTTGTTCACTATTTCCCTTGAGGAAAACAAATATAATTATAAAAAAATCAAATTTACTTTTTCACTATAAAATAATTCTAGATCTAACTTCTATATTATTATAATTATATAAATAATAATAATAATAATAATGGTTCATTCACTGTGAAAAAATACTGAATGTTTTAAATAGAATATATCAAGGTTGATAGTGCATTTCAATAATTAATTATAGTTCATGTACTGTATAAATTAATTTCCATGTACTTCTACTTTAAAAAATAGTTTGAAAGACCATCTCTGTTGGCATTTTAAATACCAATAATTGAACAATGTTTTATTTAATTTTGAGCAGAAGCAATTCAAAGCCTAGAAAAATTAATTAATAAATAAATAAAAATAAATAAATAAATAAATTCAATAAGTTTTTAAAATTACAAAAACAGCTTCATAGTCATCATTGTCCAGAAAATCTGACAATACCAAATACGTGAAAATAAATGTTATCAATAAGCTAGTCCTTAGCTTCTAGCAAGGGCTATTACTATTACTATTAATAACATGCTATTTCTATAAATAATATTTCAGAAAATAACAGGGCTGAGATTTTTGACTTTCATGCCATTCAATATCTTTAGGCTTCACTCTAGCATTACAAAAAACTATTTTTTAATTATTTTTTAATATTTTTTTAATTTGTTCACTATTTCCCTTGAGGAAAACAAATATAATTATAAAAAAATCAAATTTACTTTTTCACTATAAAATAATTCTAGATCTAACTTCTATATTATTATAATTATATAAATAATAATAATAATAATAATGGTTCATTCACTGTGAAAAAATACTGAATGTTTTAAATAGAATATATCAAGGTTGATAGTGCATTTCAATAATTAATTATAGTTCATGTACTGTATAAATTAATTTCCATGTACTTCTACTTTAAAAAATAGTTTGAAAGACCACCTCTGTTGGCATTTTAAATACCAATAATTGAACAATGTTTTATTTAATTTTGAGCAGAAACAATTCAAAGCCTAAAAAAATTAATTAATAAATAAATAAAAATAAATAAATAAATAAATTCAATAAGTTTTTAAAATTACAAAAACAGCTTCATAGTCATCATTGTCCAGAAAATCTGACAATACCAAATACGTGAAAATAAATGTTATCAATAAGCTAGTCCTTAGCTTCTAGCAAGGGCTATTACTATTACTATTAATAACATGCTATTTCTATAAATAATATTTCAGAAAATAACAGGGCTGAGATTTTTGACTTTCATGCCATTCAATATCTTTAGGCTTCACTCTAGCATTACAAAAAACTATTTTTTAATTATTTTTTAATATTTTTTTAATTTGTTCACTATTTCCCTTGAGGAAAACAAATATAATTATAAAAAAATCAAATTTACTTTTTCACTATAAAATAATTCTAGATCTAACTTCTATATTATTATAATTATATAAATAATAATAATAATAATAATGGTTCATTCACTGTGAAAAAATACTGAATGTTTTAAATAGAATATATCAAGGTTGATAGTGCATTTCAATAATTAATTATAGTTCATGTACTGTATAAATTAATTTCCATGTACTTCTACTTTAAAAAATAGTTTGAAAGACCACCTCTGTTGGCATTTTAAATATCAATAATTGAACAATGTTTTATTTAATTTTGAGCAGAAACAATTCAAAGACTAGAAAAATTATTAATAAATAAAAAATAAATAAATAACTAAATTCAATAAGTTTTTAAAATTACAGAAATAGCTTCATAGTCATCATTGTCCAGAAAATCTGACAATACCAAATACGTGAAAATAAATGTTATCAATAAGCTAGTCCTTAGCTTCTAGCAAGGGCTATTACTATTACTATCAATAGCATACTATTTCTATAAATAATATTTCAGAAAATAACAGGGCTGAGATTTTTGACTTTGATGCCTTTTAATATCTTTAGGCTTCACTCTAGCATTACAAAAAATTATTTTTTAATTATTATTTAATATTTTTTAAATTTTTTCACTATTTTTCTTGAGGAAAACAAATATAATTATAAAAAAAATCAAATTTACTTTTTAACTATAAAATAATTCTAGATCTAACTTATATATTATTATAATTATATAAATAATAATAATAATAATAATGGTTCATTCATTGTGAAAAATACTGAATGTTTAAAATAGAATATATCAAGGTCGATCGTGCATTTCAATAACTAATTACAGTTCAAAAACTAAGAAAAATAATTTTAATGTACTTCTACTTTAAAAAATAGCTTGTAAATCAAACCTCTGTTAGTATTTTAAATAACATCAATTGAACAATGACTCATCTATTTTAGAGCAGAAACAATTTAAAGACAAAATAAAAGTTAAAACCAATTTAAAAGAAATGTTTTTCCAGTCAAAATTCCTTTTGCTTGGAGTAATAAAAAAATTAAAATAAGAAAAATGTAAAATTAATTACAATCATTTCATTTAAAATAGCGCTTTTCTGGCTTTTTTTAATCCAAATAAACCTTTTTGTTCGAAACCGAAATTAGAAAATTCAAAAGTAAAACATTCGTTTTGAAAAAAACAACAACAAAAAACCGGAAACTAAATCCTTTTAAAAGCATTTTTGTCGTGCCTTAAAATTTTATTTTACTTTCGAATGAAGAGTATCAAAAATGATAAGAGACTTTCATTTTCATTTTTAATTACTTGACATTTTCACAGTAAAACAAAATATTTAAATCCCACAAAAAAGAAACCCTTTCAACTAAAAACCGATAAAAGTTGCACTCTCTCGAAGCAAGCCAGTTCGATGAATTGGAAAAATTCTTTTGAAAATAAATTGATTCTTACGTTTAAAAGTTAAATTAAGAGGAAAATTGATGAACTTGAAGAGAATTGCGAGTTAATATAATTGCTGAATTGGAAATAATAATGCAATTTTTTTAAATCTTCTTACTGGACAGATTTGTTAATTTTCCTTTTTATTAAAAAATTTTCCATTTATCAGATGATAAAAGTATAGGATCCAATTTCCTTTTAAAAATATTCATTTTCCTATTTTCAACGGATAATTTTCTTTCGTATTTCTTTTGAGTTATTTTTTAGAAAAAAAAATTAATTTTCTTTTAAATTTCTCTAGGAATATTCTATTAAAGTTTTCATTTATCAGATGATAGACATGTAGTTTTCAATTTATTTTTAAAAAATACATTTTTTTTATTGTCAATAAATAGTATTTGTTATGATTTTTAAAAATTTTCTTTAATAGTTGTTTTTGAAAACTGGCTCATTTTTGAAAATTGTGTCACTATGTCAAATGAAAAAGATGCCTAGATGGCCGCGTGGCTACCATTCTGGCGCTCGGTGCCACAGGTTTCGTGTTCCAGTCCCGGCGGTGCCGTGGATGTTTGTAGGGGTTCGGTAGCTTATCTTCAAACTATACGCACCTTCCGGGAAGTGCTAAGTGAGTAACGTCTCCGCCGCGTGTGCCTTAAATCAGCGAAGAACAACTATCTAAGTGTTTGCCAGCTGCGTTAGAAAAAAAAACTGTCAACTGAAAACTGGGTCAATTTTTGAAAATAGTCATTCGCTATTAAAACAACAGGATCCAGCAGATTCAGAGTTATCCAGGGTGATCATTTTTTCGTCACAATTTTGAACTAGTACTCATAGTAATGGCCCCAACGCGTTCGCACCCCCTCCCCGAGTCCAACGAAAAAACATTCTATTTATCAATCCTTCGAAAATGAAGCTTCCGGTTCGACCTCCGTATTCGAGCAGCGGCCTGAAGGCTAATTGGCTAACGCTCTAGTGTTTGGTGCTTCAGGCTCGAATCCTGGAAGTAACAAGGATGCAGTTTCAGTGGTTTACTAAAAAATAATTTTCTTGTACTTCTGCTTTAAAAATAACTTGAAAATTAAACCTCTGTTTGTATTTTAAATACCATCAATTGAACAATGTCTTATCTAAAGACTAAAAATTAAAAAATTTAAATAAATATAAAAGAAATGTTTTCTCAGTCAAAATTCGTTTTGCTACGAGTAATAAAAATATTAAAATAAGAAAAATGTAAAATTAATTACAATCATTTCATTTAAAATAGCGCTTTTCTGGCTTTTTTTAATCCAAATAAACCTTTTTGTTCGAAACCGAAATTAGAAAATTCAAAAGTAAAACATTCGTTTTGAAAAAAACAACAACAAAAAACCGGAAACTAAATCCTTTTAAAAGCATTTTTGTCGTGCCTTAAAATTTTATTTTACTTTCGAATGAAGAGTATCAAAAATGATAAGAGACTTTCATTTTCATTTTTAATTACTTGACATTTTCACAGTAAAACAAAATATTTAAATCCCACAAAAAAGAAACCCTTTCAACTAAAAACCGATAAAAGTTGCACTCTCTCGAAGCAAGCCAGTTCGATGAATTGGAAAAATTCTTTTGAAAATAAATTGATTCTTACGTTTAAAAGTTAAATTAAGAGGAAAATTGATGAACTTGAAGAGAATTGCGAGTTAATATAATTGCTGAATTGGAAATAATAATGCAATTTTTTTAAATCTTCTTACTGGACAAATTTGTTAATTTTCCTTTTTATTAAAAAAATTTCCATTTATCAGATAATAAAAGTATAGGATCCAATTTCCTTTTAAAAATAATCTTTTTCCTGTTTTCAACGGATAATTTTCTTTCGTATTTCTTTTGAGTTATTTTTTGGGAAAAAAATTAATTTTCTTTTAAATTTCTCTAGGAATATTCTATTAAAGTTTTCATTTATCAGATGATAGACATGTAGTTTTCAATTTATTTTTAAAAAATACAATTTTTTTATTGTCAATAAATAGTATTTGTTATGATTTTTTTAAATTTTCTTTAATAGTTGTTTTTGAAAACTGGCTCATTTTTGAAAATTGTCTGTTTTGAAAATTGTGTCAACTATGTCAAATGAAAAAGATGCCTAGATGGCCGAGTGGCTACCATTCTGGCGCTCGGTGCCACAGGTTTCGTGTTCCAGTCCCGGCGGTGCCGTGGATGTTTGTAGGGGTTCGGTAGCTTATCTTCAAACTATACGCACCTTCCGGGAAGTGCTAAGTGAGTAACGACTCCGCCGCGTGTGCCTTAAATCAGCGAAGAACAACTATCTAAGTGTTTGCCAGCTGCGTTAGAAAAAAAAACTGTCAACTGAAAACTGGGTCAGTTTTTGAAAATAGTCATTCGCTATTAAAACAACAGGATCCAGCAGATTCAGAGTTATCCAGGGTGCTCATTTTTTCGTCACAATTTTGAACTAGTACTCATAGTAATGGCCCCAACGCGTTCGCACCCCCTCCCCGAGTCCAACGAAAAAACATTCTATTTATCAATCCTTCGAAAATGAAGCTTCCGGTTCGACCTCCGTATTCGAGCAGCGGCCTGAAGGCTAATTGGCTAACGCTCTAGTGTTTGGTGCTTCAGGCTCGAATCCTGGAAGTAACAAGGATGCAGTTTCAGTGGTTTACTAAAAAATAATTTTCTTGTACTTCTGCTTTAAAAATTACTTGAAAATTAAACCTCTGTTTGTATTTTAAATACCATCAATTGAACAATGTCTTATCTAAAGACTAAAAATTAAAAAATTTAAATAAATATAAAAGAAATGTTTTCTCAGTCAAAATTCGTTTTGCTACGAGTAATAAAAATATTAAAATAAGAAAAATGTAAAATTAATTACAATCATTTCATTTAAAATAGCGCTTTTCTGGCTTTTTTTTAATCCAAATAAACCTTTTTGTTCGAAACCGAAATTAGAAAATTCAAAAGTAAAACATTCGTTTTGAAAAAAACAACAACAAAAAACCGGAAACTAAATCCTTTTAAAAGCATTTTTGTCGTGCCTTAAAATTTTATTTTACTTTCGAATGAAGAGTATCAAATATGATAAGAGACTTTCATTTTCATTTTTAATTACTTGACATTTTCACAGTAAAACAAAATATTTAAATCCCACAAAAAAGAAACCCTTTCAACTAAAAACCGATAAAAGTTGCACTCTCTCGAAGCAAGCCAGTTCGATGAATTGGAAAAATTCTTTTGAAAATAAATTGATTCTTACGTTTAAAAGTTAAATTTAGAGGAAAATTGATGAACTTGAAGAGAATTGCGGGTTAATCTAATTGCTGAATTGGAAATAATAATGCAATTTTTTTAAATCTTCTTACTGGACAAATTTGTTAATTTTCATTTTTATTAAAAAAATTTCCATTTATCAGATAATAAAAGTATAGGATCCAATTTCCTTTTAAAAATAATCATTTTCTTATCTTCAACGGATAATTTTGTTTCGTTTTTCTTTGGAATAATTTTTCGGGAAAAAAATTAATTTCCTTTTAAATTTCTCTATGAAACTTCTATTAAAATTTTCATTTATCAGAGGATAAACATGTAGATTTCAATTTATTTAAAAAAAAATCATTTTTTTTATTGTCAATCAATAGTATTTGTTAAGAGTTTTTAAAAATTTTCTTTAATAGTTGTTTTTGAAAACAGGGTCATTTTTGAAATCTGTGTCAACTACTACTACACCACACCACACCACATCAGTGCGCATAGAGCAGATTTGTCCCTCTACATTTTGGGAACGACGCGGGTGAGAAATCTGATTGGGCTATGTGACGCTCTACGGTCATATGAGACCGGGACCTACGGCTGAAAGTGGAATCCGAATCACTACAACAACCACGGCACCTCCGCGATTCGATCCTGATACCTAAACTACCGAGAGCCAGAGTGCTAGCCACTCGGCCATTCAGGCCCTAAATGATGCCAACTGAAAACTGGGTCAGTTTTTGAAAATAGTCATTCGGTATTAAAACCTCTATTAGTATTTTAAATACCATCAATTGAACAATGTCTTATCTAATTTAGTGCAGAAGCAATTTAAAAACTAAAAACAAAATTAAAAAAATAATAAAAGAAATGTTTTCTCAGTCAAAATTTCTTTTGTTTGGAGTAATAAAAATATTAAAATAAGAAAAATGTAAAATTAATTACAATCATTTCATTTAAAATAGCGCTTTTCTGGCTTTTTTTTTAATCCAAATAAACCTTTTTGTTCGAAACCGAAATTACAAAATTCAAAAGTTAAACATTCATTTTGAAAAAAAAAATCAACAAAAAAACCGGAAAATAAATCCTTTTAGAAGCATTTCTGTCGTGTCTTAAAATTTTATTTTACTTTTGAAGGAACAGTATGCAAAATAAAGAAGATACTTTCATTTTCATTTTTAATTACTTGACAATTTCACAAAAAAAAAATTTAAATCCCACCAAAAAGAAACCATTTCCGCTAAAAACCGATAAAAGTTGCACTCTCTCGAACCACGCCAGTTCGACGAATTGGAAAAATTCTTTTGAAAATAAATTGATTCTTATGTTTAAAAAGCTAAATTAAGAGGAAAATTGATGAACTTGAAGAGAATTGCGGGTTAATCTAATTGCTGAATTGGAAATAATAATGCAGTTTTTTTTAATCTTCTTACTGAACAAATTTGTTAATTTTCCATTTTTATTGAATTTTTTTCCATTATCAGATAATAAAAGTATAGGATCCCATTTCCTTTTTAAAATAATCCTTTTCTTATCTTTAGCAGATAACTTTTTTTCGTATTTCTTTTGAATTATTTTTCGGGAAAAAGTTAATTTTCTTTTAAATTTCTCTTTTCTTTCTTCTTCTATTAAAGTTTTCGTTTATTAGATAATAAACATGCAGTTTTCAATTTTTTTTGTTGTCAATCATTAGTATATGTTAAAATTTTTCTTTAATAGTTATTGTGTTAGTCATTCGCTATTAGAAAGGCAGAGATTCAGCAGATTCAGAGTTACCCAGTGTGACACATTTTTCCTGCATGTTTTGGTCACAATTATGAACAAACACTTATAGGGATGGTATCACCGGTTTGCACCCCAAGCCAACCGGAGAGCATTCCGTTTATCTATCCTTATGAAAAAAGCTTTTATTTCGACCTCCTTGGTTGAGTAATGAACCTAGCATCCATGTTTCGGGAATCAAACACTCTAATCTTTTTTCTCTATTAATCGAATCATATAAATTTTTAGAAAGTTATAATAATTATAACAGTTTATTGAAAAATATACTTAAAATTAATTATTAATAAATCAATTAAAACTATTATCGACTCCTTATGATGTACTTTTAGTAAACAATCGTAAAATTACATTGCAAAACAGTTATGTAAGTAGATATTTTAGTTAATAACATTAATTATTTTATTACTGGATTTTATAATCTATCCTTAGGGCAATGAAAATTATAATAATTATAACAGTTTATTAAATATTACCGTATTCCGATTTTTTTTCTTCCTAATTATGTTAACAGAATATTATTTATTCATTATGTTACGTTATTATTCGTTAGTTATTTAATTTTGTTATTTTCACTTTATATTTTAATTTAATTTTAAAAATAATTTTAATTTGTTCCTTTAAAAATATATATAAAAAATCATAGAATTAATTATTCAAATTCAAAAATCTGTAATAACTCAATTTTTTCCCAAGGGCTTATTCTAAACAAAAACTGTTTTTGATTTTCTGTTTTCCTTATTTTGTGATCAAAAATTAGAATATTCGAAGTACATATTTTGTGTAAATAAAACTTTAAAGGAAATATAATTGATATAGTTACAGCAAAATTTAAATAATTATAATTTAATAAAGAAAGTAAACTCGAATTCCTTTTAAGGTGCCATACCGAAAAATAAAACTTTCTATGTGGATATATAAATATTTTTATTACTTTATTTATCCTTAACTACCTCGATACCTTAAATTAGACAAAGATGCATCATATAAATAATATTAATTTACAAAATATTCAATTTGCTTAAAGAGTAACTCATTTTATTGAATGAGTAAACTTGATGAACGTCTATTAGCATCTTATTTTCACAAATACTATAGAAACATTAACCATGCATTAATGGCAATACTAATATTTCCAGTAATAATACATAAGTTATTTTACTTTATTTGAATATAACCATTGAAAAAGGAATGTTCTACATATCTAATTGTATAGCATAAAAATGATATTAATTGTAATTGAATAGAATAATTATAATATTAATACAAAATTATCAAATCTGTAGGTGATGCAAATATTTAATTAGTAAACATATCTCATCAAATATTAGTCTATAACAAACACTCCTATTTGGAATAATTTCTTTATTGATATACATTAATGCAAGCTGTTTGTAAAATGTTTTGATATATTTATAATGATGAAAAGTAAGTGAATACATCAAACAAGCAATATTTATTATGATATATAGGTATTAGGAAGGGTTAACATCAAAACAAGGACAAGTTCTCACTTATGATGTCCTTTTGGCAAAGAAGAAGCATATCTCCAGAACATCATTGTCAAATACTTATTGCATAAAAATTTCAATAAAAGGAAACAGCAACGACGGCTGCTGCTGTTTGATTTATCAAGGTTCCGTAAAAAAGCAATCAAAATAAACTCTATTCTTTAACAGTACCACATGTTTAATAACAAACATAACCATTTCGTGAAGACAATTTCAAATTACAGATACAATGAATAGGCGTATAATCATTTAATGTATTATCAAGCAAATGGGAGCATATGCAAAACAGAAAGCATGGTCATCTAACTTAATACTTTTCTAATACTCAGATTAGAATGCATCCTAAATTTATAGTAAATATTATTTGTCCTTATGGGTACTAATCTTTATTTTATTTTGTCAAAACTGTTTACGAACACTCATGAAACATTTTGCATATATAATCAATTACCTGAGTATACAACTCAGGTAATTGATTATATATGCAAAATGTTTCATTAATGCGAGTGAAATTTCTGAATTTATTGCTGAGAATGAATTTAAAGATGAATGAATTAAAATTGTATAGTAATCTAGTGTAGAGAATACCAAAAAGGGAAGAGTAGCATATGAATGAACAAAATTCATCTTATCAATAACAATATGTACGTTTGCAAAATGCACAAGTCTCATAAGATGTGATAGAATTTGCTTTCACAAGATTCAATGTATACCCGACACTGTAAACCAATGGAATCATGAATATTCTGGAAAATTCCTAGATTATATAGACAGTTGCAGCAGCTACAGAAATGCGTGCGACAAGATTCCCACTATTGTTTATGGGAGTGTTGTATGCCAAAGCTTTCAAGTGATCCCAGAAAAAATAATCAAGTCAAGATACACCTGGTGATCACAGCGGCCAAGTTGTGGGACCACCAACACCTTATCCACTGTTGACGAAATTTCACATTTTAAGTATTTACGAATGCCTAAAATAGGTGAGGACATCATCGCGCTTCATCGCATTTCATACAGCAGCGATTGCTAGACATGTTTATTTGAAAGTTCTGACAAAATTTCAATCAGAAATATTCAGTATTTGTTGAGATAGACATATATGACGGATGGGTCTATTAAGTTGTTTTGACAATGGCGTTTTGAACATTTAGCCCAAACCCATGGTAAGCGCACGTACCAGTGTAACTCGACCACCCATCCATACGAACTTTGTGCATGAAAGGATAAGGGTACTACTGGGTTTCATTCAGTATCCTCTATAAGATGGACTGATAAGACCAATCTGATGACTGAATGTTGAACTAACTGAATTTTAATGAAGAAATAACAAAACCTAATCACCACAATGCCAGGGCTTCTTGTCCTTTTTAACAATTCATTGAATGCCTCTGAAAGAACCGATCTTGCATAACCTCTGGTAAAACAAAGCAAGCAATTTTGTAGTTGGAATGCACCATATCCGGTAAGGCAGATGTTGTTGTTGAGTCGTATATTAAGGATAGTTGCACAGTCCCACGACCGTACAACATCATATGACGTGAATTTGGCGTTTCTTTCCCCTGATATGTATTTATATATATACAAACACAGAAAGCTAACAAAGTTTTTAAATTAAAAAATAATTATAAGCTATTAATTAGTGAGCAGAAATCCGTTGTCTCAATCATGAACAAAATGCTACAAAAATACTAAAATTTTATCAAATATTAAAAACACTCTGTTTTAGAGGGACAAGCCTAATATTCCCGAAATCAATCTGCAATAATTTCTTTAAATTTTCATACAAAGTTTCGTTTACACTGTTGTGATGTGATTTAGTAGAAGTATATTTACATCACATCTTATACAAATGATTTAAATATTTCTCACCATTTTTCAACACCTCTAATCTTATTTCAAATATTAAAAGGGAATTTATATTCCTATCCAATGCATTATGTACAATAATGTATTGTACAGATTATTGTATCGCATATTGACCTAAAATATAATGAAGACTTTTATTTACTTTCTCTTCACTCAAATAACGATCCCTTAAACAAATCTAGCAGCTTGCGGAAGACGTTATAGGTTATCGTGAAAAGAAAGCAATAACTACTCTCTGCTTCACAAAGAATCTTAATCGATTAAATTCCGTGCTTGGAATTTAATCGATTCATAAAAAGCATCCATGGGTAGTCCAAAGGTTGTTACTCTAAGAACCCGAAATGGGTTACAGTAACGTCGAGTTTTATCCACGCATTATTCTCCTGTGACTCTATTTCTAGATATCGTGATGTGTTGTTCACTTGGTCAATAGCAATGACTGGGGTATATAAAAGCACTGATGTTGGGAGATTTTGTGCTCAGAAAAGTCTCTCGAGTAAAGAGAAAGTACTTGGGAAAAACCGATGAAAAAGAACGTTTTTTCCTAAGGAAAATATTTACGAAGATTTTATAGGAGCTTTTAGCTCTGTGTTCCTTTTTTCTGTCTCTTGGAATGTGGATCAAAGGTTCAGAAAGTTAGGAAGAAAAATGTATTGCCTGATAGATTTTTTGCCCCATTTTTTAGGCTTCAAAACAACTAATAATAATTAAAAAATTGCTGTTTTTATTGAAAGTTATTACAGGTAACCCACGTGTGTATGACACATGAGTTAGTTTCAACAAAAGCGTTAAATTAATGGACACAAAAGATATAATTAAAAAAAGGTTTTGTTCCAAAAGTTTTAAATGAAACTATATTAGACACTAAGAAAAATATATAAGCCAATAATTGATCGAAAAGATTATATATTAATATTATATAATTAGGGATTATATATTATATAATTACGAAAATTTAATAGGAGCTTTTAGCTCTGTGTTCCTTCTTTTTGTCTCTTGGAATGTGAATAAAAGGTTCAGAAAGTTATTAAGAAAAATGTATTGCTTGATAGATTTTTTGCGCCGTTTTTTAGGCTTCAAAACAACTAATAATAATTAAAAAATTGCTGGTTTTATGGAAAATTACTACAGGTAACCTACGTGTGTATGACATGTGCGTTAATTTCAACAAAAGAGTTATATTAATGGAAACAAAAGACATAATAAAAAATGTTTGTTCCAAAAGTTTTAAAATGAAACTATAGACATTTAGAAAACTATATAAGACAATAATATAACGAAAAATTATATAGTAATATTATGTAACTTCAATACTATTAATAACGATTAAACATTTAAAATATTTAAAAATCTATTCTTTTCTAAAAACAAGAGAAGCGTTTTAAAAGTTAATTTTTTTCTTTATATAATATTCTATTCTGGTATTATATTATTCTATTCTGGTGATATATTATTCTGGTTATATAATATTCTATTTTGATGATATATTATTCTGGCTATATAATATTCTATTCTGGTGATATATTGTTCTGGTTATATAATATTCTATTCCGGTGATATGTTATTCGGGTTATATAATATCCTATTTTGGTGATATATTATTTTATCTATTATATAAATTAATTCACTCAAATTAAATAGTTAGCATTCCTAATAATTAATAATGATAATTAAACCCAAAAAAATTTCAGTCCTTGCCAGTGTATAAAAAATATAATTAATAAAAGACTTAAACATATCTGATATTTTATGACAAAAGAAATCCACAATTCCAATAAATTTACTCTGATCTGACACAACACAATGCTTTCAACCGCAAACAAATTTAATAATTAATTAATTAAATAATTTTGAACAATTCATAAAACTTTTTGTAGAGATTCTGTGTTACGAGTAATGCGATTTCAAATAAATTACAAAATTTCACTTAAAAACGATATTTTAAAATATATTATTTTTTTCTAACAAGACGAGAAGTCATTTGAAGGTTAAATTTTCATATTCTGGTGTTATATTATTCAGAATACAAATTAATTTACAAAATTCAAATAGTTAACATTCCTAATAATTAAACCCCAAATTTTTCAGTCCCTGTTAGTATTAAAAAAAATAGAAAACGATGCAAGCCTTAAATTTATCTGATACTTTATGAACAAAAGAATTCCACAGTTCCAATAAATTTACTTTGATCTAACACAACACGATGCTTTCAACCGAAAACAAATTTAATAATTAATAATTTAATTATTTTTAACAATTCATAAAACCTCTAGTAGAAATTCTATGATACTGGTAATGTGATTTCAAATAAATTACATAATTTTATTTAAAAACGAATGAATTTCATCAAACAAGAATCAAATTTAAAAATATTGACAAAATACAGCATCTATTTTCGTTTTAAAAAGAAAACAGTATGGCCTAAAATTTGTTGAATACAATAAATATACTGTCTAATTTATAAATAAAATTTATTATCAAAGGATAATAGAAAATAATAAGATATTAATAATTCATGTAAGGAAAAAAATATTATCCATTGTTATTGAAAAATTTTAATTCGGAAAATAAATGAACAATGCATGATGATTTGAATTTTTACTTGTATTGCAAGGAATGAAAAACAAATAAAATGAATAAGTTGAACGATATTATGTTTTTCAATTTAATTATAAACTTGTATTTCCAACTTCAATTAATTATTAATTATTAATTTATTTGTTTATCATAGTTACGATTCAAATAATATTTAATTAAATTAGAGATTTTTATTTCGTTACCTTTAACAATAGTAATACAAACCAACAACAATTTATTCAAATTTGCTACATACAACAACAGTTTTTTAGAAGCAAAACAATTTATAAATTATTATTTAATAAAAAATAGAATTAAATTAATAAAATAATAACAATGATACGCATATGTATTTTCTTCTTTTAAGATTTTTTTTGTTAATTTACAGATTTAAATCCACTAATTAAAGTTATTCGAGGAAATTCCTTTTAATAAACAGAAAAATAGTTTATTGTTATCTTAAAATTAAGATGAAAAAATATTTTACAGATAAAAGTACATTTATTTGTTATTATTTATTCATTCAATTTGAAAAATGGCATGTTAGCTTAATCAGAAACTCTACTAGATTTATGAAATAAAAATAATGTCACGAAGAAGTATTGATTTTAAGCAACAATTAAAAATTTTCTTTGCATAACATTCTTTTCTTTGCATAACATTCATCATTAACATATATATATATGTATGTAAGTGTTTCGAGAAAGTATATTTAGATTACAACAACCAATAGAGTTGATTTTTTTTTTCATTTCAAAAAATTTAACAAAATATTTAGTTGTTAGATAAAGTTGTAAGACAAGCTGAATATTATCAGAAAATTATTTGAAAAATATTAGATTATAAGACAAAATAGAAACAATTTCAAAGTTGAATTAATTAGTCTTAAGATGAATTAATTCTAATGTAACTATATAACAACAAAAAAATCTAGCCGGAAAATTTAAATGCATTCCTCTGTTAAATAACAACTTTTAAAAAAATATTAAACAACTTGATTTGATAGTGAAACACTTCGCTTTCGTAGAAGAACAATAATTGATTAAAATGTTTTTTCTTTCTTGAAAATGCCAACAAATAATATAATAACAATTAAAACATTGATCTTAATGTGAATTTTAAGAAATTTCGTTTAGAATTTCTTTTCAATTCTAAAATAATATGCTGAAAGAATAATTTATCATATCCTAAGAAATTTTAAAATATCTCCTTACGATATTTTCTGAAAATTTCATTACGTACAACTATTAAGAAATCGAAGAATACAAGACATATCAATATTATAAAATTTTAATTAAATCAGAAACAATATTTTTTTTTAAGAGAGATAACAGAAAACATTCTTACAAGGTTCAATTCATAAATGTAAAACATCCTGTTTATTTAAATATGCTTTTATATATATTTACACATAAAATAATATATAAGCATAATGTATATATATATATTTATGCTTTATATATATTACATATATTTTCATATATTTATGCTTTAATATGCTAGAAGATATTTTCGTTACATTTTTTTTACATTGCTTTTGACCAAAAAAATCAGAAGCAAGATAAATTTTAAAAAATATTTTTAAAAAGTGCAACTTTTTTTAGTCTATTTAATTTTTGATAAAGTTCTGTAACCATTTTTTTAAGTTAAAGCTAACATAAAATTTATTATTATAAACATTTTTTATTGTTATAAAATATTATTTCAAAAAAAATCTTTTATTTCTTATATACTATTTTATGTTTATTTATATATATTAATGCTCTTATATGACAGAATATACTTTTCAATGGCGTTGCTTTTTGTACCATAAAATTAGAAGCAAAATAAATTAAAAGAAAAATAAAAAATATAAAAAAAACACAACTTTATTTTAAGTCTATTCAATTTTTGATAAAATTCTGTAACCTTTTTTTAACTTAAAGCGAACATGAAATTCAATAAGCGAAATAGAGAAAGTTTAATACCAGTTATTCCTTATCCATTATAGAATATTACCTGAATCTTATGAAAAAAAAAAAGGATTTAGCTTATAGAATGTCATATATATAAAAGATTATGTCATAAAATTTGTAATAATTTAATTTCAAAAACATCCCTTATTTCTCATATATTTTTCAAATTTATTCATATATATTAATGCTTTTATATGCTAGAATAAACTTTTCAATGGCTTAGCTTTTGGACCATAAAATCAGAAGCAAAATAAATGAAAAGAAAAGTTTTTAAAAAACCACAACTTTATTTTAAGTCTATTTAATTTGTCATATACTTCTTTAACCATTTTTTTAAGTTAAAGCGAATATAAGATTCAATCAGGGAAATACAGATAGTTTAATACCAGTTATTTCTTATCCATTAGAGAATATTATACGAATCTTATGAAAGAAGTAGTTACAGATTAAATTTATAAAATGCCATACATATGTAAAATATTATGTTATAAAATTTTAAATAATTTTATTTCAATAGCTTATTAATCTTCAAACATATAATTTACTGCGAATTTCACTACCGTCATAAAATGATAAAACCGTAAAATCTGTAATTAATTAAACTGAAATTTAGTTAAATTTTAGCCATTCTGAAAAGTAATCTAGATGTCTAAACTCTGCAATTTAATGAAATCAAATCGCTTGCGATAAATTAGAAAACCTATATAATGTGATGGATTTTATTGATAAATACGTCAACAGATAAAAACAAATTTTCTTACATTCTTACTGTATATGATACTTAATGCCTAACTTGGAAAGTAATTTTAAATTATATATATAGAGAGTGAGCTCTATTTTAAGTAATATATGTCTAGTATAAATTTATGTTGTACTATCAAATGAATCTTTCCCTCGTCGGTTTTAGCTGTTATCTTCCAGGTGAAAATGTGTCGGAAACATTTCACTTGCCAAATGGGTTTAAATAAACGACTGCATAAAGATGTCAACAGTTTTAAATTTCCACTCTTGCAAAATTTTGCAAAGGCTTCTATTAAATAGATTATATTAAAATATACTTTAGATTCAATTGTGAGAAAATAATTGTGTATATTACTGACAGTTTGGATTTCTTTTTCTGTAAAATATCTTAAATTAAATATGGGATGAGCCAATAGTTCATATTGATATAAAATCAATAATTAAAGATAGACGGGAGTGATCTAATATAGTTGTCATGATAGCTTTTTCATGTAATTTTATTTTGTATACAAAAAATTGTTTCAAATTGTCATGCATTTGAGAACAGTTTATATTCGAGTTACCCTGTAATTCGTGTTACCCTGTAATGTTAACCATGTGATGTTACCATGTGATGTCACCATATTGTGATATCACCATATCAGCATATTGTGATGTCATCATGTCACCATATTGTGATGTCACCATGTTATTCATGTAACCCGTGGAAGGATATTGAATATTCCTAGTTGTGGCTACTAATAAAAAAATACCTCATTGAAATGCTTTAGTGATTTGTTAAAAAACAAAATCCTCAATCTTATGTACTGTAACCATTTGGGTAGAATTTTTGCTGTTTCGCATGACCTTTGCATGCTTATGCATAATTTTTTAACTAGAGATTTACAAATTAAATCAGTATTTTTCTAACATTACTAGTTGTTTAGTGGAAACCACATTCTCATATTTCGTTCGGTACATTTTTCAATAATGTTTGAAACCTTCCATAGTTTTTTTTTGGCCAGCTTTATGAAGATACTTTAAATGATTACTAGAAAAAACATGTTTTGATATGCAACGAAACTGAGTTACCAGAAAGAAATGGATCTAATATTTAAAATATTGCAAATTACTTTACCAAACTCGTTTTTCAGATCATCAAAATGTGCATTAAAAAAATCTACCTAGCAAAAAATAACTTTTCACTATCCTTCCATAGAACAAAAGGAAAGACCCAAATCTTTTTTCCTGAAAGGATTTATCTCCTTCTATATTACAAAGTCAACGAAAAAACACAAACTCATATAATAATACATTAAAAGACACTGTAACAAGTTACCGATCGAAAATCTTATGACCAATCGCATCAAAATCAAAAGGTAAGTGGATTAGAAACTTTCCCCAGTTAAGTGAAATGTACGAGGGACATGGGTGAACGATCGAATCCCCTTTCAATAACGAGGTGGTTCTGCCTTATATATGACCTTTTATCTATATGAAGAAGATTCGTTAATGAACCCTAGATCCTTTGAAGTTCCAAGAGTATAAAAGATCTGGCCCAATCGTTCTTTATGGATTCATTTTACGAACTTTTTCTCGGAGATGTTTTTAATGCCCTTTTGGGAATTTTTTTACCGTGATTTTTTTTTTTTTTTTTTTTACCTTTCTGGATATAGAAAGAAAATGTTTCACTCTAAAGCATCAAATTTTAAAATCTGCCTCTTTCGGTGGTCCGTGTATTTTAGTGAGGTGCACAGATGGAAACTAGGGATGTATAAAAAAAATCTTAAAAGGGACGTTAAGTATATCTATACATGCGCATATATGTATTATTATTCGATACTGGAAATTGAGAATTTTGGAGCATTAAGGAGGAAAAAAAGAATTAAAGATAATAGGGATTTTGAAGATAAAATCTTTCTTTTTTTTCAGGTGGGATAAATTTTCTTTAAAGAAGTGAATTTTTATTTTTTTTTTTCTAACTCATATTCTCTTAGTACCAGGGATTAAAACACAGAGAGTAAGTATTAATTTACAATTAATACTTTTCCCAGAAAGTCGAAATTGTATTTTAAAACCTTTTTTTTACATGTTGTAATATTTTTTTTTAATAGAAAAAGAACCAAATTTAATATGATAATATAACACATTAGCCTCTTATTTTATGTATTATAATCTTCACATAGAATAATCTAAAAGAAAATTTATAAAAGAAATGAGAATATAAAATAAAGCTAATATATAAAACGAAAATGTATAAAAGAAATGAGAATATAAAATAAAGCTAATATATAAAACGAAAATGTATAAAAAAATGAGAATATAAAATAAAACTAATATATAAAACGAAAATATATAAAAGAAATAAGAATAAAAAATAAAGATAATATATAAAAACGAAAATGTATAAAACGTTAAAGGGTTTTTTTGAAAGTATATATTTTTTCATTCTCAATTAGGAAATAGATTTGAAAACTAAAATTTATATCACCTTAAAACACAAAATACTTGACAAATTCTCAATAATTGTTTGTTACTATTCTAATTAAAAGTCAGCCGGTACCATTAACTAATTTTTTTAAATTAACAAAAATGCAGAAAACGTGTTAAAAATATTTTGTTATAAATAAGTATTTAGAATAATCTGAGCTTCATAACACTGTATAAAAAAGCTTGCAAACACATTCCCTTAATGGAAATATATTAATTTTGATTACTTAAATAATATTTTATTTAAAATAGTTCAAAAATGAGTCGTCAATAATGATATTAATCCATGAAGTAATCGTGGATAAATTGCATATTAATAGTTCGTTAACAATGTTTTTTTTTTTTTTTTTTAAATAATACGAAACTGGGAGTAAGCAAATAAAGTCTTAATTAATTTGTGTTTTTTTCTTCCTAGAATGAAAAATATAGAAAATATTTTTAATATTATATTTGTCTGTTTGCAGTTCTGAATATATTTTTATACAAATGTTTTAAAAAAGAATGTTAATTAGTTCTTAAAAATACTCATTTTTGTCATCTAAACTTCCCTTCTTTCTTATACAAAATATCTTTCCAAAACGTTTCCTTTACAAAATTTTATTAGAAATGAAACAGAATAGGATGATAGATAACTTACAAACTATAATACTTAGAAGTTCGGTATTTTTTCTCTGAGTTTCTAATTTTGCTCCAAGCAATATTAGTGAAAAACTATGAAAATTGTTCACTAATTTTTTTTAATTAAATAAGAACCTTATTTTTTATTGTCATCAGATTTTCACACGACACGAGATGACACGAGCTTTAAGAAAATAACTTGCAGATAAAATAAAAAAAGCTATAAAATTGATATTATTAGTTTTCAATTTACTCTCCAACACTATTATATGCTTAAAAATATATGCTAACAGACTAAAATTGAAAAATAAATTGAGAATTCTTCTATACGAATGCTTTATATAGCCAAATTATATTATTTAAGGGGAGTCACTTAAAATATCAGGTCTTTAATTTTACACAGATACGTTTCTTAATAATATTTAGCAAAACTAAACATGTTTTATTTTCTGTAACGGAGCAGCGTCGAATCATATCCGTCAATTTGTCATAGGAATTTCTGGCTGGAAATGTTTCTAAATACTATTATTATTAATGCAAATGAGTCTAGCAGTTAAAGCAATTACAGACTAATTCCAATGAATTACAAATCAATGGCATATAAATAGGTATTATGAATGTAGATTACGAAAGTCTGAACTTTAAGTGTTTGCATAAAAAACTAGATTATATACGTTATCTTTTTTCTGCATACTTTTGAGAGCATTAATTTAGTACAGTTACTGCAAAGAAAAAGAAGTACCCATGAAACCATGTCTAGATGTACAAACAATAGATGTAGATGTACAAACAATAGTTATAAGCAATATTTAAAAAAAAACATACCTTGGGCTTTTTTATAATGTTAGCAAAATCATTTTCCTTATAGTAATAAATCTTTCTTTAACTCAATAGTTCTGGTCCACCGCCCCAAGAGGGTTCGAATATCGAAAAAGTGGGTGGGAGCATATTTCTTACAGATAAAAAATAATCACTTAAAGTAAATGAAAAGAATAAACAAATAATAACAAGGAACTTTTTATTGAACAGGAATTTCAGAATTATTAACTAATCTTAAAGGGATTCTCAACTTTAAATTTAAAAATAATAGAAAGCCTTATTTTGGAGGTTTTTACTTTTTTATTTTATAACTACAAAATCATATGTCTAATTGAATGTTTCTTGATAATCTAGATCAGGGGTCTCCAAACTACGGCCCGCGGGTCAAATCCGGCCCGCCTGTGTCATCAATCCGGCCCACGACAGCGATTAGCTTATTGTTGCTGTAATAAGTTGGATAAAAAAACACAGAATGATAATAACTCGGTTTTATTTACTTGCTAGGTAAAGCTTAATGACATGTATAATACGCAGAAAATTTAACTTAAGCATAACAACTAACGAATAATTGAAGTGAATCCCACTAACATTATAAACTAGTGAACATTCCGCGGTTACCCGGTAGTTATGTTGTGGTAAAAAGTGGTGTAGTTGTGGATCAATTTTACTTGTACCAATTATTAAAAGAGATTTAAGATGCCCATCGGTTAACTTAGATCTGTAAACATTCTTTGTGTACTTCATTTTGGAGAATGTTTTCTCACACAAGTAAGTAGCACCAAAAACAGAAAACAGCCCACGAGCAAATTTATGTAAATTATCAAATTGCATCAGTGGAAGACTTCTTATAACTCTCTAAACTCCAATTTAGCAAGCGTATGCTCGCTCAGAGCGCGTACTCGGCGGCTAGTCTAGAAATTATAGATAATGGCAAAAAATTAAAAACGGTTTTGACCCTTGGTACTTACTAGAGTAAACAATGTGGCTGTTAGATGGAAAGTTTGGAGACCCCTGATCTAGATAATCTGATTATACAATAGAATGAAATTTTTAAAAAAGTCTCCTTCATATCATAATTTTTGAATATTTTAGCATTAAGAAATAAAATATTTGTAGTTAGTTATCGTTACAATTTAATTGATTAATTGCAACTGCTACTAATCATAATATTCTAAATATTTTAATTTTGAATTTAAATAATCTTGCTATTCATACATTACTAATATGAATTAAACTTACATATCAAAGTTACTATGATATTTAATGATGAACAAGTTCAAGCAGGGCAAAATAATTTTATTGGCTTTAGGGAGTCCGAATGTATAAATTCTGAAACTAAAGTCCTAACAATCACAGTAAGAATAATGTCTAGCTATTAAATTATTTTTTTTGTTGTGATAAACAATCAACAAAAAGCAAACCAAAATTTAGTCAAAAGTATATTAATTAAACGGATTCTTCTTGTATTCCAATCTTGGCCAGAATTGTGTTCAAAGCAATGAATGCTATTTGGATTAAAGAATATGAAGATTATGTAGCAAAATGCATCTTAAACTATACCTCTGAAATTATTTAAAAACAATATAATAACAGCAATTTTACAATTATGAGACCTATCTTAAAATGTATATAATATATCAATGATTAAAAAAAGTAAAGTATGCAATGAATCTGTCCTTTATTTTAAACTATTCCATGATAATTTAATAACCACTTCACCATCTATAAGGAATATTTATTACTTAGCTCTTACCAGACAAAGAAGTTTCTCATAAAGTCCAGCCACAAATTTCTTAAATTTGCACAAAGTATTTGTAAATAACATTACGAGTATTATCGTCAATCAATAAAAGATTTACAATTGAAGCAATCGAAAACCGTATGGTTCATTTCAGTTTAATTTAATTCTTTATTGATAAATAAGAGCAACGAAACATGTAAATAAAAATTGATCTTCTTTTATAAATACTAGGATTAAAAAGACAGCACTGCAAGCTACACTGGTAAAACAAAAACTCGACTGAAAAAGATCCGAATAATGCACCTGGCTTCAGAAGAATTTATTCCTCTTTTTGTTCATTATAAGCTAATTAGATCTTTTCACGAAATCTGAGATTGTTTAAAGACGCGAAGGAGCAGCTCTGAAGAAAAATAATAATAAGTATGCGAGCGAATAAATTGACTTCATTATCAAAGGACAGATTTTTTTCTCACAGCTCTCCAATATGAATAGTGATTTAAGAAAGAGAACTCCTGCCCTTTTTTAAACAAATTATGATTTTTGAAAGAAATGATGACGACAGAAAGAATGAACAATCATTACTGGGATTATTGCTATTGCTATTGCTTTTTCTACTCATCAATATTTGAGCAAAAAAAAATACTTAGGTTTTTTTTTTTTGTTTTGATACGGAGAATTGAAGTACTTCTGTTTATCGAAATTCGAATTACTGAGATGTTTTGAAATCACCTAGAAAAATAAGAGTTTATTAATTTCATTATTTTATAAATCGTTGTAAACTCAATACAACTGAGACGGAAAAAGAAAAGTTAAACGACAAAAAGAAAATGAAATAGAGGAAAGAAAACTACATCGATTAAGTTTCGAATTTTTCGAATGCTTTCGAATTGTAATACCATCTGGTATGTAAAAAAAAAAAGGAAATATTTTAATCTTGGCTTGCTATTGTTTTATATTTAACTAAAATTTTCTCGACATTTATACTATCTTGCTCTAAAACAATTGCAAATTTTAAGCTGAGATGGTATAAGATAATATAATAATTATTATGGTAAAAATTAGTAATATAAGATAAGTGTAAGATGGTACCAATTTTATAAAATAACACAGTTATTTACAATGTTAAATTGTAAGTAATTATATATGTTTGAAATTGTTATAATTGAAATTTGTTATCTACAAATTAAAGATTAACACCTATTACTTAAAGTTTAAATACATTTATAAATTTTTAATTTTCATAAATAATATTGTTACGTTCATAAATAACTACAGTTATGATATGAAATATTAACTAGAAAAACAAATTTTTAAAACACTGTTGAATCTGTGAATGTTAAATCACACGTATTAATGAAAATTTAAAAATGGTTTTGTAAAATCTATATATTAGTAAAGGATTATAATTTTTTTGGAAATGACATTTAATTTTAACTAACTTAACGAAATAAGATGAATATAAATATAGTTATTTTAAAAAATATTTGTATAACAAATGACATATTTTATAAAAATAGTTTTCTTTAAATTATTTTGAATTTTTTGACTGAAAATAATTGATTATGAAACTGAAGTGTTTTGGAATTGTTTTCCTATAACATCTAGAAATTAAAGGTTATAAAATCAATTACTTCTTTTTAATAATCTTTTACAAACACTTAAAGAAAACCTTTCTAACCTTTATAACTTTTCAACAATATAACCTTTCAATTGAATTCATAATAAAAAAAACCGGGACTAAATGTTAGCAACTTAAAATGGGCTTTAACTTGATATTCACATTTTGCAGCTCCTAGGTTATTAAATAAACATTCGTTAGTTTCTTTTTCATACATCAGCAACAATAAACCCAACGAAAAACCTCTGTTTTATTGTAACAGTTATATTACAAACATATGTTATATTATTACCAAGACTATAACTATAAACAGATCTTAATTCCCCTTTTCTGTTACGTACTTGGAATATATTATCAATTCATATTTCTCAACTATGAAAGAATGAGGAAAAAGAAATTGTATTTATTAACATAAATAAGCTATATAACTAGATAATTCTCCATTTGATTGTATTTCTTATAACTTAAAAACTATAAAACACAGATGCCACTTTTTTTTCAAGGTACATTTTTTTTTTATCTGGGATCAAAAATCAGTAAAAAATATCAAATATTTTATAAATTAATAAAATACTGTAATTTTTCAAAAAAAAATTAATTTATTATAGCAGTGCATACATACGAAAGCAATGCAATATAATAATGAATTTAAATCAATGCATTTTAGAAACTAATATTCATAACAATAACAATATTTAATTGATTATAATAGGTTGCTAATTATCTTACATATTAGGTTAATGCCTTTTTCTCGAAATTTATCTATATTACGATTTTCAAACGTCCCATTAAAGAAAATTTACTAAATTAAAAAAAAAAAAAAAAAAAGAATATCAATATGTAATGAAATAGGCCTATTATTAGCTGCATTTTATTTAAATAAAAACTATAAATTTTTATTATAAAGATTCTTTTTAAAACTATTTAGTACAAGACTAAGTAGCAATTATTAATAGGAAACATCATCATATACATGTGATTCATATCATGCATTTTTTTTCTTATTGTTTCATTTCTCATAATTAAAAAATGTTTTCAGGTGTTTTTTATTATTTTTATATGATGGAACTTTTGATTGATTATTTTGGAAAGCATAACTGACTTAAGTGATTATAGACCAGGTATGCAAAATTCGATGATGCAAAGGTTCTTAAACTGTCTATACTTGGAACAGGGATGCACAAAATTATTTCCGCATTTTAAAAACATTGTACTTAAAAAGTAATTTAGTTATTTTTATACAGAATTTCGGATTTTAATGAAATAATAAAACAGGGAACATGATCACGAAACACATTTAGTTTAATAAAAAAAGTAAAAATTTAAAAATCAGAGAAAAAATTTCATGCAATTTTTCTATTTTATTGCAAACTTGAAGGTCAAATCCTTTGTCAATAATGTTCTAGCCTGGAATTCAAGTATCTATATACGACATGTATTGCCAAAAGCATGTCCCATTTTCAAATTAACGAAGTAAATGTGATTAAGTATATGCGCAAGCCTAATTGGATCAAAACATATTTGCAAACAAATGTTTTAGGAATGAATATCTAAAAAAAATCAATAAATGACTTGACACTTTACTTTTGATCTTTGTTACTGCATAGCGCCTCAAATTCTTTATTTACTTGTTTATTATAAAGAATTGTTTTTATTTTATGTAAGAACTATGTATGTAGACTTTAAACTTCTGATCTGAGAGTGTTCTATCCTAAGTCCAATAGGTGAAGCGAAAACAAAAGATAACTTGATTTTGACAGAAAGGGTATGATAAATCAGAATTTAAAAATTCTTACTTTCGGCTCAAGAAAAAGGATGCCATAGAGTCAAATGTTATTCTTGGTAATGTTTGCTCCTCAATGTGCTAGTACTATGGGGATACGGTGTAGAAGAAACTCATTGTAGCACCCTCAATGTCGAATCTACTACAGATTTGCTATTATGATGGTGAATGTCTTCAAATCAAAATACCCTTCATTTAAAAAAATCTTCTTTATTGAAAATTTCCAATTTACAGCAAGCCATTATAATACATCCGAACTAACCATATACCTTTTATCCAGCCATATAGGCCTATTTTATCAACATAAAATAATTGTTATTTGGGTAAGAAATATATAATATATTTTACAAAACAAACGAATTTCATTTTACTATCCATGTACTCACACCATGGAACTCTAATATCAGTATCAAAATAATTTATAAAAATATAATTAATCAACTGCTCATCCATTCCATCTGTAACATAAAGATTTTTAAACAGCATCAGAGAAAAGAACTCAAGATTATTCTTTTAAAAAATTTTGTTTCACACAATTTCCTTAACTAGTATTTCTCTAATCTATAATCTCAAACTCATATTGTTAATATTTCCCCCTTAGTTTCAAACTGACATAAATTCTCCATACTGTGAAAGTTCTTTCTCTTTCAAGTAATAGTAAAGTGCTTCACAAATTTTACAAGGTCATTTCAATTCCCCACGCTACTGATTAACGAAAATCCAATATCTGATTATAGCAGTATATTCATAGTTTAGAAACGTTATAATTTCTCCAGACGCTTGTAATTCTTTCTCTTCCCAAAAAATTTTCTTCACCAATTTCTACAAGTTCATTTCACTTTTACACGCTACTAATTAAAGAGATTTATAGCGGACAATAAATCTTCTCAGTTAGATAATGCATTCAGGTACAAAATAGATAATACAGATCAGGTTCACAATGTATAATAATACCACCCAATCAGATGAATCATCAACTAATCACCCGCTTAATAGACATATTATTACAAACAGTCGCCGAGTCTTATCACATGACTCGTTTTTTGTCTTATCAAAAGGCTTACACAGCTATCTCGTTCTCCAATCCTATATCTTGCTGATCTAAACAAAAGGATATTAAGTTTATTTTGTGTACACCATGTTAGCGGAACACGTCGCTAGATGTGTCTTTGATTTGGAAGCACTCATATAGAGAACAGAAATAATATACGATCATGAGGATAAGTATTTGATAAGACTATCCTCCCGATGTTATAAATTATTCCCTTTGGCTTCACTAAATTATATCGGATTTTATAGATTTCTAGGTTGAATTCTATTCGCACGCTATTATTGTACATTTTGAAAAAATTTTTCATCACCGACGTTCAACATTTTGATCTTTATATTCATTAAATGATTTTCCGTTTTGTGCTGCAGCTTATGTGCATTTCGGATTTGAACAATTTCTTTGTTTTTCTTTTTTTTTTTCCTGAGAAGTTTGAAGGTGAGGTACCCCAGAATATTTGTTCTGTGAATTTTATGTTGGCTTTGTTATACAATTGACGTGCAGCGAATACCTGTTGTAGCTTTTGGCATGCAAAGTGGTTGTGTTTCTTATTAACTCACTCCTCATATGTTTTGCTATATATATATATATATATATATATATATATATATATATGTGTGTGGGGGGGGTAAATTATATGCAGAAACAATATATCAATACAAGAATCAAAAGAGTACTGGCAAGGAATTAGTTAAAAACGCGATAAGTTTGTTTAATAAAGTCCCAACAGTATTCGCAACACATAAGTTTCCAAGTACTTCAAGAAACTCAATAAAATTGTATATCAAAGCCAATATAACTTTCGTTATACATAAACCCTCAAGTGGCTCACATTAAGTCCCCTCAAAAAAGAAAATATCAAAAGGGAAATTGAATAATTGAATTAATTGAAATTGAAGGAAGTGAACATAAGCTGCAGAAACGAAATTATAAATCATTAGACAAACACAAGTAGGGTTAAAGCCTGCAATTGCATCAGCAGATCAAAAGAGAACATATATATCTATACAAACATAAAGCAACATTGTGTGAAACATGTTGCCATATATAATATATATATGGCAACATGTTTCACACAATGTTTGCATATATATAATACCCGTTTTTCTCTTTCTAATTTCATTACCTATTTAGAAGATTCATTTCTACATTGACATCTATTAACCCTGCGTTTCCACATTTTGTTATAACATCTTCTTGTGCTTTCATAATTAATCGCTGCCCTGACATTTTTGCTTAGGAACTCACTTCCATTCTTCATTTTCTACGCTCTGCAATATATTATCATAAACACTTTGAATGGTTTAATTCTGATTTCATTAGTTCTAAATGACAGACGTCTTACAACATTCGCACTCATCGGACGCAATACTTTTCCGTCTGTCCAGGAGTTGGAACTCAATACCCAATTTCTTAGATTTCATGCTAATAAAATAAATTAAAAAGACAACTGACTTTTTATTTATCTGCAAAATCCACTTGGATTTTAGACTTCACTCTGTAGTAGATTCCATGCTAAAGATATATATGATGAAAAATAAATAGCATAATCTAATGAGTAAACAAAGAACTTGATACTCGACGTCACATAGATTTAATAAGAACTAAGAAAGGGAATGATTAGGGTTTCTATTTATAGATTTTATTGTTCACTGGTGAGAATTTTTTATTTCAAATTGCATACATTTTCAAGCATGAATATTAAAAAATATTAAATGATAAAAACTATTTAACTAATTCTTTTTGTATTTGGTTTCTATAAAAATCGAAATAAATAATCATTGCAATGCTGTCCATAAAATACTTTATTCGCCTTCTTTTTTTAATATTCATGCTTCTATTAGCTCACACTATCCCTATATATATCTTGTTCAAATTTTCAATCGTTAATAAAATACTTGTTATTCAACCACTCAAGTTTAAAAAAACGCATTTGAACTTGTAGTGGAGGACACTTGATGTTAATACAGTTTTTTCAAATATTAATTCATTCATTAAATTTAATTAATTAATCTTAGTTTCTTTTTAGATTTAAGTTGCATGTATCTACCAATAGATGGCGCTATATAAACTTAAAAAAATGAATGAAAATTAAGGACTTAAGGAAAGGACTTTCTGCAATATAGTGAAAAAAAAAGTAGGAATTGACTTTGAAAATTTTTTTTTATATTACTTGTTTACTATATTATTTCTTTCTCAAAATAATGTGCAGGTATAAATGAAATAGACATTGATAGATAATTTTCAAAGGATGTGTGTGCAGCCAATGGTGAAGGTAACGTGTGATTCATGACATTCCCAAGTTTGTGCATTCCTGGTGTAGATATTAAACAAACAATTGTGAAGAAATTATACATTTTTTATTAGATATTTCCCATTTTTTTAAAACAAGTAAAATGAATTTTATTATTACCGTAGCTAGGTAATGACAGGTTAAATCAGCTTGTAATGCAGTATATTTAATTATAAATAGTTAAATTTAATTTTAAATTACATGAAACCTTGTAAGTACATGAAGAGTAAACTTTAATTAAATATAAGTTGATAATCATTAATAACTGAGTTTCAACTACACATGTTCATGGTTGTCACTAATTTTTTCTTGAACAAATTAAAGTAAAACTCTTTCAACAAATTTAAGCTCAATTAAAAATTAATTACTAAAACTAGCCAATTACTAAACTAATTACTTTAAACTAAATTCAATTTTAGTCTATTTAATTAATTATTTTTTTATTTAATTAAAACTCAATTTTCTTAAAATAATATTTTTTTGTCTTGGGGATGAAATTTTGCAAAGTATTCACTAATATAAAATAGTTCTATTTTCTTCCTATATTATGCATCACGGGAAATTAAATAAGAAATCGAATTAGAATAAAACAAAAGCTTTTTTTCTGCAAAATACAGTAAGTAATATTCGATTATTAAATAATTTGGGTGTGTGTTTCTTTTTTTTTTTTTTTTTTTTTTTTTTTTGCTTTATACTCACCTTTTAATTTTTCTTGATTTACAATTATTTTAATTTATTTTCAAAAATTAATTTTTTTAACAAAGAGATTTTATTTTCTTCTGCAAATTGACGAAATTTTTTTTTTTTTATTATGTTAAATAATCTACTTTTTTTTAAAATGAGAACGTGTGTTACATACACTGTAATGTTAAAATTCTATTTGATGGCGTTAATTTTTAGAAACATTTTGATAAAAAATTATAAAACTGTAAAATTTGATATTTAATGCATTAACTAAATAAAATTTGCATAATATCTAAATGATAATATACATTATATTAATGACTCAAATATTTTAGAATAATTATTATTTATTATTAGTAATTAAGCAACGATATATTGCAGAATCGCTTAAAATAACATTATGCAGAAAATATTATAGTATACATGAATAAATTGTTTACTTTTACTTACTGTAAAAAAGCACGAAATAATAATAAGTCTAATCTTTAAAATGTGAATTTTAGAGTAAAAATACCACAATCAATTTAGTCACTATAATTAATTCCCAGTCATTTCAATATTACGAAGAAATTTTAAATTACCATCATTTAGCAGTTTTTAATTATTTAATAAAAAATGACGCTAATTAATATTTTAGAGTAAAATAATGTCTGAACAAATTTAGATATTTAAAGAATGATTTATTATTTTTAGGAATATAATAAATTCATGTTGATCTTATTGTCCTTTTAGAACAAAATTATTTTAAATTTAATTAGATTCAAAATTTTATTAATAAAACAAAAAAAAAAACGTTATAAGATCGAGTAATAAATTATTTAAATATATATTAGATATTTGTAAAGACATGCAAATTAAAAGTTTGTTAAAGTGTTTATATTAGTTTATAAGAAATTATTTCTCCTATATATGTTAAATTCTTTAAGAAAGTGGTTAAAATAAAAACATATGAAACAAAATATTCTGAAATGACTTGGAGAAAATTAGCATATTTTTGTAATAACTGATATTATAATAAAAATATTTCAACAGTTTTGCCAGTACACAAAATATCATTACTAAGTTACAAAAACACAAAATTTTTCTTTAGATTGATTTTATTATGAGAAAAGCAGTGGAAATGTTGAATTTATTCAACTCCGGAAATTCTAGTTACCAAAAAGAAGATTACTTTGGAAAACTGATTTTTCTTTATACTAGAATTCGAAGGGTAATTCAAAAATTCTGTGTTATTAAGAAATTTTAAATATAAAAATAAGTTTCCTTATTTTATAAATAAGTTTCCTTATTAGTTTTCTTAACTAAATCAGGTGAAATGAAGAATATTACATTCAATGCGTATATGCTTAATGCTGAATCATATCTACTGGTTAAAATAAAATTTTAAATTAAATAAAAAATTTTAGTTAGGTAAATTTTATTAAGAAAAATAAAATTGTTAAGATTTGTGATTTGAATGTCTCACGTTAAGTAAAATTAATTCGCTAACTATAAAAATCGTTCTTATTGAAGAATCATCAATAATTTTTTTCACCTTAACATTTTAGCATTTTTTAAGGAATGTAATAGTATTAGTTTGGAAAATAATTTTTCAAACTAATACTATGAATTTCCTATCTTTTTTTTAACAATAACTTAACTAATGGCGCCAGTTAGTTTCTTAAAGGAGGCGCCATCTGGTGGCAAGAAAATCAAATGGCAATAAAAAAATAATGTTTTTACATAAACAAGAAATACCAAAAGGTGTTGTTGTTGTTGCTTAACCCCATGGTTTAGAATCCTAAATCCTGTCCAGTAGATCATGCTGCATCAATAGATCGGATACGGTCCTCCCCTCATTCAACAATTGCCTCACAGAGGCACCAATACAATCGATGAGATGAGAGGGAGACGCGATGGCCGACAATGACAAAGGGTATATGCCTTCTCGTCTCCATTGAAGGTCAAACTCTTAGTGTGGCCAGTCCTTAGTCTAACTAAAGCCGATACCAAAAGGTAATATATATATATATATATATATATATATATATATATATATATGACAGAAATATGACTACGTACCCGTAATTGAAAAGGTATAAGTTTATCTTTCAGATGTTCCATAAAATTATGAGTATGTAATTGATAATGTTTCACAAGATTAATTTTAGGACCCAAATAGTAATAGTAATAATAGCAGTAGTAATAGTAGTAATGAGCAATGGGTACAGCATAAGAAAACGCGAATTCTATTTCATTGGTGGCTTGAGTATATTAATGTAATAATACATTTATATATTAATTACTTTGAATAGCAAGCATAATCAGTGGTGGTTGTGGCAGAGTGTCTCCCTGTGACAGAAGAGCCATGTAATTGATTTCTGGAAATTTTCCCAATTGCGGCAAGTGCATTTGTGACAGTTTGCACTGTTTAAAGAGACGACGACTGAGACATTGAAGTTATGTTACTTGCTCTGCATAATTAATTAATTGATATAAACTACGTAGTGGATTATTTGTCCATGTGCTGCGAGAACAAAAAAAACGTTTTTTACAAATATTTAAAAAACTGGTTTCTATCTATCTTTTTCAAAGTTATCACTTAATTTCATAAACAACCATAACACATAAAAAAAAAAAAAAAAAAAAAAAAAAAAAAAATTATATAAAATTACGAGAAAATATTAAAAACAATACCATGCAAAACATTTAATCAATGACTGATCTGCGTAATGCAAGTGCCCGTAGTTTTCTATGTGAAAAGTGAATTGAGGATATGAACATTTAAAAACAAATTTACATATTATTTGTAATAACATATTGCATTGTATTCTTACATTAAGATAATCCGTTATTATTATTTTTTTTTGGGGGGGAAGGGGGTTAAGATCTAAATGGATTGTATTAATCTGCTTAATTTGCATTGTTAATTATTCATTGAGCCAACTGCAAGTACCTTTTTGTTATCAATGACAAGAATTATTAAAGTAGAAAATCAGAGGTAATATGTTCTCAAAAACTTAGAACCCGTTATTGATTAAAACCTTCTTCTAATGTCACTCTTCATAAAGGAAGTACTTCAAATCTGAAGAATTCTTATACATTTTCTCTTAAATTTTATAATTTATCTCATCAATGTTAAAATTAAGTCCAGTTTTTTTTTTTTTTTTTTTTTTTTTTTTTTTTTTTTTAAATGACAATTTTAACATTTTAAAAAAATACTGAAATTATCTATTAAATGCATAAAACAGGCATAGAATTGCGTCTCCGTTACTGGTTAATTGAAAATTATACAACAACATTATTAAATTATAACTAATGTTTCAATTCACACATTAGTTGACATCAATTAACCTGCTTTTATCAATTTTGAAACAGAAATTCGCAGAAAAATAAAGTCAAATCTTATGAGAAATTTGGTTTAATGAGAATACATAAAAAGCAGTATCTTTGCTTATCTTCTTTGACCATCAAGTCAATCTATCATACTCTGTGTCAAAAATATTAAATACTAAACGTGAAAAAAAATAATAAATCGTGAAATCTGTTCTGTAGCTCACTATTATAAAAAACTACCTTTTTATTATTTACAAGTAATAAAAAAAAAAAAAAAAAAAAAATTTTAAAGTCAATTCCTCCTTTTTTTTTTTTTTTTTTTTTTACTATATTGCTGAAAGTCCTTTATAAATAATTTTCATTCAGTTTTTTTTTTTAATTTATCTGGCGCCATCTATTGGCAGATATATGAAACTTAAATCTAAAAAAAAAAACCAAAATTTATTAATTGAATTTAATGAATGAATTAATATTTGAAAAAACTGTATTAACATCCAGTGTCATCCACTACAAGTTCAAAAAATTATTTGAATTTGAGTAGATAAATAAAAAGTATTTTATGAACGATCGAAATTTTGAACAAGATATATATAGGGAGAGTGTGAGCTAATAGAAGGAATTGAAAAAAAGAGCTCACTGATAGTTACTCATAATTTTTGGCCATACATCAGATGGCGGTCAGATACATATTTTGGCGATACATTATTATGAATTCAAGAAAAAAAAATTATTTCTTTTTAAATAAGAATCCCACATGCGACGTTTATGTTTGAAATATATTATCATGATAAAAATAAAATTGCATCTCGTTTTCATGTAATGTGTTTCTAGGCAATATTTTAATTATTAAATTCATCTATAAAATTTATTGTTTTAAGAATTCTTTGACCATCAAGTCAATCTATCATATTTTGCGTCAAAAATATAAAATACTAAATGTGAAAAAAATATATATCATCAAATCTGTTCTGTTAATATTTTTTAGCAAACTATTATAAAAAATACGGGTTTCTGGGTAATATTTTAATTATTCATCAATATAATTTACTGTTTTGATAAAGCAAAGAACTGTATCGGCGTATATCAAACAATTCATCAAAATTCGTCAGTTTTTTTAAATCAATTTATTCATATAATTTAATTAATTGGTTTTATTCAATAAAATATCCTTATATAATATGATTACTTGGTTTTATTGAATCAAGTATCCTTATATAATTTCAATGTTTCATTTTATTCAATCGAATATCCTTATATAATTTGAATGTTTCGTTTTATTCAATCACATTTCGTTACAAAATTTAAATATTTATCTTATTTAATATAATTTCCCTCCATAATTTCAATGCTTTTTTTTTATTCAACCCCATTTCTCCACACAATTTGAATGTTGATGTTTATTGCATGAGATACGATCCAACGACTCATTCGGTTCAAATTTCACTGAATATTTAAAATCCTTTTGCAACTGAGCTGACACCCTGTTGTTGCATTTCTTCCAAACAAATGCAAGATCCTGTGGATAGCATTGCGTCTATCTATTGAAGCATGTTCATCGGTCTCTCATGAGATTGAGGAGTACGATAGTGCTCCATCATCATGTCACACTGCTAAGTCCGAACTCAGTTGCGTCTTATCAGAAATGAAGAGAATTTTTCCACAGCCATGGATACCATTCACGAGATCCAATTTATTACGGAATGCTATTATTTCGCTTGTCTTGGCCCTTGCTTAACTAGATTATTCTGGATAATAGTTTAACTTGGAATTGATGATTCAGCAATGATGCATATGGACTTTTTTCTGTACTAATGAATTATTAAAGCTTTGTTAGTAATGTGGAAACAAAATGCACAAATTGTTTAGTAATAATTCTCATATCGTATTAATTCAATATGTAAAAACGCATTGCTATAAAAGTAATATCAATACACATTACTAATTTTAATTGGATTTAGTTTTTATTAGAATTAGAGACTGTAATATTTATTGCTCGCAAATAGAAGGCAAGAGAAAGTTTGTAAAAAAACCCAGCTAAACAATTTATTCGTTTGTGATTTTAACTGTAATATACTGTGTGAAAAAAGTAGAAGGACAGTCATTTTTTTGCACAATATGCTTTTATTTTACTGTTTTTAACCTGATTTTTATAGAAAGTTGTTTTGTTAGAGTTTTAATTTACGTTAAGTGAAAGTTAAAGGAGATTTTTTTACTTACCACTGTTTTAAGTTAGGAATGCAATACTTAATAACTTTGGGTGTGTGAAAAAAGTAGAAAGACACGTCCAAAAAATCTATTTAGAAGCTGTTGGAAAGTTTATAGGTAAGTGTTTTTTTCTCTTTTAATTCCTTTTTAACAAGAATAAAATATTTAGCTAGAAATTCATAGTTTTTGTTGATTTTAGGATGTCCAGAGGAATACCCTTAAGTAAGTTTGAGAAAGGCCAAATAGTTGCCTATAAAAATGAAGGCAAAGTTGTGAGAGAGATTGCACGGCAGCTACGAATCAGTCCTAATACTGTTTCGAACTTCATAAGAAACCCTGAAAGTGACAGAAGAAAAAAGAAGACAGGAAGACCAGAAAAACTCACCAAACGTGATCAACGAAAAATTATTCGTGAACTCAAAAAGACTGGTGGAAGTGTCGGCAAGGCGCAATTTCAATCAGGAATTACACATGTAACCAAAAGAAATGTCTATAACTACATAAAACGCTCAAAAAAGTTCGTCTTCAAAAAACGGATGCACCATCCGAAGTGGAATGAAGGACCCATGAAGAACCGACTGCAGTGGGCTAAAGACCACATGTCCTGGAGCTCAGAATGGACCTCAGTTATATTTTCCGATGAGCAAAAATTCAATTTGGATGGTCCAGATGGCTCTCAGTACTATTGGCACTGTCTTGGTATTGAAGAAGAAACTTATTCTACTCGACAGATGGGAGGCGGTGGTTTAATGATATGGTTAGCAGTTGGCTATGGAGGCAGGACAAGTTTAATGATATGGTTAGTCTTTCTAAATGGTAGACAGAACCATACAGACTACATCCAGACTCTAAACTCAAAACTTCTCCCGTATGGCACTGAGTTTGGAGGAGATGACTGGATTTTTCAGCAAGATGGAGCATCAATTCACACTGCAAATGGTGTTAAAGATTGATTTGCAGCAAACAATGTTCGACTTTTATATTGGCCTGCTAAAAGTCCTGATCTCAACATTATAGAGAACATATGGGCAATGATTGTACGTCGTGTTTACGAGGGTGGAAAGCAGTTTGAATCTGTAGCTGAGCTGCAGAAATCATTAAACTTTGTATGGGATTAATTTTTGCCAAACAACAATTCAATCTTCATACAGTTCGATGCCAAATAGGATCTTCGAAGTAATGCGAGCTAACGGGAAAAGAATTCCATATTAATTTATATAGTACATCTCTTTTTTAGAAGTGTCCTTCTACTTTTTTCACTGATCATGAGATCGTCAAAACCAATATTTTTATTAAGTATACTTTTTTTTTAATTGTGTACTTTTTTGTTTTGTCTAGATACAGATATCTGCATGTAAAAACATTGTGAATAAATTAATTGTTTAAAAAATTCGTCATTATTCATTTATCAAAAATAATCTAATGTCCTTCTACTTTTTTCACGCAGTGTAGGACAAAAATATAATGAGTGATTTCATTGAAAATGTGTTATCGTATGAAAAAATAAGTACGGAATTTATTACAGAATGCAATTATTTCGTTTGTCTTGGCCTTTGCTTAACTAGATTATTCTGGATAATAGTTTAACTTGGAATTGATGATTCAGCAATGATGCATATTGACTTTTTTGTGTACTAATGAATTATGAAAGCTTTGTGAGATACGTGAAAACAAAATGCACAATTTAATTAGTAATAATTCTGATATCATATGAACTCAATATGGGAAACCACATTTTCCAGGTGATATTAACATGCATCAATAATTTTAATCAGATTTAGTTTTTATTCGAAGTTTTAATGTTGATGAGATAAATAAGTCCAGAAAGAAAATATTTGAAATGACAATTGAAGCCTTTTGTCAGCTTTTAATATAAATTGAAATAAGAAGAAAACATCAATTATCTATTATCTATTAAATGCATTAAACAGGCATAGAATATATTTTTCTCCTCCGTTACTCTTTAATTTAAAATTATACAACAATATTATTAAATTATAAATAGTTATCAATTATCATGGATACTTTTCACGAGAACCAATTTATTACGGAATGCTATTATTTCTCTTGTCTTGGCCCTTGCTTAATTAGATTATTCTGGATAATAGTTTAACTTGGAATTGATGATTCAGCAATGATGCATATTGACTTTTTTCTGTACTAATGAATTATTAAAACTTTGTGAGATACGTGAAAACAAAATGCACAATTTAATTATGGGGAACTAAATGCACAAATTGTTTAGTAATAATTCTGATATGATATCAATTCAGTACGTAAAAACATTTCAATAAAGCAATATGAATACTCATTAATAATTTTAATTGGATTTAGTTTTTATTAGATTTTTATTTTATCTCATCAATATTAAAATAAGTCCAGAAAGAAAATATTTTAAATGACAATTGAAGCATTTTTTTAGCTTTTAATATAAAATGAAATAAGAAGAAAACAGAGCAATTATCTATTAATGCATAAAACTGGCATAGAATATATTTTATTTCTCTGTTACTCTTTAATTGAAAATTATACAACAATATTATTAAATTATAAATAATTATAAATTATCATGGATATCATTCACGACATCCACTTTATTAAGGAATGATATTATTTCTCTTGTCTTGGCCCTTGGTTAAATGAATTATTAAAGCCATATGAGAAATGTGAAAACAAAATGTATAATTTATTTAGTATTAATTGTGATATCATATGAATTCAATATGTAAAAAAACAGGTCAATAAATGTAATATAAACACTCATTAATAATTTTAATTGGATTTAGTTTTTATTAGAGTTAGAGATCGTAATATTTATTGCTCACAAAAAGAAGGCAAGATAAATTTTTTAAAGATAACAGACAAAGAATTTATTAGCTTATGATTTTAACAGCAATACGGCAAAAACTGTCATTAAAAATGTCATCGTATGACAAAACAATAACAAAAACTAGAAAAAATGTTTCACATTCAGTGTCCGTTGAGCAAACACGTACCTACTAGATCTATAAAATATTTTATAAGAACGTGATTTTAAATTCTAATTTTAAAGTTATGTAACAGTTAAAGACATGAAAAATTGAGACAAGTTATTATCTTCTTCTGGCAGACATTTTATGACATCTATACTGTTTCTTACAGATCTTTCGATTGATAATTTACAGAAGAATTCAAGTTTTTTAAAGAGATTGAATTTTAAAATTAAATAAAAAAGAGATTTTTTTTAAAAAGAAAGGTAATTTTAAAAAAAGTTTTCATTTTGTTCTAATAAAACTAAGTTTATTAGTTCTCTATTAGTTCATCCCAATCTGTCATTATATCTTCTACCCAATTTTTTTTTGTAGGCTTGTAGATGAGAATGATAAAGCATTTGCCGTAAAAATGCCAGAAAAAGCTATATAAAAGATATTTTTATAGAGTTTTTTTTATAACCAACATTATGAGGTGTTATTTTCTCAATTAAAAAAAGACGAAAGCAGCAATGTTCTTTAACTTTTAATACGATCACAGATGTATATCTGTTATCTCTTCATAGGAACGTTTCTTTTCCAAACTAGATGCAGAATTATTTCTGGATTGAAATATCTTTTGAATAAATTTTTATCTTAAGTAGGAAATATATTTATAAAAACTATAACTACTGTAAAACAAAGTAAAATATTTCTTATACATAATTGTATCATTTCTGTATTTCTACTACAAATGTCATTATCAAAACTTTTAATGGTACAATACAGAATATTGTAATTATTTATACAACTATTTGATGTATTAATTATTTATTTTAATGTAAATTTAATGTTTCTTTTTGAAAGTGCCTTTTATTTAATTTCAGAATAAATTTTAATTTTTAACTATTTTTGCAATAAATTCAGTCACGGTTCATTGCAATTCAATTGTTATATTATGAAATGAATCTTAATTGTTTGTGTACAATAAAATATTATTTCAGACCTAATTGCTTTACGTATGTGTTGCTCTATTCTAAAAAATAAAAGGAGTAAAATGATTCAGAAAGCTCTTTATGCAAAAAAAGATCACAAGATGAAAATAAATCTATTAATTTATTCTCTTCAAGAATAATTACCGTGCCAAATGTAGATTTTTGTAGTTTTTTTTAATATGGATTGTATTTGAAGAGGTTTCTTCTTCGATCCTGTATAATTTATACAAATGTTTATTTTGGGATAATATAATATCTATCATAAAGAATAATATAATATATAAGATAATGCTTTACTTATGAGCCTGAGCATTACATTTTTCAGCGTTTGAACCTTAATGATGTAAGGGAAAAAACTTACTAATCAGAAAGATATGGCCCATTGAAACTTATTACATTTATCAATTATAAAAACCATCTTGTCATTTTTCATTTTGTCAAATTGGTTATTGACAATTAGTTTCATTTATAAATTTAATATTATATATATTATGTAAATTAATAATGCAAATTGTTATTTATTGTTTATATTACAGTTCACTTTTATTAACTTTTTTTTTTCTTTTAATATTTTTCGGCCTTTTAACATATTTGTTCTAATAAGTTTCTGTTTAACCCTTTCCTGTCCAAATTAATTTTCCTCATTCCGAGTAGTCTGGTCCAAATTAATTTTTGAGTTATATCAGTGTATCGTCGACCTAGCAATTTTAATTTAGTTTTCATATATTTATATGCTGTATAAAGTAGAAAGCAAAATGAAATGTATGTTAAGTTTTTAACAAGATTTAAACAAGACTGATCATAGTGACACGGTTTCAACTCACAAAAATTGATAATGTATTACGTTACACAAAACTAAAACAAAATATAATTACCACCAAAAAAATTAGAAAACCGTTAAACGATGCACTCTTAAATTTAGAAACAGTGTCGAGTCACATTCAATGTTGTCCTTGCTGCAAATAAAGATGATATCTTGCTAGACTCGACGTTTGACAGTAAAAAGTTAATGCTTACCTTTGTAAGCCTTTTGTACTGTTTTTGAAGACAGGGAGATTGACTGGTAGTTTATTAGGTATTAAGTTTAATTCATGTGGTTTTTTAACAGTAGGAGTAGCTGGTATTAATTCCAAATGAATCGGATGTACAATTACTCAATGTCAAACAACTGTCATTATCATTTGATATGCGCAATTTTGTTGACATGTGAGAAAGATATTTTTTTAGCTTTTTACACGTTGAATGCTGTACTTAAGACAAAGAACACTTATAAGAATTTTAACTTTTCTGTTTTAATTGGAAAAACCCGCAGCTGAATTGGATCGAACAATGTTGGATGTTTCGAGAAACAAGCACCATTTGAAAGAAATCAATGGTTTAAACAATTCAAAGACGGTTATTTTGATACGGAAAAATTATATATGTCGTAATCTGAAAAAAAAAAAAAAAAAAAAAACCCCACCATGATTTGCTATAATCTGATGAAATCATTATTGGCAAACGTTATCCACTGTATTTGATGCTTTTGAGTCAAGTATTGAAAAATAATGACCTGAATACGAGGAGGAAAAGTATCACAAAGAAGTTTTTTCAACATGAAAATGTTGAACATGCTGCGAAGCAAGTCAAAAAATGTTTGAAACTCTTCAATAAGTTGTCCTGTCCCTCTAGTCATATTCTACTGGCATTGCTCCATCTAATCACTACTTATTTCGATCGATGAATTACAGCCTATTTAAGCAGTATTTTTAGTGTTTTGAAAAAAAAATCATTTGTTGCTACTAATTCCCCTGGTGCAGGAAAGCCTTCACCAAGTCCAATAGACCCCGTCGAAAGCGACTGGTTCATGGCTAATGGTAATATGCAGCTCCACTTTAGAGAGGAACCGCGAGAGCTGAACACTAACTAAACCTCAAGACAACTCTACGATCATAACAGACCGATACCTATGGTTTAAAGTGGTTTCCGAACCCCTACAAACATCCATGGCACCGACCGCCAGAGCGCTAGCCTGTGCTCATTCAGGCCAGAGCGTAATTTTATTTGTCAAAAAGTCTCCAAAGATTTTTTACAAATAAAACTAATAAATTCTATTATTCTACTATTCTTTCGACGACAAATTTACATTCACCTTCACCTCAGACACATGGGGAAAAATGGCGTCTGGCGGTGGACAACTGATGAATGAATAAATAAATTTTTAATGAAAAAAATGCTTTTCAAATTTATTAAAAAATGCCATTTTATAAAACTGAACAAATTAAACTTAATACTTAATAAATTTAAATTTTTTAGTTTCAATTTATTCAAACGGAATCCATAATCATCAACATTTCTTATACGCATTCACTTATTCAAGCCAACCGCATTGTATCCAGAATGTATCAAATACCACGAAACTCACGTTTCTATGTCCAATAAATAACAATGAATCAAAAATAAGAAATGGTAAGGGAACTTTTTCCTATGTCTCCTTCTTATTAAGGGTTTGGGTTCATCATCCAAACAGAATTTTTTTAGCGAAACGCGAGACTGTCGCATCCATGTCTAACGATTCCTGCTCGGAGTGGGCGCATCGATTCTTTTTGTGAACAAACTTGTCGAAAATTTCGTAAAAATTTGGTTCATATCACTGAATCGCCGTAGGAATAGGAATTCTGGCTTATCTATGAAGCTCGTAACTCATCGATCGCACCCAAAACTGCCGAAAGCACCGTCCAGAACGTGATTGGGTTCCTCCACTCACCACATAGACTATGATGAAATCGAATATCCAATCCACGTCTGTACATGAATAAACGATTCCCGATCATCACTTGCTGTTATCAGTTTCATAAAATAAATATTTTCCTGAATTTGAAGCGAAAAAGACAAATTTTGGTCCTCATTTTTTTTCTCGCCCGTAAGTTAACGTTTTAATTCGGTTCTCAAACTAAGCAAAAAGTAGTTTTAACGTATTGATTTTTTATATTGAGGTTTATTTTTTTGCCAATTTTGGCTTTGTAATGTTTATAGAATAGTATTTTGAAATGGTGTTTGTCTCGCTAATTTACAGAAATTGAGAATGTCTTTTTTAAAATAAATAGCAAAAATACAAGGAAAGTGACATTTAAAGGTTTCCCATTTTACAAGAAACCGAAAAATTACCTACATTTTATTTATTACCTTTCACCTTTATAGATTTAATTCAGATACTACATTCGTAAAAGTTTTATATTAAGTAAACCAACACAATGTATTTTAATTTATGAAATAAGATGCTATTTGAAATCATTTAAGTCTTTGACTTCTTTTGCAAATGAGTGAAATGCCTTTCCTGTAAATGTTGACATAAAATTTCAAAGCATAACATTAAATTTCACGAAAATTCGCTGAACTGTCCACTCTGACCATCATTCGTATGCAGCGCGTGGTAATTATTCATATGAAAAATAGCTGGTTTATTATTATTATTATTATTTTGAAAATATTGGATTTTTAATGTTATACACTCATGCCCATAAATTAAGGATAATTCAGAATCACACAGAAATTGAACTCTAAAATAAAAATTTCACCTGTAGAATTATTACACACATCTTGAAGAAGAATATGCAAATTACAGGAAACCACCAGATGGCGCGGATAGTACGTCACAATGACGAGAGTGTAAGAGAGGGCTATATAAGGAATGGTGGCAAAGAAGTAAAATTGTTCACAAGCGCTTTAAAAGCCTTTTAGTGCAATAACCGCATAGTTATGGCACAAAGGAAGCATTTGGATGATTTTTTACGTCGTAGAATTATCGGACGACTGGAATGTGGACGCACCCCGCTGGAAGTATCCGAAGAACTTGGAATCGCCCAGGGTGTCATCTCCAGCCTTTGGCAACGATTCCAAGATGATGGTAATGTGAGTAGATGTTACAGCACAGGTTGCCCCCCGAGTTACAACGCCGAATGAGGAACGGCATTTAACAGTTACTGCCAAAAGAAACAGACGGAGCACAGCATCAGACCTGTCTCGTCAGCTCTCTTCAGCTACCGGTACGACAGTTTCAAGACAGATCGTGTACAGACGCTTAGGGCGTATTGGTCTATATGCTCGTAGGCCTGTCAGATGTGTTCCACTTACCGCAACTCACTGTCGCCTGCGATTAACCTGGAGTAAAAGAGCATGCACTGTGGACACCGCAACAGTGGTCTTGTGTGATGTTTTCCGACGAGTCCAGGTTTAGTTTGCAGTCTGATTCTCGCCGGACTTTCATATAGAGAGCGCCAGGTACCGTTACCACCAAGAGAACACCATTGAACGACACCGTTACGGTGGTGCAGGATGGCTCGTTTGGGGAGGAATTATTCTTGGTTCCTGAACTGACCTGCATGTTCAGAGTGTAACGATGACAGGCCACATCTATCGGGATGTCATTCTGGAACAACATGTACGTTTGTTTCGGGGCGCCATGGGTGCTGAATTTCTGTTTATGGATGACAACGCCCGTCCTCACCGTGCAAACATTGTAGACGAATGCCTTAAATTAGAGGATATCACCCGTATGGATTGGCCAGCATACTCATCGGACTTGAATCCAATAGAGCATGTGTGGGATATGCTTGGCCGACGAATTGTAGCCCATCACCCCCTCCCACCTGTCAACCGGAACTTCGGAGGGCATTGCTTGATGAGTGATGTAATATTCCCCAAGATCAGATTGATAATTTGATACTCAGCATGCCTAGGCGTTGTAAGGCCTGTATTGCTTCGTCCGGGAGACATACTCCATATTAACCATCATACTAACCATGTTATACTGTTATTTGTAAATAGGTTCTTTTTTGAAATTTGCTCCAGGGAGTAAAAATCGCAATTTTTATTAATTATGTCAAACATATAGCATCGTTTTTGTTCTTTACCTTTTGTTTAATAAATATACTTTACAAATAATTTTTATACATACAATTTGTTTTACTTCTGTCTCTTTCTTTGCCTGAACTTCATTATCCTTCATTTATGGACATGAGTGAAGAATAGTATTTGAAATGCGGTTTGTCTTGCTAATTTAATACTGAAAAAGGCGCATTTTAACGAAAGTAGCGTTAAAGGTTAAAGGTTTCCAATTTTACAGAAAACGGAACTTTACTTATTACTTTTCCCCTTAACACCCCTTATAGCATTTTGTTTTTTAAGCTGAAATGCATGATAAACAAAACACTATGAAAGTATATTTAATAGTTAATTCAGGTCTTGCATTCGCAAAAGGTTTGTGTTAATAAACCGACAATGTATTTTATTTTATGAAATAAGATGCTATTTGAAATTGTTTGAATTGTTTAACTTCTATTGCAAATGAGAAAAATCTAATGAACCTTTTCTATGAATGTGGATGTAAAATTTCAAAGCATAATATTAAATTTCACGAAAAATCTCACTACTATCCACTCTCATCATTCGTGTGCACGAGGCGATAATTTTTTTATCTGCAAAAATAACTGGTTTCTAACCAGAATAAATTTATATAAACAGATGAAATAAAATGGGACGCTGAAGTAGGAATGGCATTGTAAATAATTTATTGACAGTTTATTTATTTTAATAAAAGACCTGCAACATTTTAAAGATATATAACTTGAGATCGATGAGAATTGTTAAACATAAGCGTTTTTAAATTCGGTACATATCCCTTGCTGTAGAAATCATGTACAATAGTAGAAACTAGTACTTTCTTAAAAGCACTATGAAATAAATGCGATTAATCTGCAATAATCATTATTCTTAAGAACTAAAGTATGATTTTCTTCGATACTATAGATAAGTGAATATAAAAGAAATTTTGTAACTGCATTTTTTAAAGCAATTATTTGGTTATAGTGGTTTGTTTCGTGATAATAGATCTTATAAATTTAACATTGAATCATCTTTTATAAAGAATGCGTAATTTAATTTATAACTATGCTGAGAAATCTTTTAGTTTAATTTTGTGCAATCGATTGAAAATAATTTGTAAATGAAGCATTTTAATATGATGACTTTTTATTATGTTATTACGATGATTACTTTAGCGAAGCATTTTGCTTTTATGCATAAATTTTTGGATGAAAATGACAATATTCACATTATTCATTTTTAGTCTTCTTATCATCAAAGCAAAATAATTCAAACTTGTTTTCTTTGTCATTATTCATTGGCGCAACGGCCTCATGGTGGGCCAAGGCTTTCTGCCAAATTTCGAGACAGCAGATGCTTTCTTTTTTTACAGGCTAGGGATATAAGGGTCTAAAGTGGATTCTGAACCCCTACAAACATCTATGGCATCGCCGGATGTGTGTGTGTGTATAAATATATTTAGGGCCTGTTGGTCGATTGACTAATACTCGGGTGCTCGGTGTCACATGTTTCGGGGTCGAGTACTGGCAGTGCCATGGGTAATTGTAGTGGTTCAGAATTCACTTTAAACTGTAGGTCCCGGTCCAAAAAAAATGTAGAGCTCTGGGCCTATAGCTGAAAACTCTACCCGTAAAAAAAAGAAAAACATCTCTTGTCTACAAATCTGCCAATAGGCAGACAACCTCGGCCCACCATCCTGATGATGATATATCCTGATGACGATATATATATATAAATATATAGCTTTTTATATATATACATATATATATATATATATATGCTTTATATATATATATATATATATATATATATATATATATATATATATATATATATATATATATAAAGCTTCAATATAGGATTATAATATAAGGGCTTCAGATAATGAAGTAAGAAATGTTAGTTAATAATTGAATTATATCGAAAGTCGAATAGAAAATAACATTTAAAATTGATAACGATTGATTTTCAAAATGCTAATTATAGCAATTTTCGTTATACGAAAAAATATAAAGTTTGTTATGACTAAAAGTTTTTTGGAACTATAAAGTTTGTTAGATTTTTAAAGATAATTAAGATAAGAACACGACGATAAATACGTTTGTTTTAATTGAAAATTATACAAATTCTGATACGACAAAAATTTTTTGTCTGGCAATCAATTTTACCATAACGCAAAACGGTTTTTTTTTTATAAAAAATGTTTAATAAGCTTGATGGCATCGAAGCTAGTAATTAAAAAAATAATAATAAACAAATTTCTGACAAGTGAAGCGAAAAAATTTGATTTCATAATGTTCTACAGATTAAAATAAATTTGCATTATTTTATTTTACATTTTCAATAAAACACCTTTTAGCTGAAAATATTCCAAAAACATTTTTAAACAACAATATGTAAATTATGTCGAGGATTAACCGTTAAATGGAACAGTATCAAGCATAATCTACTTTAAGCTGTAGTAGTTTTAATGTAGTTATTCATTGCACGAAAAATATTGTAATTAGCACAAATTATTCCTGCGCCGCTTTTAAATCTATAGAGATTAAATATGACAAAATAATTCGTGAAAAAAAAAGATTCAACATTATTTTTTGCATGATGGAAATTTGTAGCCAAGATAAAAACAAAATCTAAAAAATAAATATTTAGAACGAAAGGAAGGAAGTTTAACTACATATCTTATCATTCATAATTTTTTAAATTAAGAAATTTTAAATATATGATTTAATGTGCTACTTTATCATTACGCTAATAAAATAAAATTGATAGCATAAAGTTTTCGAATGTCAGTAAATATATAATTGTACGTTCAGGTTTCATTATTTAAGTAGTTTTTTGTACAACTTTACTAAATTATACATAGTTTTAATCAATTCATCCCTTCTTCTTCTTCAATGGCGCAACAGCCCTATTTTGGGCCAAGGCCGTCTGCCTACTGGCAAATTCAGAAACATGAGATGTTTTTTTTTTTTGTTTTTTAACGGGTTTGGGTTGCCAGCCTTACGCCCAACGCTCTGAACGCCCAACGCTCTTGGATTCTGAACTACTAGAAATATCCATGTCACCCCCGGACTCGAACCCGAAACTAACTACACATAGTTTTAATCAATTCCTTCATTCTTCTTTTTCAACGACGCAACAGCCGCATGCCGGGACAAAGCCGTCTGTCTACTGACAAATTCCGAAACATGAGATGTTTTTTTTTATGGGATTGGGTTGTCAGCCTTACGCCCAACGCTCTACAGTCATATTAGATTGGGACCTATTGGGACCTTCCGAATCACTACAAACATCCATGGCAGCGGCTGGAACTCGAACCCGAAACCTGTGGCACCGGGCCCAATTTTTTCATTGCGGTTATTTAATAATTATATTAGTAAATTAAAAATTTTAACTTATTTAACATAAAACTCTCCTACAGGTTTACAAATGTATAAAAAAACTTATTGCAGTAGTGTTATACTATAATGTCTACATACAAAAATCTTAATTCGAATACAGAGCGAAGCTCTATTTATTTGAGATATCTGAAAAACATTGATATTTTGTTTGTTGTTGTTATTCCTTAGCATTTTGATCTGAATCAAATTAGATCTCTATTTTATATCATGAGAAATATAACAAGTATAACATCTTTTGTCGGTACAAGTACCTAGAATACCCACTTGTAGAAATGGACTTGTCATTGAGCCTTAATGAAAAGAGATAAACAATGATTTTCCTAAAGTTTTTGAGAGAAAGTTGTCGACATTTGGAATTAATAAAGGCATGTAGCTCTACGGTCATTTTTTTGCAAACTTTAGGTTAATTATACAGGGACCTACAACTTAACTTGTATTGTGAACCACTAACAAACAACCATGCCACTGCCAGAATTGGAACCTGAAACCTGTGGTACCAAAGGCCAGAGCGATAGTCAATTGGCCATCAGACAGCATTTAATAAAAGGGAAGTCTGGATCATTAAAGGAAAACACAGAAAATTCCCAACAAGTATTCTAAATATTCAAACACATCATATAATTAAAAACATTTTTCTTTATTCCTAGAAATTCTGTGCATACTTTTGAAGTTTGACAACTTGACAAAAGTTTTATATTTTAATAGAAAATAAAGTAATACTTAGTAATATAATTAAATTCCTACTTTATATCATAGGAAACCTAACACTATTTGTCCGTATAAGTACCCAGAATACCCATTTGTAAAAATGGATTTGTCATTAAGCCTTGATGAAAAGAGATGGACAACAATTTCCCTTGTGATATTAAAAGATATTGGTCTACATTTGGGTTTAATAAAGGAAAAGCCTGTACCTATAAAGGAAAACACAGAAAATTCCCACTAAAAATTCTGAGTATTCAAACACATCATTTATTTAAAAAGAATTTCTGTGTATACTTCTGAAATCATGGAAATTTGACAAAATTTTCATATTTTAATAGAAATTAAGGTAATACTTAGTAATAGTTGTATTTAAATGCATGCAATTTTTGGTTATTTCCTGATTACACTTGTTTTCTTTTTCTTCTAATCTTTGTATATTTTCTACCTTTATATCTGTATATTTTTATCTATATTTCTAACATAATAATGTTTCGTGATTTAATTTTTGATAGTTTGTATGCTATTGATGAATGGATATATTGATTACTCATGACTCTACTGTAATCATTAAAATATTTTGCAATTACTTTCAAGTCCACAAAAATTTATTTAAATCTAATAATAAAATTTTAATTTAATATTTTTCAGCGTATTACAATTAAAATTTTAATGTGATAAAATAACCAATAAAGTCATGCATTGAATATATTAATCATTTAAGTGAAAATTATTAATAAAAATTGCGCGGCAGACAACTCAAAAGGTTTTCTAAAGTTAAAAAAAAAATTATAACTTTGAAATATAACCGATTTTTTTGATCTTTAAAAACATTATCAAAAAATTTAACTCATACTTTTAAGATTTAATTAATGTACTGCATATAAAAATGTGTTCACTATACATCAGCTTTTTAAAAAAAAAATATTATATTAACAATTTTTTAAAGTTAAAAAATTTTTTTGAAAGTTACTTCTCATTTTGAAATGTAAGACTCTCGCTTTTTTTAAATTATTTTTTGTTAATGCAGATAATTTATTTATAATAGTATTTGTTTTATTTTCACATACTTAAAAACTATCTACATTTTTTCACATTTATTGTCGCATCTTCATGATTTTTTTGAAATAATATAGACTATACCAATCATAAAATTAAAAAAAAAATACTTTATAGAATAAACAAACATAAAGCGAATTCACGATGAAAAAAAAAACATATTTTACTCACTGTGTATCTAAAAATAAAGAAAAATTTATTATAAAATGTATTTTTCATTAATTAGCGAATCATACGCAGATAAAAAAAAAAGCAAAAATTTTGTTCATGTAATAAACTTTTTTCAACTAATTAAAAAATAAATATTTGTGGTTTAAAAATTGAAAAATTATTTTTCAGAAAACATTTTTATAAAATTTCTGAATACAATAATTGTATTTGATGAAAGTTACGTTGAATAGATATGCGAAAGAATAAATGGAATAAAACTTATGAATAGCAATAGAAATGATTTTACAGCTGATTCATCCATTTTAAGTCAAAGAAAACAAAAGTTTTAAATAAAAAATTAAAAATAATACAAGTAGACAGTATTTTTAAAAAATACATTTTCAAAAGGAAAAATTTTAAATAAAAAATTTTATATTGTAAATACCCACTAAAAATTCTCCATTCTTTTGAATAATAATTTTAAATGGATTTTTTCTAAATAAAAAAAAAACCGTGATTATAAAAATAGAATAAAATCTATTCAAAATATTAAAAAACAAGAAGTAATAATAGTTCATAAATTATAAAGTAAGTATAATTAATAATAATTAAGTATTATAAATAAGTAAGCATAAGTAAGTACTAATAATAAGTTAAAGAAGTAACAAGTAATATGAAAAAAAAATTTTAAAGTCAATTCCTACTTTTCTTTCACTATATTGCAGAAAGTTCTTTATAAATAATTTTCATTCATTTCTTTAAGTTTAGCTGGCGCCCTCTATTGATAGATATATGCAACTTAAATCTAAAAAAAAATTAATTAATTAAATTTAATTACTGAATTAATAGTTAAAAAAACTGAATTAACATCAAGTGTTATCCCCTACAAGTTTTTAAAAAATGTATTTGAACTTGAGTGGATGAATAAAAAGTATTTTATTAACGATTGAAAATATGAACAAGATATATATAGGGAGAGTGTGAGTTAATAGAAGGAATTGAATAAGAGTTCAATTGTCACATTTAATAAATATATCCATTATGCTGGTTAGATGAAACGCACGACTTATGGAATTTAAATCAAATAAATTTTTATAGTTTTGCTACATACAAAATCTGTAGATTATTAAACAAATTTCGAATACTTGTATTCATTGATCATATATCTTGAATATCAATGTATAATACATTGATATACAATCCGTAGTATGTGACCATTGTTGATGTAGACCAAACAATTTAATCTTTATCATAATCAATACTCGTGAGTCTTGCTTTATGTATTCTCGTGAGTATTGGTTTTGATTGTCTTATAAAGTGTTTCTTTGGTAACTCAAGAATAGTTCTAAAGTTTTACTTACCTAAGAAATTGTTAACTCGTTTTACCCACATTTTCAAAAATGTTTTATGAAGCAAGTACTAATTCGATGAAAACTCAATGTTTTCGAAGCATGCTTCGATGAAACTCAAAAATGCTTCAAAAATTACTTTTATGTTAAGAGACAATTAATTATATTTCATAATTATATATATTGTAAAGGAAAGATGAAAAACATTTTCAAAAATGTTTTATGAAGCAAGTACTAATTCGATAAAACTCAATGTCGAAGCATGCTTCAAAAATTACTTTTTATGTTAAGAGCCAATTAATTATATTTCATAACTATATATATTGTAAAGGAAAGATGAAAAACATTTTCAAAAATGTTTTATGAAGCAAGTACTAATTCGATGAAACTCAATGTCGCTTCAAAAAGCATGTTGCAATTAATTATATTTCATAAAAAATTACTTTTATGTTAAGAGCCAATTAATTATATTTCATAACTATATATATTGTAAAGGAAAGATGAAAAACATTTTCAAAAATATTTTATGAAGCAAGTACTAATTCGATGAAACTCAATGTCGAAGCATGCTTCAAAAATTACTTTTTATGTTAAGAGCCAATTAATTATATTTCATAACTATATATATTGTAAAGGAAAGATGAAAAACATTTTCAAAAATGTTTTATGAAGCAAGTACTAATTCGATGAAACTCAATGTCGAAGCATGCTTCAAAAATTACTTTTTATGTTAAGAGCCAATTAATTATATTTCATAACTATATATATTGTAAAGGAAAGATGAAAAACATTTTCTAAAAATTTTAAATAAAAAATGGCATAGTTTTGCTTTACATAATTTTGTCGTGGATTATGAAAACATTTTCGAAGTTTTCGAATATTTGTATATAATGATAATATACGAAGAACATCAATCCATGGTATACAATCCTCGACCCTTGTTTGCTGCTATTGTAGACCAACAAACAATTTTTAGAAACTGGTATAGTTTTTTTTAATGGAAATTTGTCGAGGATTATACGAATTTTGAATACTTCTATATACTGTTAATATTCGAAGAACACCAATCCATGGTATCTAATTTTCTGCTCTTGTATGTTGCTATTGCAGGCCAACAAGCAATTTTTAACTGGCATAAATAACTAATTTACTGCTAATTTTATTACTTTTGCATGTGTTGTCTACCACCCAGAAATAGAGAAACACGTTTTATTTAAATTTTTAAATATGTTCTATGAAGCAGATGCTCTAATATTTCGCAAAACACAATGATGAAGATTGCATTGATTAATATTGTATGCATCATTATTTGTAAGCAAATGTTTTTAAAGAGGTATGTTTTCTTCTAACTTCAGACAGTGAAATTAGTCTAAAAGACATTACATATGCATTAGATTAGAAATTTAATGGAATACACAAGGTAATCACACATTCTATTTTTATAAACGGTAAGTGCTTAATATTTTACCTTAAAAGTAAAATAAAAAATACTTATTTGATTTTTAAGTAAAGCACTTCAAGAAATAAAATATTTATCACTAAATTTTGAAATTATAGTATAGGATCAACTAAGTCAACATGGCAACATGCTAAGTTTCCAAAATATTTTCTTTCAACAAAGATTATGAAAATGATGTGACTGAAGGAGACTTCTAAAGTCAAAAAGTAAAGATATAATTCAATAAAAGTTTTCTTTACCGAAAAAGGATTAATTTTCCCAAATGTCTTTGAGGTTTTGGAAACCGGAGGGGATAAAGTGCAACGCAGAGATCTCCACGATATATGACCGTGGTGCAAGTTTTCTGACAAGTAACTACAAACCTATACAGCAGAGCCGCAGAAAAAAAAATTACATATTCGTACTAATAGCTATATAAAATTTTCTGTAAAATGTGGTTTTTTTTCAAAAAAAGTTGATGTAAACATCTTCAGACATCTCTTAGCATATGTAGGCATTTTAAGTAATAAAACGTAAGTAGGCTTTTTAAATAATAAAATATATTAAAAACACGTATAACATGAAAAAGTACCCCAATTAGAATCAATTATCAATTGCAAAATCACTTCAAGAAATAAAATATTTCTGTCTAAATTTTGAAATTATTGTATAGGATCAAAGAAAATATTTTAGAAACTTAGCATAGTGCCATGTTGACTTAGAGCATGGCAATATGCTAAGTCTCCCAAATATTTTCTTTCAACAAAGATTAGGAAAATGGGAAGACCGAAGGAGACTTCTAAAGTCAAAAAGTAAAGATACAATTCAATAAAAGTTTTCTTTACCGAAAAAGGATTAATTTTCCCAAATATCTTTGAGGTTTTGGAAACCGGAGGGGATAAAGTGCAACGCAGAGATCTCCACGATATATGACCGTGGTGCAAGTTTTCTGACACGTAACTACACACCTATACATCAGGGTTGAAGAAAAAAGAACTAGTCTCTTCGGTGCTTTTAAGTTTTACACGTTTTAAGAATATCTTCAGCGAAATCGTTTGTTGAGATTTTCTTCTACAAAAATGGTAGGTCGTAAAAATCTGGTTCTTCAACTGAATTCTAAGGTACTTTTGTACGAAATTTAAAATGCGGTTGGATGATCAATATAGACTTTTGACAGGAAACCGCACGAAAAGAAATTTTGGTTTTTCCAGACACGTAGCGTATCTTACACGGAATAAAGCAGTTTTAAAGTTACTAAAAACAACTTTTTTTTGTGATGGATAGGAAGAAAAGTAAGGTCTAAATACGACAGTTTTAATCTGTCTTTGTAAATGGCGAAACAAAAACTTTTCTTTTTATAAAATAAATTTGTAACAGGTGAAAATCTCAAAAAATATGACTGTTATAAATCTATTGTTATTAGAATTAATCGAAGCAAATGAAAAGACCTGTGGTACTCTAAAACATGTATTTTAATTAAATTGTTTATTTTTAAAGCTTTCGATCTGGAAAAGTGAATAGTAGCATTTACCAAAATTATTTTTGTAATTTTCTCATTTTTTATTAATGATAACTTATTATAAAAAATTACGAATTTTGAATTTTAAATTTATGTCTTAAAATTAATTATCCTCCCTTTTCTCGTTTTTAATTGATTCTCCTTACTCCTCTTTTGCTTTGAAGTGTAGTTTAAAGGTCCCTTTGTAGTATGTGGTTAAAGCATAATATGTTACAATTTTTTTTTATCAGTAACGAATGATTCATTATCAAGTGTTTGGCATTGTTAAAAAACATAAAGAAAGAAAGAAAGAAAATAAAAAATAAAGCCTCTTGTGCAGTTTCAAAATGCAATGTAAATTTGAATGTAATATTTAGCATGCATAAAGTGCGATTGACAAAGTATAATAAGCCCTTCATAGTATACATTGGTTAACGCAAATATGTTAATCTTTAACTATCTGTAATACCAATGGCGTACAATTTCATTGTCAAATATCCGTCTTTTACTCAATTTGTTTGATTAAAAGTTTTGGAACATCTATTGAGCATTATTTTCTCGTTCATCTAAAAGGTATGTTTTAAAAAGAAGAAATACACACCGAGATCAACTTAAATAAACTGAACTAAACCAAAATTTATCATTTTATTATTATTTTACTTTTTTCTATTTTGTTCTACCAATGGGGAACGTATGACATACTCATTGTCAAGTGCCCGGCTTTGTAAAAAAATAACAACAAATAAAAAAATGAAAAATAAAACATTTTTTGTAGCTTAAAAATTCAGTGTTGACTTGAATTTATTGTTTAGATAATAAATATAGATTATGTTTCAGTTATAAAATGCATTTATAAAGTATGATTCACATATAAAGTATATACATAAAGTATGGTTCACATGTAAAGTATATTTATAAAGTACGATTCACATGTAAAATATATTTATAAAGTAAGTTTTATATATAGAGTATATTTATAATGTGTGATTCACATGTAAATTATATTTATAAAGTGTGGCTCACATGCAAAGTATATTTATAAAGTATGATTTACATGTAAAGTATAATTATAAAGTATGATTCAGATATTGAGTATATTTATAAAGTACAATTCACAATCTATACGATGAGCAAACGTTAAAAGATTGTGTGTATAAAAATATAGAGATATTGATTTAAGCCTCAATTTATATAACAATGATGTGCATGATATCACTATATCATGGTGCAAGACATTAATTTAAAACACACTGTTCCTCTGTCTAAAAATAAAACACACTTGAAGTTCACCACAGTAAAAAATGAACACCTTTCTTTCCAAAATAATATACACAAAGTAACTCTAATTTCCTCTAAAAACTGTTAAAGTGCAATGCTTAATGTCCTTTGCAGAAGGCAAGCGATGAGCAATGCTAATGTATTAGCCAGAGAGATAACGCCTTAAATTAGCAATGCTCATCACCCAAGAATAAAATCTCGCATCATTCTGATTAATTCTAAGCTATCCCCACACAATCCAGATAATTATTTTCTTCCTTTATTTCAGAGCTGGTTAATGGCGTTGGTGGGGTAGAATATCGATGTCTGTCTGTAAATGAAGATAATGTCTATGGAGCAGGTGTAGTAGAGTTTAATGAAATAGCTCTGCTTGAAAACCAACACTCGTTGGATGGGACCGAAAGTTTAATTAAAAAACGAAAGCTCCTGCACTTTTGATGGAATTACTTTGAGTTCGATATAATTTGGGGAAGGCCAGGGTTTGATTAGCCTTGTTCTATCCCTTAAGGTAGATAAGAATGAGAATAAAAGACAGTAACAAAAAATAAAGAGCAACACTTTTCGTTATCAGCACACTCGTTATGTTCTATTATTTTCATGATTAATAACTGTGGTTATTTTCATAATGAAATCCAATAATATAATGAAACAAAAATAGTCACATTTATTCTTGGCGATGCTCTTAAAATGAGTTCATTGATTGCTAAAGGATAATGCAAAATGTCCTTCGCAGAAAATAAAATGAAGTATTTCCCCTGATTCATTTGACGTAATCACGTTCTTCCATTGTCCGTTGTCAGTAAAAACCCACAAAGCCTTTTAAACGTACGGTTTGGGTAAATATTTTGTTCTCACACCCTTCTATAGTGCTTTTTTTTTTTGTTTTTGCTTTTTGGTCTTTCTTTCTTTCTTTAAGTCCAATTGATCTTTTGCTTAAAGAAAATCGAATTATCCGCAAAGTATTTGTTTTTAGTTTCTTGCTTTCTTGAAAGCTCGAAATTAGTTTCTAAACACATTTGCAATTTGAACGGGATGAGGGAAAGATATCGAAGTTTTCGACAAAGAACAAACTGAGGGACGGTAATTGCTCCAAAAGTTCTTTGTTCTGCCGCTTTCCAAAAAGTAAAAGTGCAATTTCTGAAGTTGTGAAAGAAATTGGATTCCGAACAGAAAATTGATAAGCCATAAAATTTTACAAGGGTTGACATATTATGTGTCACATTATTTTTCAAAAACCTATTTTTACTTTCTTTCTTCATTTAAAAAGCAAATTTAGAATAAATTCTGCAATATTGCTTTCAATATTTTACTACGTGTTTCAGTTTATAATATATATATATGCATGTACTATGTATGTATATATATGTATTGTTGATTATCGGCAGTCCCAGTGATTCACTTGTTTATGCCATGGACAAGATTGCCACGTTGGATTTTTAGAGGCAACTGTGCCCCATTTAATTGGAGAAAACCCGGAAAATTTTCACCAGATATCGATACGCTTTATACACGTTGTCACAAATGCTATCAAATCGCTTCATTTCTGAAAACAGTGACTACAACAGACACCACCAGTGGATTTGAATCGTAGCCTCCGGCACATTAGATGTGTAAGTTATTACTGTTGGGGCTAAAAATAAATTAATGATGTATTTGAAATTTTAAGAACTGTACATAACCAAAATAAATAATTAAAAAAGGTAAGTTTGTAAATAAGTACTATGCACTCTTTTGATCTAAGTAATCAGATCAAAGAAATGAACTACTGAATCTCATGAACTATTGACTGAACTATCTCTTGAACAATTGATTGCTATTCAATTTCTTCATTTTTGATAACAGTGACTACAACAGACACCTCCGGTGGATTTAAACAGTAGCTTCCGGCACATTTGTTGTACAAGTTACTACTGCTGGATCACGTGTGGGGTTAAAAACATTGATGATGTATTTGAAATAAATAATAAAATAAGTAAGTTTGTAAATAAGTACTACGCACTCTTTTAATCTAAGTAATTAGATCAAAGTAATGAATTACTGAATTTCTTGAACTATTGATTGAACTATCTATTGAACTATTGATTGCTATTCAATTTCTTCATTTCTGAAAACAGTGACTACAACAGACACCTCCAATGGATTTGAACCGTAGCCTACTGCACATTAGATGTGCACGTTATTACTGTTGGACCACGTGTAGCATTAAAAATAAATTAATGATGTATTTGTAACTTTTAGAACTGTACATAACCAAAATAAATAATAAAATAAGCATATCTGAAAGTAAGTATTATTCACTCTTTTTATCTAAGTAATTAAATAAAAAATGCACAAATCACAAATTATTAATTAATTCATAGATATCATTTTGTCTGTATTTCAATGTGTGAATATATAATACAAAGTAATTAGATTATTCACATAATTAAAATTTTATTTTTCTCTTTATTCTTCACGAATTTAATTTACAGTAAATCAATATTGTGACATGATTTTATTTATTTTGTTGAACTTTCCTTTGATGAAGAAATATCTGAGAATAATGAAATATTTTCAAAGTATTCAACATCTTAATGAAAAGCAATGTTTAAGTTTTAATAAATAGAACAATTACTTTTTTTTAAAGAGAAATCAGATATAGAAAATGAAAGAATTTATTTGTTTATGGATAATGTGTGAGATGAAAACTCAGAGCTTAAATTTTAATGCATGGAAAGATTTCAAAAGAATTTCAAATCTCTTTGTTAGGTTAAATGTTTTTTGTTATCTACTAAGCATTATTCTCTTTTTCGTATAATAAGTATTATTTTTAAAATAAAAAAGAAGAAATATTCACAGACATAAACTTAAACAAACTGAGCTACACTGAAATTTTTTGTTTTCATTACTTTCTTTTTTATTTTCTTTGTTTCTTTTTTTCTTTTCTTTTTTTTTTTTTGTAATCAAGGATCTAATGAGAACATTAAAAAAGTTGAAGAAAATAAGAATAATAAAATAGAAAATCTTTGTATTACACAAGACGTATACAAATGAAATTTATTTCATTAATATAAAAAAACGAATTATAAATACATGTTCAACTGTGGAGAAATCAATATAATAAATATATAATTACCAAATTTATGATTTCATTGTACATTTCTTACTATTTACTAAAATTCATTAAAAATACGAAAGTATTTATATTAAAGAATTTAAAAATAGTACAGATAACTCAGTACTATTATATGGAGAAATCAATATAATAAATATATAATTACCAAACTTATGATTTTATTGTACATTTCTTACTATTTACTAATATATATTAAAAATACTAAAGTATTTATATTAAAACATTAAAAAATAGTACAGATAACTTAGTTAATGGTTTTTCCTTTATATTTTTTGTAATCAGAGATTTAATGAGAGTATTACATAAGTTGAAGGAAATAAGGGTATTAAAATAGAAAAGTTTTGCATTACGCAAGTCGTATACAGATGAAATTTATTTCATTTAAAATGAACTTAATGTAAGGACGAATTATAAATACATTTGTCAACTATGGCGAAATCAAGATAATGAATATATAATTACTAAATATATGATTTCAATGTGCATTTATTACTATTTACCAAAATTCATTAAAAGCAAAACGAAATTATTTATAAAAAGGATTAAAGGATTAAAAATAGTACAGGCAACTCAGGTAATATTTTCTCATTTATAATTAAATTATAATTTTAGATGAAAGTTTAAAGTTATTTTGGTGGAAAATACCAGACTATAAAAAAAAAAAACATATTAAAATTCTAATTAAATACGAAATTTAATTTTATCACTATAATTTTAAAATTCAAAAACTTGTAATAAATTCAGATTCTTTGTTTTAACGTGTGTTACTCCTGCTCTAATTATTCATCTAGAAAATTTGATATTTATATTAATATTTATTATATATTTACGCTTTCGAATTATAACACCAGATAGATTGCTAAAGCCAATTTAATTTAAATTGATATTTTAATTAATGCTAATTGAGAATGTAATTTAGATTATAATAGTTTAGGATAGTTTAAAAACTTAGTAACCACCTACTACAGAATAATAACATTATTACTATAACATAAATACAACACCATTACCATTAACTTACTGATGGAATCTTCATATTTATATATTAATAGGTTCACTTAAATTAAATATGTATATTTCATTACTTTTTAACTAAATACTTCTGAGTATATATATATATATATTTTAAATATTAATAGTATAATTGCTTGTTGCCATTATCTTTTTTTATTTTTTTAATTTAAATTCATGAGGAATTCTAGTGAAAAAAAATGACTTGCTTAAAATCATTGCTCTATCAAATGACTGTGTCTGAAACATGAATGTTATTTAAACTGAAATTATTTTTATTCTTGCAAATGACATCTTTATTATAAAGCACACATGGAAAACAATATTTTTTTACACGTTAAAACTTATTTTATATAATACTAATTGAACCTATAAAATTTTGAAGCAAAATAACATTTACGAAACCCAGGGAAAATTATAACTATTTAACCAATATTCTTTATAAAGGTAGAAGAAAAAAATAAATTATTACTTTTTTTGCATATTATATCTATCGACTCAAGGTAAATTTTTCTGAAAAAAAAAAGATCGGTGTTAAGTAATTGGTAATTAACACCCAAGTAAAAAAAAAGTTTCACACCAACCTAGTTCATTTTCCCATAGGTCTTTTAGAGCAACACAATAGCTTTGAAAAATTTGGTGCTTTCGTTAATGTGAAAAGCATCTGTAGATATGGGGGTACGAATCGATTAAACATTTGTCTATAATAACCATCATTAATTATCCCTTTCGTCGTTGTCAGCTGTAAACAACATATTTACACCCAAGAGACTCATTATTAGTTAACCTGAGGTCAAGGAGAGATTTGGTCGTAATGGATATACTAAATCACGGGAAAAAATTAAAAACACATTGGATAATTACATTTTTTTCTTATCTTTGCATAAACAATTTCAGCTACCTGTGACAAATATTTATGATTTATATTTACGTTTACTTTAACAAGTTTCCTTTCAAAAAATTTTAAGTCGAAGTTGTTAACATTACTTAACTAACTCCAGGTATTCTTAAATGTTAAATAAATATTTTCACAGTAACAGAATTTTAATTAGAAATTTTAATAGAAGACTCGAGTTTATTTTATTTTTAGGTAAAATTGCATGTGAAAGAAAGTAATATTAATTTTAGTATTTAATTTTAAGTAATAGTAATTATGTATTTAACTATTATTAAAAGTTTATATGGTTATAGTTATAATTAGACTTAACAAATTATTAAAAATATAAAATATTAAAAAAAAAAAAAAAAAAAAACATAAAAACAACTTTTTGTGCTTATTGGATTATGGATTAACAGTAGCAAGTATTTTACTGAAAAATATAATTTATTTTTAATTTGATCAGAAAGTTATAAGGCTTTTGGAGTTAATAAATTCATATTGCATCGCTTTACAAATTCATTCCTCAATCAAAATTAACAAAATGCATTTAAAATCAATTATTTACGTAAAAGCTTTGAAATTTATAAAAAGAAATTTAATACCTTAGGTTGAAATAAAGTTTCAGGTAAAGATCATTTATTGAAAATATTTTAATTTTTAAAATGAAGAGATTTAAAGAATACAACAATTTTTTTTATGTGCCTCAGACTTAAGTATGATATTCAGGATAGAGGATTTATATTGAGCCTCATTTACTTGTTATTTTTCAATCGTACAAAGTACCGTGTTTTGCAATTTAGACAGAAAATCTAAATCGCCTTACAAATCTGTTTATTTCCCCCGAAATCATAAATATAATATAAATATCCTTTATGTCAGGACACTTAAGATGCTCCAAGAGTTTCTAATAACTAATTTATAAGACACAATTTTTTATGCTGATTATAGGTATATATTTAGGGCAAACAAAAATGTCTACTTTTAGACATCTGAATTCAAGAAAAATTATCAATGTAATTTTAAACATTTTCATATAATATGTGTCCTTTGTATCATATCCAGATAATTACATCAGATAATATGTATCCAGTTAAGTTATACAAAATTCGGGTCCAGAATTGAATATCTTATCAATGCATTATTTCTGTCTGTGTAAGGTATATAGTTTACAAGTATATATGCCTATTTCTTTTCTTTGCAAAAAATCCATATAATATCATTTGTATCATTTCCAGATAATTATATCATATAATATGTATCCAGATAAATTGTACAAAATTCATGTATAGAGAGGAATGTAATATCAATAGTGAATTATTTTTAGCTATATACAATTTTTCAAATGATAGCTACTTAGTTTTCTAAAGGCAGTTAATAATTTTCATTTGAATTATATTGAACAAGCACACGGATTCAAAGTAATGAACATTTCATTTCATATACATCTAGTTTAAAAAATAATAAAACAGAAACTTTAATTATGCAATCAAAATGCATACTCTATTATAAAATTTTCACATTATTCTGAACAGATTGCTATAATTGAAATTTTAGTTTACACATACAACGATTTATTAAATATAAAAAAAAGGCTTATGCTATCCATCCTATTGCTGACTATTTTATTATCGATTTATTTTTTGTTCTTTGAACTGTTTCCAAAACTAATTTCACAATAAAATGTATTTAAAAATGTACATATGTTAAATATATATTAAATATGTACTCTATGAAAAACATTCAACATTATTTTGATTAGATACAATGATTTATTATATATGTATATATAAGATTCGCGGTATCAATCTTATTGCTGACTATTTTATTATCTATCTATTTATTTATTTATTTTGGTTCTTTGAACTGTTTCCAAAAATAATTTCACAAATCAACTCAGTAGACAATATCCAACAAAATGCATTTAAAAATATTTTTTTCTACAAAATAAATCTATTGAAATTCAGTTTTTCAAATCATACTTTTAATAATGCACAGGGAAATTTTAATACCATTCAAGTTAAAAAAAAAGGACATGACATTTATTCCAGCCAGAAGGCATGTGCTTTTCCTAAAATACTTTTCGCTGTTTCGATAAAGCTAAAATTTTTCACGTCCGGGAAACAGATTGAAGGTGGCATCGAGAATTTAAACTTCACAGACTTGTTAAAAAAAAAAAAATACCCCGTTGAAGTCGTCGAAACCAGATTTTATGAACCCAGAAGACTATTTGATACAGTGATTTGAGAAGTGAGAGAGAAAAGCAATAAATCCTTCCCCCATTCTTTATCTAACTGTTTAAGCTCTTGGGAGTGATAACAGACAAGATGAACAGGATCCAGTAATGTGTTCTTGCCATGTAAAGGGTAGGGGAGAAAGTGAAGGTGATGCAAAAAGCACTGGGTTGCTTTTGCACACCCTTCAGTTGCCGGCGATATGCCTGTGATCATTGCAAATCGCATTGGCGATATGACTGCGGAATAGGATAATTGATCAGTGTACGTGAGCATGTTAAAATGAAACTTTCCAGTTGCTATGCCCTAAAATGAAACTTTAAAGGGAAAGATAGTGTTTGTAAATCTATGAACTAGGAACTGAAAAGATTTGATGAACGGTGAAGAAACTCTTTTACAATCTATTTATTTATGCATGTTTCAGAGCTTAAATTTGATTCAAACAGCATTTCAGCATGCATGCACATTTGCAAAAACAGCATTTCACATGCATTGATGTATTATATAAATATTGACCTTTCACTCATTTTTGCTTTTATTTTAAACTCACTGATTATTTTATTTTTCATTTTTATATTAAACTCACTGATTACTTGTTTTTTCATTTTTATAGTAAACATACAAATTACTTTTTTTTTTCACTTTTATATTAAACTCACTGATTATTTTTTTAATATTTTTATTTAAACACAAATCGTACAAAAGTTTGTTATTAAATTGTTTAAATTCGTAAGAGTTATAACTAATTATATTTGGTTACAAGAAAAATTAAATGGAAATCATAATAGAAATTAATTTCACAAATCAACGAAGTAGACAGTATCCAATAAAATGCATTTAAAAATAATTTTTTCTACAAAACAAATCTGTTAAAATCTAGTTTTGTAAATGATATATTAATAACATAGAGGTGCAACTTTAATATCATTCAAGTTAAAAATATGGACATAACATTTATTTAAGCCGGAAGGCATGTACTTTTCTTAAAATACTTCTCGCTGTTTCGATAAAGGTAAAAGTTTTCATGTCTGGGAAACAGATTGAAGGTGTCGTAGAGAATTTAAACTTCACAGACTTGTTAAAAAAATACACCGTTGAAGTCGTCGAAACCAAATTTTATGAACCCAGAAGACTATTTGATGCAGTGATTTGAGAAGTGAGAGAGAGAAAAGCAATAAATCCTTCCCCCATTCTTTATCTAACTGTTTAAGCTCTTGGGAGTGATAACAGACAAGATGAACAGGATCCAGTAATGTGTTCCTACCATGTAAAAACTAGGTGATGCAAAAAGCACTTACCCTTCAGTTGCCGGCGATATGCCTGTGATCATTGCAAATCGCATTGGCGATATGATTGCGGAATAGGATATTTGATCAGTGTACGTGGGCATGTTAAAATGAAACTTTCCAGTTGCTATGCCCTAAAATGAAACTTTAAAAGGAAAGATAGTGTTTTTAAATCTATGAACTAGAAAGTGAAAAGATTTGATAAGCGGGGAAGAAACTCTTGCCACCTATTTATTTATGCATGTTCTAGAACTTAAATTTGATTAAAAAAACAGCACTTTACGTGCATTGATGTATTATATAAATATTGATTTTTCACTCCTTTTCGCTTTTTTTTTTTTAAATGCACTTGATTGGTTTAATTTTCACTTTTATTTACACTTTATTTTATTAAAATTTATTTATTTTTAACAATTTAAAATATAATATTTCCAGCATTATTTAATCTATAATAATTTTAACAATTTAATATATACATTTTTAACATTATTTAATCTATAATATTTTTAACAACTTTATTTTTATTAATTTAACTTTATTTTATTTTCACTTTTATTTAAAGTCCTACACAAGTTCATTATTGAATTGTTTAAGCTCGTAAGAGTTATAACTAGTTAAATTTGGTTGCAAGAAAAACTAAATGGAAATTGTTATAGAAATTAAATAGCAAGAATAAATTAAATAGAAGAGAAGCAATAGAAATTAAATTCGATTGCAAGTTCAGTATTTTAGATTCTTTGATGTATTACACAATATTGAGCTTTAAAACATTTTAACATTTATTTTTAGCACTCTGATTGCTTTACTTTGCACTCTTATTTTTAACACAAACCTTTTTTTGTCTTTTATCTAACTGTTTAAGTTGTAAGGAGTGATAAAAGCAAATATGAACAAGATCCAGTAAAGTGTACCTACCAGATTAAAGGTTGGGGAGAAAGGTAATGTGATGCAAAAGACATTTTATTCATATGCCACTAATCATTCCGAATCTTATTGGCGATATGATTGTGGAATAGGATATTTCATCAATGTACATAAATTTGTAAAAATAGAACTGTTTAGTTGTTACGCATTGTTACTGCGCGTCCGTGCCTTATCTTCAAGTTACACGAGCCCCCTGGGTAATGCAAAGTGAGTAACGCCAGTGCAGCCCTTACATAAAAGATCATGGTCTATTTGCCAGCTGCATTATAAAAAGAAAAAAAAGTTTATATGCCATTGCCCATTCCGAATCACATTGGCTCTATGATTGTAGAACATGATATTTCATCAATATCCATGAAACAAGAACATGCAATAATAAAACCCTTAAATTGCAAAGCAAAAGTAATTTCTAAAGGTGCATTACAAAGATATTTATTTTAAAAATATTTTACTATAATTTTTAGTACAAATCCTTTCTCGTCTCTTATCAAACTGTTTAACTTCTGAGGAGTGTTAAAAGTGAATATGAACAAGGTACAATAAAGTGCATCTACCAAATTAAATCTAGGGGGAAAGTGGAAAGTAATGCAAAAGGAATTTATTCATATGTCACTGATGAGTTATTTGCTACTGACCATTCCAAATCACATTGGAGATATGATTGTAAAACAGGATATTTCATCAGTGCACATGAACACGTAAAAATAAAACCTTTCTGTTGCTATGTTTTAAGAGGAAACTGCTAAACTTGTATTACACAAATATTGTTTTTTCAAAAATTTTTACTTTTATTTTCATCATGTTTACATTTAAAATCATTGAGGGGGTATTATTTAAAGTTTTAATGTGTTTAAAATTAGAATATATAAAATATTTCTCATTAAATTTATCTTGCACTTCATAATTTTGCGGTATATAGATTAACCATAAATTATTTGTGTTTTTAAGTCTGCAATTTTGCCACATATTTTATGAAATTAAAAAAAAAAACGAATTAATAAAAAGTGAATTAATAATAAGTGAAATATTCAATAAAAAGTAAAGTGAGTTAACTTTTTATTCACTGTTTTACTCCTTATTTATTATTACTTGTTATTACACCCTTTTTTTATTATACTTTTCTTTAACGCCATTTACTCAGAAGGATTGTGGGTTCTTCTATGTTATAAGAATACTTCGCTAGATTTGTTTTGACTTGGATATAGTTATCTGGAGAGCAGAAAAAGCGTGGTTTATAATGTGGTGAGGGTGCTTATTGCTTGATAAAACAATCTTCAGAATGTTATAAATGATGTCTTGCGGGTTTTTTATTTTTTATTTATTTATTTATTTATTATTATTATTATTATTACTTTTTTTTTTTGCTGATTTCTTCGATATCTTGCTTCGTAATATTTGTATTTTTTTTGTATACATGTATTTTTTCTTCTTTGATCAAATTGTAGTTTTTGTTGTTCTCCTTTTAATGTTCGTATATGTCTCATGATTTTCAGTTTCGTCACTGCAACAAATGCGCACTATGGATCCTGAAAAAATCCATTTTTAATTTTCTGTTTCTTTTGATGTTTTTTTTTTTTTTTTTTTTTTACGTGGGTTAGACTAGATATAAAGATCTAAACTAATTTTTTTAGACATATAAAGTACATGAAAATATATGTATTAAGGATGGCTTTGTTTTATAATGCTATTATGCTTTTAAGGCTTTTTCTTTTTGGTTGCGTTTCTAAAAAGTCACTTTTTCATCCTTTTTTTCGACTTTTCCCTTGTGTATTTGCTGATTTCCTAGATATCTTGCTTCGTAACATTTGTATATTTTTTGTATATATGTTTTTTTTCTTCTTGGATCAAATTTTAGTTTTTGTTGTTCTCCTTTTAATGTTCGTATATGTCTCATGATTTTCAGTTTCGTCACTGCAACAAATGCGCACTATGGATCCTGAAAAAAACCATTTTTAATTTTCTGTTTCTTTTGATGTTTTTTTAGGTGGGTTAGACTAGATATAAAGATATAAACTAATATTTTTAGACATATAAAGTACATTAAAATATATGTATTAAGGATGGCTTTGTTTTATAATGCTATTATGCTTTTAAGGCTTTTTCTTTTTGGTTGCATTTCTAAAAAGTCACTTTTTCATCCTTTTTTTCGACTTTTCCCTTGTGTATTTGCTGATTTCCTAGATATCTTGCTTCGTAACATTTGTATATTTTTGTATATATGTTTTTTTTTCTTCTTTGATCAAATTGTAGTTTTTGTTGTTCTCCTTTTAATGTTCGTATATGTCTCATGATTTTCAGTTTCGTCACTGCAACAAATGCGCACTATGGATCCTGAAAAAAACCATTTTTAATTTTCTGTTTCTTTTGATGTTTTTTTAGGTGGGTTAGACAAGATATAAAGATCTAAACTAATTTCTTTAGACATATAAAGTACATGAAAATATATGTATTAAGGATGGCTTTGTTTTATAATGCTATTATGCTTTTAAGGCTTTTTTTCTTTTTTTGGTTGCGTTTCTAAAAAGTCCCTTTTTCATCCTTTTTTTCGACTTTTCCCTTGTGTATTTGCTGATTTCCTAGATATCTTGCTTCGTAACATTTGTATATTTTTTGTATATATGTTTTTTTTCTTCTTGGATCAAATTTTAGTTTTTGTTGTTCTCCTTTTAATGTTCGTATATGTCTCATGATTTTCAGTTTCGTCACTGCAACAAATGCGCACTATGGATCCTGAAAAAAAACCATTTTTAATTTTCTGTTTCTTTTGATGTTTTTTTAGGTGGGTTAGACTAGATATAAAGATATAAACTAATATTTTTAGACATATAAAGTACATTAAAATATATGTATTAAGGATGGCTTTGTTTTATAATGCTATTATGCTTTTAAGGCTTTTTCTTTTTGGTTGCATTTCTAAAAAGTCACTTTTTCATCCTTTTTTTCGACTTTTCCCTTGTGTATTTGCTGATTTCCTAGATATCTTGCTTCGTAACATTTGTATATTTTTTGTATATATGTTTTTTTTTCTTCTTTGATCAAATTGTAGTTTTTGTTGTTCTCCTTTTAATGTTCGTATATGTCTCATGATTTTCAGTTTCGTCACTGCAACAAATGCGCACTATGGATCCTGAAAAAAACCATTTTTAATTTTCTGTTTCTTTTGATGTTTTTTTAGGTGGGTTAGACAAGATATAAAGATCTAAACTAATTTCTTTAGACATATAAAGTACATGAAAATATATGTATTAAGGATGGCTTTGTTTTATAATGCTATTATGCTTTTAAGGCTTTTTCTTTTTGGTTGCGTTTCTAAAAAGTCACTTTTTCATCCTTTTTTTCGACTTTTCCCTTGTGTATTTGCTGATTTCCTAGATATCTTGCTTCGTAACATTTGTATATTTTTTGTATATATGTTTTTTTTCTTCTTGGATCAAATTTTAGTTTTTGTTGTTCTCCTTTTAATGTTCGTATATGTCTCATGATTTTCAGTTTCGTCACTGCAACAAATGCGCACTATGGATCCTGAAAAACCATTTTTAATTTTCTGTTTCTTTTGATGTTTTTTAGGTGGGTTAGACTAGATATAAAGATATAAACTAATATTTTTAGACATATAAAGTACATTAAAATATATGTATTAAGGATGGCTTTGTTTTATAATGCTATTATGCTTTTAAGGCTTTTTCTTTTTTGGTTGCATTTCTAAAAAGTCACTTTTTCATCCTTTTTTTCGACTTTTCCCTTGTGTATTTGCTGATTTCCTAGATATCTTGCTTCGTAACATTTGTATATTTTTTGTATATATGTTTTTTTTTCTTCTTTTTGATCAAATTGTAGTTTTTGTTGTTCTCCTTTTAATGTTCGTATATGTCTCATGATTTTCAGTTTCGTCACTGCAACAAATGCGCACTATGGATCCTGAAAAAACCATTTTTAATTTTCTGTTTCTTTTGATGTTTTTTAGGTGGGTTAGACAAGATATAAAGATCTAAACTAATTTCTTTTTAGACATATAAAGTACATGAAAATATATGTATTAAGGATGGCTTTGTTTTTATAATGCTATTATGCTTTTAAGGCTTTTTCTTTTTTTTTTTTGGTTGCGTTTCTAAAAGTCACTTTTTCATCCTTTTTTTCGACTTTTCCCTTGTGTATTTGCTGATTTCCTAGATATCTTGCTTCGTAACATTTGTATATTTTTTTGTATATATGTTTTTTTTTTTTCTTCTTTGATCAAATTGTAGTTTTTGTTGTTCTCCTTTTAATGTTCGTATATGTCTCATGATTTTCAGTTTCGTCACTGCAACAAATGCGCACTATGGATCCTGAAAAAATCCATTTTTAATTTTCTGTTTCTTTTGATGTTTTTTTAGGTGGGTTAGACAAGATATAAAGATCTAAACTAATTTCTTTTAGACATATAAAGTACATGAAAATATATGTATTAAGGATGGCTTTGTTTTATAATGCTATTATGTTTTTAAGGCTTTTTTCTTTTTGGTTGCGTTTCTAAAAAAAATTCACTTTTTCATCCTTTTTTTCGACTTTTCCCTTGTGTATTTGCTGATTTCCTAGATATCTTGCTTCGTAACATTTGTATATTTTTTGTATATATGTTTTTTTTTCTTCTTTGATCAAATTGTAGTTTTTGTTGTTCTCCTTTTAATGTTCGTATATGTCTCATGATTTTCAGTTTCGTCACTGCAACAAATGCGCACTATGGATCCTGAAAAAATCCATTTTTAATTTTCTGTTTCTTTTGATGTTTTTTTAGGTGGGTTAGACTAGATATAAAGATCTAGACTAATTTTTTAGACATATAAAGTACATGAAAATATATGTATTAAGGATGCTATTATGGCTTTGTTTTATAATGCTATTTTGCTTTTATGGCTTTTTCTTTTTGGTTGTGATTCTAAAAAGTCACTTTTTCATCCTTTTTTTCGACTTTTCCCTTGTGTATTTGCTGATTTCCTAGATATCTTGCTTCGTAACATTTGTATATTTTTTGTATATATGTTTTTTTTTCTTCTTTGATCAAATTGTAGTTTTTGTTGTTCTCCTTTTAATGTTCGTATATGTCTCATGATTTTCAGTTTCGTCACTGCAACAAATGCGCACTATGGATCCTGAAAAAATCCATTTTTAATTTTCTGTTTCTTTTGATGTTTTTTTAGGTGGGTTAGACTAGATATAAAGATCTAGACTAATTTTTTTAGACATATAAAGTATATGAAAATATATGTATTAAGGATGCTATTATGGCTTTGTTTTATAATGCTATTTTGCTTTTATGGCTTTTTCTTTTTGGTTGTGATTCTAAAAAGTCACTTGTTCATTTTTTTTCGACTTTTCCCTTGTGTGTTTTTTTTTCTTTTACCTTTTGGTTTTCGCTGCAGTTTTCCACCGTTTTCCGGATGGCATAAATTTAAATTATTTTGAAAGCTAAAGGAATGCATGTGTCATAACATCTAAAATGAAGCTAGATATTTAGAAAATATTGGGATTTAAATATTATCACAATAAATATATAGTGAATACTGAGTTACTTCTCAACAAATTTGTATTTTTATATTATTTTAAAAAGCACCATTCCTGGATTAGTGGTAGAGATCGTAGTAAACATGTGAGGCAACAATAACTCGATTCCCGCTAGTGGCTATAAACATTATTTTGAAAGGTGTTATAAATGATAAAGAGTTAAGAGGTGTTCTCATAAACAGATATTAACATGGTTCATGGTTCATGGCTCAACAGGGGCTCAAATGGGTTCATTGCTCACATAAAAATGTACTGGCTTTGAAAAATTACTATGAAGTTATATTAGAAACTTCTCAAAACTTATCTTTAAGGCTAATTTGATTTGATAAAACAGACAAAATAAGTTATTGTATTGTTTATTTTCTTTTAAACGTTTAATCCAATAATTACCCTACTAACCCATCACATTCCAATGCAATAGAAACTAATTCACTGTTGATCTTCACATTTACAAAATAAATAGTATCATCGAATTAACTATTTAAAAACTGTAGAACAGAATACTATTTTTGTAATGAATGTTCATTGTTATGTACTCGAAAATCGATTTATGTTTTATTAAAGAAAAAATACTATTTTGGGTTTTCATTACATTATAGGCTTTACAAAAACTAGAAAAATATAATCGCAATTAAAGTTTTGTATTATTTTTTATCTTGTCAAAAAACTGCAAATATTTTTGTTCGAAAATATTAAGTAGCAGCTATATTTTGCAATTAACGTAAGCGATCTTTCAAAAATTAATACTTTTAATTTTACTTTTTATTAATTAGCTTATGCAACATTAATCTATGTAACGATTAATTAAAATTGCTACAATTATTTTTATTCATATCAATCTAGAACATTTTGAAGTTTGACATTTATAATTTTGTTTAAGGTTTTTAATAAATTAACATTTTGTTCTAATACTGACAGCAGCTTATGAATAATGCAATATATATATATATATATATATTTAGAAGTGACTGATTTCAATTACTGCAATTAAACCGCAAAAAAAGAAGCAGCAACTGCTACCCACAAAAATTGTACTTTTTACAATAATTTATTTTCAATTAACCTAAAATAAATTGCTTAACCTTTAGAGAGAAAGCCATTTTCTTAATCAAAATTATTTGACTAATTATTCGTGAGCTAATGCCCAACATACATAAACAAAAGCACAATCAAAAATAAAATATGTGCGAAAAACAACTAAAATTGAATAAACAGAAGGAAAACGTATGCAAGTTCTTTCTGTAAATGTCCCAAAATAAAACTTCCTTAATTACACAGGAATGGATTATAGAACCATCTTCCTAGCTATTAATGTCCAAAAGTATGATTTGCACACGTTTAGGAAGTTTGGGAAAGAAAGCAACAAAATGGACGGAATTAATCAAATTGAAGAGGTGAAAAGACTGGCATTAATTATTCTCTAATTACCTCAAATTAACAAGAGTGTTGTGATGTGCTTTCATCGCCTCTGTGGTCTCTCCAAGTTAATTAAATTAAGTTTTCTTAAAAATGTTAATCGAAGTGATTCCACAAATATCAATGGTATTGTTCTTCTCTTTCCAATTATTTAATTACTGGTTGAAATGTTGAGGAAGTCCCACATTACAATCATTTTCAAATGAATAAGTAATTCCATTCTTTGTAAGATTTGTTCAGACCTTTCTTTTTTTTTTTTCTCTGACGTACCTTCACGAATTTTAAGTCGCCCTGAATTGAAAATTGGAAACTAATTTAAATGTCGCAGCAGATATTTCATTGTTGTCAGATTTGTTTTGATCGTGTTCGTTTAATCTTTTAATATTTCAGTTTTATTAATTGGTAATTAAATACAGTGATTTAGCATATGTTTTTGAAATAATTTTGAAAATTACTTAGAAAAAATTAAGACAATGTAATGGCATTTGATTATTAAACTTGAGGTCGTCTCGGTACAGATGCTATGGTGGTACATTATGTTTTAATATTTTGATTTTGAATACAAAGAATTTAAACCAAAATTTAAGTTACTGTTATTTTTGTGTTTAAGAACCGATAAACCTATATGGGATTAAATATAAATAAATCATACAATCGAGGAAATGTATTTAAAAATAATACACCCACTCAGAAACACATCCACACCCACAAATACCCACACACGAAAAAAAAAAACCGACGAAAAGGATTTTTCTCATTGTAACAAAAACATATGTAAATATCTTTCTATATATAGATGACTATATTTTGGCTACCAAAAAAAAAGAATGGCTGCACCTACAGAAAATCTCAGCTGATCACCCTTATGGTTTGTAAACAAAGAAATTTCAACTTTAGGGCACAACTACCATTCGAATAGGGTTGCATCGACTGACTTTGACTATACCAATGCCTCAAACATGATTTCCAGCAAATATGGGAATATATCGTCATATGAGAGAAGGTATACGCATAGGCTAAAGGATGAGGGATATCCAAATAGAAGGATCGATGAACATCTGGGTCGACGCGATATCGTCAATGGACGATGTTGACAGGAAAATTTAAGCCAGGGTTGGCAAAGCGTCAATAAGGCAGAGGTCGATCTAAAGTGAAGTCATGATGTGAGAACAAAGCAATAGTCAGAGCGACTCACAGCACTGGGTAAGTCATTATAAATTGATCGGAAATGTAACTTGGTTACCAGTGGCTTGACCATATTCGTAGACTCTGTGAACAGGATCTAAACTCATGGGTCATCTACCCTTTTCACCTAAGCACACCAGTAAGTATATTTACTGTAGTGCCGGGCTAGTTCAGACTGGAATCTTGCTGATTGGTGTAGAGATGTTTTCAGTAATTCTGCTTCGAGCTGAGAGCTAATGTTTAGCTTGAAGCATCTGGAGATGAACAAAATCTCAATATAATACTAACTGGCAAATTCCTTTTACCTAAATCGATAACTGGGAGTTACGTATGACTTAAGCTTTTGTATGACTTTTTACTTTAGGACTTTAGTTGTTCCCCGTTACACCCGTCGATTATATTCTAAGCTCTATTTTTGTTGCCTTTCCTATCGCAGAGCAAGGTTTCACATTTCAACAAGTTAATATGTCAAATATGGCAATTGTTTCTACTGACTATTTTCATGCTCGTCAAAAAATTCTTTGACCAACTAGAACTCCTCCCAATACATCTTTGGGATCTGTTTAGCCTGTCTCCAACTATCCCAGGAGTTCGCTAATCTTCGAAAACTCGACAGAGTTTTTGTAAGATATTTATTCCACAAAGGGACCTGGGGCAAAATACCCAAAAGATTTGTGAGGGAACTGCATGTTATTTAGTGCTTAGTACAGCTTGCATTTACTTTACGTTATTTTTAAATGAGTAAAATTGAAGAGATTTTTAATTATAATAGCTGCGATGTGTAGTATAGTGATATAAAAGCTATGGCGATGAATAATTTGATTATAGTATTGATTCTTATAATAATAATAATAATAAATAAATAAATAAATATAAAAACTCTTATCATAATTCTATTGGAGACAGTTTGGCAAGAAGTCTCGCAGAGAGACATATAGAATCTTTGCAAAACAATACCAAACCTGATAGCAGATAGAAAAAGGGACAGAGATAAGCCAAAGCCTGACTGATTAGTTTATATATGTAGCATAAAACATTCGGAATATAATATTCAATTCCACTAATACTGTAATTTTTTTTCCTTTTCTATGCGTATGTAACATATCTACCAATTTTCATACTATTCGAATATTTTCTTCGTTGTGTGTCGGGTTTTTTTTGTGTGCGTGTGTATGTGTGTGTGATATAATGTAATTAAGTATACGTGCATGCTCCAAAAAAAACCACATTTAATTCTTACTTGTATTCAACCAAATATTTTTCTCTACTACAAACTATTTAACTAATCTACATAAATAATTTATAATAATAATATTAATAATTTAGCAAATGAATTAATCTACAATTTTAATACTGAATATTTACTTGTTATTTACATTAAATTATAGGAGGAAATATTTTTAATCAGAAAACATTTATTGATATAGCAAATTTTGTAGTAAATTTTAAATTTATCTCTTTTTTACGTTAACTTTTAATATTGCATTAAATTTTAATGCTTTTAATTGAAGCAGATTTAAATCTCATCTTCACTTCCATAAAACTAGATTTCATAATTTTACGAAAGATAACTTACTTTTTTTGTGAAAGGCCTTTTTGTTAGAAATTACAAAAACGTACTGGAAAAAAAAATAATTTATCTTTCTATATCCCCTCACATGCTACATATTTCTTTTTGTATCCAAGAAGAAACAACAGGAAAAGGAGTGGTGAATGAAATTCAAAATTAGCTACATCATTTATCAATCGGAAACAACTTAGCGCTGTTTTCGTCAGGAAAACGTGTTATTTACATTTGATTAGCCTTGAAAATTATGCAACTTAAGTATTTCTCACCAAGAAGCTCATCTTTAAATTTGAATTTGTGAATATATTTACGACAAAACCCATGAATCTGTTACAAAATGTTGGAACTTACAAAAACAGCTAATTTAATAAATAATAGAAATTTTATAACTGAATAAATTAAAAAAAAAAAGAAAAGAATTAATGATTATGTAATTTTTATTTAAATAAATTCAATACAAAAAGAAGCCAAAAATATACTGCTAGAATCAGCCTGTATTTAGTTTATTTCTTTTTATTTTGAACATAATTCATTCATTGATATAAAAAGAAAAACTTTCAGGAGAAACTATAATCTTTTAATTTAAGCTGTTCAATATTTTCTTTAAAATATCACAACATAAAACTATAGATATAATAAATATATATAACATTATAAAACTTATAAATAATATAATATATAGCGTTAATGTGTATCTTAACATATGCAGGACAGTCATGTCATGTATGTGAATAAATTAATTATAAAATGTTTTTACTTAAAATGTTTTTTACTTTACTTTTTTTATTTTTTTTTAAATTTTAATTTATAAAGTTTCAGGAAATTTTCCATTGTTATGTTTTACTGTCATTTCTCTACTTCCATTAGCAAAGGATCATTTTAATTCTGATCATATAATTATCAGAATTTTAGCAACGGAACATTACTTATATAACATGAATTTACATGATTTACATAAATATTACTTGTACAACATCACTTTACATAAATATTACTTGTACAACATGACTTTTACATAAATATTAACATGACTTTACATGAATTACATAAATATTACTTGCGCAGAATTACTTTACATGACTTACATAAATATTACTTGTGCAACATGACTTTACATGAATTACATAAATATTACTTGCGCAGAATTACTTTACATGACTTACATAAATATTACTTGTGCAACATGAGTTGTATTGCATCATGCTCACATAAAAAACACATATGGTTTGTTTTTGTATATAAACACATATGGTTTGTTCGTAAATTATTGTATGAGCAAAGAAATCAATTTAAGTGACTTCACTACATTTTTAACTTTAACAATGTAATTTTAGTAGATTAGAATAACTAGGTTCATCACATAGATGATTGTTAAGCAGCCAAATGTAAAATGTCTAAAACATTTTTCAGTCAAAATTAGCTTATTAAACAAATAAGCAGTATTTATGTTACTCTACGCATATTTAACTTACATTAAACAAATATTACCAAAGCATTTTAAGTAATACGCTATATTTATTTTTATCTATTTTAAGTTAATAAAGTACACCTTTCAGAACATTCAGTATGAAAAATTACCCTATAAATCATTGATGCTGATATTTTTTTTTTCAGGTAATGACAAAACTCTGAAAAGTAATCAAAGAGAAAAAGAAACTTCTAAAAGATCTACTGTAAAGAACTGTTTGTTCATTTCCTTATTTAATTTACATGAACTAAACATTAACAAAGAAAGCAGACAAAGATTTTACGAAGACCATGTTCACTGTACAATTATTCAAAACTCTTCCAATGACAAATGAAGTTCATCTCTTAGCGTTTATTTATTATTCAAATCAACGCTTCCTAATTCTTTATTCAAGAAAAGCATAGATTGAAGATAAGTAGGTTACCTTAAAATATATAAACATTAATAAGGGAGCTCCTATTGAACTTTGTTGCTGGTTTTTGATTGCAGCTCCTAAATTAAATAATTATTGTATGCCACAGAAAATTAGGCTTTTGGATGTGACTCGTTGATTCTTATGAAAAGATGAAAATAATTCTTCTTTTTAATTAGTCTTTGGAAATTGATCCTGATTTTACCCTCTTTATTGGAGGAAAATGAAAATTACTCTGCAGTCTGATTTTATTAAAAGTCATCCAGAATAAAACGAATTTCAATCCTTCTTTTTTTCTTACAGAAAGATTCATATTATAAGTCTTTTCCAACGAAATATGTCATAACAAATCATATAGGTATTTCGAAAGTAATTTTTCGCTGCATATTCAGAGTTTGATTTTATAGGCCATATATATATATATATATATATATATATATATATATATATATATATATAATAGGTGGACTGAAAGGTTCTTAGGCTGACACATAGATTGCGCTACAAATATTAAATTCATATGATTTTTCATAATATATATATTATGAAAACAAACAATGAAAGAAATTACATTTTCCTGCGATTCTTAATCTCCATATTTGCTACAGACATCTTCAGACAAAAATCTACAGAGATCTGCAAATCTTGATCAATATGACAATAGTTTATTAATTCATTTTTTTTGTAAAGCGTTTTTATTCTTATCTATAATTTCTTTCTGTTTTTTTATTTCTATTTCTATTTCATTTTTATCAGTTATTGAACAGTGATGTTTAGTCGAATAATAAGACTAATTTTCGCAAAATAATCAACAACTGTTATGTTTCTTTCTTTCTTTTTTTCATATATAATATTTTTTCACCTTTAGTTGGCAAAGCACTTTTAGGTGGCGGTTTATAGAATTTACTTTTATGGAAATTTCGAGAAAAAAAAGTATCCACTGATTATACTCACCTGCCTACAAACCGCACCTCCAATTTTAGTTTCTTAACGCTTGACCTACGGCTCATAGGAAAAAAATTACGAACAGTGTTTACATGTGAAAGTGCTTAAAATGATCATCTTCTATTCAGTTTTTTCGAGAAACGTCATTTAACACATTTTATTTCAAAAGTATGTTAGCATAGAGAAAAGCAATTAGCTAAAATTTTAATTTGGTTTTAAAAATCTATGATAAATTAATAATTAAATTTTTACACACAATATACTTTATATTTAAATTTTAATGTTCCATGTCAATTTAAAATATCAAAATATTTTAATAAAATAATCGCAACTCTCAACTAAAAATGTGTTCCTCAGTAGATATTTGCAAATCTCCCAATAAATATTTTTCTTTCGAAAAGTATATAAGTTTCTCCGCTGATTTGTTAATATACGCTATTCAAAAAAATGTGTATTAAAAGTTTTTCTGAGTATAGATAAATAGCCCAGTAGAGAAGCGTTCTGAATAAATTTACTGGCAATGTCCACTTTAAACACTTCCTTCAGTAAAGAGAAAGCTAATAAGTGATTGTGACAGCATAAGTAAAGGTGTCCCATCAACTGTCAATCTGCTTGTGGTGTTTTCCTCGTCTTCTCCCACGCAAAACTCAAACTCGTGGCAGCTACACCACAAAACTCTCTCGCCAGCGAGGGTTTATTTTATTATTTTTTTTTTTCCGTGGCATATGTAAGTTGAAGATGAGGCTCGCCAAAGTGCAACAAAAAAAGTACATTAAAAAACAAAATTATTTCATTTGATATGAATTCATCCACATAGTTAAGTTTTTATATTCAAAATGTTTGAAGAATATAAAGATAACTTAATTAAAATATTCACAAACTATCGCTGAGGAAAGAAGTATAAATTATTTTGTACACAATCCAGATTAGACACTTTATTTTTCAAATGACTTATAAAGATCCAAAACATTGCTACCTATACAAATTTCAATGAAATATCTTATATAAATTCACTTAAAATGTTTCATAAGCATACTAAATGCATTTGACAATGGAAAATTTTTAAACAATTCAATCTCAAGTTAGAGAAAGAATTATGTAAAAGTGACTAACAGTTTTCTTCAGTGTGTAGTAGTTTTTCCAGTGTTTGGCTAATAATTTTTCCAATGTACTGTTACATTATTATTATGATCAACGCTTCTGACGTAAGCCTGCTTATTCTTAGGTGTTTCCTCAAGAACTTTAGTTTTTACTTAATGGATTGGGTTTTTCTGGATGGTTTTTATTTTGAAAGTTATCGAAACTTTGGGTTTTGAATTTTATATAGGAAAAAGATACACATTTAATAGTAAATTTACTAGTCGCTTCAGAGAACATTTCACAATAATCATTTATATTAAGAAGAAGCATAAAAATAATTTGTTAAGTACAAAATTTGACATTGTATCACATTTTATGATAAACTTCATTATTTCGCCTCATTCTTGAGCAACTGTAGGCTAATTTTTTCTGATGATTTGGGTAAAAATGAAGCAGATGAATTCTTTAAAAGTAAATACAGTAAAAGATCGAATTCGCACAAGACAAGGAATCAATGGAGATGATGAGGATTGTGGAACTTGGACACCAAAAAGAAATTATAAAAGACTTACAAAGCATCGCTGTTAATCAACTATATTTAAAAAGAATGAAAAATCAGCTCGGTAATGATTGAAATTGGTGAAAAAGTACAACTGTTAGACAAACATTCATTTAAAGTGTTTAATTATATATTGACTTTTATAACTAACATACTTTTTTTTATCGTTGATTATTTTGGCTTTTATCTTTGGAATTTCATCAGTCTAATCTTGGCTTTTGATAAAAAATTTCATTGGTAAACTTTTTCTACATCACTAGCTCGTAGCAGGACACACATGCATACAATAGCATTTCACAAAATTTGCACTTTGTAATCAGTCCCATCCCATTTCTAAATTTGATAAATCCCTTCCTTTTACTATTACAATGATGTATATATTTAGTAAATAACTACTATATACCCTTCTATACACATTGAGTTTTACACTGGCACGCATCTTATTTCAGTGACCATTGGCTATGCGCAAGTTGCACTTGAAATATAAGTTCTTCATTGGCGAAACAACCCTATGGTGGGATAAAGCCGTCTGCCAGCTGGCAGATTTTGAAACAGGATATGTTCTCTTTTTGCGGGGTAAAGTTGTCCACCCTACGCTCAACAGTCATGTAAGACCGGGTCCTACGGCTTAAAGTGAATTCCGAACTATTCCAAACATCCATTACACGGCCAGGAAACGAACCCGAAACCTGTGGCACCGAGGGCCAGAGCACTAGTCGCTAGGCCACCAGGTTCCTTGAAGTATAACTAATGTGACTCTAATAAGGTTATAATAATGTGACTCGCTTGTAATGATATAATATACAGGTATATTATAATATCGCTGTTAATCAACTAATATACAGATATATTATAATAATACAGTTAACATAAATAATATAAGGTAAAATACATTGGAAGGATAAATAAAAAATTCTTTCTGTAATTATATATATATATAGACATACACACACAGCAAAGAAACTTTGAAATAGATTCTTTACTTATTTGTACAAATGTTTTCAATACATTATTATTTTATAATGTTTGCCAGACAAAATATTTTTATAATTCTTAATAAAAAATTATGTATTCAGTGATTAAATTTATTATATTCTTGTTTGATCTATTATGTTCATATAGGGTAGTTTGGTAATGCACTGAAAAAAAATATTTTCTTCCTGTGGAAAAATTGTATTAACTGTAAACATATAACTAACATAATACAAAAAAATATACCCTTTAGAAATAAAAAATTAATATTAATGCTTATTATTTCCGAAAATTAATAAAGCGATATTAAAATAAGTACATAATAAAACTCCTCACATATACATTGTCTGGAAATTAACAATTTACTAAAATATAATCTTTATGTTTGATGCTGATTCAAAATTAAGATACATGTCAACAATAAATGCTATGGCAATACTACATTATATGAAAAATTAATTATGAATTTATTGTTTATGATATTAAAATAAAATATTTAATTTAGGTTTTATGAAATGAAAATATGTAAAGCATACCATAAAATATCTATTAAATAACTATGTTGAAGGACATTAAACATTAATTTGGTAATCAATATTTGATATTACTCAACATGCAGTTTAATAATGAAAATAATATAATAAAAAAAGTAAATAAGCCTGCATAATCTAATTTAATATTTTTGTCTGGCTGTTTATGGCATAGTAAATTTTTATGATAATTTAATTATTTAAATGGTAACATTTTTAAATGTAACTTCTTATGTTGCTAAAATGTTTATTTTTTAAAAGCATTTTATAATTAATAAATGTACTTTTAAAAAATATTAATTGAAAAATTTCTTGTTATTTCAATTCTGTTGTATTTATTTTCATTTGTCAAAAAATGTATATTATTCTACCAACAATTTTAGCTTTTAAGATCAGTTTTGTTTTTTAATTATTTTAGAAATAAATAAAAGACAAATAAATAAGAAATACATATTTTCTTTAATTAAATGTCTATGCACAATAGTTAAAAAAATCTTTCGTTTATTAGGGAAATCTTTTTTCTTTGTAATTTTTAAAAAAAAATTAAAAATCTAATTAAAATTATAATTAAGAATATTAAAAATTTAATTAAGAAAAAATGACAAAGATGTATAAGTATATAAAAAAGTTTTTTGTATTATTATTACTTACCTGACTACTGTTAATAAATATTTAGAGAAAATAAATCAAGAAATTAATTATTTAAAATGAATAGAATTCATTTTTAACTACAAAGGAAAATGTAATTTTTTTCTATAAAAGACATACATTAGTTGTTTTATATATTAATAAAGACAGTTGAAAAAAGTACAGGACTTGGAAAATTTTTGGAACAAGAATAAGAAAAAATATAAAGCTTAAAAATTTAATTAATAAGATCGTACCTTTTAACTCGTACCACCACATTTTACACCTTTGGTGTATGGCGATATAAAACCTTCCAGTTTTATTTTTTTTTCAATGTCTATTATAATTTTTTACATAAAAAATATTTTATCCAGTTTTAAGATGAAAATATGTATATTTCAATCAAGAAAAAACTAAAGATACATCTACAAAATATGGTTTTCACTAAATCTGCTCTTTCTAAAACACAACTTAAAGTGAAGTATAATTTATTTGATGATTCTTTTGTCGAAAATGCCTCACTTCAAATACATGAATTATATAAATTTCCAATTAATTATAAGCGAAGTTGTATATCGAGTTATAAATTTATAAACTGTCTGTGATTTTGAATTTTCGCTTCTTTGAATACAATTTAACTTTATATGAATCCTCCACCTCTTTCTGCAGAGAAAAAGTGACTAAGTAACATCTAAATGACAACCCCCCACATTGAAATCGAGCTGACCATGATTTTTAATATAAAATTCATATCAACTGAGATTTAAAATATCTGAGCAACTGAGTAATGCAAACAATGCAATCAACTGAGTACAACAATGTAATCAACTGAGTACAACAATGTAATCAACTGAGCACGACAATGTAATCAACTGAGTACAACAATGCCCACAATGTAATCTACTGAGTACAACAATATAACAATGTAATCAACTAAGATTTATAATATTATCAAGTACTGCATCAACAATTTTTTTAGTAAGGAGATTTTTATTAAAAAAAGGTTGATTTAAAGATAATATGTACACTCATGTCCATAAATTAAGGATAATTCAGAATCACACAGAAATTGAACTCTAAAATAAAAATTTCACCTGTAGAATTATCACTCACATCTTGAAGAAGAATATGCAAATTACAGGAAACCACCAGATGCCGCGGATAGTACGTCACAATGACGAGAGTGTAAGAGAGGGGTATATAAGGAATGGTGGCAAAGAAGTAAAATTGTTCACAAGCGCTTTAAAAGCCTTTCAGTGCAATAACCGCATAGTTATGGCACAAAGGAAGCATTTGGATGATTTTTTACGTGGTAGAATTATCGGACGACTGGAATGTGGACGTATCCAGCTGGAAATATCCGAGGAACTTGGAATCGCCCAGAGTGTCATCTCCAGGCTTTGGCAACGATTCCAAGATGATGGTAATGTGAGTAGATGTTACAGCACAGGTCGCCCCCGAGTTACAACGCCGAATGAAGACCGGTATTTAGCAGTTACTGCCAAAAGAAACAGACGGAGCACAGCATCAGACCTGTCGTGTCAGCTCTCTTCAGCTACCGGTACGACAGTTTCAAGACAGACCGTGTACAGACGCTTAGGGCACATTGGTCTATATGCTCGTAGGTCTGTCAGATGTGTTCCACTTACCGCAACTCACTGTCGCCTGCGATTAACCTGGAGTAGAGAGCATGCATTGTGGACACCGCAACAGTGGTCTTGTGTGATGTTTTCCGACGAATTCAGGTTTAGTTTGCAGTCAGATTCTCGCCGGACTTTCATATGGAGAGCGCCAGGTACCCGTTACCACCAAGAGAACACCATTGAACGACACCGTTACGGTGGCGTAGGGTGGCTCGTTTGGGGAGGAATTATTCTTGGTTCCAGAACTGACCTGCATGTTCAGAGTGTAACGATGACAGGCCTCATCTATCGGGATGTCATTCTGGAACAACATGTACGTTTGTTTCGGGGCGCCATGGGTGCTGAATTTCTGTTTATGGATGACAACGCCCGTCCTCCCCGTGTAAACATTGTAGACGAATGCCTTCAATTGAAGGATTTCGAAAGATGACGATATGGTTCTCAAATTCAATGGACATTTTTAAATGCCCAAATTTGGAAGAATATCAGACAAAAATGGTTAGGTTTTTTTTTTTTTTAATTAAATGGAAGTATTATTATTAGTATTAATATTATTATATTTTTTGTAGTGCGTATTTATTTCTTTAATTAATTATTGCAATTTATTTATTTATAAATTATTTTATTATTATTTAATTTATTATCGAGATAAGCATCAAATATTTCATGTTATTAATGTAATTATTTGAATATTTCCTTTGAAATTACTATATACAAACTTATTTCTCTAGTAATGACATTTAAATGCCACTGTTTTTTTTAAAGCCTGTATTTCACAGAATTTCCACGTAAAATTTTTGCAAATACATCAGCTTGTTTACTTTTTTGTTTACAATATGAATTTGTATACTATATAAAATGGTTATATTAAAAATAGATTTGGATAAAAGGATAATATATTGTTGTTAAAAATGAAATAACGCAAACAGCACACGGACAGATAAAAATAACAAAATAATGAAAATAGAATAGAAAAAAAGAATGAAATAATGAAAAGAGAATGAAAAAAAAAAAAAAAAAAAAAGAATGAACTAATGAAAAGAAAATGAAAAAAAGAATGAACTAATGAAAAGAGAATGAAAAAAAGAATGAAATAATAAAAAGAGAATGAAAAAAACCAAAATTATTTAGTTTAGTAAAAACTAAATGCTAAACATCACAGTATTAAAAAGCAAAAAAAAAAAAAAAAAAAAAAAAACTGTCTGGAAACGTTTTCCCATTCTTAAAGCCAATTCAATATAATGCCGCACAAATTGCTGTCACAAAAAAAGGAATATTCAAGTTATTCTATTATGCTGTTTGCATTGAAATACTCCCCAATCATTCATCAATAAAATATTCCATAATTTATGCTTCAAATTATGTTTGACTTTTTAAACATCAAACTGTTTTCCCAAATTCTTTATAGTTGTTCTCTGATTGGAAAAATATTAACTTCTTTTTTTTTTAATATCGAAAATCAGTCAGGTAATAAATCATCTGGAGCCAAAGATGACAGAACTTTAAGAATTATTTTATATTTCGCGAAACATAAATCTTTATGTATGTTACAATTTTTTTGAAAAGAAAATAACACAAAAACTATTAGTGTTGAGACCTGATAACATCCTTTTCAACCTACCTTATCATAATTAAAAAAAAGAAATAAAACTTTTAAAACGAGACTAAAACAGAAAAGTGAGCATCAAGCAAAAATAAGAGAGGGTTTTTTTTTTCCTTACTTCATCTTTTATATACAATTCCGGACTTTTTTTATATTTATTTTCAGTCTTTCGAAAGAGAAAATGAGTAAAAAAAATACCTTTATTGATTCTTTTACTTTAGTTGTCCGGGGAACATTTATCACTGAACAAACCTCTAAATACTTTTTATCTCATTCGGTAAGAATATATTTTTCTTTCTTCTTCCTAATCATTTTTCTTTGCTTTTCATGATAGATAGAAACCAAGATATTCATCGTAAGCAATTAAAGTTGTTTGTTTTTCCCTTCAAAAGACAGATGTCAAGAGCAAACAGGAAATAAAAGAAGACTGAGACGAATTAGATGGATGGATCAAAAATGAAGAATCAAATGGCTAATATGTATGGATAAAAAAAATGAAGAATCAAATGACTAATGTGTGTGGATAAAAGAATGAAGAATAAAATGACTAATGTGGACGCTATTAATGGAAGGTACATTTCTTATAACCTAATTAAGTTTGGTTTCAAGAAATATGCTTGTATTGTGTAATTAAAACTTAAAATAACTGGCTTTCTTTTCAATTATTATGAAATTTAAAAAGGGCCTTATTTAATAGTTTTTTCTGTAAGATTTGATGTGTAATATTCTGTAAAATTTGACATGTAATGTGGCAAGTGAAAATTAATTTTATGTTTAAATCTTTTTGATGTTAAGACTGTAATGTAAATTGATAAGTTGTTTTGATGTTAAGACTTTAATGTAAGTTGATAAGTTATTTTGATGTTAAGACTGTAATGTAAGTTGATAAGTTATTTTGATGTTAAGACTGTAATGTAAGTTGATAAGTTATTTTGATGTTAACACTTGTAATTTAAAGGATTCAATCTTTTAAGTGAAAATGTTTGATTTTAAAAATAAATTTAAATTACTATTTTTATGTTAAAGCAAAATTTTGGGGTTATTTAAAGCTAGGAATGAAGAATCAAATGGCTAATATGTGTGGATCAAAAATGAAGAATCAAATGGCTAATATGTATGGATAAAAAAAATGAAGAATCAAATGACTAATGTGTGTGGATAAAAGAATGAAGAATAAAATGACTAATGTGGACGCTATTGATGGAAGGTACATTTCTTATAACCTAATTAAGTTTGGATTCAAGAAATGGGCTTGAGTTATGTAATTAAAACTTAAAAATATTGACTTTTTATTATGAAGTTTGAAGGGTGTGTTATTTAATAGTTGTTTTTTTTTTCTGTAAAATTTGAAGTGTAATATGAAGAACGAAAATTAATTTAATGTTTAAATCTTTTTGTTTTTAACACTGAATTGTAAACTGATTAGCTATTTTGATGTTAAGAATTGTAATTTAAAGGCTTCAGCCTTTTAAATTAAAATGTTTGATTTTAAATATAAATTTAATTTATTGTTTTTATGGGAAAGTAAAATTTTGGAGTTACTTATAACTAGGAATGAAGAATCAAATGGCTAATATATATGGATAAAAATGAAGAATCAAATGGCTAATATGTATGGATAAAAAAATGAAGAATCAAATGGCTAATATGTATGGATAAAAAATGAAGAATCAAATGGCTAATATGTATGGATAAAAAAATGAAGAATCAAATGACTAATGTGGACGCTATTAATGGAAGGTACATTTCTTATAACCTAATTAAGTTTGGTTTCAAGAAATGTGCTTGTATTGTGTAATTAAAACTTAAAATAACTGGCTTTCTATTCATGTATTATGAAGTTTGAAGTGTGTGTTGTTTAATAGTTGGGGTTTTTGTAAAATTTGGTGCGAAGTAGTTTGCAAAATTGACGTGTGAAGAATGAATAGAATGAATTTGACATTGAAGAATGAAAATTAATTTGATGTTTAAATCTTTTTGATGTTAAGACTGTGATGTAAGCTGATAAGTTATTTTAATGTTAAGACTGTGATGTAAGTTGATAAGTTATTTTGATGCTAAGATTAGTAATTTAAATGATTTAGCTTTATAAATGAAAAAGTTTGATTTTAAAAAAAAGGAAATTTAATTTACTGTATTTTGTTAATGTAAAATTTTGGAGTTACTTATAACTAACGCTTTTTCAAATATATTCATTTTATATATATTTTTACTCATAAACTTTGATGTAATTAATCTTCATTAATTCGATGTAATTATTCATTAATTAATGTAATTATTCATTAATTCGATGCAATTGCATATTCATTTTATATGTATTTTTCATTCATAAACTTCGATGTAATTGTATTCAATGTAATTATTTATTAATTCGATGCAATTGTATATTCATTTTATATGTATTTCTCACTCATAAACTTCTAAGTAACTGCCGTTGCAAAGGTAAATTTTAAAAGAGGACTACTCCTGAGAACCCAATTGTGAGTCAAAAATAAAATCATTTTAATAGTTAAATTTGAGTAAACTAACGGAAAGTTTGAAACGGTACAATTCTAAAACGCAGAAGTCATTGTAATTTCTAGTAGTCATTGTAATAGTCTAAATTTAAAAATTTTTGACTACATTAAGAAATTCTTCTTAGTACTGCAATTCATAAAAGAATCAAAAAGACTTTTCTAAAACTAAATTTACTATTCAAGAATGTCTGTTTTAAAGAAGGCTAGATATTATTTGTCGAGACCTTAGAACAACGTTCAGTGCAAGACGTCTTACTTGAAGTAGTAAAGTCAGATAATATAAATAATGGTTTTAAAACGTTGTAAAGAGAACACTATAACTGCTATGGTATATGACTTTAATTACTTTCTGTTGTAGTAATTAACGTAACTTTCCGGGCATAATTGTAACAAAACGAGATGTTCGTAGTAATTTCATTCAGAAAGAAATTATTCAACTATTTTAGCAAGCCTAGATTAGATATTGTTCTATATTAATATTTTTTAAATCAAACTGTATGAATTTACATGTAATTTCTAATACATTATAATTATTTTTCAATTAAGGCGTGTAAAATTTAACAGAAGTAAAAATATTTACCTGTAAAATATTAATCAATATGTAACAGAAGATATTTATACAGTGTACAGTAAGATTTTTTATTACAAGATTACAAATAAGTAATTAATAATTTAAATTATACTAGCATATACCATTAATGAGTTTAAATCTTACCCCTACTTTTTCTACCTTCAACTATTTTAACAAGTGTAGATTAGATATTGTTCTATTTTAATATTTTTTTAAATCAAACTGTATACATTTACATGTAATTTCAAACATTTTATAATTATTTTTCAATAACGGCATGTAAAATGTAACAGAAGCAAAAAATAGTTACCTGTAAGATGGTAATCATTGTATAACAGAAGATATTTATACAGTGTACAAGAAGATTTTCTATTATACAAATAAGTAATTACTAGTTTCAAATATTCTGGCATATATGCATTAATTAATCTAAATTGGTAGTTTTCAAGCCTATTTATCTACCAATTTTCAAAAAAAAAAAACTCAACTTTTCCCTGGACATCTACTTTTTGTAAGTGGAACAAACAGAAAGATATAAATTTATATATATATATAATAAGAAAAATTATTAATTGAATTAACGAAAAATTATTAATATTCAACTCGACTTTTGTCAAAAGTATTCTAATTACAGCAATTCTTTATTTGCAGTTGATTTCCTTTTCTCTTTTTAACAAATTTGTGACACCACTAAACTCACGTTAGGCTAAATATAATAAATGAAATACAATTATTTTTATATTTTCTTCCTTCTTTATGTCTTCATCGCCACTTGTTTTTAATAAAAGATCCTCAAGTGCAACCGAGGCTTTGAAGTTCCATGTCCTCTAGCAATGGTCTGAATAATTGCTAATTATTTATGTATTACCATCCATGCACAAATGAAGCTGCTAATGACACTACAAAAGTAAAAAATTGTAATCGAGTTAGTCATACTTCATTTTTCACGAATATTATTTGTTCATTGATTATGTTTTCTCTGCTGAATAATTTTTAAAAGAATATATTTGAATTATTTTGTGTGTGTAGATCTCATAAGGAAAAATTAAATCAAGGCTTTAATACAGTCATGCTCTCTGTTGTTGGTATAGGTTTAAAAAATCATATTATATTGTATCCCAATGAACGTTCATAACAAAATAAAGTCTCTTCTATCAATCCCTGGGCTTTCCTGTTTACACGCCAAATTACTGTCGTTCTTATGTCTTCCGAGCTGCGTAAGCCATTAAACGTGATCCAAATAGATATTAAGAGAAGTTTCAGGAGAGTTCAACTAAAACACAAAGAATAATACAGATCTAGATGGAATTGATATGTTGCCAATAGAATAGAAAACAGCGAACAAGTGTTACTTTCCATGTCATCTTGTTTTTTTATCCGTCTAAGAAATAGGAAATGGTGTGAAGATTTGATTTTCAAGATTTCATTCAATTTGTCGAGAAAAATAACAGCAGTTCTCAAAGATTCTTTTTTTTTTAAGAATTTCCCTTTTTCCAGTAAGAAATATATATTTCACAGTTTTATATAAAGACAATACGTAATTCATCAATTTTAATACTATCTATTATAAGCTGTAATGCATAATAAACTCTATAAAGTCATTTAATAAATCTTTACTTCACGTTTTACCAAATAAACATAAATTTAGTAGGTAGAATCATAAAAAATATCAGTAAAATTTAATGAACTGCCAAACATTTAAAATATTTATTTAACTATTCATTATAACACACAATAATATGAAATATTCATTAGAACACAGAATAAATAATTACAAAACATTACTTCTAATTTTTATAGAATTACAATTATTACCAAAAAATATTATTAAAATATTTTAAAATACGAAATAAAAAAATATTTTGTAATAAAATATATAAAAAATATATTAAAAAAATATTTTAATACTGATTAAAATTACGTAAATAACAATTAAGTATTAAATTAATTACCGTTTAAAATATTTTGATACAGAAGAGACCTTGCTTTGTCTTACAAAGTTTTGCTTAGACACAAAAGCTTATTTAACTGATAAAAAATTAAAATTTTCATCACCATTTAAACAGTAATTATTATTTTGCCTAGGGGTATCAAAATTGTGAATAATTTTTATTAGAAATCCTGACTTGTGGAGATTTGAAATAATTAATTGTTCACCTACAAAAAAACCCAACTTTATTAATGGATGTCAATCATGTAAACAACTAAGTAATTTCATTCAGCAGGAAACAAATTTAGGCAATTTTATATCATCAATCATATATATAATTTCGTATATCCAACCATTTTTCAATCATATATATAACTCAGTAATTCCATTTAGCTGGAAACAAATTTAGACAATTTTATATCTACATTTTATGGAGTGGTAAACAAATTTGCTCTTTCAAGTTCTATGGCATAACATTAGACAATCAATCTTCTTTGCATCACCATCATAAATGGCTGAAAGATATAAATCCGAAGATTTCATTAAATAATTAATAAATTAAGAGTTGAAAAATGACTACATTTAAAAAAATTTTGGTTTTGCATACGGATACATTAACTGTCATCAATCTTGAAAATTTTTATGACGCATAAATCATAAACAGTATAAAAATGCACTGCTTATACTAGGAGGAAATTCAGAAGTTTTCAAAAGGTTGTATTATACATTAGTATCAAAACTCTTAAGACAAATTTACTGAAATTTTACTTGTATGTAGATATTCTTAGAGACTTGGAAAAAATTGTAAAAGCAAATACATAGTATAACATTAAATCCAAAAGTGAAAACATCATATCATATAAAATTAAAACTCTCGTATGATGATATATGTTATAAATTATATAGAAACATATATAATTCTGTGTTTCAACATACGATACAAACTGTACATTGAATTAAGCCATTTCGAGACTATATGTGTAACATTTATCTATAATGTAAGTGTCTGTATTTGTCAGAATAATATATGTTTTTCAGATATAGAATGTTCATCAGTCTGATTGAATTTCTGTAGAGCACCAATAAAGCCTTTCGTTGTCTCTCAAGGGAGGCATCAGTTATTATGGATCCTCCAATTCCATCAAATACTAATTTCATAGAATGTTCTGGACGTGAAAGATGTGCCAATAAGGAAGAAAAGTGAGTGTTCAATATTGTAATAATTATCATGGATTTCTAAAAATATTTTCATGCTTCTGTTTTGCAAACATATGTGTTAATAATAGAGAAATTATTTACATACAGAGAAAGATTGAGAATTTAAAAATTACAAATAGAAGTTATTCTTTCTCCCCCTGTCTAAAAGAAGTAGGGAACTCTGCCATCAGATCATTGGCTAGTGATATTACAAAATATTAAACGATCTGTATTCAGGAAGCCTAATACTCTATATTCAGAAAGAAGTAAATATGTAATGTCTACAGGAGGGAATTTCGAATATAATAGAGTACCATTTAAGTTTAGAATTGAAGGGATCTCAAAAATCTCCAACTAGATTGTTTGGATGTTGATACCAAACTTTCTGTCACCTTCCTTGGGACTATATATTTTTCAAAGCACTCTTTAATGTGAGAATATAACACTCAGCATTCTGTACACCCAATTATGTTTTCCACGTACTTCTTATGCAGGATTTTGATTCAAAACGAATTAGAAAAAAAATATATAATTCTCTTTTTACACGACTTATATAGACTTAAAACGATTGACCTAACTTCTAAGAAGAAAATTTTGCTTTTCTTTTATTTTTATAATTGCGACATTGGAGATGAGGAATGTAATGCGATTTCCATTTGTGGGAATTCCCCGAATTTTATAATGGAATTTTCCCAATATGGAATTTTCTTTCTTTCAATAAGGAATTTTGTTTGCTTTGTCTGCATTTTTAGTTTATTCAAAATGAATAGTACTTTTTGAAGTTTATAGACCTTAGTTTTATTAATTATAACTGAAATATTTTTCGGTATCCCTTACATAATGCCCTGCCACCTATAACAAAAGTGATATCTTTGAATATTAAAATTCAAATTTTAGATCTCCATGAACTGAACAAGGTACAACGTCAGTAGGAAAGCATTTCGTCTACATGAAGCTACTTTAAGAACAGTGAAAAAAACGAAGCTGCAATTAGAAAGTCGATGTGTTCTGGAACAAAGTTAAGTGTTAAATCATTATCATACACAAAAGATATTGTCAAAGAGAAAATAGAAAATCTGTGGTAATGTGGATAGAAGATAAATTGCAAAAAAGAGTACCAGTAGACGAAAATGTCATTAAGCAAACAGCGTTAAGAATGTATAGACGGATTAAGAAAATGGAACCAGGAACTTCATCTGAATTAAACAAAAAGTACGAATTTTCTACAAATATAGGTTGAATAATAGGTTTTCTTAAAAAAACACGCGAGAAAAAAAAAACATTAGACAAAAGACATTAGAGAATTATACAGTGGCCTAGACAAAACACAACGATTAATTACTGAATTCGTTCTTAAATCCACTGAGACATCGACACCACAGGAGACTAGTCCTAATTTTGTTCAAGAGATTACAAAAGAATTACACCAATGAAGCACGAAGACGATAACCAAAACAATTCTAGTGATAGCAGTAATATTACAGTCTTATGCAAACGTATGCTTTTATTGTCAGAAGTGACAATAAATAAAATCTATTTCTGTGTAACTCATATTAATTTGCCTAATGTTTTTGTCACTTTAATTAGTGACACGTTTCTTTCCTTTTCAAATGATTATTTACTTTCTATGATATATGTGCAATTTTTATGAAATAAAATGCTTACGGTCCTAACATGAAAATTCATGGTTTTGTTGTATTATTTTTTGCAGATTTCTTTTTAATATTGGAACCAATCTTCTATTTTTTTTTAGATGCAATATATTTTTACACGGATTTTTTTACACGTATTCTTCGGTAACATATCTATTGTGTAAAAACAGAAATTGGTGTATTCCAACTAGAACCCATTATTACTCGAAGAATGAGTGAAATTCATTCACAGAATGATAATATATTGCTTCCAATTCATAATTTACCCATCTCCTTTCTGAAATAATGAATCACAACATTACAAAATTTATGAGTAGATATAGTTTCAGGATATAATTATGAAATAATTATCGGTAACTAACTTTCTGTCACTCACCATTCATATTTGCAGTAAGTCTGATTAAATCTTTCAGTTACGTAATTATACATCATTAAATAATGATTTATACGTCATTGTAAATACGCCATTAGATAATCATTTGTTGATAGATTTGTCAGTTGGGGTACAATATTGGTGAGTCAGTTTGTTCCTTATAATGATAAAGAAAAGTAATGCCTTCCAAGTGGATTCCCAACTGCTACTACTCATTTATGTTGTAATGAGAATAAAAAAACTCTAACCAGGTGGTTTGGTTGTCTCGTCTAAACAAAGTAAAGATAGAAATACATCTCATCTGCTTGAATCAGGTCTTGTTATTTATGCATACTATAATGAGTCACGAGTAAGATCAAAGAAGACTTTATTCAAACAAATTAAAAATTCTAATAATTAAAGGATTTTTTCACTTTATTTTAAAGAAACTAGTTGTTTTCATTTTCTTCAATTTGTTGACAGACTTGTTAGAATAGGAAGCACACATATTAACATAGGCACATGAAGGCTTAAAACTTGTGATTTGAAGAAAGCGTTATTTTCACTACAAATTCTTCATGAACTATTTTAAAGAAATCATGAGGCACTGACCCATGAGCCCTTTATTTGTTTTTCGTATCCCACTTATTAGACAGCAACATCTAGATCAAGTCAAGAGCCTGTGTGGTCTCAAGGAAGGAGGGAAGGGGGGTAGCTTCTGTTGTGATGGAGCTCCCGTAGGTAGAAGTCTGATTTGGCTCCGAGCCAATCAGGAAGGAGGGCAGTGCCTATCGGGAGGACTTTTAGGAGGAACATTTGCATATCGTATGGGAGAAATCCCGGTAAACCCCCACCAGGTAGTCCGACGAACGATACAAGATGCTGAACATCACCTCGGATTTTGAAACAATGTCTACAAGAAAGCTGCCAGCGGATTGAACTTCCACCAATGCTCACCAATGGCGCGCGTTGCCCCTGAGCCACGAGTCGTGCTCTAAATTTAGAGATAAACTTGTTAGACTAAGGGACACAATATTGGTGATCAATTCGTTTCTTAAGATTGTAATCCCTAGAGGGCTTCCGAGACCACTTCCCACCTTGTACTTCTCATGCGTGTTGCATAGATACAGAGAACTCCAATCAGGGGAACTGGCTATCTTATCTGATAAAAGCAACGATAGGAGTACAGGATATATGCGTGAATCAAACCCATTATTTAATGTACACTAGCTGGCACACATAGGTTGATAGTAAAATCTGAAGATAGTTTCATTTATGTAAAATAAAGATAATATTACCTAATAATCTATAATGCTCCACCAGTTCTATGATTATAAAACTTGTATCAAATCTAAAGTAACTTTCTAACTATAGTTTTAAATTTTAAGGCATAGTTCTAAATGTAACTTAAAATTGTAAGGCAATTTTAAGGTTCTGTAGTTAATATTTGAAAAATTGTATCCATCTTACTAATAAAAAGATTTAATGTAAAGATAGTTTCAAATGTAATGTCAAAATAAATTTGAAAAAGAATATTTGTTTACTATATTTATTCCTATCGAGTGAAAGGCGAGAATAATATCACTTTTAAAAGTTCAGTTGATTCGCAATTGAAAAGGACGTATATGGATGAAAGTCTAGCATGAGAGTGAAAAAGCCGGTTTCTTGCTAGAAATGAACAGAATTCTTATGTTCCACAACAAAAAGGTGTCTAGACAGGGATTCTGGCATTTCGACATGATAAGGAAATAAGAAATTTTTATTCTTCATAGTTGAAAGGGAAAGCTCTTCAAAAGAAATTTAAAGATATGTTAAAATTTTATTTTCCCCAAAATTTGGTTAAGTAAAGAGTTGTTGAATAATCGATGAGTTTAATCTTGAAGTGAGCAGGAAAATCGTGCGGAATAAATTATCAGCAAGAGGGGAAAAATTTTAAAAAGGGAAATTCTTTACTGTGCAATATCCGATCGCTTAATCGTAAATAAACAACTTAGGGTTAAGGAAAAGTATTAAAACAATGGATATAAAGGGGAGTGTAATCTTGAAATATAATATAGGGAAATAAAATTTTTAACGTATTTTTAAATTTCTTTTGAAGAGTTATCCTATTCAATTGAGTAAGAATAAATGTCTTTGCTATTTTCTTATAATGTCGAAACACCAAAATTATTTTTAGATACGTTTTTGCTGTGGCACACATTTAATTTGTTTAATTATTAAAACATACTTAAAATGAACTGAGTTATTTGCATTGAGCAGTTATTGCATTTATTTGCATTTATTGCATTTATTTGCATTATTTATTTGCATTATATCTGAGTTATTGCATTTATTTGCATTTATATTGAGAGGTTGGAGGCTCGATTCCAACTGGCAGCGAATGCTTTTGCAATTGCTTAGAAAAGGATATTCAATGACGATCATGACAGAGTGTTTTAAATCGACAATTCTGGCTGATGTTTTCTTGTCAGATGACTGTCTAGCTGATATTTTCCATTTGTTGTTTTATGTTCAGATGATTGTTTGACGATTATGACAGAGTGTTTCAGAACAACAATTATAGCTGATGTTTTCTTGTCAGATGACTGTCTGGCTGATGTTTTCCATTTGTTGTTTTATGTTTAGTTGACTGTCTGACTGATGTTTTCCATTTGTTGTTTTGTGTTCAGCTGACTGCCTGAACTGATGTTTTCCATTTGTTGTTTTATGTTCAGCTGACTGCCTGACTGATGTTTTCCAAGTATGCTCCTATACACCATCTAAATACAGAGCACTATCTCCTGAATGTTTTGCTTCAGAACATTATTTGCTCATTTCGCTTACTGCACGTCATTTTTCCATGTTGCGTACACCCTGGGTAACAATGAATCTGTTAAAATTCTACAGTATTAATGGTAAACAAAGTCGAAATACCAACTTTGATTATAAAATTATTATTATTAATGCACTTCAATAGTTGAAAAACAAGTTTTATTTTGTGTAGATGTCTTCTTTGCCATTTATTAAAAAATATTTTTAAAACTCACTTTCAGAGTATTTGTAAGGTTTGCAACGCTTAATTACCAAAATAATAAAAATATATGCTGTAGTATTTTTAAATTTGGTGCAAAGAATATCATTAAATTTAAGTCTTCAATAAAATATCCTTTAATATTGAAGATCTCTTTTTAATTGCTGACAATATTTGTTAATATATTTTTGAAAAGACTAGCATGGTTGAACACTTTACCCAAAATTAGCTATTTTCATTTATTTGCTTCATAAATGATTCCAGACTAACTTAATTAGTTTTGAATTAAACAAGGAATTTTATTTCAGAGATACAATTATAACTCATGATTCTAATGATCCTTTTCTATCTAATTCTGTTTTGTTATTGTATTATTCTGTTATTGTAGTTCTGTTCTATTATTGTATTCAAAGAACAAAAGCTAGACGTGAAATAAACCTAGTAACTTTTAATGCACTATTTAAAAAAACTTTCTTTATGATCAATTCAATAGTCTGGAATAACAAGATAATGAATACTAAATTTGCCCATAAATTTCTGTTTAGTTTTCTTTTGCCCAACAAATAAGTTGTATAGTAATGCAGAATGTTCATAAACAAATAAATGTTAATCCTGAAAGTATCTATTTATTAAATTATTATAAAAATGAGAAAGTTATAAATTGTTCATTTGTCACTTAGAAAACTTTTAATACGTGAGAAAACTGACATGTGTCTTGTACTTTTTATGTTCATTTTTATGTATAGCAATATATAGTAATAAGGTTTTTAAAAATTTCTCTTTCATTTGTTCAATAGCCTAAAAGATTGAAACAAAATAATAAAAACTTTCATTAAATTTACATTTAACTTGATTTTACTCTAACAAATGTGCTAAATAGAATTTCAGCGTTTTCCTGGACAAAATTATTTTAAACATAAAAATGCCTAATTGTTGACTATATGCTTGTCAGATTGAATTCCTCAGTTAGATTAACATAAATTAATTTTTTAAGCTTTAGAATTTCAGATGATATTATTTTAAATATTTTCTTAGGTATTATTTAAGAAAAATTCTTACATATTAACTTGACAATTTCACGACAAGCCATTTAATAAATATATTATACCATGTTATGAAACTGAAAAAGATATACATATTTTTGGAAAAAAACCCAGTAAGATAAAAAAAAAATTTGAGATTAAGATGTAATTATAGATGCATACCCTGAATCATTACACAAAGATATAATTATGGATGAAAAACTTGCATTATTTTACAAAGACATAATTATTGATTAATGGAATTACAATTCTGATATTTCATTAAAATTCTGCAGTGTTGTGAATATTCTGACTCCTGAAAGAATTACACAGTTCCATGGAAATAAATAAGTAAAAATATACGAGAAACTGTAATTAAATAAATATAATTAATTAAATTATGATAATTATCTGATAACTTTTTACAGATTATTAGCAACAAAAAATATTTTGCTTAATATTTTAACGATCCAAACACAATTTAGTTAATAAAAAGAACTAATTTACTTTTAAGTATAGTAGATTTTTTTCATAACAATTTTTCTAACAGATTAATAATAAAAATTAATGCATTAATAAAAATTATAAAATTATTATTAATATAAAAAGTAAAATTTAATAAATTAATGAAAATTATAAAATTATTATTAATATTAATAATAATAATAATTATTATTATTATTAAATTATATGAGGAAATTGTAATTAATTAATTACAATTGTTTAAATTCTCATATTTATCTGATAGCTTTTTACAGATTGTTAGCAACAAAAACATTTTTGTTTAATATTTCAACGAATTAAACAGAATTTAATTAATAAAAAGAATTAATTTACTTTTAAATAAAGATTTTCTATCATTAATATTTTGTTAACAGTTTTATAATAAAAATTATAAAATTATTATTAATATTAGTAAAAATAATAATTATTATTATTCATATTAATATATAATATAACTATTATTAAAAATTAATAAAAATTATAAAATTAATAAATTAATAATTAAAATTTAAAATGTAAATATTTTTTTTCTCTTATGCACCAAGGAGTTTTGCATGTAAACTGAATTACCTTACATTATTCAGAAAACATCAGAAATGCCCTAAGATATTTTAAAACTGACTGAATACATTTTGTATTCCTGAACGTCATCTGTTTGATTGATAGCAGTTGCAATCACGCTGCAGATATGCAAATATTTTCACTGAATGCAGCTAAAGCAATTTCCCTCGATTTTTGTGAAAATCCCTATCACAGGGAAGAAGGATAATCGTAGTAAACAAATGATTACAGAAAAAATAATTTTGCAAAACCGATTGGAACGGTGCGTGCAAATGTCTTCCGAAAAACATCTTCTAATGTTATTTTTGCAAAAGTAGCATGATAAGATTTTTCAATAAAGAAGGAGATGGGAAAAAAGTTCATTTCGCGACTTTTTAAGAAAGAGGTACCTCCAATTCGTTTTAAGTTCTCAATTCTTACGATTTAGAATCATAATGCCTCTAGGCTGTTCTAAAAGTTATTCTATTCTTTTTTTTTTCTTTTAACTTTATTTTTATAAAGCGGTGGCGCAGGTTTCGCTATTCATAAAAATACGAACGGTGCGTTTCGAATTCTTTTCACATTCAAACCTGCCCGTCCTTCTTTTTATTTCTCTCTCCCTCTCTTCATTTATTTTATTTCATTTCATTTTATTATTTGTCCCTCACACAGGAACGCGCGGAAAATACAGATAGCAAAAATATTGATTTAGTTTTCCGGGAGAATATAACGGGCCGGGAAAAAAATTCCGGAAAAAGTTGGGCCAACTGTGCCATTTGCGTCCAGGTCACGGCAACGTCTCTAATGAAGTAATGAAATGCGATTACCTATCTGTCTCTCGTCTTTTCCAGTTGCTTCAAGGATTTCTGATATATCAGGAGACATTTCTATTAACTGCAGGTTCCCCCTTCTTTGCTCAACTCTCGTGCCAGTGCAGCTCAGGCATTCGAGTCGCGTCTAACCTTTCTCTGTCTCTCTGCCTTTTTCTCTTTTCGTATTCCTGAAAGGCACGGCCAGGCTTTTGTGTCCTATTCGGAGTTCTGGACGAGATCACAGAAAGGCGAGGAAAGAGATTCCCTTTCGAATATGTATTTACGGATTCTTATTATGGAAAGCGAGTTTCTTAAGTTTGCTTTTCTTGATTCTTATTACGAGGATTCCGTATTCGATGGAAATGCGCTTACTTCCAAATGCGAGTGAGGACTCATTTATTTTTATTTTTATTTTTACTGTTTGGTAGGATATATGGTACGTATATGTATAAAAATTTGTAGTCAGATTATGATGATAAATGTGAATTCCATTTCTGTTATGAATTTTTTTGTTCTGCATTTAAGGTCATTAATGATGTCAAACCACGCCTTATACTTGCATAATTATTCAACGAAAACTTGCAATGATTCAGGCTTTTGTGTCCTATTCTGAGTTCTGGACGAGATCACCGAAAGGCGAGGAAAGAGATTCCCTTTCGAATATGTATTTACGGATTCTTATTATGGAAAGCTAGTTTCTTATGTATGCTTTTCTTGATGCTTATTACGAGGATTCCGTATTCGATGGAAATGCACGTACTTCCAAATGCGAGTGAGGACGCATTTTTTTTTTTACTGTTTGGTTAAATATATGGTACGGTACAGGATATATGGTACGGTATAGGGTATATGGTACGTATTTTTATAAAAATTCGTAGTCAGATTATGATGATAAATGTGGATACCATTTATGTTAAGAAATTTTTGTTTTTGAATTTAAGGTCATTAATGATGTCAAACTACGACGTATAATTACATAATTATAAAATGCAAACATACGAATGAATACGAAATATTTTTCATTTTCAGCATTTAATGGAAATATTTTGCAATGAATGTGAAATATTATGATTTACAGTGAATGAGGAAATGAATGCGAAATATTTTTAATTTACTACTTTTTAAGTTAAATATCAATGAAAAAAATGTAAACAGAAACATATGTTATAATTTTGATTACGAATAACTTAGATATAATTTTATATTTTTTATATTAATGTGTGCGAGACCTAGTTATAAAACATGGCAAATTAGGGTTTAGTAAAAATAAATCTTAATCTTAAAATAAATTAGTATGAAATGAGTGTAAAATTCCAAATCTTTCCAATACAATCCTGTAAATATATAAAATGGGTTCTTATTATGGAAAGCGAATTTCTTAAATTTGCTTTTCTTGATTCTTATTACGAGGATTCCGTATTCGATGGAAATGCGCTTACTTCCAAATGCGAGTGAGGACTGATTTTTTCCTTTACTGCTTGGTAGAATATATGGTACGTATATGTATAAAAAGTTGTACTCAGATTATGATGATAAATATGAATTCCATTTCTGTTATGAATTTTTTTTCTTCCCTTAAGACTATTAATGATGTCAAACCACACCTTATACTTGTATAATTATCCAATGCAAATATGCAATGAATGTGAAATATTTTTCATTTGCAGCATCTAAAGAAAAAACTAAGCAATGAATGGGAAATGTTTTTCATTTGCAGCATCTAAAGAAAAACAATGAATGGGAAAATTTGCAATAAAGAAAAACTAAGCAATGAATGGGAAATGTTTTTCATTTGCAGCATCTAAAAAGAAAAACTAAGCAATGAATGGGAAATGTTTTTCATTTGCAGCATCTAAAGAAAAACTAAGCAATGAATGGGAAATGTTTTTCATTTGCAGCATCTAAAGAAAAAACTAAGCAATGAATGGGAAATGTTTTTCATTTGCAGCATCTAAAGAAAAACTAAGCAATGAATGGGAAATGTTTTTCATTTGCAGCATCTAAAGAAAAACTAAGCAATGAATGGGAAATGTGTTTTTCATTTGCAGCATCTAAAGAAAAACTAAGCAATGAATGGGAAATATTTTTCATTTGCAGCATCTAAAGAAAAAACTAAGCAATGAATGGGAAATGTTTTTCATTTGCAGCATCTAAAGAAAAAACTAAGCAATGAATGGGAAATGTTTTTCATTTGCAGCATCTAAAGAAAAAACTAAGCAATGAATGGGAAATATTTTTCATTTGCAGCATCTAAAGAAAAACTAAGCAATGAATGGGAAAATTTGCAATGAATGGGAAATGTTTTTCATTTGCAGCATCTAAAGAAAAAACTAAGCAATGAATGGGAAATGTTTTTCATTTGCAGCATCTAAAGAAAAAACTCTGAAATAAAGCATCTAAAGAAAAAACTAAGCAATGAATGTGAAATATTTTTCATTTGCAGCATCTAAAGAAAAAACTAAGCAATGAATGGGAAATGCTTTTCATTTGCGGCATTTCATGAGAAACTACGAAATGACTGCGGAATAATGTGACATGCAGTGAATGATCAAATGAATGCAATGAATGTAAACTTGCAATGAATACGAAATATTTTTCAGTTGAAATATTTAATGAAATGCCATGCAATGAATGCGAAATAATTTCATTTACAACATTTAATGAAAAACTATGCAATTAAAGCGAATGATGTTATATGCACTAAATGATCAAATGAATGCAATGAACGTAAACATTCAACGAATTCAAAATATTTTTCATTTACTGCTTTTTAAGTTAGATATCTTTGAAAATGATTTAAACAGAAACATATATTATAATTTTGATTATGATATATATATATTTTTATTTTTTATTTTATTCAGTGCGTAACACGCTTATCAAATATGGCAAATTATGATTTACTAAAAATAAATCCTGTAAAAATATCTTAATGCAAGTTTGAATTTGTTTTAATTTATGAAAGATTTACTAACTGATTTAGTTTATCCATTTTAAAAAGTAATTTCAAATTTATATTGAAGTAATTTTACCGACAACAAACACCATTTTAATACTGCCTTACTAGAATAAATTTTAGGCATCACTAACTATGCTATTTATTATCCATTTCATATTTTGTTTTCAATTAAGACATTTTTATGAAATAAAATAATCACACTTCTTGAGTACTTCTTATAGTGCAACAGCTGTCAAATTTATGCACGTGTCTTTTGAAGGTTATGGCTAACTAAAAATCATATGGATTTAATACTAGTAGCGCCATCTATGTGTCAGCCTACGAACTTGTCAGCTCACATGTTATATAGTTGATAGATAGTTGTTAGAACTTAATATAGTTGACTACAATCCAATGAACATATCAATAAGACAAATATGTTGCTCCCCATTTACAAATATTTCTATCCTATAAGGACATACAATATGGAGATCATAACATAAAAAATTATGTATAATTAGTAAATAATATTATCTTGAAATTATTGTTCGAATCCGTAAAAGTGGAATTCGAAGAACTCAAACCTTCTTGTGAATTGAGGGCAGGACATGATCATTCTCACCCTGTACGATACAATTGAAAAATTCAGCTTGCAAATGCTAGTTAAAAGCAATAAATGTTAATCTCTACATAATAATTTTTAACTATAAATACACATAAAAGATATTTTTTTAAATATTTCACTACATATATAATTAATTTAAGATTTAAATTCTATTTATACATAAAGTGCCAATCTTTTTCCCAATAGCAAAGAATATACAAAAGATATGTAAAAGAATAATGATAATGTTCTATTGTATTATCTTAAGTCGATTCAATTTGCGAACAACAAGTTCAGTGAAATATTCGTATTATGCATTGTATAAAATACTTTGAATATACAGCTATGCATATTTAAATTACAACTTTAAATATAACAATATGAATGTGTGAACTAAGCGAAGAGAAATATTTTACTTTATTGCGCGGAATATTTGCTATGGAATTTATAATTGTCCAATTAATATTGTAACACTAAAACGACTTAATATACCGAACTAGTTTTAGTTCGAAAATGTGTCGATCTTTGCAAAATTTGTATTTATTCTGTTAACTAATATGGATTTGCTTAACAAGAAAATTAAATAAATATATGTAAAAAAACTCTTGCGTATGCATGGCTATTTAAATGTCATTTTTTAAAAATTATTTGAGGATTATATTTCAAAATTAAATATTTTCCCCTTTGGACAGTAAAAATTAAACGATGGTATAAAACTATACAATGTTAATATATTGAAAACTGTATTAAAATAGTGATAAAAATACTGAAAAAACAAACATTATGCTTCTTAAAATGTATACAAACATTTTACGTCAGTAGAATGGATAAAAAATGATTTCGCAATTGTTTACATACTATTAGAATCTTTAAGTTAATTGCTTCCCAGATGAGCAAAATCCATTGTTTACTAAAAATAAAATGGTTTATAAATGAACAAATTTCGATAAAAACAAGTACTTCAGCTTATAAAATTTACTGAATAAAGTACATTTTGAGAATAAATTGTGTCTTACACAAGGTCGTAAACGTTTATTTATCTACAGAACAACAAATATTGTCCCTAGCTTACATCAAAGTTTGCTGCTATATTTTATGAAGTCAAATTCTCTTTTTTGAACTTGTTTTTAAAAATATTTATTGGTGTACTGTAGATAATAATGCACTTAATATTAGACATTATTCTTTCTATTTTTATTTTGGAAACATATTTGTAAATAAAATATTATGTTTCTTTAAATTTATCTTTCTATGTTTATCTATTATTGTTTTATGTTTAATATGTTTTTAACCGTTTAATACTTGAAATATATTTAAAATATTGAAGGGAAAAAGACCAACCTTATGCTATGAGTTATTGGATGTCAACTTCAGATATTTAATCATTATGCGGTTTTAATGCATGAAAATAGAACTTTTGTCTCTTCTCAGTAATAAGTCGAATTTGTAAAGATAGTTAGAAAGTTTTTAATTTATATTTATGTTTGGTTTTCAGTGTGGAAGACATTTGCACTTTAGCTTACGACTCAGGAATATTCAGCAGTTCTGATAATTTTAGTATAAGACATAGCTGTAATGTTTTGAAAGCACTTCCAATGAGAGTTGGATGTCTAATAGATTGTCTTCTTAAAAGTAACTTTCAGGTATTTGTGTTAAATAAGAGAAACTCAGAAAGGAATCCATTGCTTCATACTGACGATGGTTAAACATATTGCCAAAGTATGCATTTAGTTACCTCTTTAAATGGTATTAGTTAAACAGTAAGATGGCCGAATCTTTAATTTTTCCTAAAGATACATAATAGGTTCTTAGAAATTATTTTGGAAATAATAACTACTTACATATGGTTTTCAATGAGGAAGACACTTGAACTTTAGTTTACGACTTAGGAATATTCAGTAGCTCTTTGATAATTTTAGTACAAGACACAGATGTAATGTTTTGAAACAACTTCCAATGAGATTTGAATGTCTAAGAAAATGTCTTCTTAAAATTAACTAGCGGGCATTTGTTTTAAATAAGAGAAACTTAGAAATGAATCCACTGCGTCATACTGACGATGGTTAAACGTATAGCCAAAATAACTATTTATCTACTACTTTAAGCGATATTAGTTAAACAGTAAGATGACCGGATCTTTAATTTCTTCCTAAAAATACATAGAAGGCTTTTGGAAAGAATAACTATTTACATATGGTTTTCAGTGAGGAGGACACTTGTACATTAGCTCACAATTCATGAATAGCTATATGAAAATTCTAGTGTAAGGCATCACTGTAAAAGGTTATCATTACTTTAAATAAGATGGGAATACCTTATATGATTTCTTTTTAAAAGGAATTAGCTAGCATTTGTGTTAATAAATCAACTGAGAACATCTATCAACTGAGCCAGACTGACTGACTATGATGAAACTCCACCACTTCAGGAGGCACAAGTTAAAGAATAAGGAGACCGAAATTTTAACTTATTTCTAGAACCATGGCCCAGCTCCCGTCTATTATCTAACCCACTGATCACCAAAGTGATCGATATCGACCCACAAGAGTTGATATAATATAGTTAAGGGTCTAATTTGGGTCGATATAAAAATAAAATTGTAAGAATAATTAATTCAGATAATATGTCTTGGCTTCCTCTTGAATTCCAATGCAATTAAAAGTAAATCATAGGTATAGTTTCATCAATAGGATTTGTTAGATAAAGGAAGGTTAGGAAAATACTCTTAGAAGACAATAAGGTAGCCTATAATGATGTATTCACCAATAAGCGAAGCTAAGGAACATAAAAAACACAAAGAAGAAACCCTATCCTTTTGTAGTTAAGCTAATAAAATAATATATACTGTATTATATATGCAATAACATTGTAATTATAAAATGAGCCATTGTAAAATACGGATAAAAGTTTTCTTTTGCTGGCCCTATTATAATAACGTAAAGGTAAAATAAAGGGATCGATAAAAAGTCAAGGAACACTTAAGAAGCTTAATGGTCAAAGTTTGGCAACTTGTGGTCTAAACGATCGTATGCAATTCAGTATACAGTTATTTTCACATTTATATATTATGTGAAATAACTGTATACAAATATAAATAGAAAGTAAAGTATAAGTATAAATTTTCACGTTTATATTTATGTATTATTTTCACATTTCTATTTATGTATTATTTTCACATTTCTATTTATGTATTATTTTCACATTATATAGTATTTATAACTAATAATTATGAGAATTTAAAAAGTATTATTACTTAAAAATAGAAGAAAAATCATAATAGATTTGATAAATTTATGTCTACTGGAAAAACTGTTCAATCATAACAATATCGTATACTTGACTTGACTTGACTTGAGTTGGTACTTTGAATAATAGTAATATAAGTAATATCATAATTGAATAATGTATTTAATTTCATGTTTTTAAAATATAAATTATTGAAGACATTGTTATACCCCGCTCAAGCTCTGTTATTTAACTCAGACAGTAACTAATGCTTAGCAGAATGACCAAAGTTATTACGACATTTTTATAATTAATTAATAATATAATGTATACAATATATTTTATAAGAATAATATTTATGAACTTAATTAAGTTCATAAATATCAGTATAATAAATTATTTCATATTAACATATATAACGCAATATACGGATAATCAAGGATGAAACACTGAGTGGGAGTTTGTGATATTGAGCGCAGATATTCAATACAAAGTCAAATTTATGTGCGATCGCTGGGAGTTTCATAGCGTGTTAGTCACTAGGCTATAATAAACCAGATGTCCTCGGTTTGTGCAATATTTGATTGGTCAACTTGCGCAATCTGGTAGAATGACGTATGATTGATTGGGCCGAAGTTTTGGAAATAACTGCATGGTATATAAGCGTTTGTGTATCATGCTGTTTCAAATTATTTATTTAAAGGTATAAATATCGTTAAAATACTAAGTGGAGGAAGTGATTTTCTTTAAAATGCACATTGTCTAGCAAATGCAGCAAATGTACTATGACATTCCATAACAAATCATGCAACGATAGGTAAATTCAGAGCATATATGATTGATAATTCAAACATGAGTTGTTTAGTCAATCGTTTCGAAGTCAAAACATTACAGAGTAATTTTGTAATTGTGAATTAACTGAAATAACTCTATGTCAATTTTGTAATCAGCATAAAAAAAGGAAAAGGTATTTTGATACTTGTAAAAAACAGTGATTTACAAAAAGTGATTTAAATTGTGAAATAAAATAAAATAAATAAAAAATAAAAAAAAAATTAAATTGTGAAATTTCCATTCATTTCAATTTAATTAAATTCATTATTAAACTGTGCTTTCCAAATTAAGCACAAATAAAAACAATGGCTTAGTTCTGACTTGAAAATACACAAAATGGAAATACATAAAAAATATAGTATCTGGGCTTAACATAGGATAAGTTTTAATATGGAGTGTTATCATCTTTAACAGCCATACAGTTCCATGCATAAAATGATGAGATTCATTAACTTAGCTGGAGAACAAAGACCATTGTTTTGCAATAAATGTTTATTTATAAATAGTGTATAAATTTTTAGAAATTTTAAGTTATTATAAATGTTTTCCCCTTATTTTATTTTGATGATTTAAGTTTTATATAATATTATATATAAAACTTAATAAAATTTGCTTTTGATTTAAACTTAATCAATTTATACTTAGAAAAAGTATTAAATTGTTATTGATCAAAATATAAATATTAATGTGGAAATATATTATAAATTATAAATAGTAATATAAAAGCCTTTTCTTCCATTAAACATGATAATTTTTGAGTAGTTCTAGATGAATTTTTTATTCCATTTAAAAGAATGAAATTGGAATAAGTAAAAGTATACTAATGTGATCATAATAATAATTTTAAGAATTACATTCGTCAAAGAATTTTCAATTTTATTTAATCTATGAAATATTCATAGATTGTCTGGACTGAAGATAAAATGAAAATCCTCCATTTAGGGCTTTTGAATAATTAATGCGTATTTACAATAGCAGATTTTATATTTAAAAATATTCATAAAATAAAATCATGAAGGTGGGTTTATTAATTTCACAATAAAAAAGTAAAACATAGTATCCACTAGAAAATCACTCTCAAATATGCAACTACATTGAATCTGTTATGTGCATTTTATATGGAACAGATCACTAAATTTGTAAAATGTATTATTACAAATATGAGATAAATAAATAAAGGAAATATTTATTTAAAAGAAATAAGCTATATCCAATGAAAAAATGTTATATCCAATTATATTCAAAGAAAAAATGTTATATCCAATTATATCCAAAGAAAAAATGTTATAAGTCAAGTTATTAATTTTACTATATAAAAACAAAACATAGTATGCACTTGAAAATCACTCTCAAAAGAATGGAACTATACTGAATCTGTTATGTGCATTTCATATGGAACGGATCACTAAATTTATAAAAATGTATTTTTAGAAATATGAGATAAATAAATAAATACCCTGAAATATTTATTTAAGGAAATAAATTATATCCAGCGAAAACATTTTAATTAAAATCCTTTTTCTTTCATTGGATAAAATACATAAAATAAAAAATTGATCTCGTAATAAAAACTTTGTAAATCATTTGAAAATTACTGAAAAGAAATAAACAAAATGATGACAAAAAAGATTAAACTAAACTGGATCAATTAAAGGCAAATATCTCTTTTCCAGTGTTGATGTAACTCAAGTGATGAAGTATCGATAAATGGTTTTTACTAACAACAACGGCAAAAAAATACTCGCAAGCAGGGAACCAGAAATAAGAAATTTAAATAAAGGTACAGATAAGAAGCCCAATAAAATTCACTGGCAGAATGCATATTTCTCGGAATACGATCATTATGTTACTCCGGAAACCCAATTCATTCAAGAGGTCCCTAGCGTGAGGATGTAGAATGCTCATTTCAATGCAGGGGTGATTTTATGCTTCACAAGTTAACCTAAATGCAGTCTCTAAAGGCGCCGTCAAAAGACAAGAAAAAGGGAAAAAATGATCGTTAAGAAAATGAATAATAAAAAGTCATTCCATTTGCAAAGAAAGTTTTCATTCAGTCACAGCATCGTCCTTTACCCTGCTGCTGCATTCATGCCCCCCTCTCATCAAATTGATCAATCAAGTGCATTGGAATATGGGAACGCTGTTAGCGAACCAAAATTACTCACTACTCGACGTTAATAGTATCATAAAATCTAATATGAAACCGTTATGTGTTCAGATAAAGCGCTAGGAATCAAACTGATTGCTGCCCATTTCTGGAATATTGCTCTGGGACTTAGAAAGTTGAGCCTGCGGGCTCTTAGGTATTTCTGCTAAATGTGTTACTGGTTCTCACTCCCGCCCACCAATCATTTGGTAGTTCACAACGAAATGTGACTGGATTTCAAGTTTCCATTCTAATTTCGCTTTGGATTTGGACGTATTCACTGATTGGCAAAATCACTGCTTGCAAAAAAGATATTTTAGACATTAATCAAGATTTTAAAAAGGATCGTTCTTGTTTTGGTAGCTCAAAGGCATTTGGTAATAGGGTTTCGTTCCTTAAGATGTATTGGTTTCTAAAAAAAAAGATGATTTTATTTTTATTCTACAGAATATTTAATTATTTATATTTACTGTATATCTAACAGAATAACTGAATTATAATTTTTTATAAAATTAAATTCTAATTTTTCTGACAAATTTGTTTTAAACATCATTTTTGATAAAAGTGTAAAAATTGGTTGGTAATTTCATAGAATTTTGTAAAATAATGATCTCAGAATTTAACTTCAGCATCTAAAGTAGCAGAGAATCATTGTTAAATGTATCCTTAAAAATGAAATTTAATAAATTTTTACTATTCAATCTTTTTTTATTTATTTAAATAATGATATTGCTTAGAAAATAAAGTAAGTCGTCAGTATAGCTTATGAATTTTTCTTTTCGCTAAAAGAATTTATTTAAAATCCATAAAAATTGCCATCCGTTACTCAAAACTTGGCTCAATATAGTCACCGAATGTATTGAGCCAAGTTTAAAAGTTAAAATTGTGTTAAAAGTTATCATTGAGTTAAAAAGTTATATTTCGTAATATTTTTTTTGAAACTTTCTCTTAAAAAGTATGAGGAATATTTTGAAACATTTTTAGACATTTTAATACATGCTCTAAAAAATTCCATGATAAATTGCTTCTTAAATAAAAAAAATTGAGAATGGATATATTTACCATTTCAAGTAAAATATTTACCAAATATTTCTATATCTAAAATATAATAATATTAAATAATCTAACTGTGAATGAATAACATATTAATTATTCAAAAGAAGATCGTTAAATAAATTTTTAAAAAGCTCCTTCAAACTGTTTTAAAAAATTGCAATTTAATAAATTTTTGAATTAAATCTGTTTTTATTTATTGTTTAAATAACAAATATCAATATTGATGAGAAAACAACTGTGCTCAACTAATAACTTACTGTCATCAGTAGAGCTTATGAATTTTATTCATTAAAATAATTTATTTAAAATCCATAAAATTGGCTTCCATTACTCAAAACTTGGCTCAATATATTTACTGAATGTTTCAGTTAGGAAGTTATATTTCGAAATATTTAAAAAAAACCTTTTTTTAAAAAGTATGAGGAATATTTTGAAACATTTTTAGACATTTTAATATATGCTCGAAAAATTTTCCATGATAAATTGTTTCTCAAATAAAGAAATTTAAAATGGATATATTTACCATAACCATATATTTGTATATCTAAAATATAATAATATTAAATAATCTATCTGTGACGAATAATATATTAACTATACAAAAGAAAATTGCCAAATAAATGTTTTAAAAACTCTTTAAAACAGCTTTAAAAAATGAAAGTTCAATAAATGAAATTTAATAAATTTTTGTATGCAATCCGTGTTTATTTATTGTTTGAATAACAAATATCGATATTGCTGAGAAAACAACTGAGCTCTACTGATGGCTTACTGTCATTAGTAGAGTTTATGAATTTTTTTCATTAAAAGAAGTATTAAAAATCCATAAAAAATTGGGATCCATTACTCAAAACTTGGCTCAATATATTTACTGAATGTTTCAGTAAGAAAGTTATATTTCGGAATATTTAAAAGAAAAAAAACTTTTTTTAAAAAACTATGAGGAATATTTTGAAAATATTTTAGACGTTTCAATATATTCTCTAGAAAAATTCCATGATAAATTGCTTCTGAAATAAAGAAATTTGAAAGGATATATTTACCGTAACCAAATATTTCTATATATAAAATATAATAATATTAAATAAAGTAACTGTAAAAAATAATATATTAGCAATCCAAAAGAAAATTGTTAAATACATTTTTAAAAAAAACACCTAACAGTTTAAAACAGAAAGAAACCTTCAAAATTGTTTCATTTTCTTTTCAACATTATAAACAAAGCACGAAGAATTAATGTAAACAAAGCACAACAAAACAATTTTATATGAATAACTTAAAAACAAAGTATAAAAAGCTTAACAAATTTTCTTTGTTTTCGTGAAATGATAAATAATCTTTGTTTAATTCAAAAACTTTTATTTTAAATCCATTCTTCCAGAAAAATTATAAAAAAAAGAAACACTTTGAATCGATTTGCATCCAGTGTGGGCAATAAAATATTTTTGACAGCTAGAAGGCAGTTATGCAGAACTGCACACTTTTATCAAAGGCTATATAAACTTTTATCGGTACGTGCTCTCTCGCTTATTTCATGGCACAGTTTCAGTGATATTGCTATGCAAATGTCAAAAATGAGAAATATTTCCATCCCTTAATGCTCCTTACACGCCGTAAGCGATGATTTTAACACCTTTGTGGATTCTTTAACTTTCAGCGCAGTTCTTTTTTCAGCATTCTTATACGCACATGTAAGTAAGGGAATGAATATTTAAAGCAAGAATAAAAAACGAAAGATATTAGATCAAAAATGTAAACCTGAAACAATACGACTGAATTCTGAAAGGAAAACTGCGACTTTGTGTATGAAAGTTTTACTATTTTCCTGTTTTACAAATGACAGCCTAGTAGTGATTTTAAATAATATATTTTTTTATAAAAGTTTTACTGTTTTCTTGTTTCATAACTGACAGCCAAGTGATGATTTTAAATAATATATTTTCGTATAAAAGTTTAACTGTGCACATTTTTTTTTTAAATTTGTTTTATTTCTGTTATTTGACAAAGTTTAATTCAATGATTAACCAAGCCATCTCTATTTATATTAAGTGTTTCTATATACTCTAATATCGAAAATTTTAAAATATATTAAAAATGTAAAGCTGAAACAATACGACTGAATTTTAAAATGAAAACTGCGACTTCTGTATGAAAGTTTTACTGTTTTCCTGTTTTACAAATGGCAATTGAGTAGTAATTTTAAATAATAAATTTTAGTATGAACGTTCAACTGTGCATTTTTTTACATTTTTTTAATTTTTAAAAGTGTTTTATACAAATATAAATCTGATTCAATTAATTCTTTTTTCAGCATTCTGATACGCACATGGAAGTAAGGGAATGAATATTTAACGCAAGAATGAAAAACGAAAAATATTACACCAAAAATGTAAATCTGAAACAATACGACTGAATTCTAAAATGAAAACTGCCCCTTTGTGTATGAAAGTTTTACTGTTTTCCTGTTTTACAAATGACAGATGAGTAGTGATTTTAAATAATATATTTTTTAAATAAAATTTTTTATATTTACTGTTTTCTTGTTTCACAAATGACAGACAAGTGATGAATTTAAATAATTTATTTTCGTATAAAAGCTTAACTGTGCACATTTGTTTTTAAATTTGTTTTATTTCTATTAGTTCACAAAGTGAAATGCAATGATTAATCAGTCAATCTGTATTTATATTAAGTGTTTTTATATAATTTAAATGAGAAAATTTTAACCTGAAATTATAACCATTTAACCGAAAATGTAAACCTGAAACAATACGACTGAATTCTAAAATGAAAACTGCGACTTTGTGTATGAAAGTTTTACTGTTTTATTGTTTTACAAATGACAGCTGAGTAGTGATTTTAAATAATATATTTTTGGAAAAAATTTAAGTGTGAATATTTTTTAATTTATTTTATTTCTGTTATCTCACAAAATTAAATTCAACGATTAATCAAGCAATCTGTATTTATGTTAAGTGTTTTTATACACTTTTATATCGAAAATTTTAAAATATATTAAAAATATAAACCAGAAACAATACGACTGAATCCTAAAATGAAAACTGCTACTTTGTGTATGAAAGTTTTACTGTTTTCTTGTTTTACAAATGACAGCCTAGTGATGATTTTATATAGTATATTTTAGTTTTAAATTTTAATTCTCACATTTTTTAAAATTTGCTTTATGTCTGTTGTGAATTCTTTAACTTTCAGCGCAGTTCATTTTTCAGCATTCTTATACGCACATGTAAGTAAAGGAATATATATTTAACACAAGAATAAAAAAACGAAAGATATTAGATCAAAATTATAAACCTGAAACAATACGACTGAATTTTAAAATGAAAACTGCGACTTTGAGTATGAAAGTTTTACTGCTTTCCTGTTTTACAAATGACAGCTGAGTAGTGATTTTAGATAATATATTTTCGTATGCAAGTTTATCTTCACACATTTTTTTTAATTTGTTTTATTTCTGCTATTTCACCGAAGTTAAAGGCAGCGATTAATCAAGGATTCATATTTATATTAAGTGTTTTATATATTTTCATATTGAATTTATTTTAAAATAAATTTACATTAAAATTTTTAAAAAATATTTAATATAAATATAAATCTGAGAGCTCAATTTATTCGACTTTCAGTATATTTTAAATTTGTGAAAAAAAAATCCAAATTTATAATATATTGCTCAATGAAATTGGTTGTTAAAAGTTAATCTATATATTAAAAATAATCCATCCAACTATATACTAATATTAAAGAATATGCTAATTTATACTTCTAGAATAACTTGTGATAATATAAGGTACTATGAAAAATAAATGTAATAATATAATGAAAGAAATTGATTTATACAATTATTTGGTCTTGCACAGGGATTCGGTAAAATAAGTTTTAGTCCTGTATTTATAGTTTAGATAAACATATGCAAGACAAAAAATCAAAATTAAAATAATTAGAAGTAATAATAATTAAATAATTATAATTAATAATATTAGAGGAAAAAGAATCGTACATTTTAAAATACCAATAAAAAAATTCTTTTTTTCTGTAGGAATGATAAAGAAAAATGCGAGCAAAAATAATTGGAGGTATATATAACGATTAGAGGTAAATAAAATGTTAAAATAAGCGATAAATTCGACATTTTAAACTCTTTCTTTACATAATACTTTGTATCTCTTTTCTTTGAATCCATAAAAGTAATTTTTAAAAACGAACTAAAATTGAAAGTCTCATTAATATTTTAAACCAGATACCGGTAGTATACTTAATAGCTACTGTTCTTTAACTTAATATTTAAAGTCTGAGGTAAATAATTTTTAGATTTCTTTAGAATAGCAACTCAATCTTTTTATCAAGCAAATCATTATGAGATAATTTGTAAAGAGATTTTTTTACATCTTTTTTTCACAGACTGTTAGTTAGTACGCTGAAGCTGTAAGTATACATAATTAAGCTAATATATTCATTCTGTGCAATGCATTTTGCATATGAAAAAGTTATTAAATTTATTGTTTGATAACGTATATTACAAAATAAGAAAGAGCATTTTAAAGGGTAAAGATGATAGCGATCTTTTACACGAAATGTACGAGGTCAAATAGTAAACAATGTTCTTTTTTTAGTAAATTATTCCAGACATTTACTATTAATTTTGGAAGTAATAAAATATAATAAAAAGAGTATAATAAAAGAGAAAATAGTATAATAAAAGAGAAAATATAATAAAAGAGAAAATAGGTTCAATAAACTGAAGAAATATTCTTTGTTAGATAAATTTTTTCTCGTTTATTCAAATTATAATACAAAATCATATATTAAAAAATTATAAGAAGATACCTACATAAAGACAGTCATCAAATTCTATTTCAAAATTAATACGAAATATTTGAGACAGAAAAATCACAAGCAAACAAGAAAAAAAATGTAAAATTATTTTTTGTTGATAAAAATTTTTAAAAATTTTTCATCAACGAAGAAATGTTTAAGAGTTTATAAGTACAATAAAATAATTCAAAATTTAGCTTGCTAAAATTGATTTCAGTGTTGGTATTTTGGACTGATTTTCTTTGTTAAAAATACTTATCATGAGAAATCAAACAAAATGATACACAAATAATTATACTTATTAATGAGACATCGAATTTTAATTAGTTAAAGTTGTTTTTATTTTTGAAAAGGCGTTTTCAGCAATTACTTTATTTTATGTTTTAAAACCGAGGCGTTGCGAATACGAAGGGTGCACTCAATAAAAAAAATACATCGTACACATATTCTTCACATGCAATGCACATGCAATTTTGAAAAAAAGATCTGCTTCTGACTGATCGACGTCAAATTTTGAAAAATTGATAATTTAAGTATTTTTTTCGTTGGTATCTATCAAATTTCTAATAATATTTTTTCATTTTCATCAATTTATTTAGTAATTTAAATTTTCATTAAGTAAAGAGCGTGCTCGATTAATTATTGATATGTCTTTGTAAACTTAACACTTATATTGAATATTATACTCTGAAAACTAATAATTATACAGAGTCATAGCAATACCCATACATAAGATTTAACTGTGCAATTACTATCTTTCCATATTATTTTTCATCCATAGAAATTTATGAAAAAATATTTAGGGAAAAACGTTCTCACACATCTAAAAAAATATTAAATATGTGAATATTATGCAAAATATTTAATGGTTAGTTAGCAGTAACAAAATTATCTACTTAAATTACCATTTTTCAAATATTGCAAAATGATTATATAGTTTTCTAAAGTAATTCTTCCAATAATATTTTTATTTGAAATATTCATTCAGCTGCGAAGAATCTGAGAGAGCATCCTTTTCAGTTCTGTGGGGAACATACATCATTCATTTTATCTCACCGAACTCGAAGACGGAATTTTCGATGATATTCTTTTTCTTCACGAAAACTATTCTTTTGAATACTTTAAGAAACGCTCATTTTTTACTCCTGTAGAGATAAAAGGGCTCTTACGCAGATAATATCATAAATTAATGAAACATAACTATCTTCCAAAAGCCTATTTCTGAAACGTTAGAAGATTCTGATGCATCCTGCCCACTTGTTTGACCTGCAGTGAGGGAATGCTGAATATCATGTAGCCAAAATGTCTGTTTATACCCTCAAAATCTGGAACATTCGTTAAAAAATGGCACAAAGTAAAATATTGCCCTACCGCAATATAATGATAGATGGTTGCTTTCCCACGATATCTAGCAAAAGTTAGTAGAATAAATCAAGTACGTTGTCATTAATCATTTGATAGAAATCATGCCTCTGTCTATGACGCTAAAAGAAAGAGGTCTCGCATTTATTTTTTATCTTTTTTCTGAAAATAAGGGATGATTTTTTGTTGTTGTGGTGGTTTTGGTTGGCAAAAATACTTCGATCTTTGTTTTCTTGACAATCTATTGAAAATACTACCCACCTCTTTATATTAATGGAACTGTCATAATGACATTTTCTTATAAATTATTGAACTGATTATTTAAATTCGAACAAGTTTGGTTCTGTAGAAAAGAGAAGTTTAAAGTCAGAAGTTTTTCATGTAGAATGTTATTAAAAATAACATAATATGTATGACTATATTGAAGCGCACAAAGGAAACATAATGCTTACAATAAAAAACATTTGATTTATAATAATTTTCAACTAATATACATTTAAAATATGCAAAAAAACCGATACTTTTTAAAATAAAACAACGAAGAGCATCTTAAAATATTTATGATCAGCCCCATAATTGCCAATAGATATTTATGAGGCATATAAACAAAACATATATGCAAATATTAATGAAACTTGTGTCCTTTTGGAAATATTACCTATTACTTCTAAATTCGCTTACTTTTTGAAATAGAGTGCAGAAATTTCTGTAAAAGTTATTTGCCTCACTGCCGTTTTCCTCCATGTATAGTATATACCCTCTCTAGCATTTTTGTATAAATTAGATTGACATTAAATTGAATATTTTGTATATATTACAGAATTAGAGAAACGTTAAAATATTTTATAGTTTTTCAATTAGATGTCTGTGTATTGTTTAGCAGTATAATTACTGTTGTCTTCTGTATTATTCATATGGTAAACTGGAAGATTGAGAAATAATTTATAGATTCCACAAAAACCTTTCGAAAAGTCTTCTGGAAAATATATACAGAATGACTTACATCCATCTATGATATTTCATTTGTATATATTTCCATGCTAATTTTAAAAACAGTTATCAAATACCAACAAAAGAAGGATTTATTTATTTTAATAATTTTATTTAAGTTATTCTCATACGTATCAATGATATAAGTTTGCAATTGATAAAATACAATTGTTTTAGTTAAAATACAATTTAGTAGCTTAAATACAATATTAAAATTTAAAATAAAATATCAATTTCAAAACGGAGTTTAAATGTACATTTTAAATGAAGGATTAAATATATTAGCTGTACAAAAAATTTAACTAAAAGCAGTATGTTATTGTTGCTCAATGAACAAGCGTAATTGTTAAATTTTTCAATGTAAATTGTTTCGCTTATATTTTCAAAAACACTAAGGATTTTATATTTAAATTAACAAATTATTCTCGAAAATTTTTAAACAAATGTAGTTGAATAAAATAGTTTTAACATCTGTTGACATGCTGATTTTATATTCAAAACAATATCGCTTCTTCAAATACATAATAACTATTTTCCATAACAATGTTTAAGCTCAAAATGTAACTATTGCTCACATTTGATGGTAGCGACATACAAACGAAATGTTAGAACTTCATTAATAAAATCTTCAAGTTAACAATAACTGTTTACATTAAAATACAATGGATAAAAGTTTTAAATACATTGCAGTTGGACAGCTAGCAAAATTATTGGATATTAATTTAAATGTTCGTAAAATGAAAATCATAATTTTGTTAATATGTACAACGAAAACAAGATAAGCAATTAGACATTCACCACTAAGAAATATTCTATAGAATATATTAGATTCTAAGCCTATAGAATTTTCGACAGCCTGTCCGATAATATGATGAAAAGCATATATATATAAGATGCCCTGACGTTAAGATTTATTACGTTCCTAGTAAGTCAGAATCCAGCAGACAATTTCAATAGTTAAAAAAGGATTTTTCAAAACTTTCACAATTTTTGCTTTTACTTGAAGATCCACAATCTTTTTATATGACTCTGATAATATTTCTTATGTATACATTTCATTTTCTTTTTTAACTTAAATATATATTTTTAAGTTAAATACCAACTATTCATATACTACTGTGCCCAAAAAGTAAGATACATTTTTTTTTCAAAACCACTTTATTTATTCTTCCAAATTTATTTCATCGCCTTCAAAGTAATCCCCTCCGGATACAATGCACTTATGCTAACTTTTTTTCCCAATACTCAATGCATGCTAAAAAGTCATCATCAGGGATGTCTTTCAAAGCGCGCAGCGATTCAGGTTGACTCAAAATGGTGTCCCCGAAGTGATCTTTTGAATTTAGAGAATAGCCAGAAGTCGCACGGTGTGAATACTGTGGTTGTGAAACGAGGGTTTCATTTTTGTCGAAAAAGTAACGAACAATCAATGCAGTGTGAGCTGACGCCTTCAATGTTTTCGGTACGAATCGAGATTTGACGCGTTTGAGGCCCAAAATGGAATTGACCGATCCTTTTGAAATTCCATTATCATCAGCAAGGTCTCTAGTTGTAAATCGACGGTTTGGAAGCACCAAATCTTTAATTTTTTGGACGTGAGTTTCGTCGATTGAGGTTGATGGTCGGCCAGAGGGCTCTTCTTCTTCAAAGCGTTCTCTGCCTTCTTTGAACTGTTTATACCACTGCTCTCCGAATGCCTTATGTAACATTCTATACGTTCCCGCAAACAAAATTTAATGCAAGTTCTTTGCTGAATTATTTCAGACATTTCAAAAATCGCCGGAATCAGTTTTAGCGTCTCACAAAGCCAAGCGTAATTCAAACACTAATGAATATTTTGACGTCAAATTCCACACGGATCTCAAGGACACTAATAGCAACCTAAAAAGGAAAAAAATTGAAATTCCGTAAGCCCCGGAATTTTTAAATTGAAAATTGGTTTTACTTTTTGGACACAGTATATAAATATTTATCATACTTTTAAGTAGACTAAATGTAAATAGATCAATTTGATGTAATAATCATGTATTTCTGAATTTATTATTTTACTCATTAATTCGTAAGTATATCAGATAAAATAAATGTTTCATTGATCACTATTCGAATAGTGAAATACTCTGATTGTTAAGAGAGGTTTCCATTTTTCTGATTGCCAATAAAAGTTTCCATTACATAAAGTTTCATTAATCACTATTCGAACAGTGAAATACTCTGATTGATAATATGATAATAGAGGTTTCCTTTCAGTAAACAAATGATTGTTCAGAAAAGTATATGTTGATTAATTATAATTTATCATTTAAATAACCCTATTAAAATGGGGTTTGACGAGTTATACAATCAAATTAATTCACATTAATTAAATTATTTAAATAATATTCACATCATAATTTATAAATATTTATAGATACATTAACTGTATAAAGCATAAATCTGTCCTAAACTATCTTAATTAATAATACTGTTGAAAATAGTTCAATAGAGGAAAGTCATTTTCAGCTACTTTAAAAAATTTCCCTGACAATTTGGAGTAAATAAAATTAAATTATATGCAGGATGCAATTTTATGTTGTTTTTATCAACAAAAGAACTTTAATTAATGAAATTTGAAAACGAAAACCTACCATAATTCACTGTAGTAGAATAATATTCTTAAATACGACAAACAATGTTGAAAATATAGGTACATAGTATTGAAACGATGTAGTCTTAAAACAATAAAATATCCAAAATGAAATCTGTAAAAATATTTATTATAAGTTGTTCTAGACAAATTAGTATTATTTTTGTAGGTCCGTTTGACTAATTTCACTATTTTTGCCACTTGAAGAAAAACATTTCTGCTGTGGAGCACAGTCTTGCAATTTACTTCTTCAGCCAACAAAATGGCACAATAAAGTAGCTAAACTGCCAGTTTAACGGGAAAATAATAAAATCTACAATTCATGAGTTGATTCCAAATGTCTAAGAAGTGGCCGAGGTTGTTCGACAGCTGATACAGCTGAATCACATATCTAGTAGTTTATTTTTCACGCAATATGTCTGGCAGGTCAGACGATCCAAAAATAAGTAAGATTCTTCTGTACAATCAACAATGCTACTTGTAATAGACGGAAAATATCTGTTGATGTTCACCAAAGTTAGAGAGTTTCATGAGTTCAAATGTGCTCGTCGTAAATGTTGAAGATTATTTTGGTGGGTAAGCGAGACCTCATCAATACATAACATTATTATGAGAAATTCTGGATTAGCAGTATTTATTTGAACCATCCACCATATAAATTCGATTGGTAATGGATAGCCAATTTCATTTAAAGCTTTGATCTTCTGCACTTAATAAGGAAGCATTTCATGCAAAACACTCCATGCAGAAGTCTTGCCAATATTCATACGGGATGGGGGATTGTATTTGCAGATTGTTATTTAGATTATTCGGATTGTTGGTTAGGATTATATGTAAAGGATTTACAATTTTCCTCTTTTTTATTGACTTTTTTACCCATTGTTATTTTATATGCGAAGTGAAAAAATTGTTTATTTTGCTGTGCATTATCTATTAATATGTTGATAAAGTTCAGGGATACTTTTTCAATGAAATACAGTATAATAAATTAACAACAATATTCAAAATACGCAAAATATATCGTTTAAAATTTAAATTTTACTTGTCGATAAGATGGTAATAATATTGTTTGTTTGTTTTATTTTAGAAATAATTTTGACTTAGATTTAAAAATTATGGTATGTTCACTGTGATATTCATCATTGACCATTTACCAATACTTTATCTTAATCTAAATTATCATTTTCGTAAAAATTGTACTAATTTTGTAATCAAAAATAACCTACAGTAGGTTTTGCTGATATATTTACATTATTTATGTATAGAGATTAAAGCGTTTGTTGCTGTATACAATTCTTCTCAAATTCTCACTATATTAAACTACATTGTATAAATCCATAATGCCTTTTCTAGGATTTCGCTATTTTTAATATTTTATCACCTTCAGAACATGCTATCTTAAAATTAACGGAATTTTTTTTTCCTTTGGACAAAACGTTAATTAAGTTTTGTCTACAGACTTTAAGAAAAAAATTCAAAGCAATTATTTTTATAATCACAAAAAATAAGAATATTGAAAATGTTATCTGCATTCTGAAATATTTTTAAAATAGAATCAAATCTTACACTGTTAATACGCTAGTGCAAGAAGCTCCTGACGAGAAAAAAGAAATCAATTTTTTAAGAAATAAAAAATGTTTACACGTTTATTGAATTTAAGTTTTTCAACATATTTTATTATTTCGTATGTAAAATCTAATACATGACAACCTAATATGTAAAATCTAATACATGACAACCTTCTATTTAAAATCTAATGCACGAAAACCTACAATGTAAAATCTAATACATGATAACCTACCATGTAAATTCTAATACATGACAACCTACTAAGTAAAATATAATACACGACAATCTACTATGTAAATTCTATAACATGACAACCTACCATGTAGATTCTAATATATGACAACCTACTATGTAAATACTAATACATGACAACCTTCTATGTAAAATCTATTACATGACAACATATTATTTAAAATCTAAAACTTGACAAGCTACTATTGTCTTATTCATTGGCTGTCAAACTAACAAACAAATCAACCTACCAAATCTAATGCTTCTAAAGTTATCTATTAATTTACATTTTGACTATTGATTTCAGTTTCATATCCATTTTCTTACTTTTGAACAGCGTATAAGTAGAGTTAATTATGTCAATATCACTTTCAAAGTGACCAATGAATAATATATCATTCTTGTAAATCATATTAAATTGATAAATCAATCAATTTAGTATTACTTCTTAAAAAATAAGTTGTCATTGAATTACACGTTTTATTAAAAATTGTTTTATAAAATAATAAGCACTAGAATTACATGTAATATATTTAAATAAGAGTGCAAAACTTAACTAACTATTCTAACAGAAAATTATTTTCTAAGCACACTAGTTATATTGAAGAATATGCGTATTCTTAGAAACTTATTCGTAAATTTAATATATCGCAGCTTAAGTTTACATAGGATTATGTAGTTATGCTTTGCAACAAAAACGAACAAGAAATAATGATAACAGCTCAACTAGAGAAGATCAAAATGTTTATACTTAAAGAAAGTAATTAATTACATGCCAACAAAGAGGGTTAAATATTATGCATCTTATTATTTTTTTCTTTTTATAAACTTCCGTTCCTTGTTTACAATTTATCAGTTTAACAATAACATCGTTATTTACCAGAAGCTATGTAATATTAGACAGATTGATTTAATGGAGTATATTTAATACTTTACCGTAAAATTAATGATCCATTTATCTTATTAATATAAGTTTAAAAATTAAATGTTTGGAAATGAAATATTGATCGTCTGTGACTTAGAGTGATTCTTAGACTTACAAAATTTCACACTTAAAATGTTCAGAAATTTTTTTTAATTCCTTCAGGAACATTGTTAAACATGTGAAATATGAGATTAATTACCTGCAGATTAAATTCACTCTACTTGAAATTTTTTGAAGAACTTCAAATCTTTCTCTACAAATCTCTCAAAAAAGAAAATGATTCCTTCAGCATATATCAGTAACGATAATATTTTATTCTATGTAACGAAATTATTTTGTAAATATTGCGATGTTAAAATGCTTAGCTTATAAAAAAAAGGCAAGAATGTTCAAAAATTTCACCTCAAAAATTGTATAGCATAAATAATTAGTGTGTACTTAATAAAGATTTATACCATTAGCAAGACAGAATGAATGATATTTAATCATTTGTCATTTACCATTATTGTTTATTAACTTGTTATTTATTTAATAATTTTACATACTTATAATTAATTTTATTTTCTATATTTATTTTGTCTAATTTATTTTCACTTTGCTGAGTTGTGTAAAAATGATATAATGTAATGAAAAAAAAAAAAAAAATGCACATGAAAAAAATGGAAATAATAAAGGGGATTTGAAAAAATTATTTATGATGAGGATTTTATCGTAGTTTTAAAATAAATTTAAATTACATATTAAAATTTACATTTAAATTAAATAAATAAATTTAAATTACATATTACATTTACATTTAAAGTACATAAATAAATTTACATTTAAATTACATAAATAAATTTAAATTACATAGTTTATATAATAAAATTATAAATTTAATATTATGTAAAAGAATTTTAAAGATTTGAATTTCTTGGTTAATATTTTTTTTATAATTTTCAGTTAAAAAGATAAATAATTTATGAGATAATTTATAATTTATGATAAAAGATAATTTATTAATGAAATAAACCAAGAATTAAAACATTTTCTTAGCTTACTTCAGACTTAATTTACAAAGTGAACAATGAAATGAAACATTTACTCCTTAAGTAAATCAGAAGCTATTTGTAATATTTTAAGTCAGTTGCAAAAATGTATACTTTCAGTATAAAGATATTTAGCTTATTTATCAAACAGAATAATTTAATATTAGAACAAATTACAGGAAACCCACATTTTTCAACAATGGAGCAAAACAATCTGTATAGATCCAATGTATAGATTCTAGTATAGATCCATATATGGTATGAGTAGTGAAGATTCATATTTGGTATGAGTAGTGAAGATCCATATTTGGTATGAGTGGTGAGATCCATATTTGGTATGAGTAGTGAAGATCCATATTTTATATGAGTAGTGAAGATCCATATTTGGTATGAGTAGTGAAGATCCATATTTGGTATGAGTAGTGAAGATCCGTATTTGGTTGATATGAATAATAAAATATGTATCTAGGACCTCATATACATACTTACATAATGTATTCTTTTAAATATCCAAGTTACACCAGTAATAATTAAATATGACAAAGTTCAAAATTCCAACAACAAATTTTGAACACGCTAAAATTAAAACGTTAAACACGTTAAGTAAAAATAAGAAGTGTTAAGGGTATATTAAATAACAACATATTCCAATAACATATTTATATAATATATGGCATATAAAAATATTTTAAATAGCTCTTAAATTTAGAAAAAGTTAATATTCGAATTTGGACACGAAAATGTAACTCTAGTGATAATTTTTATTAACTAATTATTGTATATTCCAATTATTGTTATTTTCTAGTATAATTTATAACATAAATATTATTTTTATACCTCATCACATTAAATTAGTATTTATCTATCGAAATGGTGAATTTAAGTATTGAGAAGTGCGATCAGTTCTCTAGATTACAGTAGCCCATTATTTAACCAATCATTTAAAATTCAAAAAAAATTTTTCATCTCTGATTCTTTAAATGTTAATAAAAACGTTTCAATAAAATTAAATGAATTTTATATTGTGAATTTTAGGTGTTGGTAGTATATAATTTGTGTTAAATAGTATCTTTCTTTAACAATTTCTAAAGGAAATCAAAATAACTTTAAAAACTCTAATTTACAATCGAATTGTTTAAAACTAACTGTACCAGATTAAACGATTAATACTAAATTTAAAACATTAAATTGGTTTTTTTGTCTGTTTCGTAAATTTAGTATTAAATGCACTTTCATTAGAAATAACATGAACAGCTAATACCACTAATAGTATCTTGAAACCAATGAAAACAAATTAACAAGAACAACATTCACACAGAAGTTTTTAAATCAACCTTGTAATTTCCATAATCCCTAAACTGTATAAGAAATGAATTTTTAGATAAAAATATCGGTGCTAATTAAAAAAATCATTGAATAAAGCATAAAAGTGATTATAATATGGAGGAATTGAATGATTAAAAAAGTTGATAAAAACAATTTTTAATCTACCATTCTGTAAAATTTTAAAATATTCATTCATTAAAATTTTACGAGATGAATTTCTAAATATCCGGGATGTACTGCAAGAAAAATGTATTTTTAAAATTTAGAAAGTAAGTGATATATTATTTAAGAATTAATGAAAAAAGCCTCACCACAAAATCTCTGAATAACGTAAATAACTCACATAAGCAGTTTTTCTATAAATAAATGCTTACACATTTATTAAAGTTGTTTCAATAGATAAAAAAATATAACGATGAGACTTTAGCTAGAAAGAATATTACAAAAGAACGAGTTAAAGTAATTAAAAATTCTTGTTTACCGAAAAAACTTACCGAATAAATTACCGAAATAAAATGTTTAATAATAATTAAATAATTAACTAAAACATCAAAACTCTTATTTTTTAACAGTTAAATAACTTAGGAGAATTTTAAAAACATGTAATAAAAGTTGTTAAGAAGGAATAATTAATGAATTTTTAATTAATTGGGATTTCGACGAATATTTCACTTTTGTAATCACTCCAAAACTTGAATATATTTAACGGAACATTATTTCTTTAGAAGTCAGAAGAGCATGAAAAATATTTAGCCATGGAAATTATAATCAGCTGGTTTAAAACTTATTTCAATGTTCATTTATAAACAAAATCTTCTGTTTTATTAATAAAAAAAATTAAAAAAAAAAAAGAAAGAAAATGAATTGGCCAGAAATTAATTCATTAATCAAAATTCTTTGAAGAAAAACATCAATAAAATAGGCAACTTTAGTAGAATTTTTTATATTTTAGTCTCTTGGATTTTAAAACTCGTTACAAAATATTAATAATTTCAAAACCCTTATGTTAGCATTTCACCTGAAGCTTGTTATAATCAACGAATTATGTTATGTTAAATCTTTCAAACAACAAAATCCTCATTTCTTAACAGTTAAATAAATTATTAGAAATTTGAAAAATGTAATAAAAGTTGTTAAGAAGGAACAATAATCCAATTAATTAATAATTAAATTTTAATTAATTGGATTTCGGCGAATACTCCATTCTTTCATTTTTATAATCACTCCAAATTTTCAGCACCAGGAATTTTCTTTATTTTTCATGATCTTCTGACTTCAAAAGATCTGGATATGAAAATTATATTCTTTTGGTTCAAAATGTATTTCAATGTTCCTTTATTAACAAAGTGTTCTGTATTATTAATAAAAAATGAAAACAAAACGTAAAGAAAAGGAATTGATAAAAATTAATTCATTAATAAAAATTTGAAGAAAAACATTAATAAAATAGGCAACTTTCGTAGAAATTTTTTTATTTTAGTCTCCTGTATTTGAAAACTTGTTACAAAATATTAAGCATTTCAAAAAAATTATATTTACATTTCACCAACGAATGATGTTATGTTAACCCTTTCAAACATCAAAATACTTATTTTTTAACAGTTAAATAGCTTATGGGAATATTAAAAAATACAATAAAAGTTGTTAAGAAGAAAAAAATAATAAATTTTTAATTAATTGGATTTAGATAAATACTTCATTCATTAATTTTTATAATCACTCCGAAATCTGAACATATTTACATCTTTCTTTAGAAGTCAGAAAAGCATGACACTTATATTCTATTGGTTTAAGATTTATTTCAATGCTCAACTAGCCAGAAATTAATTCATTAATCAAAATTCTTTGAAGAAAAATATTAATAAATTAGGAACTCTCGTAGAAATATTGTTACAAAATATTAATAGTTTAAAGAACTTCATGTTGAAATTTCACCTGAAGCTTGTTATAGCCAACGGATGATATTATGTTAACTCTTTAACGCAATAAACATTAACGTTAAGGTCTTACATGATCCATAGTACTAACGTAATGAAATGACAAGCCTTCTGTGTCTTGTACTATGTCGAAACTCTATAGAGAATGTGTAAGGCCCATTAATATTAATTGTGTACTTGATGACAAAGTCTCAGATGACGTCCAGATGGAGAAGATAATAATTTCAACGTCTAACCTGTGTGGTGTCTGGCATTGATTGGATGCAGAGCCGTAAAGCCAGCCTTTGTTGCGAGTTGGAAGAATACCAGAATGTTAATGGCTATTATATCATCTAGTTTTACTCCAATTACGACAGCTTTTAAGAAACATAGTATTAAGCACTTTATTAGGGAGGCATGCTATATATTAAAATATATCAACTTAAAAATACATTTACTAAATATTATGTAACGTATTTATAATTCTATTTAAAAAACATAAACAAAACAACACTATTAAGAGATATGGGAAAACATGAAACGTTTTTTTCAGAAAGCAATTAAAGGTTTTGGTGATAAATAGGAGTTTTTGGTTTATAAATAAATTGAAAGGGAAAGACATTGAAGGAAACTGAGAAATTGAAGACACTGAAATATTTAAAGAAAATTCCAAACATCTATTACTTTATATTATTTCCCATCGTTTTCCAGTCATAAAGATAATATACTTTAGCATGCAGATGATTTATGATTAATATACAGGGTGATTATAATTAAATTCCCACTTTCAAAATGCTGAAAAAAAAAGAGCCATTCGTCACAATGAGTTCAAATTTGAATTGAAGACACTGGAAGAAGGGAGAAATGGTATGGCATCAAAAAACAGTTTCAAAGTGTATTAATAGATGGCGCTGTAAGCAGCATAAAGAAAGTAAATTCGGCTGCCAATAATATTTTGAATCGAAATTACAACGTATTTGGCATGAATTGCACATTGAACCAACTGTAGTGTTCAATGTCCTTGAGTGTTTCGGTTTTTTGACGAAAAAATTCATTCCAAGTCATTCAACAGTTTTGACACTGCTAATGGAAAGCCCATCCACACGGCAAGATAATACCAAATTGTATGGAAAAAATCAGTGGAACTTTCTTTTTGATGCCATACCGTCTCGCACTTCTTCAAGTATCTTCAGCTCAAATTTGAACTCATTGTGATACGTGGTCCTTTTTTTACAGCATTTTGAAAGTGGGGACTTCAATTATAATCACCCTGTACTTTCCAAATTTCCTAAACTTATATTATTTTAATATTTAGCCCAACTAACACATTAAATTTTAAATAAAAATTCCATTTGAATACTTGGTATTTACTCTTAAAAGAGAAAACATTTTGTCAAAAATGATAAGTAATTCCAATTAATCATCACAAAACTGAATATTAATCATCATACGAATAATCACTCATAGTTATAAAAATCAATAAAATAACATCTACTAGTCAAGCACATAAATCATTTAATTTCTTAAGCTATCGAACGGTAAAAATAACTAAATCTACTGTACAATATATTAAAAATAAAAATGCCAACTTTTATTCATTTATTAAATCATGTCTCTGGATGAAAAAAAATTTCATATGTTGTACAGATAATTTTCTTTGCTTTTTCACTTCTACTAAAATAGCATTTTTCATTTTTTTCTTTCTTTGTCAAAATCCATATTTCTATGAGTACATTGAGTCTAATGATCCAGTCCATGGTTGTTCTGAAGTGATCTGTGCCAGACAATTTGCTTTATCATTATTGGATCCTTCTAAGCTGTTAAGGACATATTTTCAGATAAATCTCTTTTGCTCTGATCCATATTTTGACTGATAACTTTTTCACAAACTTTTAGAAAAATGATCATCTGTAATGGAAAATTAAGCAAAAGGGACTGTAGCCTGTATTTTATATAACTCTGTAGGTGAAAACTTTGTATGAATATCCATTGTTATATTTAATATTTTACTAATACAACATAATTTTGCCCGTTTGAATTTTCTTTTCATTTTTTGGGGATTATTTTGAAACACCACACTATATAACTGCAGTTAGCCATTCTTAACTTGATTGTATTAAAGTATAATTAAATTTCAAATCAAAATTATAATATTCAGTTATTTTCCTTAGCCATTTAAATCTACAAATTAGTGCATTTGCAGAATTATTTAGAGTAAACTTTTATTATTAAATATTTAATATCATCTAAGACCACTTACTATATGTATAGCATAAATATCTCACTAATAAATAGGCGACCTGATGGCCAATTTTCTAGCACTCTGGGCGTTGGTACCACAGGCTTCAGATTCGAATCCTGGCTGTGGCATGGATGTTTGTTAGTGGTCCGGAATCCACTTTAAACTGTATGTGCTGGTCCAATTAGACCAAAGAGTGCAAAATATGACCGTAGAGAACCAACTAAACCAAACCTTTAATAAACACAGGAGAAGGAGAGGCCTTTTAAGAGGTTTTCTAGCTATTATTTGTATGTTATAAGAAAGAAAGCCTGAGAAACTTCCATCAGGCAGCCTATTTAAAGATATGAAACATTCCTCGTCAATGTTATACACAAAATTGTGTCTTCTTGTTTCTGAAATATCTATTACGCTGCTAACAAATTTGAGCCTCAAATTTGCTGCATGCAAGCTAATCGTTTTACCACTAGGACATGGGTAAAAATTAAACATAAAAACAATCTTAATTTTACTATCACTTCTGTTATCAAAACTTTTTGAAACGCAATCACTTATTGCTTAAACATACAATGCCAGAAACAATAAAGCGATCGAGCTCAGTACCTATTAAGAATTAATAAGAACTTTCGCAGAGAAATAAATCGCCTGACTATTTTGAGAAATGCAACTTCTCGAAACAATCCAGAAGTCTGAGTTAAATTATTTAAAGTATGATAAACAGTCTGGGTTCAAAAGATTAAATGCCTGGCGACAGTTTCCAGGCAACCCAGGTGGAGACATTTAATTAGCAAGCTCCGAAACGACAGTTGCAGAGCTTTAAGAATGATACGGAGAAGCATTTTAAAGTACCTCTAGATGTCTTGTTTGATGCTCTTTATCATCATCAATTTCGGCATTCCTCTGTCAGATTATTGCATGCAAGATTCAGCTTTCTTTATTGCTGGGGAAATAATTATTTCGTTTCGAGTTTCCGAAATGAGTAAATGGCGATAGAAATAAAGCCTTTAAATTAGAATTTTGTTCAAAAGTGTTAAGACAATGGTGGGTTTCTATTTCAAATTATATTAATTTGTTGACTGTTTGACTGCTTTTTCACGGAATGTGTCGAAATAGTGAAAATAAATAAAAGGTATGTTTCAGGGGAACGATTGAAGCGAGAGTTGCTATAAAGTATGCATTAGAATATTTTCGTTAACGTAAGGAACGCAAATTTTCCTTTTGGTTGAAATTGTTTACTGAGTTTTACGATATTTCTTTTTTTTTTTTTTTTTTTTTTTTTTAATATTCAAAGATATCTGTTTCAAAATTAAATTATTTAGCCAGTTTAATGAGATTATTCTGAAATGTAAAACGAATTTTAGCTTTCCTCTAAATTTGTTATTTTTTTTATATTTAAATAATCTTCTTCATTGGCGCAACAGCCCCATGATGGGCCATAGTTGTCTGTCTACTAGCAAATTTCGAGACAGGAGATGTTTTCTAATTACGGGATGGAGTTATCGGCCCTACGCTGAACAATCATATTAGACCGGGGCCGATGGCTTAAAGAGGATTTCGAACTCCTACATAAATTCTGTACCATCTATGGTACCACCAGGACTCGAACCCAAAACGTGTGGCATCGAGACCCAGAGCGCTAGTCATTCAGCCAACAAGTCCTTTATTATATAATCAGGCAATCATTAAATAATATAACAGTAAATTATGATAGACAGACACTGACTTTTTAATCAAACAAATCCTAAATAAGTGGAAAATAATTATTATTTATTGTTTTTTTTTGTTTACCACTCTACGGTCATTTTTTGCATACTTTACTATAATTAGACCGGAACCTACAGTTTATCGTGGATTCCGAACCACTGACAAACATTCATGACGAACCTGGAGCCCGTGGTACCAATGACCAGAGCGATAGCTAATTGGCCATTAGGCCGCCCGAATTTACTGGAGTTTTACAATATACCCCTACTTCTGAAGAATTATAAAATCACTTCAAAAGTATTACACAAGATTTTTCTATGAAAAGTTTGTATAAGAATAAATTTGCTACGCAGAATGTTATATTTAATCTTGGCATTATTGTTAGAACCCTTATCCATCTTCCCATGAGATTCTTGATCATTTTGCAATTATACAGTAAACATTACTGTGTGCTATAAGCATATCACGAGTTTACTATAAATAGTAACAATTCCCTCACTTTTAAGAGTTTCCCTCGTGATTTCTATAAAGTATGCATTAGAATATTTATTTTAAGCAGGAATTCTGATAATATTCTGCGCTTTAGTTATGCACTCTTTAAATATACGTCAAATATTGGCTTATTATAGGAAAAGTATCTTCACAGCAATTTTATAACTACTTTTTTCGTGCAAAAATGATCTTCGCCAATCTTCTGAAAATTGAACTTTTGCCTTAAAGGGAAATATTATTAAGTAATATTTACTTCAACAATGTGTGCAGACATCATTCATTAATGTTGACTTTACATATAACTTTTATTTATTATGCTTAATATAGAGACAAACAGTATATCTAAGAAGATAGTAGTAATGCATATGAATAATCAATATTTATCTATTTTGAGAAAGTGGTTAATGAGATATTTATGGAGAGATATTTTTAAATTTTTATGCCCTAAAATGTCAATAAAAAAGGCTTAAAAATAAGTTAAAATTATTTTTTGTTGAAAAGTAAAATAATAATTTGCTTATGTAATACAACCCTCAATTAATTCGCATTATTCTAGGTAAATTAATTTGTTACTAAAATCAGAATGTAAAGGATATATCTCTACTGCAATTTCAGTAAGATAAAAAGGAGATCATAAAGTGAAGCAAAGAGCAAAAGACGAAAACAGGCGAAACGCATAGAGCAAATTACAAAAATAGGCAAGAAGCAAAAAGCAAAATACGAAAATAGACAAGAAGCAAAAAGCAAAAACGGAAATAAGCAAGAAGCAATGAAAAAAAACGGAAATAGGCAAGAAGCAAGGAACAAAAAACGGAAATAAGCTAGAACCAAAGAACAAAAAACGAAAATGGGCAAGAAGCAAAAAGCAAAAGACAAAAATAGGCAAGAAGCAAAAAGCAAAATACGAAAATAAGCAAGAAACAAATAGCAAAATATGAAAATAGACAAGAAGCAAAAAGCAAAAGACGAAAATAAGCAAGAAACAAGTAGCAAAATACGAAAATAGACAAAAAGCAAAATACGAAAATAGACAAGAAGCAATATGCACAGTACGTAAATAGGCAACAAGCAAAAATAATAGTTGAAATACTTTTGAATAAAGCACTGTATTTAAAACTTTGCAACTGTAAGCTAAAATTTGTGGTAGTAAATGTAGCTTCATGCATATTTTGACTGCTTCAGTGCACTTAAGAGGAAAATGCTCTTTAAGACTAATTATAAACTGTCCTCTGTTAATGGGAAATATTCTAAAGGTAAGCTTTCTAAAATTCCTGGTAGTACACGCAGCTTATCCATTCAAACACGATAGAATATAAGTAATGTTCTAATAGTGTTTCATTTTCAGTAAAGAATTTAAGTAATGTACCAATGAACTTTTCCCCATTATTTTAAAGTATTTTAATAGTAAATAAGTGTCTTTCAATAATATTAAAACGGATAATTTTGAATTAATACTTTAAAAGTCTTTTATTTTTATATTCTTTCTATTTTATATAATTCTTATTAATTTAATAGTGTATATTTAGAAAACTTTTAATAATGTATTTTAAATAAATTAGTTGTTTGAAATTAAAAAATAACAATAATTTTACAAGATCATAGATATAACATATTAAGTACAACGGTTTTAATTTACTTAAAAAAAATTTCTTCTAAATTTTTTAATGCAACTCACGAATTAAGCAATACATAAGTTATTAAAATCTTTTTCTTAATTTTGTAATCAAGTAATAATAATTAATTGTTACCAATAATAAGTAAAATTTAAATCATGATTCGTAAAAGCGAAAATTTTAGAAAAAATCAAAAAGTTATTAATATGTTCTATATTTTGATTAAATAATTATGCCCATCTTAAAACCAGTTATCTTAAAATGCTGTTTACTTTAATATAATCCGCAATGAATCTCAACAAATGACACCACGATACCTGTGAAATTTAGAATTGGCTGAAATTGTCATCTATGAGTTTTAGTTACAAATCAATCAAAAGATGATATTACATTTTGCATATTAAAAATACAACCCCCAAAAAAAAAAAGTAATAAAAAAAAAATTTAAAGTCAATTCCTACTTTTTTTTCACTATATTGCAGAATGTCCTTTATAATTAATATTCATTTTTTTAAGTTTATCTGGGCTCCATCTATTGGTAGATATATGCAACTTAAATCTAAAAAATTAACTAAAATTAAATAATTAAATTTAATTAATGACTTAATATATGAAAAAACTGTATTAACATCAAGTGTCATCCAAAGTTTAAAAAATTATTTTTAGTGGATGAATGTATTTTATAACGATTGAAAATTTGAACAAGATATATATAATATAGTGTGAGCTAATAGAAGGAATTGAAAAAACTATAACTAGATTTCAAATTGAAGCAACCAAATATCATACTGATTGAAAATTTAAAATATAATTATCTAATTAATATAGCGTGAGTTAGAATTTGAAACTGTTTTATATTATAGAACAAATTATTTTTATTGTTATCCGCACTTTTAACTAAAATACTTAGTTTTTAAGACTTTTTCACAAGTATTACAAGTACTTTTTTAATAAGGTTCAAGTTGATTGAATTAATTTAATAGATTAATAAAATTCCTTAAAGTAATTAATTTAATTTAATCTGGATTTATCTAATTAATATGTTTTTTCTGGTGTTCGATTCATTGAAATTCGATATTTTAATCTGAAGCAGATATCGATAATGCAAGACTAACTGTTTTTAGGCAATTTTATTAATAGCACTAAAAGAGATGTTGAAAATTTTCAAGTTCAGCTTTATTGAATTTTCAAATTTCGTTTTAATATAAAAAAACTTAAAAATATTTTACTAATTTGTTGAAGATGAATCCAAACAAACATAGGGGAACACTAAATAGCATAAATCATTTCATTAACTTTTGACCATCATTGTACTAGTTTCAGCTATTCTCTCATTGTGATAAAGGATAATACCGTCCGGATCACTCCCAGACTTCATTCACCGATCTTAAATGTAAACGAGGAAGGCGAGTGAGGCTTCCTTGTCTTCCAAAAGTTTAAATGACCTGGAACAAGGAATAGGGCGTACCTCGTCTGTTCTCTCCATTGAAGAACCAAGCATTTAGCTGACAGCACGGAAAGGAGGTGCCAAACATTTATTCAAGTTAAATTGGATTTATTCTGTATTGAGATCCATTTCCATGGTTCATTATGTAGAGAATAAGTGTGGTTTTGAAACTTCATGTTATAAATAACTGAAAAGTATATTGTTACTTGGTGATTATTATAATAACACACACTGAACAAATTATATAAAAGAAAATATTCTTCAACCGTAATAAATTTTTAAATGAATAGATACGTGAAGAATTATTTACAATTTAAATAGTTTTTATGTGTCTACATTAATATTTGATTTTCCAATGGCAAGGCACACATGCAAAAGTTAAAAACAATTACAGGATAAAAATAAAGAAAATGAACACACAGTAATTAAATACGGAAACAGATTAATGCAATAACAGATCAATAAAGTTAGAGTTTAAAAATTATAAATTTTTAAAATTATTTGGCAATTTTACTCATAGAACTAACGTAACACGCATTAAATAATTGAATTGGTTAAATATATTAACTAAACATTTTCATTTTTACTTTATAAAAGTGAATTAAAATCTTTAAATTCACATTTATTAAATATTTGCTAATTTGCTGATGATGAATCTAAACAAATATAAGGGAACACTAAATAGCATAAATCATTTCATTAACTTTTAACCATCATTGTTATGTTATAACTAGTTATGTACTAGTTTCAGCTATTCTCTCATTGTAATAAAGGATAATACCGACCGGATCACTCCCCAGACTTCATTCACCGATCTTAAATGTAAACGAGAGCGGCGAGTGAGGCTTCCTTGTCTTCCCAAAAGTTTAAATGACCTGGAACAAGGAATAGGGCGTACCTCGTCTGTTCTCTCCATTGAAGAACCAAGCATTTAACTGACAGCACGGAAAGGAGGTGCCAAACATTTATTCAAGTTACAAGGGATTTATTCAGTATTGAGATCCATTTCCATGGTTCATTATGTAGAGAATCAGTGTGGTTTTGAAGCATGTTATAAATAGCAGAAAAGTATATTATTACTCCGTGATTATTATAATAACACGCGTTGAACAAATTATATAAAAGAAAAACTTTATTCCACAGTTATAAATTTTTAAGTGAATAGATATGTGAAGAATTGGTTACAGTTTAATTGATTTTTATGCGTCTACATTAAATATTTGATTTTCCAATGGTATGGCAAGCATGCAAAAGTTAAAAAAAGGTCACGTCAAAAATAAAGAAAAGAAACACAATAATTAGGTACAGAAACAAACTAATGCATTAACAGATAAATGGAATTGAACCAATTAACAGATAAATGGAGTTGAATGCATTAACAGATAAATGGAGTTGAAGACAGTTATTTTTTTTAATTTTTTGGCAATTTTACAGAAGAACTAACTTTACACTTTTTTTGTAGAACTAACTTGATGCACATTAAATAAATGAATTTGTTAAATATATTAACTGAATGTTTGATTACTGTATAAAAATAGATTAATCTTTTTTATAACTCACATTTATTAAAGAAGAAAACATATAATAGCATATTAAATAATTTTAAATAATAAGTCACGTATGAATAAAATAATATTTTTATATTAAATCTCGACTATTCTTTTACTTTCCAAAAAAACTCAATTACATGCAGTAAAAAATCCCACATCTCTCTAAGAATTATATGAAAACTGGAAAAGTAATTATATTAGATTTTGCCGATTATTTTTCATTTCCTTTCAGTGAAATTTGAAGTAATTTCTATTACAGATTTTGATGTACACAAAACACGCCTCCTCCATGTAAATTGAGAAAAATACAGGTCATATCTTTATGAAGCATGACCCAGTGGCTTTATAAAGATATGATCTGTACTTTTTTTATCTCATGGCCCAGTGACAACTAGCGCAATTAGGGTGCAGGAGGACCTAGGTTCTAAGCTTCTGGGACAAAGTCATTGTCACTGCTTTCAGAAACGAAGAGACTCGATGACAATTGTGACAATAAATGAGAAAAGTGTCTCGCATGGATAGTCTCGCATACGACACTCAAAGGTCTACACGGGCGGTTACCCTTAAAAGTCCTCTAGGAAAGCATTATTCACCCCTCATCACACGTTGATGGGCAGTTCGTTAGACACTCAAGTGGTACATGAAGCTCACCGATGTTATACACATATCAAAAATATTTTTATGAACACTACAAATTGGAATCAAAAATGATTCTTATAAATGATATATTTATGCATTGTTAACATATCTGATTAAATTTTGATTCTGAACTTACTTTCAAAAAATTGAAACTGCAGAAATTTTTAAAGTTAACTGAGTATTGTCCTATCCCCATTTAATTTTTAAAAACTTGTAATTTTACATAATCCCTCTCGAAGACCACAAATTCTTATTATTTTCAGAATTTTAAAAAACCTTTTTTATCTCAGTTAAAATAATTACAATATAAGGTTTGGAATCCTCTTAAATTTTACTGTTATTTCGATTCATAAAATTTATAAAATGAAAAAGTTTCCACAAAATAATGGGAAACTTCTAATTGAAAAGGTTGTAAAAATAGAGAACAATATGAAAAAGGAAAAATAAAATATTGATAATGAAATTGTTTATGGCACGATGTTCCCATTAACTTTCGAGGTTATTTTCTATTTTAAATTAAAATAGCGAGAAAACTTTTTATAGGGAGATTTACTTGTTTTCCCTATATGTATAATTATTTATAGATAAAGAAAAAAAATTAATTTTTTAAAATCATATTTATATATAAAAAAGAAATTACGAAAGGTTATTAAATGGCCAAAAATGTGCCTGACTCAAATAGCAACTAGAGTGAAAGAAGTGGAAGATTTGAGTTTGCTGGTGGTGTACTTGTTATTGTTTTGGTTTGGTTTGTCGCTGTACAGTCATTTTGTGCACACTTCGGGCTAATTAGACCGTGACCTATAGTTTAACGTGGATTCCGAACCACTAACAACCATCCATGCCACCACCAGGATTCTTGAAAGACGAGGAGATTCCATGGAGTTTGTGGCGGTTTGTATGTGTCTACAGTCGACAGTCGAACTGGTTGGTGGGAGGTTTTCGTGTTTTCTTTCATATGACACCCAAATAGGGGGAGGGGGTTACCACTAAAAACCTTCTTTGAAAATAAGAAGACTTCCCTCTACTCATTGATAGATTGCTTATGGAACACTTCAAAGCTCAAGAAATCTGTCATATAAAAAAGTATTTTCAAATAGTTCTATTTACCAAGGAATCAAAATTTTTTTACATAAAAAAGTTCGCTGGAATATGTCGCGAAATCTTTAGCATTTAAAATGCAACATTTTTATAGTAGAAAAATCTTTGGAACAAAAAAAAAGAGTTACTATTTCAAATCGAAACAACATGGTTTCCACCTCCACATATGAAAAAAATAATAGCGACAAGGCTCAAAGTTGCATCGGATAAACAAATGGCTCAATTTAAAAGCAGTCATTCACTTGCCAATAAAATCCAGTATTCTATTCCATGTAGTGGTAGTAAGAATCGAGACAAAACAAAGCTGCAGTGACTTGCTCTATCAGAGCAAATATAGACTCTCTCCTGACGGAACTTTTTTCTTTTTTCAAAATCACTCTGGAACATCTAGTTAGCCAAGCAGAAGCCTTCGTACAAATAAATAGACCCCCTATTGCCTTTTTGGGCTTTCTTGTTTTTTGGCTGTCGTCTGGAATACACAGATAGGTTGCTTCAAGAAAAGAAGCAAAAGTATACTTTTCACGTTAATTCTTTTTGATACAAATATGTCATAAATAATATTGTAACCTGTAACGTAAATAATATTGTAACATTCCAGGAGATAAAATAGTAAGATATTCATTGTTTTTAGTCAAAAGTTTATAGATTTATACATGTGTTTTGTATCATTCTTATATGCAATTTCTTTTTGTGGTATAATAGTGAAGTAGTTCGATTCTAATCTGATCGGACAAGAACAATAATTATTGGAAATATTTATGTAAAGAGTTATTTAAAGTTATTGCGTTTGTTCGGAAATATTGAATTAGATGTTTCAACGGTATTTAAATATAATAAAATTTATAAAAATATAAAGATTAATTTTTTTTTTTGAGGATTTCGTTACGTCAAATAGTAGATAGAGTTATTTTTTTAGAGTTAGAGTTAGAAATAGAGTTAGTTTTTAATACATATTACTTATTAAACTAATTTTTAATGCTAATTTATATTAATATATGCTAATAAATGCTAACATATATTAATATATGTTAATGAATGCTAAGATATATTAATATCTCTTGTATAATTTCATATATTTTGCATCATTCTTATATGCAATTTTTTGAGTTATAATAGTGTAGTGCAATTCAACTCTGATTCGATGAGAACATAAATAATTGGAAAGAAGTTATGTAAAGAATTATTCCGTTAATTTAAAGTTATTGTGGTTGCACGGGAATATTGAATTAGATGTTTGGCTTTGAAAATTGTATAAAATTGTATTTAAATATAATAAATTTTATAAAAATATAAATATTAAAAATTTTTTTTGATTATTTTCTTAGCTCAAATAAATTGGTTTCATTTATGAGAATTATTTTTCAATAGATATTATTTATTAAACTAATTTTTAATGCTAAGATATATTAATCTCTTTTGTATAAATTCATATATTTGTGCATGTGTTTATATTTCTGATAACTTTAAAACTGTAATACACATAAAGGTCTAATTTTTTCTCTTCATAAAACTCATCATTTCTTTTACCTTGAGCATAAATAAAAATCACAAAAAATTCTAATTAATTAATTTTTAATTAAATATATAAATAAAATCTAATTTTTATAGATTATATCAATGAATCGTATTGTATATATTATTATAATGCATCTATAATGTGAACTATAATACATATATTTTTTAACAAATTGTTTTTATAACGATATCAATGTTGAACTACTTGATAAAAAATAAAACTATCAGTACTGAATTACTTGATAAGAACACTTAGAGGCCTAATTTTTGTATTCATAAAATTCATCATTTCTTTTAAATTAAGCACAAATAAAAATCACAAAATATTCTAATTAATTAATTTTTAATTAAATATATAAATAAAATCTAACTTTTATAGATTATATCAATGAATCGTATTGTATATATTATTATAATGCATCTATAATGTGAACTATAATACATATATTTTTTAACAAATTGTTTTTATAACGATATCAATGTTGAACTACTTGATAAAAAATAAAACTATCAGTACTGAATTACTTGATAAGAACACTTAGAGGCCTAATTTTTGTATTCATAAAATTCATCATTTCTTTTAAATTAAGCACAAATAAAAATCACAAAATATTCTAATTAATTCATTTTTAATTAAATATATAAATAAAACTAATTTCTATAGATTATATCAATGAATCGTATTGTATATATTATTATAATACTTCTATAATGTGAACTATAATACATATATTTTTTAACAAATTGTTTTTATAACGATATCAATGTTGAACTACTTGATAAAAAATAAAACTATCAGTACTGAACTACTTGATAAGAACACTTAGAGGCCTAATTTTTTGTATTCATAAAATTCATCATTTCTTTTAAATTAAGCACAAATAAAAATCACAAAATATTCTAATTAATTCATTTTTAATTAAATATATAAATAAAATCTAATTTTTATAGATTATATCAATGAATCGTATTGTATATATTATTATAATGCATCTATAATGTGAACTATAATACATATATTTTTTAACAAATTGTTTTTATAACGATATCAATGTTGAACTACTTGATAAAAAATAAAACTATCAGTACTGAACTACTTGATAAGAACACTTAGAGGCCTAATTTTTGTATTCATAAAATTCATCATTTCTTTTAAATTAAGCACAAATAAAAATCACAAAATATTCTAATTAATTCATTTTTAATTAAATATATAAATAAAACTAATTTCTATAGATTATATCAATAAATCGTATTGTATATATTATTATAATACTTCTATAATGTGAACTATAATACATATATTTTTTAACAAATTGTTTTTATAACGATATCAATGTTGAACTACTTGATAAAAAATAAAACTATCAGTACTGAACTACTTGATAAGAACACTTAGAGGCCTAATTTTTTGTATTCATAAAATTCATCATTTCTTTTAAATTAAGCACAAATAAAAATCACAAAATATTCTAATTAATTAATTTTTAATTAAATATATAAATAAAACTAATTTTTATAGATTATATCAATGAATCGTATTGTATATATTATTATAATGCATCTATAATGTGAACTATAATACATATATTTTTTAACAAATTGTTTTTATAACGATATCAATGTTGAACTACTTGATAAAAAATAAAACTATCAGTACTGAACTACTTGATAAGAACACTTAGAGGCCTAATTTTTGTATTCATAAAATTCATCATTTCTTTTAAATTAAGCACAAATAAAAATCACAAAATATTCTAATTAATTCATTTTTAATTAAATATATAAATAAAACTAATTTCTATAGATTATATCAATGAATCGTATTGTATATATTATTATAATGCATCTATAATGTGAACTATAATACATATATTTTTTAACAAATTGTTTTTATAACGATATCAATGTTGAACTACTTGATAAAAAATAAAACTATCAGTACTGAACTACTTGATAAGAACACTTAGAGGCCTAATTTTTGTATTCATAAAATTCATCATTTCTTTTAAATTAAGCACAAATAAAAATCACAAAAAATTCTAATTAATTAATTTTTAATTAAATATATAAATAAAATCTAATTTTTATAGATTATATCAATGAATCGTATTGTATATATTATTATAATGCATCTATAATGTGAACTATAATACATATATTTTTTAACAAATTGTTTTTATAACGATATCAATGTTGAACTACTTGATAAAAAATAAAACTATCAGTACTGAACTACTTGATAAGAACACTTAGAGGCCTAATTTTTGTATTCATAAAATTCATCATTTCTTTTAAACTAAGCACAAATAAAAATCACAAAATATTCTAATTAATTCATTTTTAATTGAGTAAACAAATAAAAGCTAATTTTTATACACTATATCAATGAATCGTATTGTATGCATTATTATATATGTACTGTAATGCAGATGTTTTCTACCAAATTGTTTTTTTAACAATATCAGTGTTGAACTACTTGATAAAAAATAACCGGCATACTTTTAGATGAATAAATTTTTTTAAAAATTCAAATGTTTAAAATGTTATATGTCTTTAAAACAATTAGTGAACGTTTGGTTTAATTTTTTATAAAAATGAAAATGAGAACAAATTCAAATCATAAATTGTTGATGAATGATGTATTTACAAATATTTTATTTTCCCAAAAGATCAAATAACATTTTATTAAACATGATTAGAAATTTTTTTATTAAGGCTCTTATTTCTTTATTGCAAATATTAAAATCTTAATCTTATTGAAATCTTTATAACTAACTTTACATATACAATTAATTTTTCTTTAGCAGTTATAATAAAATAAAAGTAAAATAAGTTATAAGTTATTCCTTATAAGTTATTTTACTTAGCAGTTATAAGTTATCAGTTAAATAAATAAAAGTAAAATAAGTTATAATGAATAACTTATAGTTTATGAAAGTTATTTTACTTAGCAGTTATAAGCTATTTGAGTTTAATTTATTATATCTACTCAAAACAGATCAATATCGGATTATATATTTGCTGGCCACAGTAAACATTAAGAAAAAAAACAGGTAATAGCGTAAATATTAAGGAAGCTACAACTCCAGGTGTGTTCCCATCGTTATTTCATTTTTTTTTAGAAAAAAATTAGAAAAACTTGAAGTATTCCCATCCGTTTCCGAAGAAATTTTTTTCTAATCTCGTCAAAGATGGGTTTTCTTGAGTTGTTATAAAAAATAAGGCTGATAGAGCAAAGCGAAATTCAAGACTTGGATTCTGGTTTTTCATGATATATTACCTTTGCGAAAGCAAATGATTGATGGTTGCAACTAATAGTTGAGCCTTTGTTCAATTTTCAGATACCAAAATCGCTTCTACGGTCACGCATCTATTTCAGAAAACGTTATGCCAACGGTCACTTTGCAGTTTCAAGAAATTGTATTATCTAAGCAGAATCGATGTAGATGCAGTACTTTTGGAATTATTAATTACTTTTACTGAACTTTTTATAGCAGAAAACAGGCAATTTAAACTGATTAAAATTTAATGAATTTGTATAGAATATCTATCATTATTGACCTTATGCCATATTTAAAAGCATACATGTTAAAATGTATCTAGCATGTAGTTTTCATGATTATTTTCGAGGAAAAGTAAAATGCTATTAAATGTTTGGAAAAACAGTATTTAGTACTTTTAGTCAAATTTGTTAGGAAGTATATTTTATGAATGGATATAAAAACAAAAGCCGATATTGCTCGTCATTAATGAATGGAAAAGAAAATCATGAATATTTGTGTTTTTAGATTTAATGATTAATTTCGAGGAAAAGTAAAATGTTATTAAATGTTTGAAAAAACAGTATTTAGTACTTCTAGTCAAATTTGTAAGCAAGCATATTTTATGAATGGATATCAAAATAAAGGCCTATATTGCTTGTCATTAATGAATGGAAAAGAAAATCATGAATATTTGTGTTTTTTATTTTTACAATGTTGTAATTAATTTTTATGTATTAAAAATTATTAATCATTATGAATCAAAGTATATTTCTTGATAAATAATATTCATTTTTAATATTTAAATGAATATTTATTGTTTAATCATATGATTCAATACGAAAAAAAATCATATGATGTTGTAACAAGTGATATGCAAGTCAAGCATTATAACTCCCATTTTATAAGTCATATGAAATCCACAACTGTTAATATTTTTCATTTAAAGATGAAAAAAATTTAATTATTTTACTAAAGTAACAGTTTCATGATGTAAAGTAATTTAGTAAGTACATATATCACATCCTTTATAAAAGAATTATGCTAATATTTAATTAATTATGATAGTTATATTAATATTTAATTAATTTTAATTTATACTATTGTTTAATTTACCTTTTACACTAATATTAGTATAATAATTTATAAAACAAATACTTTGTAATGTCATAAAAAATACGAAATTTATACTTATTCTAGTGACACACTCATATATTTGAAAATGTTTCAATTAAATCACGTTCTTTAATTTTTTCATATATATCGCATTTTCAAAATTTTGGATAACACAAATTTACATAAATAGCTGAGCTCATTTTATTATAAGTATCTTTAATAAAAATAATTGATTAATTTAAAGAGCTTATCAAAGAATCACTTAATCAGCTAAAAAACACAAAAAATTCAATGTTAAATTTTTCAAAAAGTTATTTAATCACCTTGAATTACACATCATTTTACTACATCACGATTGACTGATGTTGAATAACAATGTTAAAATTAAATTAACGTATTGATAACAAAGTTTTAATACGTTTTATTAAAATTCCGTAATAAAAGTGCATTTGTAAAACACTTCAACTTTTTTTCACGCAAAAAATTATTAATACTTTTTCACGATAAGTATATATTTTCTGAGTCAATTCATGAAAAAAAAAATTTTTTTTTCAATACGTGCTTGTACTGAGTTTTTCAAAATGCACATAAAATATGAATTTTAAATGATTTAAAATAAAACATAAATAACGAAACATTTTTTACGATTATTAAAAATAAATCTATTGTCATAATAAATGAGACAGTGAAATAAAATAAGTAATAATGGATGAGAAGTTGGATTTATAATAATAAAATAAAATACCAATAAATACTAAAAATAAAACTCAATAAAAAATAAAATACCAATAAATACTAAAAATAAAACTCAATAAAAAATAAAATACTAATAAAACTCAATTGATTACATTTGTAAAAATTATTATTACAAATGTAGGCAATCAGTTTTATAAAGCTAAAACCATAATCACATTACGTTATGAATATAGTTTTCACGGCACATTAAATACACGTAATGAAACTTATATTAAGTTAATAAAGGAACGAATTTAAGCTTATTATAAATCAGGCCGTAGTCCTTATCGTTATGTAATAAAAGATTTTAAAAATTTCAATAGTATGTCAGGCATGAAAATAAGCCTCTTAACAAAGTCATCGCAAAGTTGGTAAATAATTTTCCGAATCGAGTTATTTGAGAACAGTTATATGTTTTATCATTATCCATCTAATATACTATCGTAGTTTTTGATTATGTGTTTATATATTCATATTTTCAATCTCAAACAATTAAGCATCTTTTGGAGCTGGAACTTCATCCTAAATTGATTTAATTATTTAATAATTTACATTAAGTTTTTTTTTTATAAAATTCTCATTAATGATAAAATAATCATATATTTCAAAATGTTGTTTTTAATGATGTGTCTAGTCCTCAGTGCCCAACACTGAAGATTAAACACAACAATTCCTGTGGAAATATGAGTAATCCTACGGACATTTCATGAGTAATCTAGTCATGGATGGAGGGAAAAGGGCAGCTTTTGTTGTGAGGGAAATATTTATAAGTAGAAATCTGGCTTCGTGTCTTTGAAGTAGGAGGGCAGGGCCTTCTGGGAGGGCTTAAAGGGAACTACCGTGCATATGAGTATAATATGGAAGATACCAAGAAAAACTCCCACCATCTTCTTTGTGCTGAACGCCATTGAGTTTCCTCGTTTTTTGAGAGAGTATCTACAGCAAAACCGCCCAGTGGATTGAACCTCAACACTAATGCTCACCTGCGTTGCACGTTGCCATTGAGCCACGAGTCGGGCATTTTAAAAAGTAAAGTGCATTTCAGAAAACCACAGTAAACAGATGAAACTTGGTGAATTATGTTAATTTATTTTAAAAATATGTCTATATTAAAAGGAAATATTCTTAATTATGTGAGTTTCAATGTATTTGTTTATTTTATTTGCTAGTGTACTTTTAAACTATCGAAAATGACATTTCATTGCAGTTGCACCCTTTTGGTATATGCATACAAGTCAGTATTTATAAAACAATTATATCTTATATAAAATTTAAATATAAAATTCACTTTAGCGTACATTAGTTATATTGTTAACTGGTCCATCTTGACAGTTTGTGCGATCAATAATATATATCAACTTTAATTAAATTTCTCAGTTTGTTGTGGGGTGTCAGATAAGTGAATTCGTTTAAAGTTCAAATATCTAAAGTTTTATAATTTGTTGAAAATGAAACTATATTTGAAGAGAGAGAAGTGCAATAAATACAGAAGTTATCGAAAGATGCAATGTCTGAGTGAAGAAATAAGATGAAATAATGTGGCAGCGAGGTAGTAGCTAAGGATCTTTGCCATGATGGAAACAGCATGTCGTCAATTGACAGAAGAGATTGACTGTGGTTCAACCAGTCTCAATAGCTAATTCTTCGATGAACATTATATTGATAGAATTGAAAGAAAGATGGGCGTTATGTCTGAATAGAACTATCGATTATCTGATCGAAAAAAGAAAAAGCAAGTCGAATATTTATGCTTATTTAAAAAATAATAAATATTTTTCCTGGTGACAAAATAGCCATTATAAAGTAATAAGGGTCGATTTTTAAGAATTTGTTAATATTTAACGATATCTTGACTTTGTTATTGCTGCATTTGAATTGTTTAGTAAATCGTATCATATGTATTTTTATTAATCGAATATCTTATCTTGATTATTACCTTTATTTTTTCAATATTTATCTTGATTATTTGTAAACTAAATTAACTGTCTTAATCCCTAAAGACCCTTTTTCTTATTTTATATATTGTAGCTGACATTTTTTGTAAACTGGTCTTTTATATGTATATAAATTTTTGTTATCTCTATTGTGTTTCTTATTTCATGTTAATGTTATAATCATTTATCTCACAAGATTCCGGAGTTTTAACATATCTGTAGGGTAATATATAGTTGTGGTGTTTAATAGATATTGAAAGCTATAGATTGGTTATTTTGTTTATTGGTATTTTTATTGATTATTGCAAAACACAACACAAATTTTAATTTAATCAAGTTTTATGTCACTAGTTTGGTGGATAATCGGGGAATTAATGCAGTTCCTATGATGTTTTAGGTTAAATTTTTAATGGATGATTTTAAATAAAAGGTGTAGTACAGAGAGTTGGATTATAAATGTATGTCATTAACTTAATTGATTAATATAATTTTAATTCAACCTTTGAATTGAATTTCTTTTGAACCTTCTTTTATTCAATTTTAAAGATTCTGTTTCTCATATTATGTCGATCATATTACTCATATTATGAATTCTACGTTAAATTTCTTCTATTAAATCTAAATAAGTACACATAACTGTCTTAAATGGTCTTATATTGACGATGAAGATATGTCATGTCCATCTAATTGCATTTTTTCTTGTAGTAAATCTAAATAAGTAAGCAGAACTATCGTAAATGGCTAGTCAAATTCATAAATATAGTTTAATTGAATCAAACAAAAAATCAAATTTCTCTAAAGAATAAGCCTTCTTTAAAGATCTAAGCTTGATTCAACTTAACAATCCAGGCACATTTGTCAATGTAGAGAGGTTATTAGTAAGCAGCTTAATGAGAATTGATATCTGATCCTTAAGACATTCATCTCTGAATGGTGTCCATTGTCATCAAAAATTATTTTAAGATGACAATCGCTGTCGTGATAGGTAATATTGAACCTGTAGATATATACATTTCCATCTAATTGCATAGTTTTTCTCGTAGTAAATCTAAATAAGTAGGCAAAACTATCGTAAATGGCCAGTCAAATTTATAAATATAATTAAATGGAAACGAACAAAAAATCAAATTTTTCTAAGCGGAATAATCATTCTTTAATGATCTAAGCTTGATTCATCTTGGCCAATTCAGTCAGAGGGGTTAGTAGTACTGCAGCTTAATGAGAATCGATATCTAATTCCTAAGTCATTAATCTCTGAATGTTGTCCATTATCCCCCAAAAAACCTTTTAAGATGACAATCCCTGTCGAAATTAATGATACTGAAACTGTAGATATGTGCAGGGCCACGTAATTGCATCATTTTTTTCGTAGTTGTATACATGAGTTTCTCGAGTCTCGACAATGATAGCATTTTCTTTCCAACGTTCCACGCTGTCAAATCAAATTATCATATCATTCCGCCAAACATTGTAGCAAATTCAAAATATGATCAATCTCGTTTTCTAAAGTTTATGACATAACTTATTTTTAATTCTGACTAAAACTAGTAGCACTATCAGGTACTTCGCCAATTTCATTTTTCCGAGCTAAGTGATCTTTCACTAAGTAATGCGTGCTTTTGTCACTTGGTATTGACATGTTAATCATTTATACAGTTCTTGAAATCATACTTGCATCTGAGCTCATAGCTGAGGTGAATTCCTTCATTCCTTCATACACATATACATATATACAAGGTGATTCACCGATCACGGGACAAAGTTTGAGAGGAAGTAAAGCTTACTAAAACATACACTTTTTGTATAGAAATACATGGTTGGAAATAACGCGTTGAGGTACAACCATAAGAAATGTGACATAAAAAGAAAAACTTTGCTTACTTAAAATATTATCGCAAAGAGCTTCCTTGATTCAATATGTACATTAAATGCACGAAATTTTACCCACCAACAGTAATAGAGGCTTGGTAACATCGAAGGAGTGTTGGCGAATAGTTCCAAAGATGCCAGGCATTTCGAGCACGTTTGCAGCTGCTATGTGTAGTAGAGCAATGAGTCTTGGATTGGATTAACTGCAGTTTCGTATATGAAAACACAGTTGCAAAAACAAAGTACGAATAAATTATCGTGCGCATCCTGTTTACCAGACAGACGATTTGAAATTCGTCACGTGACGGGTATCTGTTGGTACTTTGCGACTGTCTATTGCAAGAAACTTTCCTGAAAATGTATTCGTTCCACAAGCGTCATTTCCAACCATACATTCCTATACAACAAAATGTGTTTTCATACGCTTCACCACCCCTCATAGTGTGTCTCATGACCGATAAATCACTTTGTATATATATATATATATACAAAGTAACAAATATACTCTATATACATATAATGGCTCTATAATACATATATATATGTATGTATTATAGAGCCATTCAACACATAAGCAGTAAAAACATTTTTATATCCTGAAAGTTCGTATTCCTTGATAAAGATATCCTGAGGATGATATTTCCTTTGGGGCTTTATAGTTTTTTGAGAGTCTATAAACAATGTCTTTTGTGTTTCACTGATTTACTTAAAACTTTTTCACACTCTGTTATTGTATATTTTGTATAAATATTTGATTTTTTTAATCTGTAGTGCAGTTCTAGTTGTTCAACATTTTTATGTTTGTGCTTATATAATGATTATAAGCTTCGTTGTTCCAGCTTATGCTCACTTCAGATCTTGAACAATTTCTTTTTTTCCTTTTGACATCTGTGAGTATGGGGTACTTCAGGATTTTAGTTCATGTTATTAGGGCTCTATTATACAATTTGTTTGTGTTTCTATGAAGCACGCGATAATTTTCTTGTAGCGAATACTGTTTAGCCTTCTGTTGTACAAGTTGATAGTGTTTCTATCAACTTCCTCAACAGAAGTTTGCTTTTCAGGAAGCTTTCTTTTTCGATAGTGTTCATTAGTTCCTAGTACTCTTGATTTTTGAATTGATATACTGTGTTCTTTACATATTGATATATAAAAATTTAAGAAATCTATTATATAATTTTTCAAAATGGTTACCGAATTGTAATTAGATTCTATATAGAATGAAATAAATTTAAAATTAACTTATTTTGAAATATCTAAACTATATAAAAAGTAATATTTCAAACCTGGTGGAAAATAAACATGATACTAATATCGAGAAAAATATTTGCATACGAATATAAATAAGAGCACACTCCTGATAACATAGAACGCCTTAAGCAAAGTGAAGGGTTATTTATAAAGCTGAAAGAATATTAATGCATTCCATCGCCTCAAATAAAAATTCCCTTCGTTTCTTTTTAATTTATAAGCCAATTCATGTGATACATTTATACGCATGAAGTAAGCACCTATGTAAGATTTTCGTAAGAATAAATAGATGGTTGATTCAGTTTGCCTGGGAACAGTACATGACTTGAAATATTACTTAAGGTACTGTGGTTCGAACATAAATTACGAGCAACCTTTGTTAATTATTCGCCTCTCCTATCCCAAACTCATTTATATGATAATTTTCCTTGAAGTCATGGTAGGTTTCTGCTCACAAGGCAAGGATTAAGTGCAAGAATGTGTATAAAAAATGCATTGCTGGCAAAAGGATTAACAGTTAGTTAACACGTAGAATCTCCACATTTTTCATTTTCTCTCTCATTTTTCATTCTTTGGCAATGATGTTGGAAGACCCATTCAAAAGACTGTATAAATAAACTCAGCATTCTTTCTATTCTACAAGTAAAAGTAATAAATTTTTATTTTTTTCCTTGGGAATCTTAATAAAGCCTTAAATATTTCAAATATCATTACAAAGATAAACTTTATCCCACATTTGTTGGAACATTTTGATATTTGTAACTTGAGGTAGACGGGAACATACTTTATTTTACACGTAATTTCAAAGTAAAGTCAAAGATAAATACGTTTTTCAAATTAATTACATGAAGAACACAGTGTTGGAAAAATGCGTGTTTATTTAAGAGTAAAACCATACATTTTTCAATTCATGCTAGCTCTAATATTTGTTCTTCTTCTTGAAATAATTTTATAGATAAATCATTTAATTAAATAAAAATTTATTATTTCAAATGTGTAATCCTTACAATAAAAATTTGAGCACCAAGAAATAATTGTCATAAATGATTGAAATTTTACGTATGTTTGTAATGATACTATAAGTAAGTGATTATAAATAGAAGACAAATTGCTAATTTGTTACAGGAAAATCAAACAAAAGTAAAGAGTCCAATACCTCGTTTGACCATGTCAACCTTTAATACACGGTGCAGTAGGGTGATGAATTTTTGCATACAAGTGTTTTATGATACCCAGCCATATCTCATTTCCCAATTGCTGTATTAGACCACACAGACTTATTAGGCCACACACCAACACTGGCTAACTTGTCGATTCAGATTATTCTACAAATACAATCGTTTACAGATCTAAGAATTGGAAGCATCAAGAAAATGTGTTAATATTGAGGATATAACACTGTGATACCCTTGTGGTGAGTTACTTAACATTATCCTGTTGAACACGTGAGGCTAAAGATACCATGGGCTCACAAATAGGTGGTCTTCGTGCTTTAGATTACAAAAAGAAGAAATCGAGAGTTGTATTTCAAACCATCACACTACAGGACTTGGTGCGACGACTTCATCAAAAGGCAACGACGGTGTTGTGTTTCTCCGCACTGGTTCTATAAATAATAACCTTCAAATTTTGTTTAAAATTTTATATAGTGTCTATTATTTAAAACTTTTTACAGTCGAATTAGTTATGATCCATATTGATTGTTCCTCACAGTATTCAATCAATTTATTAACGAAGTCACAACTGAACAATACAGTAAACTCAACTGACTCATGCGTCAATTGGCGCTCTCGCTCTCATCTCTTTCAGATACTTAACGACAACTAGACCTCTGCATCAATTGAAATCTACTTCGAGCTTGCCCAAACTCTCACATCCTTTTCTTTTCTTTGCATTTCGTTTACCTACGCAGAAAAGAGAAGATGAACAGCTTACCTATCAGAACTTACCCCTTCTCTATCGATTCTTCTAGAAACATGGCATACCTTACAGACAATATTGAAGTGTTCATTAAGGGGCGTCTAAACATATAAACGATTTTCATTAAAACCAAAATAAAAAAAAATGTGATTTATCACTAAAGATGATATGTCTACCTTCCATGATAGTCCAATCCTGCCAATTACTACTACTACTACTACTACTATTAAACAGAGGTGATGAGGGTTTGCTGTCAGGGATAACACATGCAATGAGCAAAGCGATAGCAAATGATTGTCAGCCAGGTGCCCCTCAATAGTATGGACAGATGTTTAAAGGGGAACGTAAAGATCGTGCCGGCTTTGTGCTGACGTAGGATACCCAGTTATTGGTCGTCCAAGCGCGTCTTGAAAGTGGGTGCTATATCTGTTCATTAATGGTCCCAACACCTCCATACAGTATTATACCTCTTTCATATCATTTCAAATGATTACTCCTCTCTCAAATTCTGACAGTTGCAACATTTACTTCGACACTGACGTGAGGACATCTCTGATAATAAATTGTCCCTCGGCAGCAGATAAACTGTATACAGAGTGTTTCATCGCAACTGTTTATGAACTATAGTGGACGCAAATCAATACTATCTACTGGCCTTGCATAATACGCAATCATGCTGCACTTTTAATCATTTACATGATGTGTTTGATGTGTTTGATACATGCAAATCTTTCTTGCCATGTTTCGTAATGTCCCGACAAACTCTTTTTTGAACGCTAAATTTGCGGCAATAAGTGTGTATCTACAACACACAACTTATATTGAAGAGGAGGTGGATCGCAGACGTCCTTTTGTGATTGACGATAACCAATTTTGTGCCATTATTATAGCGGGCAAGCAGTGGTTGGACAGAGATGAAACATCAAAACAGCAAACCCCGAATCGAATCTACATGAAAAGTAGGTTATTTGGTTATGTTTACTGTTTGGTGGTCGGCAAGTGGAATCATACACTACAGCTTCTTGAATTCTAGAGAAACCATCACATCAGATAATTATTACCAGGAAATCGACAAAATGTACAAATAAATGGAATATTTACGGCCAACATTGATCAGTTGTAAAAGACCAATTCTTTTGTATGACAACGCCAGACCACTTGCCTCACAGATGAATGTGCAGAAATTGAACGAACTGGAATACGAAACTCTATCTAAAGCAGCTTTCTCACCAGACCTCTCGCCTACCGATTAACATTTTTCAAGCTCCTCAACAACTTCCTGAAAAAGAAGTTCTTCAACAACCAAGCAGCAGCTCAAAATGAGTTTCAAGTATTCATCTGTTCATCTTTGCGAACAAGGAACAAGATGCACAGATTCCAATAGTTTATATTTTGGTTAATACATTTCTTTCTAAGCTAAGAAATACTGCTTTAAAGTTGATAGTTAAAAACGCAATTATTTGTACACTAACCAAATACTATATTTCTTAGCTACATTGTTGTGAGTCACACATTTGTTAATAAATAATTTAAATTTTTACCATAATATAATATTCTCAGACCTAAAGTTTAGACAGAATTTTAGATATAAAAATGTTCAAAGTTAACTTTAAAAGATTGCAAAAACCTTACTTCCAGTTGTAAATCTTATGCTTTTAGTTGTAACTTTTACAGGGGCATTACAAATGAACTGAATTTATAAATAACTGAAAATGCAGGAAAAATATTTTTGTTTATGTTTACATTTGTAGTTGTAAAATTACTGGAAAGAATATTCAAATTTTAATATAATTATTTTAAAAATAAAAAAAAAACAAATTCTTATATATATGCAAATATGTCTTTGAAATAAAACCTTAAACTCGCATAATAAACGCATATTTTGGTTTCTGAATAAAGAATAAATTTTGAATATTTATTTATAATAAATAATATTTTAATAAATTTTGTTAAATTGAAATGACATACTCATATCTGTATATTTGAACTAATTAAATCTAGATAAAAATAAAAAATTATGTTTCCTATTTCGCTGATAATACTTTTTTAATTAACTATTATTAATTTTTAATAAAACTTCAAACTTGGATAATAATCGCATTCTGAGGTTTCTGAATAAAAGGAAAGCTGAAAATATTTAAATATTTATTTATAATAAATTGTATCTTAACAAATTTAGTTAAATTGAAATGACAAATGCACATATGCGTATATTTGTATACTTGAACTAATTAAATGTAGATAAAAATACAAAATTCTACTTCCTATTCCAGTGATAATAATTTTGTAATTAATTCCTAAAACGAATTAATGAGAATGAAAAGAGAAATCTTGATGAAAAGAGAATTTGTTTCTAAATTCACCAGATCCACGGCCGGAATACTAAAAGGAAAAAGTTTCTGAATAAAAGAAAAAGTTGCGAATATTTATCTAAGATACATGTTTTTTTAATAAATTTGTTATATTAAATTGGCGTATGCATATCTATATTTTTGAACTACTTAAATGTAGATAAAACTAAAAAATTCTGCTTCCTATTCCGGTGATAATACATTTTTAATTAAAAACTAAAACGAATTAATGAGAATGAAAAGAGAAATCTTGATGAAAAGATAATTTGTTTCCAAATTCACCATATCCACGGTCGGAATACTAAAAGACAAATGTTGCGAATATTTATTTATAATAAATGTTTTTTAATAAATTTTGTTAAATTGGAATGGCATACGCATATCTGTATATTTGAACTAATTAAATGTAGATAAAACTACAAAATTCTGTTTCCTATTCCGGTCGTCTGAAGTCCAGTGATAATACTTTTTTAATTAAAAACTCAAACGAATTAATGAGAATGAAAAGTGAGTTGTTTCCAAATTCACCATATCCACCCCGAAATACTAAAAAGAAAAAAGATATCTTGTCTCCCTTTGGACTTTTTTTCTGGATCTGGATTCCAAAAAGCATCTGCAGGATGCTACTAAAGTCTGAAAGCGGAAGAACTGGAGCCAACTATTTTAAGAATAGAAGAAAAAAAAATTGTTTCCTGCTGGGGTGAGAATTGAAAGGACTTTTTAGCCTTTTAGGAGTTCTAAAAAGAAAATTTCTTTTTGACAAGTCCAGAGATGAAGATAAAGTTGTCCACAACTAGTAGAGCTTTACGTAATTAGAATATATGTAAAAGTAAAATATGAATATATACTTTAATGCACCAGTGCAGAATTGAGTTTTTAATTAAAAAAAAACATTTGGCTTGTGGAGTAAAATGTTTCATAATTGTTAGAATTAGAAGTATTTCAAAACATAAAATGTAAGTACTTTATGTTATTAGAGACAGAAGTAACATGTACTATACTGAAATTTAACTGAACATTTAGTAATGGAAGATAAAATAATAAATGCAGATATTTAGTTAAATGGAAATGACATACGCATATCTGTACTTTTGAACTAATTAAATGTAGATAAAAATACAAAATTCTAGTTCCTATTCTGGTGATAATAATTTTTAATTAAAAACTATAACGAATTAATGAGAATGAAAAGTGAGTTGTTTCCAAATTCACCATATCCGCGGCCTGAATACTGAAAGAAAAAAGATATCTTGTTCCCATTGGAGTTTTTTTCTGGATCTGGATTCCAAAAAACAGCTGCAGCTGGTTTTATAAACAATTAAAAATACTGAAAAATATTTTATTTATGTCTAAATTTGTAGTTGTATAATTGCTAGAAAGAATATCTAAATTTTAATAGAATTATTTTAAATATACAAACACAAATTTCATATATATATGCAAATATGTCTTTAAAATAAAACTTAAACTTGAATAATAATCACATTTTGAGGTTTCTAAATATAGGAAAAGTTGCGAATATTTTTTTATAATAAACGTTTTTTTTAATAAATTCAGTCAAATTGAAATGGCATACGCATATCTATATTTTTCAACTAATTAAATGTAGATAAAACTACAAAATTCTGTTTCCTATTCCGGTGATAATACTTTTTTAATTAAAAACAAAAACGAATTAGTGAGAATGAAAAGTGAGTTGTTTCCAAATTCACCATATCCACGGCTGGAATACTAAAAAGAAAAAAGATATCTTGTCTCCCTTTGGACTTTTTTTCTGGATCTGGATTCCAAAAAGCATCTGCAGGATGCCACTAAAGTCTGAAAGCGGAAGAACTGGAGCCAACTATTTTAAGAATAGAAGGAAAAAAAATTTGTTTCCTGCTGGGGTGAGAATTGAAAGGACTTTTTAGCCTTTTAGGAGTTCTAAAAAGAAAATTTCTTTTTGACAAGTCCAGAGATGAAGATAAAGTTGTCCACAACTAGTAAGGCTTTACGTAATTAGAATATCTATATACAAGAAAAAATATGAATATATATTTAAACGTACCAGTTTAGAATTGAGTTTTTAATTAAGAAAAACATTTGGTTTCTGGAGTAAAATATTTCATAATATTTTGAATGAAAGTTATTCAATGCTTAAAAAATTTCTTATTAAAGACAGCCGCAGCATGTACAAGGCTGACGTTTAACAGAGCATTTGGTAACGGAAGTTATACTCATATAAAATAATAAATGCAGATATTTAATGACTTGAATCATCAAAATATATTAATTTTCATACCTAAAATTCTTTTTTTCAGTTTCTAAATTTTGACATACATTATTTGGTAACGGAAGATGTACTCATATAAAATAATAATTGCAGATATTTAGTGACTTAAATCATCAAAATATATTCATTGTCATACCTAAAATGCATGTTTTTAGTTTCGAAATTTTGGCATACATTATTTGGGGCAATTTTCTTTCTTTAGTTTGAATGTATCCTTTTCATTGATATAGTGTTCAAGAGTAAAAGTTTCTTAAAAATGTTAATATTATTATAAAAAATTATTTAATTAGAGCGTAAAACATTTGAAGTATTCACATGAAAACAACAGTTAAATTTACAGTATTGTACTTAATTGTATAATATACTTATATTCATAATTGTATAATATAATTTATACTCATTAATTGTACTCATATAAAATAATAAATGCAGATATTTAGAGACATGAATCATAATTATATTCATTTTCAAACCTAAAATGTTGTTTTTAATTTCGAAATTTTGGATACATTATTTGATGCAATTTTTCTTTCTTTAATTTGAATGTATCATTTTCCCCTCAAGTAGTAGTCAAGTTTTCTTAAAAATTTTGATTTATTATAAATAAATTACTTAAATAGCAATGTTAAACATTTGAAGTATTCACAAGAAAACACCAATTAAATTCACGGAATAAAAAAAATACAAAAGGTTTCAAAACATTGCTAGAAATGGCATTTTACATTTCATATTGCAATATGAAATGCAAGTGGTATGAATACAAAATTGTTATTCCAAGGCAAAATATATGAATAGGTGTATAGCTAAATAATTTTTGTAAGAAATTTAATTGATTAATCCATTAAATGTCATCTGAATTCCATTTTTTTTAATTGAACAAATAGATGTTAAATATTCAAAATTCAAAATATGAATATACCTACTTATTTGGATAAACCCATGCAGATCATGGCCAGGAAGGAAACTTTAATAAATTGTATTTTATAGACAATATTATTTTTTTTTTCTAAAACACTTCTGAATTATTGTTTACTTTTATAATAGTTAATAAAATATCTATTACTAGCGGCTTTTTATCTGCAAACTCCATCAGTACTTTTTAATTGACAGCGAGGACACATAACTCTAAATATTGGATTGGCTATGGAGTAAAATAATTAATATAAAAGCTCATATTAGCTCTACACGGTAATTCATAAATCATTCAACAAATTCACATACGACAATCAGTATCCAAAATAACTGTCATAAAATGCAAAATCTCCAAAAATCATTACCTTACTCATAGCCACAGGCCATTTTATATTCATAATTTAAAAGTACCTGAATCTCATCATCGGAATTTAATGAGAAAATTATTGAGCCAAGAAGGTATATAACTTCCTTAACTGTTTAATCATTGTATATTTTCATAATATTGTGCAACAATAATGTTTTGAGGTTTGTTCCTTGGAAAAATGTTGTCGTCTTAATATAAATGAAACAAAGCTGATCAATAACACTAAAATATACAATATTCTTCAATATTTAATAGCTATTCATTCAAATTTCACTAAATAAGATCTTCATTATTTGGATTTCGAAAAATGCAATAGTTCATAAAACAACAGCTTGTTAATGTAGTTGACATAACAATTAACAATATGTTAATTGTTATGCCAGCAGTATGTAAAACAGCAGAATTTAATAATGCCCTAAAACATGATTATTAAATTTTGTTGTTAATATGTTAAACAACAGTATTTATATTTATACAAAAAACAAATAAAATTTCCCTGCAGAAGCAACGTACTTATCCCGTATTTCCTGAGTTTTCTAAAATTTGGATAGCACACTTAAAAGGCCTTTGTATAAATCCTTTTGAATATTTTTATTCAAATTCAAGACAGTTTATTACTCAAGAGTCATTTAACTCTATATTTGACTTTATCGTGAGTTTAAATTAGTGTTAGATATTTTTTATTAAATTTTTAAAATGGCGAGTTTTGCCGATATTTTTACAAATTTTACAAAACACACAAGTTTTTAAAATTTTGAGCTCCATGAAAAGCATACATATATACATATATATATATATATATATGTTGAAGTAGTATTTCATACTTTTACACTAGTAAAAGAACCATTTTCAAAAAAAAAATTATCTAGAAAATCAATTTGCATTGCATTTACGTCTGTTCTAAAAATAGGACGATCGTATAATCCACTACTATCCAACCCCATCAGTTAGATATAAAGAAGATAGTACTTTCTTTCTCTTCCAAACATTTCTACTCTACGACTAACGCAAGCGTCTAACAGTCTGTATAACAGATGCATATCACGTGCCAGACATGAAATTCGAGTCAAATGTTCACAAACAACTACTCTTGGAGTCAGTTTGTATTTGTAATCTTATTTATATTAAAATTCATCGAAGCAAGCCTAGTTTCTCTCGTTTCAGTATGCTTGAATTTTGTTCTCTTTTGAAAATTATTTTGTTGCAGTATTTTAAAATGTCATGTAAATTTTTAACTGCGTATGAGTTCTTTAATTTTTTGTGGACTTCAGATGACAGTGATTTAGTCAACATAGACGAGTTAAAGATCTTACCTCCAAATATTAATGTACTGAGCAACACTGAAGAGATTGAGTTTCTGCTATCAGCTTTTCAATTAATTATCAATGTGGATTGATTATTTACAAAAGAGATAGAAGAAACAATGTGAAATGATTATTAATTTACAAAGCAGATAGACGGTACAATGTGGTTGATTATTAATTTACAAAGCAGGTAGAAGACACAATGTGGATTGGTTATTAATTTACAAAGCAAATAGATAAAACAATGTGTGATGAAGTACGTTCTAAAGAGGTTGCGGGTCATGATTGAAATTTTAGTTTGAAAAACAAATGAACATGATGTAATCCTAAATGGCAAAAATTCATAACTTATGTTCGAAAGTGTTTCGAAGATAATTTCTTATGAGTCAGTTCAAACGTTAAAGAGTTTTTGATGGTAAATCTCCTACTGAACTATTTCAATTGATCTCTTTGTAATTTATTGAGATCAATTGATTAGTTCAAATTCAATTGATTAGATCAAGAGATTGTTAAAGAATCAATTAAATATTGTAAGTAAAAGAGTAATCTTGTTTTTGAAATAAGCATTGATGAAATGAAGCAATTTTTAAGAATTTTCTTTTACAGTAGTTATTATATTTTCCTCAAGAGAAGATGTACTGGTAAAATGCACTCAACTTTGGATATTTAATTAAAAGTGAAGCGATGTGAAAGAGCATATATTATGAAATAAAGAAGTATCTTTATTTTAACGATAACTTACAACTTGACTTGAATGATCGGTATTTCAAAGTGATGTCACTTTATGATTTGCTAACAAAGCTATTAAAAATCCAGAAAATACCTCAAATTGTTAAATTACTGATGGAAAAATTATCAGATACTTTTGAAAGCATTACTATAAAATGCATATAAAATGAAAACTAGTTAAATTTGATTAAAAATTATGGATACTAATCTGTTCAATGGATTTTTAGTATCATTTTATAATTTAACAAGGTGCTAAGCAGATCAAAACAGAGCCTACAGCTATAGGCAGCAGGCCATCCAAAGAAGCAACATCTAAAAGTCAAAGCAGAACTAGAAAATCCCAAAATGGCAGAGGAATAAAATCTCAGAGGTACAAAAGAAGAAAATAAGTAAGAAAATTGTGACTAAGCCATTATCTCATACTGTTAATGTCAGTCATACAGTCTCATACTGAATTTGCTGTTAATAATTACAAGCCTGATATCTAAAGAAAGTTAGTTTGGATATCTTCTTATTTCACCATGAACTATTATTAATTCTTGCAATTAAAACTTTCTTCGATATAGGTACTCATTTATGTCCCCAAAAACGATGTCGAAGATGGAATGTGGCTTTTTAGACAGCAGTTTCGATATAAAGAACAAAGTTGCAACAGTTCTATAGAATAGCAATCAAGTTTTTTTTTTTTTTTTTTTTTTTTAGAAAAAATAGCAAAGGTGGGAGGAAACGGGTAAGAAAGATGCCAATTGTTGATAATTGTTGTTTGATAATCATGCAGACCCTTATTTTAGTTCAATTCAAAGAAAACAATGGCACTTCCTTTATTCATTTTGAAACAACATTTGTTTCTTCATGGAAGCTCAATCAACTATTTAGTGATGATATTCTGAGCCTACTTGATTTTCGAAGATGCATAACATTTGCCTATTTGGGATTTTTGATTCCAAGCAGCCCATCTTACAGAAAACTGGATGTTGGGCAGGTTAATGAAGATTTTCAAATGCTTCAAATGATCTGTTTGATAATTATGCAACCGCTTATTTTGCTTCAATTCAAAGAAAAAGACACTTCCTTTATTCATTTTGAAACAACATTTGTTGCTTAATGGAAGCTCAATCAACTATTTAATGATGATTTTTGAAGACACTTAACAGTTGTCTATTTGGATTTTATATTTCAAGGCGACCATCTTTAAAAAAACAGGGTGTTCAACAGGTTAATGAAGATTTTCTAAAGTTTAAAGATAAACATATTGTAAAACTCCAGAAACTTGATAAAGTAGATACCAGCTAAAAACTTGTGCAGCAAGACCAACAGCTATATGTAAAAAATGTAACGTCGGACTAGACTTAAGATGCTTTCTCCCTTTCCACAAAAATAAGAATGAATAGCAGTGGAATTGCTTGACTAGCAATGAATAGCAGTGAATAGCAGTGATTGTCCAGATCTTTAGGACAACCTGTACCGATGAAATTAATAAAAGTATAGTAAATCTTTTGAATTCCTATGTACAGTTGTCTTAGAGAAACATACATTTAAAATTTTATAAAAAATATTACATTTTTTAATGCTTGGTATGATGGGGGCTGATGTGAAAAATATACTTCACATATATTGTAATTGATCAGGTGATTACTCTTGAAACATTACTCTTAACAAAGTACTTCCAATTTAAAAAGTGGGTCATGAACTTTATATATAAAAAACATTCAATGAAATACTTAATTTATCATATTAAATTGACCCTATATTTTAAAATTAATTTAAATACAGACCCTATAACTTTCAGAATTACCTTACATCTCTCTGAATAACTATTTTTATAAATATATTCTATGTAGTTATTAATTTAAATAATTTCTTAAAATAATAAATCTGCACTATAAAATAATTATTTAAATATTTCGTTACATAATGTAAATAAGAATCATCTGAAATGTCAACAGTTATATTTCGTTCATTATAATCTTTTATCATTTGAAATTTAATGTATCCGACATTTAAATGAATTGCTTGGAATCCCAAATTTTTCTAACAAATCGTATCACTGTAATGCAATGCTTTTATATTCAAATGCAAGAATTTGTATTAAAGTTTCATTTGAATCCAAGTTAAATATGAGTATACGTTTGCATCCTGAACTATTTATTTCTGTTAAAACAACCTCATCTGTAAATTTATCTTCATGTCATTTAAGAAATAATGCTGGCTTGCACTAAGCGCCGGAAATAAAAATTTCAAAACATGAATATTTTACGTTTTCTGCAGAATATCATGCAATTCCTATTCTGATGGAAAATCTTCCTCATTCATAACGACTTCCTCTGTTTTCAAAAAGAAAGAAAAATACTACTTTCTTTTACATTATACAATATTTAAATAAAATAGTATGGTTTTACATACATTTAAGATTTTTTTATACGTATAAAGTAAACAAAAGTTACTTTTAAGCAATTTCATAAGAATATTTAACATTTTTTTAGTCAGTACATAGAATCAAATAGGCCTGCTGCTTGAATATCTGGAGCTCGATGCCACAGGGTTCGACTCAAGGCTGTGCAATGGATGTTTGTAGTGGTTTGGAACCCACTTTAAATCGTAGGTACCTATCTGATATGACAGTTGGGTGTAGGGCTGACAAAAAAACCCCATAAAAATAAAACAACTACTGTCTAGAAATCTGCCACTAGGCAGACGAATTTTATCCACCATGGGGCTGTTGCACCAATGATGATAATTATGATGATGTCATATAATCAAATGGGAGTAAGCTAAAAAAATTATCATCTGATTAAATTTACCTAAAATGTAAATCATAACATTTTATCAACTCCCTGGCATTACAGTCCATGTTTGACCTTGACCGTCTGCCTGCTGGCAGAGTCCGAAACAGGAGATGCTTTTCTTTTTTACAGGGAATGGTTGTCATATCTACGCCTAATGTTCTAGTCATATTAAGCCGGAATCTACTGTTTAAAGTAGATTCCGAACTACTACAGATATCCATGGTACCGCCAGAATTCGAACCCGAAGCTAATGGCACTAAGTGCCAGGAAGCTAATCACTCTGCCATAAGGCCCCTATTTTATATAGTAGCAGTTGTAAAATGTATATTTATTTACTCGATTTTTAGTTTCCTTAAAAGCTATACAGAATTTATGTTTATTGCTTTTTAGTTTCATTAAAGTTTTACAAAATTTATATTTAAATTTTTTTAGTTTCTTTAAAGCTGTATAAAATTTACGCAGAATTGTGTCTGGAGCTCAAACATTCTTAAATGAATAGTGGGAAAATACTGATTTACTTATATTAATATGAAAAGGACTTTGGTTTATCGCTCAACTGTCTCTTTTTACACACTCTGGACTAATTAGACCGGGAGCTACAGTTTAACGTTGTTTCTGAAACACTAGAAAACATCCATGCCACCACCATGATTCGAAACTGAGGCCCATAGTGTCAAATGGCAGAATATATGTATATAACATCATTTTATATTACATAAAATGATAATTATAGAAAATCATTTTTATTCATTTTGTGCAAATAATTTAAACTATTGCTGATATTTGACGATTTTTTAATTCACAATAAATACTGCGTAACAAATTTTATAACAAAAGTTTACTTATCTATAAACAGCCAAAAAATAAGCTTTAATAAAGAGGCCAGTTTTTGCTAATTGTTGACTTTTAATTAAGATAAATAAACAACGTGTGGTAACAGTTTTATTAAAAAGAAGAATATTATCATAATTAGCTTACTGTAACTGAATATTTTAAACTATTTTAGTTAACACTCAGAAAAACTCACAAATTTAAAGTTCTAAATGATTTAACTAATAAACATATAACTTTAATTACTCAGTAAATAAATTTGTGAAGACTCAGCGTTTCAAATACACGAGGCATTCAACTTGGAGGAGATTTCGTATTCCGGAATTCTACATGCTCAGGAAAATAGCATAATTAGTTCAATCACTAAAGATAGGGAAGTGCTGTTTTAATCAAAATGTGATAAATATCAGAATCACTCGCAAAGTAATTAATAAACTTAATTAGTATTCAACTCTACTCGAATTTGCAGATCCTTCAGAAATTCTCATTGATCAGGGGGCAGATAAGTGGACCCTCCCTCCATACAATACAATCCACAATTGTCAATTGAATCCGATGAAGTTAAAATTGTAGCTGCTGAAATTAATTAATTAATTAACTAATATAATGCCTCTCAAAATTTAAGTTGCTGAAAAGTGATGGTATTCTGCTTAATGAGCTCCCTAAATTGACAAGACTACTGTACTAATAGAAATTGTGTATTGGTACTTAAGGAGCATATTACGCGAGAGAAATGTGCAACTGTTTCGAAAATTATGAGTTAAAACTAATAATAAAATGCAAATTGCTCAACACTTCAGCGTTAAATCATACCAAAACGATTATGCTTATGTTGAAGCCTACTAAATCTTACATAATATTCTCAGTGAACTGTTTCAATGATCTATTTTCTAAACTTATGATCATAGCTTTAAGACAATTGTTAAATGTAGAGTGTTGATTAATAAATACATTCTAGAGGAAATAATTGTTAACTTCTACTCAATATACATTTTTGCACATTTAATCTTATTCAAAATACTTTATTAACTTAAAATATGTTTATAGCTTGTTTGTATGGTCATAGCAAGTAGTGTAGTAGTACAATCCCATGAATATTGTATAAAACATTATTGATTGTTATACCTAACATAGTTTATTATTATAATATTATTATTAAAATACTATTATTATTATGTATACTACAGAATAAAAAAAAATGAATTAAATAAGCAAATTCTATTCTCAACTATTGATTAATATAATTTAGTCGAGCCTAATGGCCAGAGTGACTACCGCTCTTGCACTCGGGGCCACAGGTTTCGGGTCGATTCCAGACAGTGTTATAGATGTTTGTAGTGGTTGGGAATCCACTTAATCCGTAGGTCCCGGTCTCATATGGTTGTAGACCGTCACGGAGCCCAATCAGACTTCTGACCCGCAACATTCCCAAACTGTATAAGGGTAACGCAGCTCTAGGCACAGTAATATGTGGTGTGGTGTGGTCTGGTGTAGTGTAGTGTAGTAATAGTAGTATATTTTTTTTACATAAAATGATATCCTTCGAAATCCGTTTTTAATCGTTTTATACATGGAATTTGAACGCTTTGTGATGTCTAATTATTTTTCAATTCATAATAAATTCTATGCAACAAATTTTATAAAGACAACTTAATTGTCTATAGACAGCCAAAAAAAAAAAAAGCTTTGATAAACAGGCCAGCGTTTGTTATTTGGTGACTTCTAATAAAACAAATAAACAACGAGTGGCAACAGCTTCATTAAAACGAAAAATATTATTTTAATTATCTTTCCGTAACTAAATATTTTAAACTATTTTAGTTAAAAATCGGAAAAACTCACAAATTTAAAGTTCTAAGTTATTTAACTAATAAACATATAACTTTAATTACCCAGTAAATAAACTTGAAGACTCAGCGTTTCAAATACACGAGGCATTCAACTTGGCGGAGATTTCGTATTCCGGAATTCTACATAATCAGGAAAATAGCATAATTAGCTCAATCACTAAAGATAGGGAAGTGCTGTTTTAATCAAAATGTGATAAATATCAGAATCACTCGCAAAGTAATTAATAAACTTAATTAGTATTCAACTCTACTCGAATTTGCAGATCCTTCAGAAATTCTCATTGATCAGGGGGCAGATAAGTGGACCCTCCCCTTCTACAATACCACCCACAATTGTCAACTGAATCCGATGAAGTTAAAACTGTAGCTGCTGAAATTAATTAATTAATTAACAAATATAATGCCTCCCAAAATTTAAGTTGTTGAAAAGTGATGGGATTTTGCTTAATGAGCTCCCTTAATTGACAAGACTACTGTACTAATAGAAATTGTGTATTGGTACTTAAGGAGCATATTACGCGAGAGAAATGTGCAACTGTTTCGAAAATTATGAGTTAAAACTAATAATAAAATGCAAATTCGCTCAACACTTCAGCGTTAAATCATACCAAAACGATTATGCTTATGTTGGAAGCCTACTAAATCTTACATAATATTCTCAGTGAATTGTTTCAATGATCTATTTTCTAAAATTATGATCATAGCTTTATCAAAGCTTTAAGGCGATTGTTAAGTATAGAGCGTGGATTAATAAATACATTCTATAGTAAATAATTGTTAAACTTCTGCTTTTACGCATTTAATCTTACGCAAAGCTACTTTATTGAATTAAAATATTTATATAGCTTGCTTATATGGTCATTACAATTGATGTAGTAGAACCATTTATTGATTGGTATAAGTAATCTGATAAGCATATTATTACAGGCATCTATCTATACTACATAATAAAAAAAAAAAAAACCCTATTTTTTTCATATTATATTCATAATAAATGACTATTATAATTTAGTATATATTATTTTTATTTCATTCATAACTATTGATTAATACTAATATTCAGTATGCATTATTTATATTTTGTTCATAACCATTTTTTTCGTTCATAATTATTGATTATTATTATAATTCAATTTATAATAGCTCAAAATTATTATTTGATATTTGCAATTTACTCGTATGTAATGTCTTGAAAATTGTTAAGGATCCTTACAAAAATAATTCTTATAGCATTCTTATACGAATAAATATGATTTAAAAAAGGTTTTAGTAAGAATCTAATTTTTTATGTAATTTACTTCCTAAATATGTGTATGTTATCTGTCATTACATTAAAGGATATTCGAGAATTATTTTCCAAATGGCAACGCATTTAAATTTTTCATTCCTTACTCTTTATAATTAAAGGTTAATTTTAATAGAATTTGCTACACCATTATCTATGAATTTGAAACATCAAAAATAATTATATTATCATACAGATAATGACTCTGTGATGTAAAGTTGGCAGTCAATATACTTGACTGATCCATCTTTATTTCTTGCCCACCATACTTGAAACGGCTTGATGACTGGGCTCTGGCTGTTGCGCTGTCTTGCGATCTGGTTGTTGGTACCACAGGCTTCAGTTTCGAATCCTGGCGGTGGCATAAATGTGTGTTAGTGGTTCGATATCCACGTTAAATTGTAGGTCCCGGTATAATTAGCCCAAAGTGTTGACAAAATGATCATAAAGCGACAAATTAAACCATCATACTTGATGGAGAGGACCATAATACACTAATATTTAAAATATAACCATATAAACCTTCCAACATCTTGGTTTCCCACACATATTTTTACATAAAAGGAAGCACCATGAGTGGAATTATATTAATATATTTTTCTGTACTATCTCAAGATGAAATGGTCATGAGCAATAACCAGAACGAAAAATGCGATCATTTCATTGTTTATTACCACCAAAACGAAAAATGCAATCTAGTTATTGCTTATGACCACCAGAACGAAAAATACAATCTAGTTATTGCTTATGACCACCAGAACGAAAAATACAATCTAGTTATTGCTTATGACCACCAGAACGAAAAATACAATCTAGTTATTGCTTATGACCACCAGAACGAAAAATACAATCTAGTTATTGCTTATGACCACCAGACCGAAAAATACAATCTAGTTATTGCTTATGATCACTAGAACGAAAAATACAATCTAGTTATTGCTTATGACCACCAGAACGAAAAATACAATCTAGTTATTGCTTATGACCACTAGAACGAAAAATACAATCTAGTTATTGCTTATGACCACCAGAACGAAAAATGAGATATAATTAACTTAACTGAAATATGAATGGTTTTATTAATAACGCAAATAATCTCTTCATTAATAGCATATTTACAATGAAATTATCTATGATTACATAAGGCAGAATTAATTTTATAAAGTTATAAAATTAGTTCTGTCAATTTAAATTAATTTAATTATTGATAATTATTCTTGATATTTAATAAAATCCATAATCATTAATTGTAGGAAACTGTTTGAAATGTGAAAGTTTTATAATCGTTCAAATGTTGAATAAGTCATACTAAAAATGAAAGCCCGATTTTTAAATAAGTTTATAAAACCTTGTATTATCTATAATCAAGTACTTGCTGTATTTAAAATTTTTTTTGTTGTTTAAATTCCCTTAGAGATTTACTCAAATAATGCATCTCTAAATGATTATTTTTGCCTTTCAAATTAAAGCAAAATCTGCTTTATTTCAATAATTAACACATTTAATGTAAATGTACAATACGTTGTTAGCAAAAAAGATGAATTATTTATTTGACTCATCGAAAAAATTGCATTTTATTTCAGAAAGAAGTTTATAATTTAACTTTATTTTTACCTACTGTATTCAAATGAGATAGTATAACCATTCTCTAGAGGTTTTTAAAATATACTATCAGCTATCTCTATCTTTGTAAAAAATATAGTACATCGAAAGCATATTCAGTATAAGATAAAGCGTTTTAGTAACATTAATTTCTTTTTATTTTTCAATTGTTATTTCAGTCAAAAATAATTAGTGCTTCTGTTGCAAAAGCATATTTGATGCAATAAAATCTAACTATTTTGTAAGTAGTCTTTTAATTTCCCATGAGAATATAACAAACTATCGAAATCTCTAAACAATATTTATACTATGTCTGAATTTTCAGATTATAATAATAAAAAGAAGTAAAACACTAAAACATTATTCAAACATTAAATTTGTTTAAGAATAACAATCTCAAAATCTTCAAATAATCTTACCCATTTTATTCTCTCCAACTAATACAGGTATACTAAACTTATAATACTAATACTTATTATTAAAATGTAAATAATTGTATATAATCGTAAACAAAGAATATTGTACAATATTTATCTTATTAAAATGTTTAACGAGCAAATAATATAAATAATAGAGAAGGATACAAATTTTCAACGTTCTGTTAACGATAATACTAACTATAATCTTGTAAAATTCTTCAGTAAAAATTGTAGTTTCAAAAAAAGATATTTTAAGTGATAAAATTCAAAAGTTGAAATACTAGGAATATATATTTCAAAATATTTGCCACTCAGCTCTTTCATATTGGTCTTTTTATTTTATATGGCTCATTGAGATGTTCCATGAGTTTGTGAGAAGTTAACAGTTTGATATTTCAATTTACATTAATTTAATTAGTGAAAATTATTATTTATAATGCAATAAAAACTATAATCATTAATACATTAATTTTAATTTACAGTCAATTTACATTAATTTAGTTATTGAAAATTCTTTATAATGCAATAAAATCGATGATCATTAATTGTAGGAAACTGTTTGAAATTGAAAAGTTTTATAATTGTTCGAATGTTAAATAAGTCATAAAAAATGGAAACCCAATTTTTAAATAACTTTATAAAACCTTGTATTATCAATAATAAAGTACTTGTATTTAAAATTATTTTTTTGTTTAAATTCCCTTAGAGATTTATTAAAGAATGCATTTCGAAATAATTATTTTTTTCCTTTCAAATTAAAGAGAAATCTGGTTTATTTCAACAATTAACACATTTATTGCAAATGTACAATACGTTGTTAACGAAAGAGATGAATTATTTATTTGAGTCATTGAAAAAATTGCATTTTATTTCACAAAGAAGTTTATAATTTAACGTTATTTTTACCTACTATATTTAAATGAGAAAGTATAACCATTCTCTAGAGGTTTTTAAAATATACTATCAGATTTCTCTATGTTCGCAAAAAAATATGGTATATAGAAACATATTCAGTATAACATAAAACGTTTTAGTAACATTCATTTCTTCTTATTTTTCAATTGTTATTTCGTTCAAAAATAATTTATGCTTCTATTGCAAAAACATATTTGATGCAATAAAATCTAACTATTTTGTAAGTAGTCTTTTAATTTCCCATGACAATATAACAAACTAGCAAAATCTCTAAACAATATTTATACTATGTTTTAATTTTCAGATTATAGTAATAAAAAAGTGTAAAACACAAAAACATTATTCAAACATTAAATTCGTCTAAGAATAACATTCTCAGTATCTTCAAATAATCATATCCATTTGACTGTCTCCAACGTATACTGATATACTAAATTTATACTCATACATTTTATTAAAATGAAAATAATTGCAAATAATCTTAAACAAAAAGTATTGCACAATATTTTCCTAAGCAAAATGTATAACGAGCGTTATAAACATTTAGAAAATAAATAAATACTAGGAAAATATACAAATTTTCAGTGTTTTGTTAATAATAAAACTAACTATAATCTTGTAAGATTCTTCAGTAAAAATTGTAGTTGCAAAAAAAAAAAAATATTTTAAGTGATAAAATTCTAAAGTCGAAATACTAGGAAAATATATTTGAAAATATTTGCCACTCGGCTGTTTCATATTGGTCTTTTTATTTTATGTGTCTCGTTGAGATATGAGTCTGAGAGAAGGTAACAGTTTGATTTCTCAACTGCATTTATCCTCAGGATAGGTAGATATCGAAGGAGGAAAAAAGTTACCACCGACTTCGAATAATCAAATGTGCCCACATTTCATAGGGATACGAAACCAGGACACCATGAACTTTTATTACACGAAAAATAGTTTCAGTCTCTTAGATATTTATAAATTTCTTCCATTGTGATTTATTTGATAAGCTAAATCATGATTCTACGTATATCAATGTAGTAGCGTGAATTTATTTATACAAAAATTATGTTGGTATATTTAAATGTAATAGTCCGACGAGTGTCTTATAACTGTGAAACTATAATACTATATATATTATGATTTACCTGATGTGTAGCCAAAAAGCATGAAAAAAAAATAGGTGTTTGTTAATCAAAATTAGAATCAATACAATGCAGTAACCCATGATGTAGTCCATATCACATCTGTAATTGTTACGAATTGTGTAGATCGAAGAGACAATCGTTAATTTCATGATGGATCGTTATTCATAACACTTATTATCAGCTATCAGATTTGAGTGACAGGTTGTTGTTCTCATTAGAACAAAACTAAATGCATGTAGTATAAATATCCACGACACTTATCTGCTGTCAGATTTGAGTGATAGGTTACTATTATACACTTGTTAATGAATATACATTTCTTTCCCCTGAGAACAGAAATACTATATATCTTCTCGTGGGCAAAATGCTACACTTTAAAAAGAAAACATCTCCTGTATGCAGACGGCCTTGGACCACCATAGAGTTGTTGCACGAATGAAGAAAACTAACATCTGTGTCATGCACAATTTTTAAAATTCAGTATTAAATACAAGATGGCAAAATGCCATCGACGAATTTTCAATTAGTTGCACTTATATTAGTTATTTTCAGATGGCTATTTGCTACATTGTTGGAGAAACATTTATCTTTCTCTAATTTTTATATATTCTTGCCGTCACTTCTTCATTAGATGATAAATATCCCGATTAACTAAATTATCTTGAATGATAGTGATATCTAGCTAGCATTTGTGTTAAGTATAATATTTAATATTCACTTGAATTCAGTACTAAATTCAAGATGGCAAAAAGACATCGACGAATTTGCAATTTGTTGCATTTTTATTAGTTACTTTCAGATAGTTAATTGCAACATTGTCAAATAAGCATTTATCTTTCACTCCTTAACATATTATTGGCTTCACTTCTTCATTCACTTGGCTTCACTTCTTCACTGATTAATATCCCGATTAACTAAATTTTCTTGTGTAATAGTGATATCTACCGTTTGTGTTATACATATTATTTAAAATTCAACCTGAATTCAATATTAAATTCAAAGTGACAAAAAGGCATCGACGAATTTTCAATAAGTTGCGTTTATATTAGTTATTTTCTGATAGTTATTTGCTACATTGTCGAAGAAGCATTTATCTTTCACTCCTTAAGATATTATTGTCATCACTTCTTCATTAGATGATTAATATCCCGATTAACTAAATTTTCTTGCATATCCTTAAATATACCCATTTAAAAAAGAAATACCATCCTGAATAATAACACTTCATTAAACATTTTCTGCTCAAGTGTCTTATGAAATATATCCACTCAAAAGCAATTAACAGAAGTGGATAAGATGAGTATTAATGACTCTTTTATTATTGGGGGAATAAAAAACTGTCTGGAGCTGCATTAGTAACAGAAGGTATTCTTTAATAAAAATAACCAGTAAAACGTTATTCAAAAATAAAACGATTATACTATTCCATAACTATATAGCTATTGGTAAAATATTTATGGAATTAATGACGAATTTTAAAAAAATTAGAAGACAGAGACGAAATGCTAAAGTTCAATTATAAAAACTTATAATCAAAAATAAATATAAAATACATTAATAGTATAATTGATTAGGAAGAAAAAATATGATATAAATTTAAAATATATAAACTAGAACTCTCAAAATGAAGTCTCAATAGAATTAATTCACTTAACTAATGGAAAACTTATTATTATTGAAAATATATTAATTTATTATTAAAATTATTTATCATTTAAATAAAAAGAAATATTTTTAACAAAATTTTTTTTGTATATACGTCCATTGTAATGACTGATGTAAAAGGACTGGAACTAGAATTCTTAATGTATTCAGAATATTCATAGTAATTTTATACATCATAAAATTTTAAGTTATAAATGTATCTTCAAAATTTTTAATAAAAAGTAATTTTTTAGAAAAAAAATGATATAAAAATATAATATATATATAATAAGTAATGTAAAAAAACTCGAAATTAATATATTTTCAAGAATTTGGTTTTGAAAATAGAAAGGAAATGAATATATAATAAAAGGAAAAAAATAAAGAATATTTCGGAAAGTTGCACTTAAGAGTCTGGCTTGACTTGACTTTGAAATTTATGCTCTCTGAAATTTATTTTAGCAGCTTTATCTCAATTTATCCATTTGCTTTTAAGAAGAAATCAGAAAAAAGAAACGAGAAAAATTAATACAAATAAAATAAAAAGATCTTCAATCAGTAGGGTTTGACTGATTCCGTTGTTGTTGTTGTTGTTTCTTATCCCACTTGGCTGACCAAGCCCACGAGCCCATATGGACTCATGATTGAAGGGGAAGGAAGCAGCTTCTGTTGTGATGGAGCACCCGTAGGTAGAAGCCTGACTTTTGCTCCGTGACGCTCTTACAGTCATAGAAGACCGGGACCTACGGCTTAAAGTGGATTCCGAACCACTACAAACATCCATGGCACCGCCGGGATTCGAACCCGAAACCTGTGGCACCGAGCGCCAGAGCGCTAGACACTCGGCCATTCAGGTCCCAAATGATTCCAAAAGCATTAATGAAGAAGTCCCGAAATGTGTAGAACTTCTGTCAATAAACAGTGCAAAAAGCCTAACACACACTCAAAACCGTAACTTTTCGTAGAAAATTTATTACTGATATAGTTTTGTAATAAGATTCTTTAATCATATCAAATAACCAAGAATAGGATAGGACTCTGTATCCAAAGAGAGTCTGGACTAGGGCTTTTAATGTATTAAGAGAATTTACAAAAGAAACAAGTAATATAAAAAAAAATGTTAAAGTCAATTCCTATTTTTTTTTTCACTATATTGCAGAAAGTCCTTTATAAATAATTTTCATTCATTTTTTTAAGTTTATCTGGCGCCATCTATTTTTAGATACATGCAACTTAAATCGAAAAAAAACTAAAATTAATTTATTAAATTTAATTAATGAATTAATATTTGAAAAAACAGTATTAACATCAAGTGTCATCCACTACAAGATCAAATACATTTTTTTAAACTTGATTGGATGAATAAAATGCATTTTATTAACGATTGAAAATTTGAACAAGATATATATAAGGAGAGTGTGAGCTAATAGAAGGAATTGAATGAAAGCACATGAATTCCCATTAAAATTTATAATTCTTATTAAATTAAAATTCTGAATGAAAGTGCTATTGTTAGTGGAATATTAACAAGCATCCTTTTGAAAAAAAATACATTTGGGTTTTCAATAGCTAATTTCGGCAGTTCTAAAAAAAGTTTACACCTGAGAACATAAAAAATAACATTAATGATTGAACGGATATAAAAACATTGATAATAGATGTTGTGGAAACAAGCTTAAGACAAATTTAACGAATTATTACCTGTAATTAATCAGTTATAATAATCTTCATAATATTCCAGTTTTAATTATTCCCACCATGCACTTTATAGTTGTATTAAAATGTTATAGAAATAGATTACTGAAAGATAGTCACCCCAAAAGTTGCACAAATAACGTGGAAAGGAGAATTGGTAGAAATCTAAGGATACGAAATTTCATTCAATGTGCATTGCGTGTGTGATGTCAATCATATGCTGAATGCCTTAGAAAAATTATGTATAAATCGAATCATAAGCTTCTGGAGGTATATAAATCCAAAATTTATAACATTGTAGGCAGTCAGAAAACCATCAAAGCATATTTATTTAAGACTTTATACTCTTCTAGAGTATAAAGTCTTAAAAAACCCACATCCAAATAAAATGCAAACCAAATCCAGTAATCACCAGTAATCCAAACCAGAAAAATTATAGTTTAAAAAACTAAAAAACACGCTTTTAGAGTTAATCAAACTAAAAAGTAAAAAATAATTGTTAACATAAGAATGAAATTACTGACGAGAAAATTAATGTCACTGTTCTAAAAGAGTGGGGTGCTCGATATCAATTGTTATAATTTTTCACTAGTTCACTAGTTAATTTAAAAATGTCATATAAAGCACCCCACGGGTGCTTTATATGACATTTATTTTTTACTTTTTAGTTTGATTAACTCTAAAAGCGTGTTTTTTAGTGCCTTGAAGCTATAATATTTAAATGAGGTCCCGGTACGGAGGACTGGAACTATTGTTCTTACAATAATTTAGCTGTGAGTAAAACAAAGGTTAAATGCGAATATGTCGAGCCAGCCAAGATTCGAATAAGGAATCTCCTGATCCGTAGTCAGGCGCGTTATCCGTTGTGCCACTGTCCTACGTAGGTTTGAATGTCTTAGGTACTTTCATTCTACATGAGTTAAATTGCTCTTCATAAGTTAAAATAAAATCACTAATCCTGGTAATCCTAATTATGATGAGATAATAAACTTATCAAAGTATTTTATTGTCGTCGGTCCTTGATAAGTCTACAACGTTTAAATTAAATAAGGTTTGTGGCCTTCTTTTAAGCATATTTACATAAATTGAAAAAGAATAATGTTAATCATTCAGAACATTCTATCTTTCTTGAAGTTACACTTTTTAAAAGAATACTAATGTACATATTTTGAGTTGTTTTTGAATTAAAACTTATTTAACTAAATATATTTTTGTTATTTTGGCACAATGTATTGAAATTGTGGTTCATACCAATTTATAAAATATAAATCTTTAGTTGAACAACAAAATTGCTTTTCGAATTCTATCAAAACGATAAAAGGATTATTTAATTTGTATCTTTAATCATAACATTTTTCCTTAGAATATATTTATATTATTATATACATTGATATTAAAAGTTTTATTGTAAATATGCAAAACATATTCATTATATTATTAAAATGAAGTGTTCTTATGTAGTAAAAATTATTTATTACTCTTAGGCAAAGTATTTTTAGATCGATACTATAAACTACTTCAGAATGTTAATACATCACTAATTTTGAATCGAATAATAAACATTCCTGAGACTATAAAACTAAAAATTAATTCGAGGAGGTAAGTGGGTGTTGTTTAGTGGTACGAAGACCACTAATTTAAGAAGACTGTTCTGATAACAAATCAGTTCACATTGAGCAATATTAAAGTAAATAGTGATTTTTGTTGTCGCTCTCTGTATACGTCTGGAATACTTAATTATTTTCTTATTAATGATTCCTTAATCTCTATGTAAATATGTAAAACCTATCCTTTATATTAATAAAATGAAGTGTTCATATGTGATAAAAATTATATTTTGCTGTTATGCAAGGGGCTGTTAGATCAATGCTATAAACTACTTTAGAATGTTAATACATCACCAATTTTGAACGAATCGTCAAATTTCTTGAAACTTTAAAATTAATAATTAATTTTAAAAGGTAAGTACTACTGTGTCCAAAGAGTAAGAACACTTTTCAATCTAAAATTCCCGGGGCTTATGGATTTTTTTTTTCTTTTTTAGGTTGCTGGCACTGCACTTGAAATCTGTGGGAAATTTGACGTCAAAATACTCATTAGTGGTTGAGTTACGCTTGGCTTTGGGAGACGCTAAAACTGATTCCGGAGATTTTTGAAATGTCTGAATTAATTAAACAAAGAACTTGCATTACATTTTGTTTGAGGAAACGTATAGAATGTTTCAGAAAGCATTCGGTGAGCATTCCTTATTGGAAAGAAATGCTTAGAAGTTGTATAAACAGTTCAAAGAAGGCAAAGAACGCGTTGAAGACGAAGAGCCCTCTGGTCGGCCATCAACCTCAACCGACGAAGCTCACGTCCAAAAAATTAAAGATTTGGTGCTTGCAAACCGTCCATTTACAACTAGAGACCTTGCTGATGATGTTGGAATTTCAAAAGGATCGGTCAATTCCATTTTGGGCCTCAAACGCGTCAAATTTCGATTGGTACCGAAAACACTGAATGAGCCAGCAGGCACTGCATTGATTCTTCGTGACTTTTTCGCCAAAAATGAAACCCATATAGTTCCACAATCACCTATTCGCACCGTGCGACTTCTGGCTGTTCCCTAAACTCAAAAGACCATCGTTTTGAGTCGATTGAAGAGATTCATTGTGAATCGCCACGAGTCTTAAAGGCCATCCCTGCCCATTTTTAGTATGCATTGGGGATTGAAAAACAAGATGGCGTAAGTGCATTGTGTCCGGAAGGGATTACTTTGAAGGCGATGAAATAAATTTGGAAGAATAAATAAAAGGTTTTTGAAAACTTTGGTCTTACTTTTGGGGCATAGTAGTAGGTGTTGTTTAGGGTTTCGAAGGCCACTAATTTAAGAAGTTTATTCTGACAACAAATCAGTTCATATTGAGCAATATTAACATAAACAGTGATATTTGTTATTGTGATCTTTATGCGTCTGGATATTTTGTGTAATTTTGCGTTTCTTTTAAATAATATAATTAAAGAATAATTCATTTTTATTAATAAAAAGATAATGTTTATAAAATTTCAGGAATTTAATTAATAAAAATCCCCATTTGAAATTACAAAACCAATTCTGAATAATATTACGATATACAGTTAAACAAGTGTTACAGCAAAAGTATTCATAAACATCTTATATAACTATAGAGGCATTTTTCATTAATAAAAAGATAATAATTATAGAATTTCAGGAATTTAATTAATAAAAATTCCTATATGAAATTACAGAACAAATTCGGAACAATATTACAATGTACAGTTAAACAGGTGTTACAAAAATATTCAGGAAAATCTTTAAAAATAATATTACTATAGAGGCATTTTCATAATAAATATTATGCAATTCCATCGTAAAGTAATCAACAGTTGAATAATTATTCACTTTGTACTCACATCCAAGATTATATACATTAAACAACTAGCCCGTAGAACGTAGGTGTCTAATATTATCATACAAAGTACCTATTAGTACATAAACTTTCTAATTAACTACGGGCCAGATAGATTGTATTAGATTAATAAAGTGATCACTTTATTGAATAAACGTTAACACAAAGCGGAAGCTCACTGTAAGTAATGTTATTTAATTTTATTCGTTACAGTTAACAGTGGTATTACGTTATATAGAAATAGGAGTTAATTTATGAAAATAAGTTATAAAATTTGTCTCATTTCTTCAATAGTGATACTGAAAAATTAAGAATTTACAAATAATGGTTAAAGACTTTAAAAAAGGTAAGCTTCATACAAAAATTAAATAAGAAATTATTATAAAATAAGCGCCTGTAATTCTTTCATGAAACTGAAAATACAACCATTGTGAAAAGAAATATTAAGATAATAATAATTCATACACGAAATATTGGTAATTTGATACACAACCATTTTAAACTGTGCGTAAAAAAAGTAATTCTAAAGAATCTGACTTATCTTAGAATGCTTTTATATGTACTTTTTTCGTTAACTTACTTTACTTGTTTCGTCCTTTTTACTTAATTAAATATACACTGAAGTGACAAAAGTCATGGGATAGCAATATGCAAATTTTCAGATGGCAGTAGCATCACGTAGAACAGGTATAAATGAGCAGTGCTTTCGCAAAGCTTTCATTTCTGTTCAAGTTATTCATGTGAAGAGGTTTTGACGTGATGATGACCGCACGACGGGAATTAACAGACTTTGAACGCGGAATGTTAGTTGGAGCTAGACGCAGGGGTCATGTCATTTCGGAAATCGTTAGGGAATTCAACATTCCCAGATCCACTGTGTCAAGAGTGTGCCGAGAGTATGAAATTTCAGGCATAACATCCCACCATGGACAGCGCAGTGGTCGACCGCCTGCACTTAACGACCGAGACCGGCGACGTCTGCAAAGAGTCGTAAATTCTAACAGACAAGCAACACTGCGTCAAATAACCGCAGAAATTAATGTGGGACGTACAAGGAACTTGTCTGTTAGAATTGTGCGGGGAAATTTGGCTTTCTTGGGCTATTCCAGCAGAAGACCGACTCGAGTGCCTTTACTGACAGAACGACATCGCTTGCAGCAACTCTCGTGGCCACGTGAGCATATCGGTTGGTCCCTAGATTAATGGAAAACCGTGGCCTGGTCCGATGAGTCACGATTTCAGTTGGTAAGAGCTGATGGTAGGGTTCGAGTGTGGCGCAGACCCCACGAAGCCATGGACCCAAACTGTCAGCAAGGCACTGTTCAAGCTGGTGGTGGCTCCGTAATGGTGTGGGCTGTTTTTCCATGGCATGGATTTGGTCCTCTGGTGCGACTGGACCGAACATTGACTGGAAATGCTTATGTTCAGCTACTTGGAGATCACTTGCAGCCCTTCATGGACTTCATGTACCCAAACAACGATGGGATTTTTATGGATGACAATGCGCCATGTCACCGGGCCACAACTGTTCACAATTGGTTTGAAGAACATTCTGGACAATTCCAACGAATGATCTGGCCACCTAGATCGCTCGACATGAATCCCATCGAGCATTTATGGTACATCATCGAGAGGTCTGTTCGTGCCCAAAATCCTGCACCATCAACGCTTTCACAATTATGGACGTCTATCGAGACAGCATGGCTCAATATTCCTGCAGAAGACTTCCAACGACTTGTTGAGTCCATGCCACGTCGAGTTGCTGCACTTCGCCGGGCGAAAGGATTGCCGACACGATATTAAGAGGTATCCCATGACTTTTGTCACTTCAGTGTATATCCCTTTAAATTTTAGATAACTTTGGAATTATTCAAATTGAAGGCATGCATATGATACATTATGCTTATGCATATGATTCATTTTTAAGTAGTATTTCAGATAAACTATTCCAATATTTTTTCTGTGAATGTTGTAATAATTCTCTTTAAACTTAAAAATGGTAAAACTATGTGAAGAGAGTTTCATTGGAAAAACAGAACAATCCAATATAAATAAGAATAACTTAAAATCAATCAAACATGCCCTAATTAATGACAGGGTTTGCAAAAAAAAATATGAGCCATAATACCTAAATTGCACACTTTTTACTTTTAATTAATAATTAAATTTTCTATCCACTTAAAAAAATAATTAAATCAGTCCTTTATTCATTCTCATTTTGGATAACATTATTTTTTATTTTACAAGTCATTAGTTTTTTAATGGTATATTGAATTTTTTTTATAGGGTGGCATGTGCTTAAGCATAATTAAAAATCGCTTTTAATTTTAGAGAATTTTACAATCATTCAAAGTGAAGGTGTGCATATGATACATTATGATAATTTTATAATTATTCAAAGTGAAGGTATGCATATGATACATCATTATAATTTTACAATTGTTCAAAGTAAAGGCGTGCATATGATACAATATAATATATGATACATTATGATAATTTTATAAGTATTCAAAGTGAAGATATGCATATGATACATTATGATAATTTTACAATTGTTCAAAGTAAAGGCGTGCATATGATACAATATAATATATGATACATTATGATAATTTTATAATTATTCAAAGTGAAGGTATGCATATGATACATTATGATAATTTTACAATTGTTCAAAGTAAAGGCGTGCATATGATACAATATAATATATGATACATTATGATAATTTTATAAGTATTCAAAGTGAAGATATGCATATGATACATTATGATAATTTTACAATTGTTCAAAGTAAAGGCGTGCATATGATACAATACAATATATGATACATTATGATAATTTTTCGAGTGATAAGCATGTATATGATACATTTTGATTATGCATATGATTCGTTTTTAAAGTAATATTTCAGATAAACTATTCCTATATTTTTTCTATGAATCATACTCAGTTAATATTATAATACTTCTCTTTAAACTTAAATACGGTATAACTGTGTGAAGAGAATTTCACTGGAAAAAATGGAACAATTCAATATAAATAAGATTAAGTTAAAATCATTCAAACATGCCCTAATCAGTGACAGGGTTTGCCAAACATTATAGACCATTATACCTAAATTACGCGCCTTTTACTTTTAAGTAATAATTAAAACTTCTATTTTCTAAAAATAATTAAGTCAGTCCTTTTCCTCATTTTTGATATTATTATTTTTTTTACAAAACATTAGTTTTTTAATAGTACATTCAATTTTTTTATATGCTGACATCCATTTAAACTTTATTAAATATCTCTTTTAATTTAGATAATATTACAATTGTCCAAAGTGAAAGCGTGCATATGATTCATTATGATAATTTTAGAATTGTTCAAAGTGAAGGCGTGCATATGATTCATTATGATAATTTTAGAATTGTTCAAAGTGAAGGCGTGCATATGATTCATTATGATAATTTTAGAATTGTTCAAAGTGAAGGCGTGCATATGATTCCTTATGATGATTTTCGAATTGTTCAAAGTGAAGGCGTGCATATGATTCGTTATGATAATTTTATAATTCTCCAAAGTGAAGGCGTGCATATGATTCATTATGATAATTTTAGAATTGTTCAAAGTGTAGGCATTATATATGATTCATTATGATAATTTTAGAATTGTTCAAAGTGAAAGCGTGCATATGATTCATTATGATAATTTTAGAATTGTTCAAAGTGAAAGCGTGCATATGATTCAT